>OZ025241.1:96148353-96805853 GCA_964019155.1 Osedax fenrisi | reverse complement strand
ATATATCTCATGATAAATATATTAGTATATATAATACATAAACATATATACAAGTAAAAATAAAACTTTATATATATACATATATTTTTACATTTTTCGGTTTTCGGACTGCGAACTGTACTTATAAAGCAATCGGCCATCCATATATATTTGAAGTTAATGTTTCATATTAAATAAGTGGGTTTTCAGTAGTTTCTTGAAATTTGCAATTGATGGTGTAGTACGGATGGATGTAGGGAGAGTATTCCATGAGTATGGGACGGATATTACCCATGCGCGATTGTTAGTTGAATGTAAGTTGTGTTTAGGAGGTAGTTGAAGTATAAACGTATCGGTGGAGCGTGTAGTGGTACTAGTTGGTCATTTAAGTTTGAGTAGGGATGCTAGGTAGTCAGGAGAGTCATGGTGGATTGCTTTATGAGCCAGTAGTAGAGTTTTATATAGGATTCTATGGCGTACAGGTAGTCAGTGGAGTTTAACTAGGAATGGAGATATATGAGTATGTGAGTATTTTGGTATGTTGAATATACACCTAGCTATAAAATTTGAAGAATTTGGAGTTTAGTAATATACGATGAGGGGTATTGTAAAGGATAAAATTACAGTAGTCGAATAGAGGTAGGATTTAAGCAGAATCTATAATAGTAGCAGTGGATATTGATATTGAATAACGAATAAGGCGTAGTGAATGTAGTTGATAGTTTAATAGTTGTGTTATGTGGGACAGTTGTCTATACAAATTAAAAGTATTGTTAAATTAAACACCAAGATTTTTGACATGGGTTCAGTACATGATGAGCTGTCCATTAATGTTAATTGGAGGGGGAGTTGGTAAAGTTGTACTTCGGAGTGGAAGGTGAAGGAAGATAGCCTCGGTTTTAATTGGGTTAAAGACGAGGGAGTTTATTGTGAGCCAGTTGAATGGTGGTAATAGTAGAAGAAAGGATGTCAGGTGCAAAATTTACGTTTTCTGTACATTTTACATAAAGTTTGATGTCATCTGCATATGTATAGAAGCTAACTGGCGAATTCGAGATAAGGTGGAGAAGGGGAATTATGTAAATGTTAAAGAGTATTGGTCCAAGGACTGACACTTGGGGAATACCGTGTGTTACAAGACGGGAAGATGAACGGGTTGAGTGAACTAAAACTGAGGAAGTTCGGTTTGTTATGAATGAGGATAGCCATTTGTGTGCAGTACCAGTGATACCTATAGATGTAAGACGGTATATGATAATCGTGTGGTCAATAGTGTCAAACGCGGAGGAGAGATCAAGTAATGCGAGTATTGTGCTATTTTTATTATCAAGATTAGTGAGAATATAACTGGATATCTTCGCTAGTGCGATTTCTGTTGATTTTGAAGGAAGATATGCACTTTGGAAGATATCAGGGATTTTGTGTGATATTAAATAAGACCTTAGTTGTTTCGCGACGATTCGTTCCAAAGTGTTGGAAAATATCGACAGGTTTGAGATTGGACGATCATTGTTGAGGCTCTGAGGGTCAAGGTTTGGTTTCTTAAGGAGGGGTGTAATGAGTGCATGTGTATAGGATGTTGGAAAAGTACCGAATTCGAGGGATTCACAGAATATATTATTGAGAGGGATAGTGAGGGATTCAGTGATTTCGTGTAAAAGGGAAATAGGCAGGGAATAGGTAAAAGGGAATAGGTAGGGTCAAAAGGAGATGAACTTTGAGTTTCTTTAAGTAGTGTGCCTATGTCTGACATGGAAGAGACTGTAAATACATTAAGTGAGTGAGTTGGCATGGTGGGGGTTATTACAGAGGTATATCGTGGGAGATTGCTCAGAGTACTTGTAAGCTTATGATGGAAATAGTCATCGAAAGTTGATGGTAGGGTGTCTGGTGGAAAGTCGGGTAAAGTTTACTCTTTATTTCGCCCAAGGAGTTTCGAACAAATTGTGAACGTTTTCTTTTGATCTAATGAGAATTATTCCAGAGAGGCAGAAACATGAAGCGCTTTTGCAATTAGGAGATCATGTCTATGTTTGGACTTGATCAGTTGATAAAGTGCGAGTATAGATATATATTTTGATGTTATCAATTTCTTTTCAAGTGTACGCAATTTATGCTTTTGTTTTAGAAGTTCGAGGGTATACCAGGAAGTCTAAGGGTGGATTTTTTAATAATGATTGGAGATTGGGAATCAAGGGTAGTTGAAAGAGTGGTAAATAATTCATCGGGTGAGTTATGTGGGAGGGATAAGAAGTTTCTGATGAAATCGTGAGTGTTGTTGATTTTTGTTTTGCGGAAAGAACGAGTGATAGTTGGGTGGGGTGGTTCAAGGGATTGGAGGGTAAAAAATATAATGTGATGATTAGAAATACAAGGGCCAACAAAGTGAGAACAAATCGTGTTGGATGACTTATGAAAAATGAGGAGATTGAGTGTATTACCATATGTGTGTATGGGGTAAGTATTATAAAGGTTAATATTGGAGTATGACAGTCTATTGAGTAGATATTTAGAATAATTGGTTGATAGGTTATAACTAATATACTATAGTAGCAATATTAAAATCATATATAATGATATTAGATTCAGACATTAGATGGGTAAATGAATCAAACTCAGAGAGGAATAAGGGGATTGAGGAAGAGGGGGGTCGGTAAAAAAGTGATATATTAAAAGTCTTGGAGTGTGGGGGACTAATGGAACTAACGCCTCAGAATGATCATTATTATGGACACGTAGAGGGGATATATGAAGGGAGGATTTATAGAAAATGCCAATACCTCCTCCACAATTATGGGTATTACGTCTAGGCAAATAAGAAAAAGAGTAAGGACCCGTATTCAGAGATGATATAAGGGGTATGTCATCAAGTATACTCCATATTTCAGTGATGAATATAAGATCAAGGTCATGTTCCGCAGCAAGTTCTATGGTAAGTGTGATCTTGTTACGGATGGAGCAAGTGTTTAATAATGCAGCTTTAATTAGGCAGTTATGGCGTTCTAAGGAAAATGGGGAAAATGGAGTTAAAGGTGTAGATGGGGATTGCAGTGTTTGAATGGTCAGATTTGTGGAAGTGGTTTTGCAAAGCATATTTTTATTTTTGTGGATTTTTGGAATTGAGTGTCATTGTAAGGGGGTACTAGTAGTATCTAAATATTCATTACACTTATGACATACAGATAGTAAGTTATTATGTTGAGTATGATTAGTGGAGTCAGTATGTTTGGATGAATGTATCGGATTATTAGATGCTGCTTATAAGTTTATACATATATGTTTTATATACACATATATATATATATATATATATATATATATATATATAGTATTATATGTTGTATAATATTATATTATGTATTATATTATATCTACTTACACTTACTAAAAAATATATGTTTAAATACAAATAAATAGATGATGAATGATAATGATGATATCATAACCTATATATATATATATATATATATATATAATACAACTATGGAGATTCGTTATATATATATATATTGTTCTTTATAATTGTGTTAATAGATTAAATAAATAATAAATTAAATATACAAATTTAAATTTAAAAGTTTATACCACGATTATAATATGTATTGAAATCTATTTGTATAGTTAGGATATAGTAGATGTTGATTCAATCAACGTTTTCATATAATGACGCACGCAATTTTATCAATATGTATAAATATTTATTTCTCATCATCTTATTGGCTTAAATCATCGTGAAGTGGCATCGTTAATTACACTCTAAAAGGTTCGAGGTATCACGCTATATGCACTATATAATAATGAATATTACTCACTAAAATAAATGGCTTACACACTTTGTTGTAATTAAATATTTCTTTAACATCAATCTTTTTCAAATTATATTATAAATTAGTGATTTAATATATGTTTTACTAAACTTTTATTTAAATTTTTTTATTCATATTTTTTATTAATAAATATACAAATTATTTTTACTTATTTGAGCAATTCTTACCAATGTGCATATTTCATGTATATATATTTTTTTAATTTATGAGATACGCCTAGTGGCCACATATTTCCCCTATTATATTTTATTTTTAAATAGGTTCATTACAAACTCTCTTAATCATACTCCTAACAATGTTTGTTCCTGGTAATTGCCCTATCTCCATCCGCCCATTAAGCCGGTTCTTGTGTCCACTTATAACATAATAATAATTATATATATATATATATATATATATATATATATATATGTGTGTGTATATATATATATATATATATACTGATATACTGATATATACTATATATATATATATATATATACAGATGATAAAAACACAAGTTGTATAAATATATTTAACAAAAATATGCAAATGAGAATAAAACATTCTTATTGATGATTGAGTTTTTATATATACATTACCGATATATCTATAGAAATATTATTATAACTAATTACTTAGAATATATATTATAATAAATATTACAATATGAGTAGATATTATAATATAGCTTAGAGAATCATTACAATTATACAATCTAAATTTAATTATTTTATATTTAGTAGTTTATATATTAAAAATTAGATGTGTATATAAAGTTACTATCTAAATATGTATAAACATATATTATCTTGGTTATGTATTTAATATATATATATAACAAACTATCATAACTTCATCGTATTATAATATTACATAATATAGTGATCACTAATTCGAATTAATAATCCATATCATTAATTATTATAATCATACATATTATTTATTATATATTATCATATTATTTAATTATATATATATATATATGTATGTAAGATTTAAATAATAAATAATTATTCATAATAAATATCGATATATAGCGATACTATAATATTTATTTATTAAACAAAATGTTGTGTATATATAACGAATACATAAATAAATAAATAACAAATGTATATACATATCAGGGTGTGCGCGCGACGCACTGTGTGTGTGTTTGGAGTGGTGTATATGTGTGGGTGTGTGCATGTTTGGGTGTGTGCGTGTTTGGGTGTGTGCGTGTTTGGGTGTGTGCGTGTTTGGGTGTATTTGTATATGTGTTATATACATCAGTGAGCATTTTCGGGTTTATCGTAGAACTCCACGGGGAAAGTAGATCTGGGCGTGTCGGTATTCTTCTTTACCCGGTGACAATAGGTTCTTTGTTCGGCTCCCAGTACACACTCCGTGTCTATCTGTGAAGTGAACGAAGCGGTTACCATGGTTATGACGCTAATACGGCTACTAGTCACAGCGGTAAGTATACGCTTAATATAAGGATAATATGCCATATATATATATATATATATATATATATATATATATATATATATGTATACTTGTATATTTATATTGCTATTTTTTGTAAAATATTTTCATTTTACAAAAAATAGTAATAAAATGTATTAGTAATACATTATAATATTATTATATACATTATTACCTACTAATAATCATTATATAGAAAGTGTTATACATATATGGTTAACATTTCTATACCCTTTATAATTCTCTTAAATTTTACAATATTGTAAAAGTGAATAGTATAAAATTCATGTTTCGAGCTAGGAATAATATGTTACCTAAGAATTTACAATTATTATATAAAGCTAAATTTTATAATATAAATCTGTTTCATAGAATAAAAGTAAGAACTAACCGAATAGTATATTTTTTATCAAATACAGGTACAATGCTATGGAACAGATTACCATAAAATAAGATAAATTACTAAATTGAATAATTTTAAATACTTTTTAAATCATTTATGATATGGTCTTATTAATTTTAATTTTATATTTTAGAATTTCTATTTTAAATTATTGTATTATATGATATATTAATTAATGTAATGGCTACCTTATATTATCAGTATTTATCAGTATTTATTTGATATATTTTATTGTATAGTTAACTATAACTATAACAGTTTATAACTTTTATTTATATAGTTTTTTTATATTTTTAATTTATTATATAATTTTTAATTTTAGTTTTTTATTATTTTAAATATTTGTAGGTTACATATTATACAATTATTTATTTTAAATACATGATGAGAATGATTGTGCATTATGGGGTTTTTTTGAAATTTTATTTTTGTACTTTGTTTTAAATTGTACATGTTTTATATATCTTAATTTGTTAAATATTAAATTCTATTTAAATTGTATTTAATATTATATCAGTATTATTGTCTATCCAAGAAGTCTATTTTTATTTTTAATATTTAATATAAGATATTCTCGAGTACTTTGTATCGATACTTTATGTGGCCGGTAATAGTTCAGGTCGGGACAGGATTCACCTTTATTGACTTTCATTTGCAATCGGTATAAAGTATTCCATGTAAAAAAAATTATATATATATTTATATATAATTTTATTATCAAATTATTGTTGTCTTAAATTTAGTATGCTATTAATTAAATTTGTGATTAAATATTTTGAATTATGAGGTAATAACGATAAAAATAGATTACATCCATAATTATAATTTAAAAAAATTTTCTACGTATCATAAATAATAATATTTTCGATCGTAAATGTCTGTCATTAATACTTCTGCCACATATAACTAACCTATTAAAACATAATTCTATTTTAAAATGTGATGATCTATTGCTTAGTAAATAAATTTATTTTTTTTATAACCATAAAAAGTATATATACCTATAGGTAATATAGTTTGTAGTCATTATTATTTTTACTAAACATAAAAGTTAACATTGTAATACTCATGAGAATAACACAATTTCAAAACACTGTATTATTGGAGGTCCAAAACTATACGATAATATATAATTACTAATATTAAAAAAATAATATTATACACAACATAAATATATTAAAAAAAGCCTTGCACATATTACTTCTATATAAATATTGTTAATCAGTTTTTAAAAATATATATTTAATAAAAGCAATATTATTATAAAAAATGATTACAAAGAGGATTAACATTCTAAATTAAACTATTATAATAATATATATAAACATAATAAATATGAAAAATGATTAACATATGTTTTCTAATGATTACAAAAAAATATCTTTTAAAATGTATATATTTATAATGTGCATTCATAATTTAATTTAAAACCTTATAATAATATACATTAAATACAAATTATCTTATAAGATATATATATATATGAATGAATTGAAGGTGACAATATTACAATGTACGACGTACAATAGGTTATCCCGTTGTGGTAACTTTTGTAGTTCCCTTCATAGAAAAGTGCCAGCTATCTCGGAATAACTCCTCTTATTCATTCCAGATATAAAAAAAAATAATAATTGAAAACCTACAAAATTTAAATTATATATATATGAAAGGAACAAATATTTACAAGTAAAAATTACCTATTAGCAAATGTATTATATAAAAACATCCTTAAAATATATTTAAAAATATGTATTTAATAATTAAATCGATCTACGGAAATTTTAATTTAATTTTTAAAAAATTTCTAAATCGAATAAAAAAATTATCAATGAAATAATGCACACAAAAAATGTTATATTATATATGTCTATCATCATTATATGAATATAAAATTATAAGTAATTTTTTAAAAATAGAATATAATTATTAAAAAAATGACTTTTATAAAATATTTTAACAAAAAATCAATTTTTCAATTAAAATAATTTATTAAAGAAATAAATTATTTTAAATTAATTTGAAATGTTTACGTAGTTTTTTACTTTATTAATATTATAATATATTTATACACTTATTTGCCAAATATTTTATTTTTATGACAACGTGCACTTGTACAAATACATAAAATACATAAGTAAAAATGTCTATTTATAGAAATTTACATTGAATAATAATATGCAATATAGCATTTATATGCAAATATTTCTTCATTAAAGTGCTTTATCAATATTAAATATTTTTTATGAAGCTTCCGAAATATGTTTATTAGGACATTTATGACCTAATGTGAGCGAGCTAGCAAAACTTTCAAAAACGGGTATCCTATAGGATACGTTATAATGTACAATATACGTATCATGATAGATCGCTGTATTTGCTATGAACATTATTGTTGACGACCCGTCAACTGTGCTGCTATGGATAGGCATAGGCATCATTTCTGATCATTTCTACAATTCATTTGTCACCACATCATTACATCTAAGATTCAACACACCATAGTTACTATAGTATTAACAATGGTTATAAGAAATAATACTAGAAAATATATACCTAATAATAATACAACATTATAAAAAGATATAGATCAATATGAAACAAAATTAATTATTAAAGAAAAATAAATCACACAAATAATAAACATAATTATAATTATTTGTATTTAATAATTTATTTATTTTTTATATTACTTATATTTTTTAAATATTATATTATTATTAGATATATTTGTTCTTATAACCTTAATATTTTTTTTTTCTATTTCATTTATTTTATTTTAATATTAAAATTAAAATTACACTTCTATTTTATTATATTTTTTATTGTATCTGAATGAATATGATATAGAACAATATACATATTGATAGGAGGTATCGAATCAATAAAACGTATCTCTTTCACTGATCCTCCTTAGACATTTTCTATAAAATAATTCTATTCATTCATATTATTATATAAATATTATCTAAATAATCGTAGGATTTTGATAATGGAACGTTTACCTAATGTTTCTAAAACTAATAGCCTAACCATAGGGGTGTAGTTCTATTCGGATAAGGTTACATTAAACCTCTATAATAAGTGATGACCTTAAGCGTCAGGGGTCACGTCTTAAGGGGTCACGCTAGACGTCACGATTGACTTACCATTACGAAGTGGTGGTGTTCGGATTCTAGACGTTTCGTCTTGTATTCGTCGCACTGAGATTTAGCTCGCGTCGTCAGATTCTTAGACAGTTCTTGACACTGCAGTTCAGTCGAGGTTTATGAGTCGATATATATATATATATATATATATATTCTTATAACCTTAATACTTTGTTTTTCAATTCATTTATTTTATTTTAATATTTAAATTATATATATGTGTGTGTATACTCATAAGTACTACTAAGTGTGTGATATGTGTAGAAGGTGGACTGATGAACAGTCAGTTAATAGGTACATTAAGTACACATAACGGTGTACCGTATACTATAGACTATAGTCTATCCACCTGTTCATCTGTAAAGCTTTCCATTCTATACACCAGTGGTTCCCAGACTTATGTCTTAAGCGACCCCTTTTAAGTTTTTTTTAAACGACTACTAAGTAAATTTTTGAATAAAAGTCTTTGCATTTATTTTAATTGAAATGTCTTCACTGGCAATACATTTCACGATATATTTAGCGCAAGGAACAGTAAGTTCTTCAGCGATTGTGTGTGGTTTGATTGATTTTGTAATTTGTAATGCTATATGAATACTATTATATTAATATATTATATATATTACAATTATATTGACCTTATATTTACATAATATATAAGCCATAATTATTTATTATTTATGTTAATGTTATACAATTTATACCCCCAGTTTGGGAACCACTTCTATACACAATCACACACGCTAAGACTGCTATAGTAATGTATAGTAATGTGTACCTGTTTAGTCATTTTCTCTAATCGTGAAGCTAGATCGCTGCGTAGAAGTTCGTTCGCTTGTAAATTATTCTGTAGAATGCGAAGAGTGTGAACAATGTGCCTACGTTGAACTTAATAAACTGTTACTGCGGTACCTAGATACGACGTTACTTAATGTACCTAAAGAGTAATGGGTACGAAAGCCTCCGATAAATAGTGGTATCGAGGTAATGGTATGTCGCATATGTCAAGGTAAGGGTTTGGCGCAGATTTAGTGACATATTTATTGACGATATGTATTTCAGATATTTTTTTATGAGTTTATTTTTGACGATAAATTATAAATTTATGCCGAGATAGCTTGATCTGTCAATTGAGATTTATTAAAAAAATAAAAATGTCCGTTACAATTTAAAATATTACTCTTTGTATTACTTTAATAAACCATAATTTCAATATACCACCACACCATTGCCTCAATATATATTAACTCCCAACCAATTACCTCAATATGCATGCTACACCATTGAATTGATAGTAGCTTAATGATTTTCATAATTATAACTATTTATAGACACTTAGTAATGGTCCATGTCGATGATATTTATTTACAGTGTGTATATAGATGTGTACATTGTATGCTGTACATATACAATAGTATACGTATATATTTGGTAATACAATTTGATAATATAATGATTATAATAGTAACATATATAGTAGATATACCTACTACAATCAATACAGTATATACTATATACTATATAGTATCTACTAGCTAATATAAACTAATTTATATACATAAATATATGTAATACATTTATATTTACAATAAATATATCTTTATCCAATATCATTAATAATGTATTAATAAATGTATTGATTACATTATATATAGTGCTATATCCCCGGTTAACAGTGTAATGTGAATGTATAACTGTTAATTTGTTATTAATTTACAAATTACTTAGTCATAAATGCGAGTTAATAAAATCAAATTCAGAACAATTGAAACAAAATAATGTACATAACAATTAGTTGACCTACTATCTTGTAAACGACCAATTATGTGGTCAATGTGGTACACTACTTATTAATAAAACTTATTAATAATCATATTATATATATAATCTTATATAGGCGTTAATATATATTAGCCACTTTAGCGAATTTATACAACCTATAGGTTAAATCTCAGACCTACTAATTGTGTTGATCAAGATATTGCCTGCCAGGTTGATATTTAACATTGACTATATATGGTGTGTAATTTATAATATCCATCCAATTAAATAGTAGTGTAGCACAGTGACCAAATCTATAGGCACACATATGCTTATAATCACTTTAATACTATCGTGTTAAGCTATATCCATGTATACGCGAATTAGTGTACCAGAAGTTGAGATCTTTGGGAGAGGGCGTAGAAGTTAGATTTCAGCAGACGACCGTTTTCATCGCGTAGTAATCTTATCTCGTGATGTAAACACTTGTTTTGATTTATGAAAGTCTGCGAATACGATTAATTCATTATCGTTATCAACAAATATATTTAAAATCACGATAACATAACAGTTAATATTGTGAACCGTATACTTTATATATCGTAATCGAGTACCCCTTTAAATAAATATACTTTTAGAATAACTATATATCATTAAATATTTGTATTCAATTAAAGAAGGATGATTCTAGATAATTATCATTTAAATAAATATACTTTTAGAATAACTGTATATCATTAAATATATTTATTCAATTAAAGAAGGATGATTCTAGATAATTATCCTTTAAATAAATATACTTTTAGAATAACTATATATCATTAAATATGTGTATTCAATTAAAGAAGGATGCTTCTAGATTAACTATAGGGTTACTTATATAATATGTACGCCGTACATTGTACGGCATACGTATTGAGCGAGATATATATCGACACCTATAGGACCTCGTTTTGGCGTATCACGTTCTCGACGGCTACCGAAACCGAAGATCCGGGTCTTGACCTGGCGGTGAGTCTGGAGCGTGACGACTGCGGTCTGCGGGAGTCGGATGAGATGCACACGGAGTGCGGAGTCTGAGGCCGAGATGACGTGTTGTGAGATGCTAGCTGGGCTCTGGCTAGGTCGTCGTACTGTCACGTGGTACGAGTAGTGTTGTTGTTGTTGTTGTTGTTATTGTTAAATACTTGTTTATCGACTACAAAACATCGTATGTTTATCGGCGTCGTATAATACAATAATAATGAAGGTAATAACGATTTGAACATACATAAATATAAGAACAATAACAAGAACAATATATATATATATATATATATATATATAAAAGAACAAGCACAATATTAAATGATACAGTTATAAAGAAATAAAATAATTATATACTTTACGTTTAACTATACAAATAAAGGTTCATATTCAGTTGATCTGATGGTAGCTGAGGTAAGTGTTAGGTAAGTATACGAAACGTGGAGTTTATATCTAATAATTATGCAAATATCATACTTAGTACTTTAAATATATGCTCTAAAGATCAGTCCATGGACCTTATAATTAGTACAGAATTAAACTATCTTAGTTTTTGTAGATTTAACAACTTAATTTATAAAAATCCCTATCTTTTTATATTGCATTTTCAATGGGTCCCAACAATATGTATAGTTTTCTATTATTGAATACTAGCGAAGTTGACTTACTCGTCGATATAAACGGTGTACTGGTTGTACGTTGTCGGTAGGTGATTTTTCTAACAATCGATAACTTGTCATTAATGTATAATTTTTTTTGAAATTTATAAATATAAATAAGAACAATTGTGAAAGTTATATTTCATCAACGTACATTTTTTTTATAACTATCACCGTTTTCCGAATATTTCGCATTGAAAACCCCATCACGTTCCCTACGTGTAGCATCTTGTACACGTATTAGGTGAGGATTTCATTAGTAAGCGAGTATTTCGATATTCGAGGCATAAACGGGTTTAAATTAAACAATGATATCATTATGTGACATTTAAAAACTTGTTTAGTTGCAGTTTTCGTTTACAAATGTCGTATAGCAATAACAGTTATAGTATATCGTTAACTTTTTTTCTATATAGATATGTGTGATATGAAATCGTATTATTTCATATTACACATAGAAAAACGCGCTAATGCTATAATATAACTGTTATTATTATAATAAATAATATTATTTATAATGCTAATTAATTTTGATTTCATATTACACATAGAAAAACTTATTAATTATATAATATAACTGTTGTTAATATAATAAATACTATTATTTATTGCGTTAATTAAATTTAATTACACTATTACGACTGATTTATATAACGAGTTTTCCACGCGACCAAAATGGAATATATTTCATTATATTTGCATAAAGTTAATATAATAAATAATAATTTCATACCAAGGTATTCTGAATGCATTCTGACATTTTAATATCCTCGATTATTTATAAATTTATTATCAACTTAACGAATTATTCAAAATACGAAATATATATATATATATATATATATATATTTATATATATATATATATATAAAGTGGCAATACTCATACCAACGACGTGTCTGCACACTATCATTACATAACACCAACACAACCCTTGGTTACGTAATAACTTACACAATAGTATTGTACTATATGTTACACTATAGTGTGGCCTATAGGAACCTGTTTCTGTTGCTTCACACTCTCGTATTGTTTCTTGTATCTCTTAGCATCAGATCTAGCGTTGGTTAACTCCAGGCGCAGTCTGCTAAGTTCTAGTGGATAGTTAGAAGTCTATCGTTATTGGCACATAGGGTAGATAGGGTTATAGTTTTATATTAAATATATTAAATAACAGGTTATATGAGAATTTATTAAACATGGTTATATGAGTTTACTCGCCATATAGGATACTTATATATATATATATATATATATATATATATATATATATATATATATATATATATATGTGTGTGTGTGTGAATGTATGAATGAATTCAGTTTATAGACAATTTCTAAGAATAATCAGTGAAAGCGATTAGCTTTTTTTAATTCGATATCTCCTAACAGTAGTGTAATGTCATATTTCATCATCTTAATTCGGATAAAATACAATAAAATTACATTAAAATGGATATTAAAATAAAAAATAAACACAAATATAAAACGAATATTTGATTCCCATGTTAGCATCCAAAACAAAGTATAAAATATAATTAATACATTTTTAATAATTGTAATATAATATTTATAAAAGAATCTACATATTTTTATCACATAGTATGTATTTATATCATAATTGATGTCAATTTTAATAATATTGATATATATATATATATATATATATATATATATATATATATATATATATATATATATATATATTTGTAGGTTAATATATTAATATTGTTTTTAATATTTGTTTTCTAATCCTGTTTTTTATATTTTTAATACTTCTAATTTGTAATACTGTTTTGTTTTATTTTTTTTTGTATAGTTATATAATGTAAAATATATAAAAATATATAATATGTAAAAATATAAAATTTATATATATATATATATATATATATATATATATATATATATATGTGTGTGTGTGTGTGTGTATGTGTGTGTGTGTGCCATTATAATTATTATGATAATATTGAACAATGCATTATGTAAATCGACTACAGTTAACAATTGGCGTGTGTCCTTGTGGTGTACACACACACACTAGTGATATTGACAATACATTAATAGTATTATGCAATCAATTCGCCGCATGATTACCACGGATTACGCAATCTTATGTAATCTCGACGTACTATTTCATATCGTAGCGTACGGTTATTCTAGTGGTATTTATTTTAAGATTAAAAAGATTAATATTATTATTTTATTATCGACAACACGGTATTCTCACTCGTGTGTCACATATAAGTGCATATAATGTAATAACATCGTACGCTATAATGTATATATATAGGCATTCGAGTGCATTGACAAGATGCTAGAGCTTACATATTATATCACAAAGATAAAACACTTGTTGTCAAATAACGTGTGTATATGTGTGTAAGTTTGTGTGTGTATATATATATATATAGGTATATATATATATATATATTGATATAATAACCTAAGCAAACAGTTCACAATAAAATGTTAAAATAAAATTTCGTATGATTAAAATGTAAATACAGATTTCGAGTTGATGTTTTTTTAGAAAAACGTTTTAATATAAATATTGTTTATAATCGAATACCTTATTATATAAAAATAATTAAATATACGTCTTTAAATAATCTCGCGTTAACACTCAATGATCTATTTGTATTAAAAGTATAATACTTATTAAAATATAATATTACATAACTCCGTTAATGGAGACTACGCTAATACGGACCACTTCCAATATTACACTTCACTGTGCAACCGTGTAATCAAACACACGTAATATAGACATTGTTTATATGTATTTAATAATGAAATAGTATATTTCAAAAATTGAATTAATAAAATGTATATACTTTACTTTTAAGAATATACATTTATATAATATTATGACTATTTTTAATTATATGTCACTTATATATATATATATATAGTTTTGTCAAAACTGTATTAAAAAGTTCACTATTGTAACATATATGCACCTATTTACAATATATATATATATATATATATATATATATATATATATATATATATATATGTGTGTGTGTGTGTGTGTGTGTGTGTGTGTGTGTGTGTGTTAATTTATAACAAGATTAATATTATGTTAATCTATAGAGTATATCACATATTAACCTTCGATATGTCGTTGTTCGAGTTCATTAATTCTGGCGCTTTGACCTTCGCCCGCCTGACTACTTCCGGGTCTTGCCATACCGGATACGTTCGATTCTTGCGAGGTCATGTGCTCGTATTGATACCGCCTAGCTTCCGGTCGGTTGTTCTGCTGTTGTTGTTGTTGTTGTTGTAATTCTAGTAGTTGTTGTTGTTGTTGTTGATGTTGGAAGTCGAGGTCGGTCTCGCACTGCCTCGCGAAATCTCGTGTGCAACCGGCTGTCGACGGTCTGTTAAAGTTACGTCTGCGAGATCTCTCCTGCGACTTCTCTTTGGCTAGAGGGGTGGGGTGTTATCACTATTTATTTAAGAACATATATATACATATATATATATATATATATATATATATATATATATATATATATATATATATATAGTATATATATATATAGTATATATAGTATATATATACTATAGTAAAATCTATATATAGTCTAAGGTATACATTATAAATATATGCTAAAGATTACATACGTTATTGATATAAACAAAGACATCGTAAGGTGTTGCAATTACCATATTCAGGAAGTTGCGTAATAGTTATTTATAGATATTTCTATAATTAACTATATACATTATTTTGTAGTAGTACTTATATTACTAAATATATATATTTATTTATATTTCATTAATTTAGTAACTATAGTTACTGCAGTTACCATGGTAATATTCTATATGTCTAGGTATATATTCTATATGTCTAGGTATCGATTAATTATATTCAATTCATCATCAATAAAAATCAAATTAGAATTAAATAATATAATATAATATCATATAAAATCATTAATTTAATTTTAATAGTATACGATGTATTGACTTTATTAACAAGTATATACTACGGTTAAGCGATAATTAAGAATAAGAATTAAGAAGAAATAAGAATAATTATTCTAAATATCAGTGACCAAGTTAGGGGGAACATATGAATTTACCCCGGGCCCCAGATTTAGAAATAAGGAAGTAACAAATAATTTAATTATTTTGTGAATATTAGATCTATTTATTTGAAAAGTTTTCATCTGTAATTAATTATATAAAGACAATTACATGAATCAATATATTGTTTTCGAAGAAATATTTCTAAAATATAACCACTCTTTTATTTAGATTTGAAAGCTTTGAAGCCCATTGAGATGTAAATGCCTAATAAAATTGGTTTTGGTAGTCATTGATACTATCACTAAGCTTAACTTAACATAAGTGTATTTACAATAAATAATTATTAATAATTACATATTAGTATCAACAAATGTATTTATATGTTCTAGTTATTTACAGGTATTGGCTTCGCAACTCTAAAGTATTTAAATATATTTTACTATTATAAATATATATATATATATATATATATATATATGTATACATGTACATTGCAATGGGTATCCTTATAAGCTAATGTATAGATTGTAATATATGTCCGTCTATTATCTTCGATATTCGGGAAACACTGATACCTATTAATGACATCATATATGATATAAACTATAGATTATGTAAATCTGTAATATATTTTATAACTATGTGTTCATTATTAAGTATATATAGCCTATATATAGCATATAGCTATATATAGCCTATATACTATATATAGCATATAGGCCACATATTAAAAGTTACTCTGCCGCCAACATCTCTAACTATAGTTAACTATAATCGTATACGATATAGCATAGTGGCATCACTATAGTATACTATAGTATACTATAGTTGTATTTAAATATAAGTAGCGTATATATTTAATAAACATACATATATAGGGGTGTACTTATCTAAGTGTATGTATGGGGTACGTATATAGACAATGTTGTTGTTGTGGGTAACTGCCCCCACTATTATTGATTGCCCCCCCCCCACTATTGCACTTTTTCTCACACTCAACATCTACTTTATAAAATCAATTATATCATACGATATATCATAGTCCCATTTATTTAGTATAAATTGGTATAAGATGTTTTCTATTAGATTGTTTTTCATATATCATTTATATAAATATCTATTTGTTGAAGTTACCCTCCCCCTCCCCAATTTTCAAATCCTTAAATAAAGCCTTTGTTCTTAGGTGTCATTACTTCAGAAGATATAGCACACTTATTCTGAAGTGTTAATACACTAAACGGAATGTACATTAAAAGTCAATAGTCGAGATATTTGTAATATATTACAAATAGCAATATAAGTATATTAATTAACTATTTTTCTATTTGATGTTTAGTGTTAATGATGTTTATCATTACATCTCAGTTATTTGTATAATTATTATAAATAAATGTATTGTAAATAATATCCTTGGAACTGCATTATTAATTTTTATAAGTAAATTTAATTATTGTATACACAAATATATTTGCGATTACAGATATATATATATATATATATATATATATATATATATATATATATATATATATAATTACAATTTGTCTCTATATTTTTATATTTAATATATTAGAACCCATAGATAATAACTAATATAAATTATTTATTAATTATTATTTTAATTATATATATATATTAAAGTTAATATTTTGAATAATAAATTACTTAAATTTAAATTGTACCGTCAAATCATTATCATTATCGCCGTTTTAAATTCATAATAACCACAGTCAAGCGGCACTTTGAACATAACTATAATCATAATTAAATTAATAATTAAGAAATACATTTGGAAATCATGTACAATTAATTTGTCAATAGTGAAAATATAATAATTTATAATTAATTGATTACAAATTATGTTTAAAAAAATGTTTAACAAGTATCGGGTATACCTTTACCATATATGGTAAACATTACAATTGTATTATTATTTAATGTATTAGTTTATAATAATATAACGTTAAATGCAACTGATAAGTAATTCTATAATATATTAAGATATTTTATCAAACAATTTCTTAAGAAAATTGTATCCGTAATTAAAGTATCCGTACCCCTTTATTAGATGATCTTACAAAACCCTTTAGTCGTGAAATAGTTAAAATATATAGCTGTAACCTTTTATTAGATATTCTATAGAAAAACTTTAGTTGGAAAACAGTAGGTAACCTATAATAGTAACCTATAACTAAATCATCGTACAATGTTGTTTAGACGGAAACCGATTAAAGGGTTTACTTCATGAACATGACAGGGTTATGTATAACATTATATATATATATACTGTTATACATAACCTTTCGTACATAACCCTTTACTTGTATGTAACGTTAAACACTCGTAACCGCGGGGTTTAAGCGTGCTTGTGATGTCGCATTCGTTAGTTGTATATTGTTTTACATCAGTTTCTAATTAAAAAATACCATATATCACCATTACACACTTAAATAAAACATACCCTTATAAGGACATTCGTATGTTAGTAATGAGTCACCCGGTGAGGCATCACGATGAGTCATTCGTAAACACTACTGTATACTACGAAGTCGTATCTCCTCTTACAGTGAATTATCGTTAGAACAACACACGTGTATTAATGATTAAAGTACCCTATGTATCGCGCTCGATGAATCATGCGATCAATAACTCTTTTGCTAATTAATTACCTAACACACGAGTACCGGTATTTCGTAATAACCCTTTCAACATCTCTCACACGAATACTTATATTAATGTATACATTAATATATATATATGCAGTTTTCTATCTAACGTGTATTCACTTTCAGTGTAGACACGTGACCTCATGCTGCACTGTTAGAAATAAAGGTTCTTTAGACTCGAATAAAAGGTTCTATAAAATATGACTCTGTACGGCGTACAGTGTAAGTGAAACCTTTTTGGGGTTCTTTGGACAACAATAAACTAAAGAACCCTTTCTGAACATTATTTCTAAAGGGTATTTTGGACACAAATAACCTAAAAAACCTTTCCTAATATTATTTATATGGGTTTCATTGGAATTGTAAATATATAAGAACCCTTTTATTATTTGGAATTATAAATATATAAGAATATACGTTAAATGTGTGGTTCCTTATTATAATATAAATAAAGTTTAGTATATAATATATACTATATATATATATATATATAATAATATAATTGTGATGTAGTATACTAATTCAAATATGAGATATAAAAATGTAATAATACTTATTAAATTATTCCTCTCCACGGAAATCTTTAGTAAAAAGCGAAATATATATGCGTGGCTGAATAGAAACCAGAGTTATTTTAAAATGGATATATTTTCATTCATCATAAAATATTTAAAATTAGAATATTATTTTAAATATTAATAATAGGTGTAATTATATATAACTTGATTTTTATAAAATATCATTTATATAACTAGTTTACACAAATTTATATAAATATATTAATATAACATTTTAATTTTAATAATATGTGTACATATATTACATATTACATATTAACATAGTATTAGCATTATCATTAGGAATAGCAAAGAGTTCTTTTAATTGTACGAGTCCAAAGAACCTTATATAAAAATCATAGGGTTCTTTATACTTCGATTATTTCAAAGAACCCTTTTATCATATATTTATTTCGTATTTAGGGTTCTTTTGATTTTAGGATTCCAAAGAACCCCATACCAATATCACGGGGTTCTTTGGACTAATATGCTTGTCCAAAGAACCCTTACTTCTAACAGTGTCCATGGACAGCCATGTATAGTGTGTTCTATATATGGCTCACACATGGCATACGTAGGGGTGCTGCAACAGGAGGGGATGGGGGGACATGTCCACTTTAAAATCTAGGGGGACCTCCTATGTTTTGGCTCCCCCCCCCACCTTTACCACGACATTTATTTTGATTGGTTGGTCCCCCCTACATACAAACTTGTTCCAGCGCCCCTAGGCATACGTAGTTCCATGTTGTGTATATTTAGGTCAGACATGCGTTATGACTCATAACTTATGACTCATAATCTTCGCGACGCTTATATGATTAGATAGACACCAAATATACTGTAGGTAATACACTATAGTGCACTTATATATAAGTATATAATACTATAGTATACTATAAGTATATGTTTATGTTTGATGGCATAATTATTTTGTTTATAATATCATCCATTTATCTCTATATAAGCATCATTTAAAAATCATATATAACCGTTTATTACATAACAATAATCAATATAATATCTACAAATGTATATATATATATATATATATATATATATACATACAAGTAACCTTATAAGAAGTATACTTTATAGAATATAGAAATAATATTATAGAAAATTTATATATGTTACATATAATATTATACATAATTATAAATATATGTTCCATTTTTATCCGCTATTTGTATTTTATTCGATATATATATATATATGTATGTGTGGATGTAAAATGCGTTGAAGTATATTAAAATAGAATATATAATTGCGGTGTGCATACAAATTACTAATTAATTTCCATTAACAGATTTAATAGTATTTAAATGTCGATTGTAATAAATCATTATCGCATTAAAACATAACCCGGAAGAACAAACGCGATATAATAAACATGTTCTCCTGGAAATAACCGAGTGGTTTTTATAAATTCCACTCGGCTACGAGATATGCGAGTCTTGTTAATGAGAGATGAAAGCGATTATGTAATTACGTAAAAACAGCGTAATCGCTTTATTGTTCTCTAGTAGAGTGTCGATAGCCTTTCTGTTGTTATTGTATAAGAATAGCGCCGCGTCACGTGATATCGTTAAAGGGCGATATTTAAAGGTTTCGGAGCGGGTAAATCCACACACACGCACACACTCGAGGACCTTTACGCTCCGGTGTGCGCGCGCTTCTGAATGAAATGAGCGGCGCGGTGCGGCGGGTAAATCCCGTGGCGATATTTACAACACGGATGCTATTAGAATGTGTCTGCATGTTCTAGTGTCTGTGCTTCGCGATGATAACAAAGATAACGACGCGAGCACCCGATAGGGTACGGATTTCATATAATTAGAAATATTAGGTAATATATGTTGTATAGGTTATAATTAGAAATAGTAAGTAATATATGTTGTATAGATTACTATAGTATATGTGGTCATGTGGTATATATTATATGTATAAATATACAGGTTAGTATGTTATACTATAATATATATATATATAGGTATTACCCAGTAATATTAGTGTTGTCTATGCATGACATACACATATGTATACGTGTACCTCGTAAACTGTGCACTGCGTACGTCAATCGTCGTACGATGTATAAAAGCGTGTATAAGCACATGCACACACACATATATATATTTATTTATGTATTGTTATTTATTTATTTATTTAAATCAGACATGAAATACAGAGGTCCATAGAATATAAACGAAAATTAAAAAGAATAAACTAAAAAAAACAATTAATCTAAGAAACGAAATTTAAAATACTATACAAACAATGAGTTATACCACATGGTAAACAGTGGCGATGGGAACACAATATTATATTCATATAATTGAACAATTAGTGAATTACACGATAATTGTATTCGTTTATATAGCGAATAATATGACTTGCGTAATTTAACAGTTAAATTATTAACATAATCGTTAAAAACATTAAAGAGGCACTATTTCTACGTCTGTAGTTCATAACAATACGATAAGCATTATTATAAGCTATATTGAGTTTAGCCATGCAATATCTATTTGGTATCCATATGCTACTAAGGTATATATTAGAAACAAATGTTTTAAATAGAATAATTTTTGTATTCTTAGAGCAATGATTAAATTTATATGATATTGCATAGCTTTGTTTATATAACTATTTAATATTACTATATATATATATATATATATATATATATATCAATATCATCAGATAAGTCCTCTGAAATCCAATGTCCAAGATATCTATATGATTTAACAACTTTTAGAAGTTTATTATCTATATATAATTTCACAGGATTATGATATGATTTATCAAAATAAATTGGTAAAATAACCGATTTATCAACATTAAACGTTATGTGGTTATGGTTAGCAAACTCTTCACAACAACTTATCAACAACTGCAAGCCCCCTAGTGATGGTGAAAATAATGATGTATCATCTGCATAACAGAGATTATTTATGATATTTCCATTTAAGCAATAACCTGAATGTATTTCATTTACTTTCTTAATCATAGGATTAGTATATACATTAAATAACAATGGTGAGAGAATGCCACCTTGACGAACACCCCTTGTAACAGGAAAGCTATCCGATGAATTATTACACCATTTAATATATATTCGTTGGTTTCTATACCAGTAATTTAAAAAATTAATTATGTATAAAGGAATATTATTATCTTTTAATCTTTGAAATAAAATGTTATGATTAATTTTATCAAAAGCTTTGGAAGCATCTAAAAATGTTACGAACATATTAGTGTTATTATTATTATAATCTGTTAAATATTGCTTAAGGGCAAACACACACATTTCAGTTCCTAGATTTTTTTTAAAGCCAAATTGATTATCCATTGTAATTAATAGTGAAGATATTCTATTATGTAACACCTTTTCAATTATTTTACAGATAATATTAGATATACATATAGGCCGATAATTAGTGGAATCATTCGACCTTTTATTTTTATTTTTAACTATAGGTAAAATATAAGATAACATTAGCTTCTTCGGGAAATACGAATGCCGCAACATATTATTAATTAGTAGTATTATTAATTCAATTACAAAACTATTCGCGTGAGAAATATGTTCTATAGATATTCCATCAGGGCCTATAGCTTTACCCCCTTTAATTGATTTAATTATAGATGAAATTTCAGCATAGTTAGTATATTCAATGTCATTAACATTAATAGTATTGTAAGGATAAGGTATATCAGTAGTACTGTTAAATAAATTATTAAAATAATTATACCAGAATTTAGTAATATTAACTATACCATATTCACTTTCAATGTTATTTGGTGCGGACGAGTTTTTTTTCTTCAGATTGTTTGAAATCACCTTCCAAAAATTATTACGATTTTTAATTAATTTAAGGCAATCTTATTAGATTCTGATTGATTAGATATCAATTTACTACGTCGCAATTCGTATTTGAATATTTGATTCGAATTAACCATATTATCATAGCATATTCCAGCCAAGGGTTTGTTATTACATTTCCAAATTAAATATTAAGATCTGGCAATAACATGTTTCTCATGTACATTATTATTCCACACCATACGTGCATATTTACATTTATTAGTTACTGAATATATATTGTTAGAACAATATACAAGAATACGTATTCTTTTGAGTACTCAATAAAGAATTATATAAGTAATCCGAATAATTAATATTACTACCAAAAGAATATATATCATTATATCATTAATTAATTTTCCTAAGTTAAACTTAGTATCAATATTATATTTCAAAATGTGTTTCTTATCAAGTCTATTCCATTGAATTGTGTTATGAATAATACAATTATTATAGCTAATTGAGCTAGGAATAGTATTCTGATTTATGATAAAAACTAATGGATGATGATCTGATAATATAAAGGAATAATCAATTTTAATATCTAAAATGGATGAATGCATATCAAAAGTGGATAATAAGTGATCTAACCATGAACATGTTTTCCACACCGAACTAACACAAGTATAGCTATCAGAATCTAGTAATGATTTATCTGACATAATATTATTGTTATCCGCACAATATTTAATTAAAGTATTACTAAAGTATGAATCAGGATTAGAAATATTAGCATTAAAATCTCCTACTATACAATAATTAGATGGATTTAAGAATTCACAATATAATAACAGTTGAACGAGATGACTTTCAAATAAACTAATATTATTAGGACTCTCATACGGTAGATATATATATTAATAATATATAAATCGAATACTTTAATACAGATAAGCCAATCATATTCAGATTGCATAATACTTATATATCTATCTATTCCCTTTTTCCACATAAAACCAACACCACCAAAAGGTCTGCCGGTTCTCAATTTTGTGTTATCAAAAGAAGCATTACCATAACCACTATAACTATTATTATTGATATTGAACATAGAACATTCCTCAGAGGAAAGCCAGTGTTCCTGAAAACAAAATAAATCAATATTAGGATAAGTATCTAAAATAATATTAACCTTGTTCTTGAAACCATTGCAGTTTAAGGACAATACATTTAATGTATTGTGTAAATCCATTATTATAGATTACTGTTAACATTAACATTATTGTCATGATTAGCTTTATTAAAAAAACGTTTAATTAAAATACCACTAGGCCATCTTTCACAGTTATATACATCTTGGACATTGTTAATCATCAGACTTACCTTAAATGAAGAGACAAAGTGGTGAGAAGTAATGATTTTCTCTACTGAACATTCTTTAGATGTAACATCAAATTCTTTACATATATACGATGTAATATCGTCAGCGGTAACATCATTATTTAACCTAGATAGGAATAAATGATATCGTCTTGGAGGAGTTTTCCGAATTCCTCAGAAGAATTCTTTCCGATTATGACATCTTTACGCCGTATGTTCACAGTTTCTTTATTCGGAATCAGAGATTCTTTAACTTGACTTTTCTTCAATTTCTTGGTTGAGGTTATTAGTGTGTATATATATATGCGTGTGTGTGCATACATATACAATATATCATATAATTATTAATGAAATGTTGTCTACATCTTCGCGTTACTATCCTCGTTACCTATCTGATATGTTCGTAGTGATATAGAAGATAAGCATGTAAATAACGATATGTAATATTTATAACCTTTACATTTATAACCTTATACATAAATTTATATCAACATATGTGATGGGTTATAATGTCAAATGATGTATTAGCAAGGTCATTGGTTCATTGTTTATTGTAAATAATATATTTTTAATAATGTATAAGGTCAAGGGTCATAGAATAATAAATTATAACATAGTAGATATCCTTATACAACACAATAGAGATGGGATGTTGGTCTTATGGAAGATTATCAAAGATTTGTGAGCAGTATTTAATCTTTGATAAAACTAGGGAATCTATACATGGTTTAGTTATGCATTTTGATAGTGACTTTCGAATTCTGCGGATTCGTTATAGATGGAAATTAGTTAATTTTGAAGAGAAAGAAATATGAGGTAAACAGGAAGTGAATAGTAGAAAATAAATCCAATATTTTACTTGAAGTTGTTGAAGTTGTATTAATATTGCTAAATATAAATTAATGAAATAGGAAGGGGAAGATTATACATGTAATACTTTAGTCTTGGAAGAGTTGACAAATAATGTATTAGTGGAATGTATTAGAAACCCATCGTTAATATATATATATATATATATATATATATATATATATATATATATATATATATATATATATATATATAATTCAGAATTTGGTATAAGAACCAGGATAAATATTGAAGCAACGCTTATGATCATCCGTTGAAAAACAAATTATGAGTAATAAACAAAATTAACAATAGAGGTTGTATTTAAATTTTAATGGTAAAATATAAGTATTATATAACTTTAAAACAAAAAATAAAATAAAATTATTATTATAAATAAATTTAAAATGTGTAACAAAAACTAGGGATGCTTACGTAAGATAATAAATTGTTCAAGTCTGAAACAACATAAGATGAGGATGACCCAATAAACTATACACTACAATCATACCTGTAGCTAAGTGTATACACTATACGTAAACATGTGTATACATTTGCCACAATAACATATTGTCAATATTAATACCCGTGCATACTAACAAAAAGCCGAGTTATATCCATTAAGTCAAACCTTCCTATCGATTGAATACAAGACTGCATAATGTTCATATCATTAATCCAAATTTAAAATCGATAAATTATACGGAAGCACAATATTAAATTTAAATAACCATATTTAGTATATGATGTATTAAAGTAATTAAAGTATAATGTCATTAATGTATACATTTTACTATACTCATAATTTCATATTAATATGTCGTCATTATTAAATAACATATAAAAAAGTAAAACTTTAAAATATTTTAAAATATACCGTATCTTGAATATATATATACCATATATATATATATATATATATATATATATATATATATACATATATCGTAATTAAGAACCAACAACTAATATTAGTATGGTATATTATAATAATATGGTATGGTATATATAATACTAGTATGTTAGTATTAGTATACCATATGGTATGTAATATAGAGTGGCATAGAGACGACATTAAATATCTTGTTATTGTATGCAAACATACGTATGATTTAAAGCATTATATAGAATGGTTTAAATTAATTTGTTAAATAACCAATCCACAAAAATGAATAACAATTATAACGAATAGCTTTAGCTAAAACGCATTTGAAACGAATATTAAAGCATGAAATACAACTACAATTAAAACCACGCTAACCTCGTCGGTTATAAATACTTGTAAGTTCAGTTTCGGGTAAGTTATAACTTAATATAAATAGTATAATTTAATACCAACGTAAATGACCTATAGATATATCTAAAAACTGATAAAATATGATGTGACATTATTTTATTTATCTTTAATATTAAGTATATAATAATGTTAAATGTTATATATAAGTTACTAAAAGTAGGTGCACTGTATAATAAATAACGCTGATATTTTCACGTTGGCATTTTACTTACTCTTTTGAGTGACATATTTAATTTAAATATCACATCGTTCTCAGAGATACATCTTAAGTAGGTCACACGGGTTCAGAGCTAATTATAGTTAACATAACTTAGTGGTAATACTGTTTTCACATATAGGTATTACCATAGTATACAAGATATACCCTTTATTATAATAACTGCAATAATATTATAATAAAATGTGTAACTTAGTTGTCTAAGGCATCTGCAGATGACATGACAATGAGATAGTAGGACATATATAAAACTATAAGACTATAGTTCAATCACTATCCGGACCAATAAAATAGGTCTTCAAATAATATTTAGAAGTGATCTTATATAATTGTGTAAAATAAATGATCGGCTCTCGTTAAAACCATGGATACATTAACATGAGAGCGGCTTCGAAGGGACATAAGAGCCACACATGGTTATAAGTGAAAACTTCATCTAAGTTCCTGGATGGGATGAAAGGACTCCACCAAAATAACAATAACATTACACCATATATTCATATATACATTAAACACGTTATATGATTTTTCGCTAAATATACATATATGCAATATAACGTATGCGTTTTTTGCGCAATATCATAGATTACGGTGTACCTATGGTGTAGGTGTGATATGTAATGGTTAACCTTTCTGCCTTCGTCTGGCCGACCTGAGATTGTCGTGGGCGCCGAGTTCAAAGTTCAACGCTTCCGATTGGCGCTCAATTTGCGACAGTATTCTAGACTTCAGCGTATAGGCGGCGTCTTGTTCCTCGGCGGTTCGTCGGTAACCTCCGCTACGTGGCGTGCGTCATGGCGTGCGTCATTGTTATGTCATGTGATCTCGAGCGCGCGCCGCTCGTCGCGTATTTACGTTTTCAGAATACGCGCTCAAATTAAGTTAATGCACGATTGATAAGTGTATATATGTAATGTATATGTTAATGTATATATATATATATATATATATATATATATATATAAAAATGGTTTAATAGGTTTTTAAATACAAGTAATATGTAATAATAATATAAAGTGTATACATTATATAAAATGATTAAAAGTTACATTGAGATGAACAAGGGTATGTCGTCGATGTATGTCCTACGATATACGACAACGCACATTCACCGAGGGTGTGGCATCCTAATAGATATGTGGACCACGGTTCACATTGTAGACATCGTATACAACACCTACGACATTCACTAAACCTATAAGTTATCGTGGTGTTAACGAGTACGATGCTATACACGTTATATTCGTGTATACATACTGTTTGATTTATTAGTACCACGATACAATACACCCGCGTATATGTCTAAGCTAGGTCTACTAAGTTCACTAATGACCCCCGAGCTAATCTCAGAGGGGTAGTAAACTAGGGTGTATAACACTGACAGCGTGCCAACAAGTTAGGATTATGTCGTCTACGACACGTCACAGACACTTGTGTCGAACACGTGTCGCTGAACCCACGCCTACACCACTAATTAGTTAACTTAATACGTATTTAGGACGCGTGATATCGGCGCTGTAGATGCGACACTATAGTGTTTGATGTTCTAGAAGTTATGTGTGCATTGTTTTTAATTTATAAAAGTATACGCGTGTACTTTAGTCTAATTAATTCGTATAGTTGGCTGGTTCGTTAATGTGAATTTTATTTTGAAGATTTGTTTTAATTTAAATGAATTATAGAATATGTGTTTTCCATTCGAGGAACCTATACATAATGTTTAAATGTGCATATCGTTAATATTAGTCATGACTTTAATCCTATATTATATCATTTATCACTTTATCATGTATATTAATAATGTTATATCACTTCATTATAAGCTTAATTATTTAATTTGTCTTTAAATATAAGGTATATTATATTGTTCAATAATCAAATTATATATGAATATGTTATTTTTATAACTTAATAAAACAAAAATCTCTGAAATGTCGAAAATCTAAAAGATAAATGTAATAAATAATTAGAATCTTTAAATTTCAATATATGGATTAATGATTACATTATAAATTACAAAAATAAATTATATATATAGGTTATATAACCTATAGGTTATATACATTTATAAAAATATGCATGATATAAAATCTCGAGTTTCTCCTCTAATATAATTATTAAATAATTATATTTATTTAACTCCATAGATATGTTGGCATTTATGATATAATTCTGGAATTGTTTAAATTATAGATATATGATCGCATTGCTTCCGAAAATAATGTATTTTATTTCCCATCCGGGCTACTTACTATTCGATGTCACCATATAGTGAACATATATATATGATCAGATATTTGTATTTTATAAATGTCTATATATATATATATATATATATATTCAAACACTATTTTAAATTATCAATACATATTCAGCAATCCATTATTAGTTATATCGCGATGATGTAGCCCTCTACCTGTTAACCATCACACTAAACCATCCACCACGCTAACAGAATATTGAATATTGTGTAGAGTCAATTCAGGCTTCAATTTATATATATATATATATAAAAACTCCTCCAATAGTACTCTATTAAATATATCCCAATTCCCTTACCCCTTACTCGATATCTAGATCATTCCATTAATCAATGATTACCCCATTATTCCGATATCATCCCATTATCGTTATCATACTAGGACGTCCTAGAGGTCATCCTATAGAACCTCTATAGAGGTCAATGTTTGATATTATAATATAGACTGAAAGTCTATAGACTGAAAAACGAAAATATATGACATTTACACATTATATTATTTCGGACACTTCAATATATCCCCATATCCTGTATTCCCTGGATTATTTAGTTTTGCGTCATAATTCGTGACTCGTAACTTCTGAGACTTTAATAATTCAGCACGATTTCGTTATCAACTTAAATACTATGTAGACTTTAATGCCACCTACTACCACCTACTATTTACTCTATGGTACTGCCAGCTGGCTGTAATGTTTAATCTTGATTGATTACCGTTATTATGATATATAGTAATGTTGTGGTTCGGTATCAACCACAAAATAGTATATTATTTGTGTTATATTATATATATATATAATAAATTTAAGAGGTATTTAAGTTTATAAACTAAGAATAACAAAAAATATATACCTACATTCGAGAACAGTGTAATAGATATAATAATACAAGAATACACTCTATACCATAAGCATATATACTATAAGCGTATATCATTATTATATAATGATCGCTAATTACCCCTGTACACACACGTGACGTAGTTTATGAGCTGCGCATGCGTACAGCAGACGTCAGAAGTCACACGACCTAAGTCACGTGACGTATCCAGACAACGTTAAGGTCACCACTGTGCGGGTAGGTGCGGGTGTGTGTGCGGGTAGGTGCGCGCGGTGGTGAGAACGCATAAACCATAGTTATCTATACCTATACATATCTATATATCACTCTCTGTATGGAGATGTCTCCGCGCCAGTCTGCGCGTGTCTGTCTGTCTTTTGATATACCCGCGTATTGACCCTGGAGTACGTGGAGGGTGTGCCTGGATATGCCTGGATATGCCTGGATGTGCCTGGATATGCGATGCTAAATCACGTGTACGACGAACTGTATACGTCTACTGTATACAGTGTGTGTGTAGACTTTACGACGTGCTTATATCATACGTATATAATACACTATATATATGTAGTATTTCAAAGAACAATTCAACCAAGGCCGTATCGGTATAGCTACAGCTAGTGTTATACCACTACCATTGTTACTACCATAAATGTTAGCATAGATGCCCAATGCATTACATATTTATGATATTGTTTACTACTTTTACGCATGCGCGAACCCGACACTGTGTGATATTAGCCGCCCCCGCCCCCACCCCCACCATGTAGGGTATTTATATAGATACGGCTATAACTGTAAATATCTATAGATACAAATAAGATACAAATAGATATATAAATACGTATTTATTTATAAATAGAGACATTATGAATATTCATCAAATTCGTATTACAAGTTTCCGAGATAAAAATAGGTATATACCTGTACGCAGAAAATAGTTACGCGAATTCCGCACTACAACCGCGTAACGTATTATGCAATAACACTGCAGACAGGCAAACGGTTACGCCCCTATCTTAATCGAGCGGTTGATTCGTGACCTCTGCAGAATATGTAGAGGTCAAACCGGTGAGAGGTTGGCGTATGACCTGTGCGGCGAAGGATTTGTATCCACTGTACTTATTTATTATTTAGTTATTTTTATTTGGTACGGTGTACCGTATATAATGTATACATTCATCTTATACGATATATATATAGAGAGAGAGAGATAATTCCTGAATATATCTATGATTTAGATAAAGTGTTACTTATAATAAAAATGAATATACTATTAGACCGGGGTCATATGTCCTTCTGAAAACACGCCACATTAATATAGGGTTTAACGACAGCCGATTATTTATCAATATATATTTATATATAATCAATTAAGATCAATTATACATATTATATTAAGACCTGTGTTAATAACCCTGATAGTGTTTGAACCCATGTCATATAGGATGGTATGCTATCAGCATGTATTCCTGATATAACAATAGGCAGTTAATGTAGGTGTGAGGATATAAATATAGTTATTTCATATACGATGAGTATACATATATTATATTAAAATAAATATGTATAAATATTATTCATATCTAAGAAACATGACTAGCATTTAGTAATATTTAGAAAAAACTATTTACCTATATAAGTATGACCTCGGTGTGACCTTAATTTTGCAAGGTGACTCATTTTGTTTTTTTATAAACTTATATTATAATTTAGTATCATTTAGTATTGTTTATAATTTATAATAAACTATTATTTAGGAAACTATACAGTCGCTTTTTATATATGATATCATAAATAACGTATAAGTGATCATAATAAATGTAATATAATAGTTTATATTTATTGCATTATAATATAGGCTATAGCCAATATATATATATATATATATATATATATATATATATATATATAAATAGATATCATTTATATATATATATATGTAACAAAGTGAAGTACGTATATACTTTATTGAAGCAAAGACCTAATGAGCATAATAATAATAATAATAATAATAATAACAATGACAATATGTAACAACCCGGTGAGACGCAGAACCGAAAGTGTATCGATCTCACCGAGCGGCGTTCCTTTTATAGGAAACGAATGACACGCCATACACATAACAATAATAAATATAAAATACAAAACGAATAACAATTTATAGAAATAATAAAACATTTAATTACAAATAGATAAATATATATATATATATATATATATATATATATATATATATATTTATTATTTATAATCATGGAATTTCTATACTAGTATAAATAAGAATAAATTAATAATAGAAATTCCATGATTATAAATAATAAGAAATGATATAGTCTTCAGTATTTTCAATGTTAACGTCAATTTAAAAATAGCATTTATATGAAGTCAATAGTAAAAATAGTAGTAAAAATAACAATAATCATATTTATATTATCAATTTGTAATATATGATTTTTCTCGAAATATATAAATAACATAATCATGAATACATTATAACTCGGTATTTTCATAAATATAAGTGTTCCTATAAATACAATCTACTTACTTAGCAATACTAGAAATAGAAATGTAAAAATGATATGTATATTATTAAATATATGAGTTATATATTATAAATATCTGTCCATGATTTTATATCAATATATATATATATATATATATATATATATATAGATTATAATCTTCTGAATTGTAATGAATGGTGTGCGCACACATTTGATATATTAGCATGGTCTGTATACCACTGCATTACCTATATGTGTGCATGCATGTACACTACGTGATGTAGTGGAACTCAACCCCCCCCCCCTACCTCCCTCCCCCCCCTACCTCCCTCCCTCCCCCACCGAGTAAAGTAAAATATCAATGATATGAACATTTAATTCATAAGTAATTAGGTAGGTTATTATTACAATGTTGTTACGGAATACTGATACCCGATAGGAGTGTCCTATTAATATCTGAATTATTGCGTAGATTTGCTAGAATATTAACACATATATGTCATTAATGACGAATTTCATTAGTATACTAATGATATTAATATGCATAATACAATCATGATTTTAATAAAATAATGTTAGATTTGTACTTGTACATATATGATTTTTACTTGTATATATATACACGCGTATACGCGTCGATGTAAAATTGCTAAATGTAATAATAGGATAGCATAATCTATTTTAATATATTGTGTACATATATATATTTAAGTTTTGTAATATAAATAGTATGTAATTGTAAAATTATAATATCATAATATAGGGCAAAAGAGAAGTTACCATTTTATTTATTAAATATTAACCTTATTGAATCGTATAAATGCTATTTTAAGGATATCCTCAATATAAGATATTTATAGCTTCTGAATATCCGCCCGTCTATTAATTTAATATAAAGGAAAAATAAATATTCATTATCATATTAAAATATTAAACATAATTATATCCTATATTTCTATAGAATAATTAAATCAGAATACACTAATTCTTAATATAGTTTGATTACAGAAAAGTTATTTTTAGAATTTGAAATTTGTTTATAACATTTATAATAATCTATTTGCGAGATAACCTATACGCTCTGATTTCTAAATTAAATTACTATCAATAAGCATTCCAGTAAATATTAGTCTTGACTATTAAAGTGTAGTATTTCTATATTTATATTAGCATTTATACCGTGTGTACATAGCATCCGGTATTGTGTCATGTCCTAAATCTATTAATAGAAACTTCATTGATTGGTTGACCAAGGTACGGTATCGTTACGCGCGTGAATGTGTGCTGTCATTTATGTTTAGTGATTATTTAGTGAGTCATCGACAATAATTACATTAGTTTGGTCAGCGAATATTAAAAAAATTACTATCTAATGAAAATGAAACCGTTTAAGTTATAAAAATAGATAAATAGATAGTCCCGGACACAATTAGCACATCGAGGTAATCAGTACTTATTATATTATATAACGGCTTCACTTTCATTATATGTATATATTGTACACATTGTGTACTGTCTTTAAAATAACTAGTCAGTAAATTGATAGCTACATATATAGCTTACATATATAAGTTTACATTTTATTCCACACTAATTAAGTTTGGCATTACTAATATCTCGCGATTAAAATCATCAAATTCGAATTTTATATAAATAAATAAATAAGCCGAATTTTATTCTATTACAAAATTCTATAATTGTATTTAGTAAACTCTCGATATCAGTAGAATCAAACAGCTTTTTTTCTGAAAACAAATGTGCTTATAAGCATCGTTAATTATATTATAATCATTTGGAATATATATATATATATATATATATATAGGGTAATAATTACATTGAGTGATATTTAATTTAAATATTATAAATTTGTAATATAATATTTTAAAGAAAATATGCATATGTTATGTATATATATATATATATATGATTAAGTTATTCTACTTAAAGTAATTATGTCTACTTATTTAACAAATAATTTTTTTAATTAATTATTTTATAAAAGCTACTATAGTATATGATTATAATATGATTATAATATGATTATATACACTTAGTTGGCTAAGGCGTCATATATGAATATACACACAAGCACCTATAGGACGCGAGTTTGAGACTCGTCCGGACCATTAAAATAGGTCTTAAAATAATATTAAGAAATTAGCTTATATATTTATACAAATCGGTTTGTTTATATATATAACAATATATTTGTATAAGCGAAAACTTCATATAAGTTCCTATATGAGAAGTGACTCTACCAATCTCACAATAACAATAACAATTAATTATATACATTTTTAAATTGTAAAATATATTACAAAATAACAATAACAATAATAATAACAATATAATTAATTATATATATATAAATTTTAAATTATATGAAATATATTATTAAATAAAATAATAATAACAATAACAATTAATTCAATAAATGTAGATGATAAAATATAATAAGTATATATAATAGTAAACTATAGTAAATTGTAAAAATGGAAGTTATTATGTATATAAATTACATCTTTATAACAATATTAACCTCAAATAACGAGTGGTATACCATGGTATACCACTCGTTATTTGAGGTTAATATTATTATAAAGATGTAATTTATATAGTGCACTCGTATATATACTACTCCTATACTACCTCTAACATTACTTTTAAACCTAAAACTTACTCTAGATCTGGATATCGATATCATAAAGTTAATTAGCCCGTAAATGATTGGTACACAATCAATGATTGTTAAATAATCTTATTAAAAGGATTAATAGCATTGTTCCGCGCGCATATCCTACGTTATAATCCTCTATGATAGATATCTAACTTATAGCGGAGTAATCAATATGTGTAGTAGTGTGACGGAATGCAATATATATATATATATATATATATATATATATATATATAATTGTATATTGAATTATAAATGTGTTATATATATAATATATATTATATATATATGTGTGTGTGTATATACATATATGTAATACATATTATGTATATAAACACATATATATACATATATATATATATATATATACATATATATATATATATATATATATATATATATATATATATATGTATATAGTACATAATATACAGGTGTCCTCGAAAGTGTCAAGGACATCGTGTCCTCGAGAGTGAACAAATCTACGTTAATTCCCAACCGGCGTAGAACGCATAAACAAACGGACCGGCGGCTATTTGTAACAGTAGAAGCTCGGCGTCGTGTGCACACGTAGCGAGCTACACAATAGAGACAGATAACAATGCTATAGAACAACGCGGAAATCATGGTTAATTACCATCAGAACCTACGTAATCAAGGTGACGGTTACGTGGTCAACATACATCACGCCAGATCTCGAGAGGTAACGCCGCTGAACTTTAAACAACGACTACTACTACTGTAGTAATGTTACTATTATATAATCGTATAATATAGCTAGTAGCTATTAGCTACTAAAACGGTGACTCTAATAGCAATAAATACCATATATATCTATATAGGTATAAAGACGGTGAGATAGATTGCCGAATCACTGAATCGAATAGCGGTGTGGGGGCGTAACGCCCGCATCGCGATCTCGCCGTATCTCGACGCTTAGCGAATACCGCGACCACCGCCACACCGCCGACTCGACGATGATGATGATTTATGCGATAACGAGGCTGAAGGGTGGCTAGATAGAGGTGCGGGTATTACCCAGGTGATTTCACCCTCACCGTGTTCGTCATCGCATTCGTCATCGATGTCACCGGCTTGGTAAGGCTAACGTCGTGTTCTCTACTACAACGTTGTATTACGTGAGTGACCTCTAGCTGGTGACCTCCAACGGGTGACCTCTACTCGTATATATATATATATATATATAACTATATATGTGTAAAAATAATGTATAAGTTATATATAACACACTATAGTGCGTGCATGATGGTTTGAACGCACTATAGTGCGTGAAAGATGGTTTGAACGCACTATAGTGCGTGAACGTGGTGTGTCGCACATGTTGCATGGTGAATGCGCTCCGATATGATTTACATTGTTTATTCATTTGTAGTATCAATATATATGTACATATATTGAATGATTGATTGAATGAAATTTATCTTAATGTACGAAAATAAACATACGCACACCTCGAAATACACAGATAATAAAATATAAACGTGTATATAACTAAATAAAATAAATCTAAATATGATAAAATAATAAATATATTGATATACGTATACTTTATAATGTCCGAATAGATCAACGTTTAAAGGGTCACTTAAATAAAGTATATTTTAGAAAGTATAGAATATATATATATATATATATATATATATTATGGCGTATCTATAGATAGCATGAATTTTACCTATATATTATAAATAAAACTGGCTGTGTGGCTCAGTTTGCTGAGGCGTTAGACACACGAGTTCAAATTCCGTCCGGATCACTAAAATAGGTCTTCAAATATAATGTAGAAGGGAACTTATATAATTTTGTATAAATAACCGGCTATCGTTAAAACCATGGATGCCTTAACATGAGAGCGGCTTCGAAGGGACATTAGAGCCATATATGGTTATAAGTGAAAACTTCATCTAAGTTACTGGATGGGATGAAAATTACTGTGTGTTGATAGAGAGCAAGTGATGAGTGCTAAATGTGGTTGAAATTGTTCTAATTACCTATATTAATATAATTAAATGTTATATAAAGTGGAAATACAAGTGTTATTATATAGTATATAGAAATTTAGTGAACGTTCAAGTGTATATAGTTGTAATAATTCCCCATTACTAGCAATATATATATATATATATATATATATATATATATATTATTTATAGTTAGTTGCTAACTCTATATATAGAGTATTTACAGTAATATCTATATATGTATCACTACGAAAGCTAATCAGTAGTGATACTATAGTATTTATAATGAGTACTTCCGCCTCATTAAGTTTAACTTAATTACATTGATCTAAACTCTATCGCGATGCATAACCTATAGGTTCGGGTTTTCCCGCTAGACATAGTGATATATGTGTAAACTATTGTGTACACATGCGTCATGCCAGCTGTAATAATACGGACGTAAAGGTCACTCACTTCCGTTGTTTATACGGAAGTAACTGTTTAATTCTGTTGTGTTATTTATAAAGTAAATTATGTATGCATAATGAATAGGAAATATATTTCCTATATATATATGTATATATATATATATATACACACACACATTTCCTACCGGTATTTGACCTCGTGACCCCTACGCGGAGACTAGACAACCATTATCGCTGACGGCCAGTACAAACACTGCAGTGTACCTACCCATCACGACAACAATACTATACACTACCGAGAGAGGTATCAGAACTAGATGTGTGTGTGTGTACAAGTAAAGCTATACGACGCATTAGCAACATCCATTGTGTGAATAATTTATGTGAACATTTCATACGAACTAAGCTTATAGTCAGGCCTACATATACTATTTACGATGTTACGATAAACAGTGTACGATATATATGTATGTACATTTTACGCAGTAGTTATTATAATATAGTTTAGTGTTGTTATATAATATAGTTAATTATTATGTATACATATTATGTATTATGTATACCTATAGGTCACGAATGTTAAATAAATATCATAATGTTAATCTAATGTCATAGCGAATATGTTTACTATAAGCGCGAATAACTATCATTTAATGATTATTTGTTTATCATTTTTAGTAAATAAATATATAATATATATATATATATATATATATATATATTTTAAATTATATTATTATATGTACTTGGTTTATTTCATTGTACGCTAATCTCTTCCTCGCGATTATTACCATCTGAATATTGCATAATAATGCCGAGTCTCGGATATCGCGTTATTTACAAAAACGAGTGCAGAAGGATAACCATGCATAATACACCACCAACACACATCACTTACACTTGTATCACTTGTATGCTAGTACTAGCTCTGTAATCTATGTCAACTCTGTGTACAGCTCTATATATAGATATATGTATAGATCTATCTATAGTTCTCTATAGATAAAACTCTAAGTATAGTTCTATAACTCTATATATAGCTCTATATATATCTCTATATAAAACTCTATGTATAGTTCTATAACTCTATATATAGCTATATGCATAGATAGCTCCATGTAGAGCTGTATAGAACTATGTATACCTGTATATGTGGCCGTGCACGCATGAATGCATACATTCATACAGAGTTAACAACACATATGTTAAACCGTTATTTTAAACGTGTGTATAGTGTATGTACACTACACAATTTACGTGTTTATATACAATCATCAGCCTATAGACTATAGTTACCATGGTTACCTGGAAGTCATTGTAAACATCAAGCATTATAATTATGAGTGTATTTCACGAGGAAATAGCGGTATACCGTATGAATACATGATTGAGACTATTACAACATATATACATAAATATACCAAAGATTTTTTTTTTTTTGCTTTGCAATATCTTTGAATATACTATAAATATATATATATATATATATATATATATATATATATATATATATATATATATATATACTATACATTATAGTATACTCATTAGGGTAATAGTATATTACCCTATAGGGTGTATGTACATTAATCGTGGCCATTTGTGATGCAAATTAGAGTAATTCCCAATGTGTATAATTAGTAGCATCATTATATAATAGTTACGATAATAGGTATTAAAATAGGTATTACAATGGGTATTGTTATAGGCATCATCGCATAGTTTTGTAGTCGGGGGGTTATCTTGTAGGTCGTAGCGTAGTGGCATTCTTAAGGGTCGTTATTAAGGGCCATTATTTATAGAGCTGTTATTCACTTGGTAAGCTTTTTTGTTCCGTCTATTTATATTACTACTTCATTAATTTCTTACGGAAGTGAATATATGGATAAGTATGGAGTATATATATATACCTAAATAAATATACTGTTAATACACGTATATATATACACATTCATATATGAAGTAATCTAGTATATTAGAATATAAAAATTGCATATAATATACGATCCTTTTACCTCTCTGCCCCTTACCACTGGAATTCCCTGCCCAATCACCTACGAACAAACACATCAACTCCCTCCTTTAAATGCCACCTTAAGACTTATTATTTCTCCATTGCCTTCCCTCCCACTCAATAATTTCCTCCCATGGACGGCCGATTCCTCACGCACTGATGCAGTCCATAAAACAAAAAAAGTAAGTAAGTAAAATGGAAAAATTATTCTAATATTACTATCGCGATCCCTATAGGGTATTGTTATTCGCGGTATCATTGCATACATTCAACGTAAACACTATTGTCTAAGTATACAATTTTCTATGTGTACAATTGTCTATGTATGGTAATGTTATACACCGCGCATTGCTGATGGTACACGTTTTTATTAATTAATTAATAATTAATTAATAATTAATTAATAACTAATTAATAACTGCGAAATTAAAAACTAATGCGTAAGGTAATCGTCGGTAACTACGAAGTACAATTTCTTATTTTAACTACGAAGTCTACAGCGATAGATACGCAATAGAATAGAGCGGCTATGAATGTACCTTCGTATACACACACGAATAACACGTATGTATATATGTATGTACTTTGGCCTACAAGTAAACACCTCTTTTACGAGGTATTTTATAAACTGCTGATCGTGCTCGATAATTGTACGAAGTCTTTTGTTTGCGATAGAAACGATATGTGAATTACGTAACGCTTCGGTCCATGTCCTTCGTATGTCCTTCGTATGCGGGTGTTTACATATAGCGAGCGTAAAGGTGTGAAATAAAAAATGCGTACTCGGCATAATTTTAAGTCGTTAAGTAAATAAACCCCACCTCCCGTAGTCTTTGTCGGCTAGTTTAAACCTTCGCAGCCCGTGATATGTACCTATGTAAACAGTTTGCTTCCGAATTAGCGTGTGTTTACACAAACATGTTTACTTAGATAATACGTATATTTCAATATAGGCATGTGTATATATCAAAAGATATTCTTCGCAAAATATCTGATGTATATACTTTTACTTACGAGAACAACACGACGTGATATAATAGTGTAGATTAGATAACAGCATAGCAGTGCACTGATATCCATGGAAGATACCCGTTAACAAATACACACACACACATACATACACATACACACACGCACATATACACACATACACACATACACACACATACATACGCACACATATATATCGTGCTACATTCTCAGAGGTTGTAGTAGGTGCTGATAGGACTCGGTTAATAATGACGTACACGTAGAAAACCTCTCTAGATCTGTGTTGATCATAGCCGATACGGCGACGGTGCCGTATATTCCAACCGCTAGGTGACTCTGCTAGCTGTCGAAGTTACTTCGTGCGGACCTATAATGGCGGCGTCGGTTCTAACAGGACACTACGGTATTGCTCTCCTCGAGCCTAAGGACTTATATCGACCGGGTAGTTGCGCTGGTGGTCAAACTATATATATATATATATCTAGAGAGAAGTGTTCAACTGGAAAGCTGGTTAACTCTCGTATAGTCCGTGCTAGACAGTGAATCAGTGCACCTATGTATACACCTATACCATCGGTACGAGTTTCACCACAGTTCGGCCGTACCACCACCACCAGTACTACTACTACTGACCACTACTACACTGACTTCACCACCGCCACCACCGCTACCGCACCCTAACCAAGTCGTAACTCTGTCGCCCTTCTATTGTTCTCCGGTAGCGCCGCCGCTAGTCGCCGTGTGTGGTCGTTATTGACCAGTACGGTCAGCCGGTCAGCAGGTCGTTACGTAATCGCTGCCCGCCCGGTAATCCGTTATTACGTAAGCCGACCAGCGCATGCGTAAAGTGGATTACCGCCTGAGTTCTTAGAATAACTTAGTTATTCCGCCGGGGTGTGCTGTAGAGCGTGTACTTAAATGTATCTAGCACAGAAGTGAAACAACATCACTGCAATCACCCCCACTGTGATAACCCCCCCCCACTACAATCACCCTCACTACAACTACCCTCACTACAAATACCCCCACTGTAATCACCCCTATTATAATCACGACCATAACCACTATAATTAGTACTATAATTAGCACTACTATATATAGTAGTGTTAATTATAGTGGTAATTATAGATGCCTATAGGCACTACTATCGTGTATCACACACCCCTACTATAGTAGTGGTATACCACACCTATAAACACTATTACCGTATTCACCACTACCGCCACTATAGTGGGTGCTAATTATAGTGGCAATCATAGTGCTTATAGTGGTGGTAGTAGTGGTAGTTATAGTGGTTATGGTAGTGGTGATTATAATGGGGGTGATACGTAGTACACTACTGTGAGAATATAGATGTTACACAATGTTGAGAATTGATACCGTTGTACATGTATTGTGTGGAGTTTCTGATTGCGGTACAAAAAAGTATGTTTGTTATTAAATATAATATGTAGAGGTATGCTTCTTATAATATGTATAATTGATCATTAAATATATAGTATGTAGTGAGTGAATGAAAACTTGTTCTTCCTATATTATATATATATATATATATATATATATATATATTTGTTGATACCTTTACCTAAACAATCGATTTCACTATTTATATATTATGTATATATATATATATATATATATATATGATGTTAATACACTCGGTAAGCATCTCGTTTATTGGTGTTGTAATTATGGGTGGACACATCGGTATTCCAAGTATGTGTGTTCATAGATATATAGTGATAGATATATCTTACACTGTATACCTGCACAGAATCATACGTGAGTCACTGGTCGCTGTTGTTGTTGTCGTCATATCGAAGGTGACTCATAATAACGAGGGTGACTCACGGCGAAGTGAGTCATAACAGTGACCCTTCAACTCTATACGCGTGTGTTCCAGGCATTCTGTCAATTAATCGATTACTAATCTATGGGAAATGGATGACCGGGGAGGGGTTAGGGAATAACAGACGGCTTATATAAAAAAATGAAATAGAAATACACACAGACATATATACACACTCACGCACATACATAGAGTGTGTACATGTATGTGGGTGACTGTGTATATCAGTGTGTGTATATATGTATGTGTGTGTATTTCTATTTAATTTTTTATATAATCCGTCTGTTATTCCCCAACCCTCCCCGGTCATCCAATTCCCATAGATTAGTAATCGATTAATTGACTGGTGTTTGTTATGATGAGTAATCTCAGTGCTTTCCCGCGAAATCCCACGATATATCATCATAATTTAAAGATTAATCATCACAACAAATACTTGTCAATCAATCGATTACTAATCTAAGGGAGATTGGTGACCGGGGGCACCGGTGACCTAACCCCCCGGGGGTGGGGTGTAGGGGAGCATACTACAAAATAAAATGTAGACATTATGTAAAAGTATGTTTTAGACCGTATTTAGTAATATCTCTTATTTCACATTTTTGTCAATTTGTAATCCAATTTTATTAATATCAATATATATATATATATATATATATCAATCTATTTATATATTACCTGTTGATCTACTATAGTATACTACATATATATATATCACCTATAGTTGTATGGTAAGTATAATATATATATTATTTCATATTCACTTTTTTTTGATAATTGGCAATCTAAAAAAATTATCAATCTATCAAATTATATATCTATCTATATATATATATATATATATATATATATATATATATATATATAATATAGGGTACACCCTATGGATACTACTACTACTACTACTACTACTATTACTACTACCTAACATATATAACTTATATAGATGACCTAGATCTATAGTCATTCATCAGCTCGCGAGGTTTACCGATAGGGTTACCGATTACCATCTATTTGTAGTATAATATATAGTTTACCCTATACTGGTAAACTACAAGCGTACGCTGATTACAAACGTATCTGTAACGATCTATAACCCCGCGGGTAAGTGATATTTGTAATGGTTTCTAAAGAACCCCATCGTACCAGTGTACTATATATAGTATACTATAGTTGTAAGGGCGGCTCGGGTATACCTGTAAGTATAGCTGTGGTATAACGTAAAAATAACTGTTTTCTTAACCGCAATTGTTAGTGTATTTAGTTCAGTAACAATACGCTAGGTATATATATATAGTAGGGGAAAGTAACCTAATACGGGGGACACTTTAACAATAAATGGTCTTAACATTTTATGATTCATTATTTTTATTCAAAAATTACGATATATTAATATTTTATGATTATAGATATTATTGTGATTTTAAAATTGTATTAAAATATTTTAATTACATAGATAACGGGGTGTCCGTATTCGGTACCAGTGTCCGAAAACAGACATCCTGTGTTAAAATACGGACACCCTATATACCACTATATAAACTATATAGTATTGATGAATAAATCCGACAAATTACAATTACATTATTTATAATTAATTTTATAAATAATTTATTCTAATTTAATTAGTTGGTAATTTATTTATTTGTATTATTGTTTTAATTAATAATACAATTTAAGTATTTTATAATAAAAATTTTAGATTTATCTTTATTGGGGGTATTAATATTATAACGCACGTGATTTTTATGAAAATCAGAATAGTTCAAACTCTGCGCGCTGATTGGTTATAGAGTGTCCGTATTAAGACATATATAGTGTCCTAATACGGACACCGTCCGTATTAGGTACTTATATGACCTCTAGATATATTATTATAACTTTATGAATATTTTATAACAAATATTGAAATTATATATTTAATTTTAGAATATTTAATCGTAATAAAAAAATCAGTTATTGGATATCATAAATATTTTGAATAATTAAAAAATAAAAAATACTTTTTTAGATTATATATATTAAATAATTTTGTTGTAGGATCCATGGTTTCTGAGATACCGAGGTGTCCGTATTCGGTTACTTTACACTAGGTATAGTATGCATAGTAGATATGGTATAATTATAGTTTATAGAATTTCTATATGTGTATATAGAGAACGAGAGTTGTATTGATTCGTTATACAAATTCGATATTGAAGTTGTTATAACAACTTTAATATAACATTTTAATAGCGAATTAATAGAGTTCTAAAGTTATCTGCAGTTGGATCCTTATGGGGCATGGCGTCAGGGTTCTACTGCCAGCTGAGATAAGGAGTTCAGTATATGATAAGATACATAAGTATTAAATACATATATATTTAAACATGTGGAATTATTATTATAATTGCGTGTGTTTTTCACTTTTTTATTATAATATAGTATTAATTATTAATAATAATAATAATAATAATAATAATAATAATAATAATAATAATAATAATAATAATAATAATAATAATAATAATAATAATAATAATAATAATAATAATAATAATAATAATAATAATAATAATAATAATAATAATAATAATAATAATAATAATAATAATAATAATAATAATAATAATAATAATAATAATAATAATAATAATAATAATAATAATAATAATAATAATAATAATAATAATAATAATAATAATAAATAGGCTATGTATTTGCTTAAATAAATTATCAATCAATCAATCAATAATAATAATAATAATAATAATAATAATAATAATAATAATAATAATAATAATAATAATAATAATAATAATAATAATAATAATAATAATAATAATAATAATAATAATAATAATAATAATAATAATAATAATAATAATAATAATAATAATAATAATAATAATAATAATAATAATAATAATAATAATAATAATAATAATAATAATAATAATAATAATAATAATAATAATAATAATAATAATAATAATAATAATAATAATAATAATAATAATAATAATAATAATAATAATAATAATAATAATAATAATAATAATAATAATAATAATAATAATAATAATAATAATAATAATAATAATAATAATAATAATAATAATAATAATAATAATAATAATAATAATAATAATAATAATAATAATAATAATAATAATAATAATAATAATAATAATAATAATAATCTATATTGTATACGAATAATATAAACTAAAGAAATAATAAATTGAAATGCTAAATAATATTAATAATAAGTTATTAATAACTGATCAGGGGGGGGTGTAAAGGTTATGCACTTAGTAATATTATCGTGTGAATATGTATTATGAAGTGTTATAATTAATTAGTTAAATAAAAAGTATATATCCTAAATATATATATGAATATATTGATATTTATTATAACAGGCATTGCTAATCAGGCTATAAATAACATTATATATTACATACGTATATAATGTAGTACATAGGTATTGCATATAATAAAGGGTTAGTTGATTATATACAATGTTTTATATATATATATATATTACATAAACTATTATAATTGTTATGATAAACAGTGATTATATTATAATAAGTAAATAATTAATTTTTTCAGTAATATATTAACTATAGTATATATATATATATATATATATATATATATATACATATGTCCTATATATAGGACATTCTAAAAGGATATGATATAGGAGTTTATTAAAGTACAGTGTAAGGCATACACATACACAAATATATAAATGCATATATATATATATATATATATATATATATATATATATAATATATATATATATATATATATAATATATATACCTATATAATATATGTACATTTCATTTATATAAAAACAATAAACCTTACAAGTCGGAAATTATTCATCTATTTGTATACATCGTCGCCATAAAGATATATAGCTTTCTCTTAATAGTGCCTAGTTAAAATAAAAACTTGAAATTTATTACGTAATTAAGTTACCTGCGAATTAGCAGGTACATCGTAATTTTCCTAAGCGCTCGAATAAGAAATGCGTGCGTCCATTGACGCCCGCGATCTCGTGCTCCGTCGAGTGTGACGCCGACGTCGTAATATAAATAGCGCAGACAACATAATTCACAACAATAACTATTCGTTCTCTCTACCTCTAACTCACTAACTCAATACATCATAGTCTGATTGTGTTATAGTATCGAACCTTCTACGTAAACAACTATAATTAACGGCGCCTTAACGAATTAATAACGAGCCCACCATTTGTCGAACGCTATTTATAACAAATACCTTTCTCCCCCGGAAATTACCAAGCATTCTGATCGTCTGCGTTTTATTTAAAAACGAGAATATAAATATCGTCTGCTCTCGCTACTTCGATAATTTCGCTTCTCCCCTTCGTATCGTTTGCCCACGGAAATGAGCGTTGCGATGCAACAAGTAGCCAGTATGTCCGAACAAACATTGAGAATATTGGGTCACATGGCTATTGTGATGTTGGCTTCCACATTGATCGTCATCTTTTTGATATTGGTTAGTCAAAAGTAGTAATTATCTGCTAGCAATAATACATTGTATGCACTTATATATATAAATATATTTAATTATTTAAACATGTGGTACAATATAAAACTATACATGTATGCATATATATATATATATATATATATATATATATATATATAATAGAATAGGTATTTATATAATACTCTATTAAAGTAATATCTAGTATATACATCTATTGTAGAGATTGTATCGATATAGCATTTTACTTTAAACTATATAGTTAACCTACTCTACAGCTATACCTTTGTGTGTACCTACGGGTATACCTGTGTCTAACTATAGGTATACTGTGTATACTGTGTATATAGGGGCGTGGTTAACTGTATTATATAATGGACGCACTACGTGTGTATTAGTATCGTAGAGGGCTCTGTAGATAGAGAGTATTTCCAAGTACTTGATTGTGGGGGAGTGTACTTCTTTATTGTGTTATTGTAATCTATTCACCTGCGACTAGGTAATTAATGGCTATTTACAGTGAGATTACGATTGTACGGTGTTTAATGTATAGCATGATTAGTTTTTATATCTGATTTATTATTATACTATGCATATGCATCTATATATCTATATATATATATATATATATATATATATAAATATATAAATATATAAATATATAAATATATAAATATAATATATAAATATGTGTATTATAATGTATTGTAATTTATTTCTATAGTTCATTATATATGTTACCGTCATTTTTAATATAATTATCCTATTCAGTATACATCTATTTATAATTGGCGATGTATAACCGGTGATAACAATAGGCACATAACAATAGGCTTACGATAATGGCAGCCGTGATCGCTGTGATAATTGTCTATCATTATTTTCGAATGCTTCACTAGTAAAAACAACGTGTAGTTTTTTAATAGGGCACCCCTCATGCAGCTATTACCGTATGCCAATTATCTATGTTGTAGCTGATGCGTTGTGGGGGCGACGTACTGGTGCATTGTGGGGGCGGTGGCGTGTGGAGCTGTAATTGTACATTAGGCGGCGTAGTGCGTTTGCTTTTAATACCTACTAATTATGATTCCAAACAACTGTATATATATATACGTGTATATATTAAACATATATAATATATATATATATATATATATAATATATTATATATATATAAATAGTTTTAACTTAATAAGTGGGCCACTTTATGTGTAGTATTACATTATTAGTCTAAATACTGGTCACTTGATACATATACTGTACATTAATAGATATATATTCATATAGTATATTATATATAATATAAAATATTATGTATATTTAATGTATATTAATGCATATAAAGTGGTCGTTAAAAACGATGTTTTATCGACCATTGTCTTAGCGGTCACGGTCATTGATTTCATCCTGTAACTCAGTGCAGTACGTGTGTATGCTAAGTAGGTCAATGTTTCTATCTGATAAATAGTTAGATTTGTAATCTGAAAATGTCGCCTTGCGAAATCACTGGTAAATCCGAATTCGTATACGATTATAAACGCGATGTATCGCGATTTAGATATTATGTCATACATATATCTAAATATATCTAAATATATCTAAATATATATATATATATAATAATATATATATAATATAAGATATATTATAATTTTATAATTCATCATAAATACCACGTAACACCGAAACTAATTATTCTTTATCCTACAGTTTCTTCAGAAGACATTCACCGCACGACTGAGCACTAAGACTACCGAGGAAGTTTTGAGAATACGACTGAAGCGCCGTCTATCGAGACTGCCTCCATCCGCCGTACACGCTTCTCTGACCTCTATTCGCTGTAGAAAACTGGACGCCCCCATGTCTTTTGACCCCTGCTTTCTGTAGATGAACACTACACATCCCTACCCCACCCCACCACCACCACCGCACCCATTGCCGACCCTATATCGAGGAACCACTTATTTCGAACATTTCTTTTCGCGAACTGCGCTAAAGAATCCTCGCTGGTCGAGCTCGTGACGTCACTACAGGTGAACATCTTTGTAAACAACAACAATAACAACAACAAGCTCCGTAGTATCTTAGTTATATTTACGACGTAGTATCTATACACCTAGTGAACAATACACCTCGTGACCACTACTATTACTAGATTTCTGCAAACACACAATAATAGATATCTATTATTTACCACTATGAAATATTAGCTACTACCAACTACCTCTCGGAGCTGTTGTTCTATCTAACGAGTGACCTTCCCTCTCACGAAGGTCATGTAAACGACAATCGCTATGACTCTACATAATGCGAATGTCACGTGATAATTGTTTACCAAACACGCTACTATTATTCGCGTGTGTACATGTGTATACATGCTATGTGTATGTATACTATCCGTATGAGCATTCGATTGCATACTTTCTATTTTTATACGCTTTTCGAGGACACGAATGTCCTAACTACGATATCACGATTATATCGTAGTTTCACGTATTTTCTCATATTCAACGAATGATTTCAATTTTGAACTGGTGCCTAATGTACAGTATATATATATATATAAATATATAATTTATAACTTATATATATGCATGTATAGACTTCTGGTATTTCGGGTAATAATTACCATTATCTCCTATTGTTAGGACTTTTAATCGATATTAAATATTGCTTATTGTGATATCTAGAATATTATTTATATTCTTATTTTAATTCTACATAGATGAATTTTTATTTATTTCGAGTACATTTTTATTTTACTTTATATTAATATACTTGAACCTTGTGATACTATTTTAATAAATCATTTTAATATATAATTACTTTTTAATTATTAATCATATATAAAATATAATAGTTTCGTCTTTATATATAATATAACAATTAATGAATAGTGTATAATATACACTGTATATATATAATTATATTATAATAATAAATAACATTATATACACTATAGGTATACATAATAGCTAGTTATTATATATATATATATATATATATATATATATAATTACACTTTATTATAATGCACTAACTAACCGTGTTTTATGCATTATATAATGATCTTATCTACCACGTGATGAACTATCTAACTTTATATATTATGCAATGACATTTTACTGACACATACCTATATCTCGATAAGTTCACTGAACTTCTAAATCTATCTAGTTCACTCTCGTTTGTTACGATCAAGCAATATTATGATGTATCTAAGTATATATATACTATATATACATGTATAAATGTATACATGTATACAATTTGTATAATATTCATCTCGTATATGCTATAGTGACTAAACATAAATAATAGATATTAAGCGGGTACTAAATAGTGATAAGACACTCTACAGTGTACACTGTACAATGTACATTGTACACTGTACATTGTACACTGTACATTGTACACTGTACATTGTATACATGACATGTATGACGTTATAACATATATGTAAATTGAGAATAGGACGTGGAAATGCCATTATAATATAATTTAAATTTGCGATCTTCACTTTGTCACCCCTATTGAGGACCCCATAATTAAAGTATTATACATGCTAATTAGCAGCACTACTTAAGTTTATTCTAAATTATTATTATATATATATATATATATATATATTTCTTATTCGATTTAAATAATATGTTATGATATAACATATTTTGATATATTCATATATGTATATATATATCCATTAATAAATACATGTGTTTATTATTAATGTAATTATGAACTTCCATTTACTGTGGAAATGTGTATTTAATAATGTAATATTGTATTACTATATATAGTACACCATATAGTGTATATAATAAATAATCTTATTTATAAATCTATATATAGTTGGTATAATTGTATATTTTGCTTTTTAATTTAATATTTAAGAAAGTTATTCTGATTTTCCTACACATTTTCTAATTGTTTGTTTATTAATATATCAATTATGTATTATATATAATGTATAATATTTAGTTAAGTATTGTGCATCGTGTATACTTGCTTTATTATATAATACTACATTGTCAATTATCTTCGGAATATATTTAAAACATTAGTATTGCCATATATTTAAAACTCTCGCCATAATAATGAATTCCGCGTAAATTGTTACAAGTTACTTATCTGAGCTTCACAGAATCATTATTAAAGTTATGCATTGTTGTAATAATATACATTGTATAGGTAACAGGTTATATAGGTTATATAGTTACATACATCTAATATTTCTAGTTGAACTCCATTCATATACAATTGCAGTGACCTACATGTAGGACATTCATACATTTATTGTTGGCGAAGTATATGCATTAGTAATATGTAATACGTTATGCAACGCTTTGGCTGTGTATATCAGGATAGGTTAATTGTTTTACGGCAATCTTGTTAAAGCTGTAACAGTAAATAGCCATAGGTAAACAGATATATTCATTGTTAATATATATATATATATATATATATATATATATATATATATGTATCTCAGTTATACATATATTTATATACAACAGTTGTGCTAGTGATTATGTTTGTATATTACCTCGTTATATATAGCCAGGTATATAACTATATAGTTAGTTAACTATATATAGTCACAATAACATTACGTATATTATACTTACATTAGAATATGATGTAATGATGTAATGGTGTAATGACGATGTTCCTTATACATATAAAACTATACTACGTATCACCAAGGACGTGTCCTTTCTATCACCTCGACGTGTCCTTTTCATTCTCGTCGCAAGCACATGTGCTATAGCATATACTGCAGTATAGTACTACATGTAGTAGTCAACAACATGTAGTACATGTAGTACAACATTTTAATACTAATTTTTATTTATTTCACATTTACATCAATTTAAAAAAAATAATCTGCGCCAACTTCGCGATTCAGTGAATGATAATGTAAATGTCATCTAGTGGTGTAAATAATACCGAGCTTTTTATGCCGAGCCGAAACTTTTGGTTATTGATGCTGAGCCGAGACGTTCATTATCGGAAAAAAACGAGCCCGAGCCGAGTTGAGACTTCGGGTAACTGAGACTGAGACTGCGTCACGCTTTAGATGTGAGCATCAGTTACATCACTAGTATATAGCGTACATTGTACGACGTACAATGAATGGATACAATAATGGTAAATTAAAGTTGTACAATTTGTACAGTACAACTACATTACCTATAGGTATATATACACTTATTAACGCTCGTCATTTGTGTGCGATAATACGGGTGTTTCGCGTCAAACCTGATAATCAGATAAGCGGTTACATATACGTAACCGTGTGCATAATGTTGTTACGAGTCGCGAGTACCGCACACCTATTTCTCGCACCCGCACTATAATCTATTAGCGCACCACGTTGGGGGGGGGGGACCAATTGTCCTGGTTAACGGTTAGCGGTTAACCGTAGCCTATTCAATATAATTATAGGTCATAGCTATAGCTATGGTTATTGTTATAGTTATATATTACATATAGGTGACGGCGCATGCGTAGAGTCATACGCAGTTAGTACATCACGTGGTAAGGTATGCGCGTGCGCGTTGTCGTATTGTTTACATTAACAACCGGCTGTAACTAAGGACGCTTTGTACGTATTCGGTGCCTATAGGAGTTACGTGCCTAGAAGTGTACTAGAATACAGTAATGTATATAATAGCGTGCTAGTATATATATATATATATATATATATATATATATATAATATATAATATATATTATATATATACATATATTATTTCATATAGTATATTCATACGCCCTATGGGACATGTACATATTTACAATATATATTACACAGCAGTAATGTGGATATATATATACAACTATTGTTACTGTATAAATATATCTGAGAGGGTATTAAACAATATAAAATTCGTATATAAATAAGAATAATAATCATGTATACAATCATGTATTAACAATCATGCATGTAGTAATATATTAAATGTATTTTATTCATAATAACAACAATAATCTACAATCATTGCATCAACTGCCACCGGCATCACGTGACTGAGATGTGTGCGGTGCGGTGCGGTGTGCGGTTGTGTTCCGTACGTGTATGAATGTAGCCCGAACACTAATTATTAATTAGTGTTCAGTGTACATTCCTATAGGTATGTCTGTTATGCAACAGAATAGCTTAATATTGCATAGAAATTAATACAATACAAATTAATACAATTAAAGTAATAATTATCATATTACGAGTATAATTAATTATGATATTTAATAACACAATGGATTAGTATACAATTTAAATATCGCGTGTACATTTATGCGTAATATGTTTTTATCTGTGGTTAAGATATCGTAAATATCACAATTTTTTTATATTTACGATGATTAATCAAATCTAGATATTAACTCACCCATATATATATATATATATATATATATATATATATATATATATATATGTATATATATATGGGTGTGTGAATATATTTGGGGTGCCCTTATCCGGGGCCCGGATATGCCCGTTAAGGGTGTTCGCGTAAAAGTAATTCAACCAACTCAGTGGTGTTTCGAAAGATATTTAATATTAAGTAATACCTGTGTACAAATTATAGTTTAAAAATCAATATCCAGCCACCAATAGACTGTCAAAGTTTCGTAAAATAATTTGAAAATATGGCATCTCAAAAATAATATTTCCACTTTTACCCATGAAGCTATCATACGCAGAGCGTTTGTTATTGTAATATACTGAACATTATTTCACATTTTTTCAAATTTGTGTAAAATTTCATGATTAAAACAATGTTAAATAAAAAAATTACCGAAAACCTATACAATTATAATGTCGATTGTTTGTTCGTTCGTATTGTTTGATCTCCAGTGGAAAATATTCTCGTCTTCGGCATTCGTTTAAATGTATAAATAATGTATATAAATCATCGATGTAAATAAAAGATTTTACTTTTATTTACATCGATGATATAAATACATTAAAATCATCCCATATTTATTATATTATATTATAAATACATATTGAAACTGTAAAACACTGTAGAATGACTCTAAATCATGCTTAATTGTAACTATAACATGTGTTTCATCCAATGTATTTCTATCTGCAGATAGGTCATGACCTATTTACTATCGGTGTATTACTACTAAAGCTATGCTACGATTAGACAGGTATGTACTACTACAGAGATATTAGTTCCCAAACCTGAAACTGCTATGTAATCCTATTACATAATAATGAGGTCAACATCAATCACGTGCAATTATTACGTAACAGCCGTGTGTATTGCGTAATCAAGCTAAGCTTCATTAGTAGTAGTAGTAGTAGTAGTAGTAGTAGTAGTAGTAGTAGTAGTAGTAGTAGTAGTAGTAGTAGTAGTAGTAGTAGTAGTAGTAGTAGTAGTAGTAGTAGTAGTAGTAGTAGTAGTAGTAGTAGTAGTAGTAGTAGTAGTAGTAGTAGTAGTAGTAGTAGTAGTAGTAGTAGTAGTAGTAGTAGTAGTAGTAGTAGTAGTAGTAGTAGTAGTAGTAGTAGTAGTAGTAGTAGTAGTAGTAGTAGTAGTAGTAGTAGTAGTAGTAGTAGTAGTAGTAGTAGTAGTAGTAGTAGTAGTAGTAGTAGTAGTAGTAGTAGTAGTAGTAGTAGTAGTAGTAGTAGTAGTAGTAGTAGTAGTAGTAGTAGTAGTAGTAGTAGTAGTAGTAGTAGTAGTAGTAGTAGTAGTAGTAGTAGTAGTAGTAGTAGTAGTAGTAGTAGTAGTAGTAGTAGTAGTAGTAGTAGTAGTAGTAGTAGTAGTAGTAGTAGTAGTAGTAGTAGTAGTAGTAGTAGTAGTAGTAGTAGTAGTAGTAGTAGTAGTAGTAGTAGTAGTAGTAGTAGTAGTAGTAGTAGTAGTAGTAGTAGTAGTAGTAGTAGTAGTAGTAGTAGTAGTAGTAGTAGTAGTAGTAGTAGTAGTAGTAGTAGTAGTAGTAGTAGTAGTAGTAGTAGTAGTAGTAGTAGTAGTAGTAGTAGTAGTAGTAGTAGTAGTAGTAGTAGTAGTAGTAGTAGTAGTAGTAGTAGTAGTAGTAGTAGTAGTAGTAGTAGTAGTAGTAGTAGTAGTAGTAGTAGTAGTAGTAGTAGTAGTAGTAGTAGTAGTAGTAGTAGTAGTAGTAGTAGTAGTAGTAGTAGTAGTAGTAGTAGTAGTAGTAGTAGTAGTAGTAGTAGTAGTAGTAGTAGTAGTAGTAGTAGTAGTAGTAGTAGTAGTAGTAGTAGTAGTAGTAGTAGTAGTAGTAGTAGTAGTAGTAGTAGTAGTAGTAGTAGTAGTAGTAGTAGTAGTAGTAGTAGTAGTAGTAGTAGTAGTAGTAGTAGTAGTAGTAGTAGTAGTAGTAGTAGTAGTAGTAGTAGTAGTAGTAGTAGTAGTAGTAGTAGTAGTAGTAGTAGTAGTAGTAGTAGTAGTAGTAGTAGTAGTAGTAGTAGTAGTAGTAGTAGTAGTAGTAGTAGTAGTAGTAGTAGTAGTAGTAGTAGTAGTAGTAGTAGTAGTAGTAGTAGTAGTAGTAGTAGTAGTAGTAGTAGTAGTAGTAGTAGTAGTAGTAGTAGTAGTAGTAGTAGTAGTAGTAGTAGTAGTAGTAGTAGTAGTAGTAGTAGTAGTAGTAGTAGTAGTAGTAGTAGTAGTAGTAGTAGTAGTAGTAGTAGTAGTAGTAGTAGTAGTAGTAGTAGTAGTAGTAGTAGTAGTAGTAGTAGTAGTAGTAGTAGTAGTAGTAGTAGTAGTAGTAGTAGTAGTAGTAGTAGTAGTAGTAGTAGTAGTAGTAGTAGTAGTAGTAGTAGTAGTAGTAGTAGTAGTAGTAGTAGTAGTAGTAGTAGTAGTAGTAGTAGTAGTAGTAGTAGTAGTAGTAGTAGTAGTAGTAGTAGTAGTAGTAGTAGTAGTAGTAGTAGTAGTAGTAGTAGTAGTAGTAGTAGTAGTAGTAGTAGTGGTAGTGGTAGTGGTAGTGGTAGTGGTAGTGGTAGTAGTAGTAGTAATAGTAGTAGTAGACGTAACTTCTTTGAAATTACTCAACGAAAATATAAACGAAATAAAAAAACTTATAATCAATTCACAAACACCATCTTACGCTGACATATTAATAAAATCAACAGATAGCATAATTAAAACAAATAATACAATACATAAACAACTACGTAAAATTCCTAACACTGACCCACAATTATCAATAGTAATAGAAAATATCAATAAACAAAGTCCAAGTAATAATATTATAGATGAGTTATTCGCTATATTAGAACTAGATACTTCCATAATCACTAAAGTAAAATATAATTTTAACAACATTGAAATTATATTTAACTCTCCATATACATTATCAAAGTTCATCACACTACGATACCGGCTAAAAGATACACAATTTAGTAATTTATTCATGAGGAAATCACTCGATATAAAAATAGTACGACACGGTAAAATACTTTATCATGCAATAAAATCCAATTATGTTACCAATTATAAATGTGTTTTAAATAGAATTTCTAATACATATGAACTACGAACTCGTATAGAAAATACTAGTAACATTAATTGGTCCAACGAACCACTCATTATACCTACTACAAATCTCGATACATGGACGAAAAGCTATGATGATTATATTACTAATGCTTTTAAAAGTACAATTTCACCTGAACAAACTACTTCTACGGATACCGCGAAATGACTATACTACGATAAATATATTACGTGTTCTTTAATTAATATACGATCAATACACTCTAACATTGATTTATTAAATGATTTTAACCATGAATTTAATCATGATATAATTGCCCTAACGGAAACTTGGCTTAATGAATATTCTGAATATATCATTCCACAGATTACCAATAATATATATAACTTCAAACATATACCACGTCAAGAATTAAGGAGAGGAGGCGGTGTAGGTATTCTATATAAAAAATCTCTTAAACTAACCAGCTTTACAAAATATATACTACCTGGATCTGAATGTATCATAGCTATATTCAATATTCACTCCAATAAAATTATACGCTTTATTATTATATATCGACCACCATCAAATAATTACATATCTTTTCTCAATGATCTCAATGACTTATTAGCTACTACACAATTAGATACTACTATATTACTAGGCGATTTTAATTTTCATGTTAATTTAAATGATACACCTTCAAGTAACCTAATCTCACTTACAGACTCACACTCACTACATCAACACATAAACAAGCCCACACACATAGGAGGTAATACATTAGATTTAATTTTTACTTCTATATATTCCACACAAATACTAAAAGTACTTAATATTAAATATCTCATTACAGACCATTTTGCTATAATATTTAATATCAATATTCCAAAACCAAAAATTAACACACAATTAATTAATTATAGAAAACTTACTAATATCGACCACGAACTTCTCTCCAATAGTATTATCGACCACGAACTTCTCTCCAATAGTATTATAGAAATTAATCATGATAACATATCGGCGATAGAACTAAATGATCATCTATCATATATACTAAATAAATATGCTCCCATTAGAGTTAAATGCATAAATAGTCGTACAAATAAATGGTTTAACTCTGATACTTTATTAGCCAAACAGGAAATGAGGAAAACTGAAAGATATTTTTCAAAATATCCATCAGTAGAATCCCTACTCAAGGCTAAGAGTTATTTTAAAAAATCTATAGAAATAGCTAAGAATAAATACTACTATACTGAAATAAATCAATCAACCTCTAATCAAAAACATCTCTATGGGATAACTAATTCTTTACTAGGAAAATCAAAAGTAAGAGTCCTTCCAGATATTCCAGATAATATACTATGCAATAATTTTTCCAAATATTTTGTAGATAAAATAAATATTCTATGTAGTACATTTAACAATAATCAACATAATATACACAATATATCAATAGACCACTCGACTTTAATTAATCAATACCTCACAGAATTCCAACCCCCTTCCAATAATCTAATTCAAACATTATTAGCAAATTCTAACTCTACATCCCCACAAGATCCATTACCACTTCCTTTAATGAAAATAATAGCACCGTCAATATCCATTCCCTTAACTACAATTTTTAAAAACTCACTAACTACTAGAATAGTTCCCCCTGAATATAAACATGCAATAATTACACCCATACTTAAAAAACATAAACATGACATAAATGACTTGAAAAACTATCGCCCAATATCACAACTTCCTACTATATCTAAATTGCTAGAACGAGTAGTTACTATACAATTGAAAGATTTTTTATATTCTAACAATTTAATAGATAACTACCAAAGTGCATACAGAACAAATCATAGCACCGAGACAACCGTAATTGATGTCTTAGATAGTATTATTACATCCCTTGATAATAATAATCATACACAACTACTTCTTCTCGACCTTTCAGCAGCTTTTGACACTCTAGACCACGATATTCTAAAACATAGATTGATTGAAATAGGAATAATAAATACAGCTCTAGATTGGATGATGTCCTTTGTATCTAACCGTACGTTTACTGTAAAAATAGGAAAGGAATATTCTAATTATAACTCATTTGATACAGGTGTTCCTCAAGGATCTGTACTTGGGCCACTATTATTTATCATATATATTATACCACTTTCTAATGTTATCAGACAGTTTAAGCATTTTAAGTACCATTTATATGCAGATGACATTCTATTATATACTGAATTATCAAAATATAATTCTGAATTTGATAATGAATTATCGAATTGTGCTAATGCTATTTACGCCTGGCTTACCGATAATAAACTATCGCTAAATACTGATAAATCTGAATTGTTGAATATTCCCAGTAACTATTCCAACTTTCCACAGATATTCATCAATAATAATGAAATAACCCCAAGCACGTCAATCAGATACTTAGGGGTCATAATCGATGACAACGTAAATATGAATCGACATGTAAGTAGCATGTGTAAAAAAGCTAACTACGAACTGTACAAAATACGCAAGATAGGTCATTACTTAAATAAAAGAGCTACAACAATTCTAACAAATTCATTGGTGTTCTCCTCTTTAGATTACTGTAATTCGCTCCTAATTGGTCTACCGAAATCTACTTTACTTCCTATCGATAGAATTATTAGATCGGCAGTTAGGAATATCTATCGACAACCAAGACACGACCACTCAAGTATTACTCTGAAAATGAAAGAAAGCAGAATCTTGAATGCATCAGACCGTGCTGAACAAAGAATACTGAATATCACTCATCGAACGTTAACCCATAATCAGCCTACGTATATTAGATCACATCTAAAATTCGTAGTTCATAATAGATCATTACGATCTAATATTGATACTCGACAACTTAAAGTCACTATACCAAAGCTGAAACGTACCGCGAAACGGGCATATTCTTATATTGCTCCAACTAAATGGAATGCTTTACCACTAAATTGTCGTCTTATTATAAACCCTGTTGCGTTCAAAATACGTGTTAAACAGTATTTAATCGATAGAAATTAAATTGTTTATTTATTTATTTATTTCTAGTTGTTTTCTTTCATACACTTATCAGAACACTAATGTGTTATGAAATGAGTGTTTAAATAAAACGTTTTGATTTGATTTGATTTGATTAGTAGTAGTAGTAGTAGTAGTAGTAGTAGTAGTAGTAGTAGTAGTAGTAGTAGTAGTAGTAGTAGTAGTAGTAGTAGTAGTAGTAGTAGTAGTAGTAGTAGTAGTAGTAGTAGTAGTAGTAGTAGTAGTAGTAGTAGTAGTAGTAGTAGTAGTAGTAGTAGTAGTAGTAGTAGTAGTAGTAGTAGTAGTAGTAGTAGTAGTAGTAGTAGTAGTAGTAGTAGTAGTAGTAGTAGTAGTAGTAGTAGTAGTAGTAGTAGTAGTAGTAGTAGTAGTAGTAGTAGTAGTAGTAGTAGTAGTAGTAGTAGTAGTAGTAGTAGTAGTAGTAGTAGTAGTAGTAGTAGTAGTAGTAGTAGTAGTAGTAGTAGTAGTAGTAGTAGTAGTAGTAGTAGTAGTAGTAGTAGTAGTAGTAGTAGTAGTAGTAGTAGTAGTAGTAGTAGTAGTAGTAGTAGTAGTAGTAGTAGTAGTAGTAGTAGTAGTAGTAGTAGTAGTAGTAGTAGTAGTAGTAGTAGTAGTATTAGTAGTAGTAGTAGTAGTAGTAGTAGTAGTAGTAGTAGTAGTAGTAGTAGTAGTAGTAGTAGTAGTAGTAGTAGTAGTAGTAGTAGTAGTAGTAGTAGTAGTAGTAGTAGTAGTAGTAGTAGTAGTAGTAGTAGTAGTAGTAGTATTAGTAGTAGTAGTAGTAGTAGTAGTAGTAGTAGTAGTAGTAGTAGTAGTAGTAGTAGTAGTAGTAGTAGTAGTAGTAGTAGTAGTAGTAGTAGTAGTAGTAGTAGTAGTTTCAAATCAAAGTACTGAAACTGCCATAAATTATATTTTAAATGATATCTTTATTGCAATTGAGGCTGGTTCTAAGATTCAGCTAATGCTATTAGATTTGTCGTCAGCTTTTGATACTTTAAGTTTTGATATTTTATCTCTTAGATTAGCTAGTCTTGGTATTGAATCTTTAGCTCTAAATTGGTTGACTTCTTTCTTCACTGATAGATTTACGGCAGTTAAGATAAATGATTCTATATCTGAACCTAGCTCTCTACTTTTCGGTGTTCCTCAATGATCAGTTTTAGGTCCCTTGCTCTTTTCAATTTATATACAACCAATAGAAAACATAATAAATAATGTTAAGACTCTTAAATTTCATCTTTACGCTGATGATATTATGATTTACTCCATAACAAATATAGATAGTAGTTGCAATGAGCTATCATCGTGTGCAAATTTAGTCAACAGGTGGCTTCTATCTAATAGGCTACTCCTAAATATGACTAAGACTCAATTATTAAATCTTCCTTCTTATATATCTTCCTTTCCACCTATTAATATAGCTAATCATATCATCGCGGCTTCATCTAAAATTATCTACCTTGGCGTTACTATTGACAACAAACTCACTCTAAATGAGCATATTTATTCTATTTGTAAGAAAGCAAACTTCCATTTGTATAATATTAGATTTATTAGGAAATATTTATCTATAAATTTAACCGAGTCTATTGTTAGATCTCTGGTTTTTTCGACTGTTGACTATTGTAACTCGATATTGTTTGGTTTATCTAAAAAATCTTTAATGAAAATTAAACGCATTGATCATGCTGCTATTAGGTTAATTTTTAAACTACCTCTTAAAAATCATTCGAGTATTACCATGCGCCAATTAAATTCAGGTATTCTAAATACTATAAATAGAAGTAAGTTTAAACTGTTATGTATAATTCATAAAACCTAAACTATAATACTCCTGTATACCTTCGAGATTTACACGCTCAAAAATTATCTAGACGGTCTCTACACTCAACTACTGATCAACATCGTCTGAGATTTGAAATGGGAAACGTCTCTATATTGTCGAAAAGAGCATTCTTATACAGCTCGCCTGAAATTTGGAATTCGTTACCAATTACTATTAGATCTACAAGTAATCACCAGACCTTCAAAATCGCCCTAAAAAAGTATCTTATTTCAAAAGAGAAGACCAATCTTAGTTAAATTTATGTTTTTTTTATTTTTGTTTATTCATTACTCGTTTATATTTCTATTATTATATTCCATGTGTTTTTGTTATACACTTGAGAGAATGCATCACGCATTATAATGCAGTGTCTAAATAAATCGTTGATTGATTGATTGATTGATAGTAGTAGTAGTAGTAGTAGTAGTAGTAGTAGTAGTAGTAGTAGTAGTAGTAGTAGTAGTAGTAGTAGTAGTAGTAGTAGTAGTAGTAGTAGTAGTAGTAGTAGTAGTAGTAGTAGTAGTAGTAGTAGTAGTAGTAGTAGTAGTAGTAGTAGTAGTAGTAGTAGTAGTAGTAGTAGTAGTAGTAGTAGTAGTAGTAGTAGTAGTAGTAGTAGTAGTAGTAGTAGTAGTAGTAGTAGTAGTAGTAGTAGTAGTAGTAGTAGTAGTAGTAGTAGTAGTAGTAGTAGTAGTAGTAGTAGTAGTAGTAGTAGTAGTAGTAGTAGTAGTAGTAGTAGTAGTAGTAGTAGTAGTAGTAGTAGTAGTAGTAGTAGTAGTAGTAGTAGTAGTAGTAGTAGTAGTAGTAGTAGTAGTAGTAGTAGTAGTAGTAGTAGTAGTAGTAGTAGTAGTAGTAGTAGTAGTAGTAGTAGTAGTAGTAGTAGTAGTAGTAGTAGTAGTAGTAGTAGTAGTAGTAGTAGTAGTAGTAGTAGTAGTAGTAGTAGTAGTAGTAGTAGTAGTAGTAGTAGTAGTAGTAGTAGTAGTAGTAGTAGTAGTAGTAGTAGTAGTAGTAGTAGTAGTAGTAGTAGTAGTAGTAGTAGTAGTAGTAGTAGTAGTAGTAGTAGTAGTAGTAGTAGTAGTAGTAGTAGTAGTAGTAGTAGTAGTAGTAGTAGTAGTAGTAGTAGTAGTAGTAGTAGTAGTAGTAGTAGTAGTAGTAGTAGTAGTAGTAGTAGTAGTAGTAGTAGTAGTAGTAGTAGTAGTAGTAGTAGTAGTAGTAGTAGTAGTAGTAGTAGTAGTAGTAGTAGTAGTAGTAGTAGTAGTAGTAGTAGTAGTAGTAGTAGTAGTAGTAGTAGTAGTAGTAGTAGTAGTAGTAGTAGTAGTAGTAGTAGTAGTAGTAGTAGTAGTAGTAGTAGTAGTAGTAGTAGTAGTAGTAGTAGTAGTAGTAGTAGTAGTAGTAGTAGTAGTAGTAGTAGTAGTAGTAGTAGTAGTAGTAGTAGTAGTAGTAGTAGTAGTAGTAGTAGTAGTAGTAGTAGTAGTAGTAGTAGTAGTAGTAGTAGTAGTAGTAGTAGTAGTAGTAGTAGTAGTAGTAGTAGTAGTCGTAGTAGTAGTAGTAGTAGTAGTATTAGTAGTAAACTGTATTATGCGTGTATATCGATTATAATACTAGCTAGTTGATACTCACCTATACATCTGTACATCTATATACCTATTATTATTGTACTAATGCCCATATATGGGATACCTGTAGTAACGGCAGTTTAAATAACACAATAGGTACACTGTTACGACAGAGATACGAATTTTAAATGAGCTAGCTATTAACGTTGGTTGTATAACATGTATATGTTGTTAATAATGGATAATAGTATAGTGTATATGTTGATGTATTCTAGTACATCATAATAATATTAGTTACATACTATTGATTGATTAATAGTAATGTAATAGTGTTATATATTAATGTCTGATATAATACTATGTATTTATGTATACATAGATATTATTTTCTGATATTAATGTTAATAATGTTATTCTGTTCAAATATATATATATATATATATTAACAATAGAAAGTACGTCATATGTGTTCGCCTAATGACTCTCGTCGTACCAGGTACACCCCGCCCCCTCGCGCCCCTACTTCAAAAAGTATACAAAAGACTGTCGTAGATCGATCAACATCGTTGGTACTTATAATGTGGTAATAATAACAATGATATTTATTTACATCTAACCATTAATAATCTAATAATCTACATTCATAATCGCAATGATAACATTATCATAGATCGCAAAATATCTTGTATACATACATGCTATAGCCTCTAATTTATTTTTATTTTGTTAATTTGTTGTTTATTTCGTTGTTGCTGTTATACATGTTTATTTTAAATTTTATTTTAACTAAAATAGATAAAAAATGATACATTTAAAATGATAAACAAACACAATAGAGTAACTATTACTTTATATGTAGGCTTTAAATATTATCTAATTATATTTTAAATTTATAATTCTTTATAATATTATTTTGTATACAAAAGTATACGTATAAGTATACTTCATAAATAAATAGTGCATGACCTATGTATATATTACTATAGGAATCGTATTCAAATATTCAATATTTAGTAATAATAGTAGGATTATAATAATGTTAATATATATATATTGTATATATTGTATATATATATATATATATATAATGTATGCAAATGTACGATTTATATATTAATTCATGTGTATTTATCATGATAATGCGACATACAATGCGATATGTAGTATATGGGTTGTAATCGAGGATGGATCAATAATGATGTCTTGAAATAATATTTAAAGTTATCTTTTATAAATATGTATATCAAAATAGTGGCTCTCGTTAAAATAAGTATTCCTATCTATGAGAACGGCTTAGCAGAATAGGTATATAGTAGGTATATTAGATAAATATTGTTATAATTAGAAACTTCCTATGCTTTCCTCTATAAGATGAACGGACTCTTCCGATATAATAATATCGATAAAGATAATATATATATATATGTATATAAACGCAATCATAATGAATATCTGAACACATCATCCTAATCAATAGTCTATATCTCCATTAGAATACCTCACTCTTATTAACATTCCTTTCAACATATGTGTCGGTGTTATTGACTTAGCGAAGACTTAGATCCCTCGAGATGATTCCGACATATGTTCCCTCCATCATTATATTGGTTATGTCTTACTATATATCACCAAGACTATCAGGTCGTGGTGGTGCACCACATGTGGTTGGATTCATCGAAACACTACTAATATATTAATACGTATACTTCTACCATTTATATCGATATCTCATATCTTCTCATATAGGACTATAGCAAAGATTTTGCGAAGCAAAGATATAACACTCCCTATGCATGCAACGTAATTTAGTAATATCCCCAACCGCTGCTAACAGTAGTATCGAAATCAATGAAATAGATTTAGGTTCGGTTCTGTTTGCATACAACAATGTTTTCATTGCTCTATTAAATTACATGCAATATAAATTAACTTTTACTTACTAAATATATACTTATAGCATTTAAAACATAAATATCATATTTGTTTGTTATATATTAGTAATGAACACTTAGTTTTCATCATATAAATATTAATTTAAAGCATATTATTTAACATTTTAAAAGTGTATAGTTAAATACGAATTTACATTTTAAACAACGCATAGTTCCTAAAAGTAACCCGCTATAGGTGGCACCAGGGTATTTTGTATACAAATTCGAATTACACGATTTCGCGTAAGTGTTATATCTTTCCTTCGGAAAATCTTTGACTATAGTCTGAATGCCTAAATATATAGGAAAGTATCCGATTACCGACCCCTCTTAATACCGACTTCCTCTCGTATCTCAGTACCTATAAGAGATATCAAAAAAGTATATATATATATATACATGAACTGTTAGTAATTTAATTCAATTCAATTCAATTCAATTTATTTTAAAGACTCTTTGTGCCATAGCAATCAAGCGTATAAAGTAAAAACAAAAAACAATATAACGGAATAGTGGCGCAGCAATAGGGGGGGTCGGGGGGGGGGGGTTCGGACCCCCCCAATAATTTGGATGGGGGGGTTGAACCCCCTCAATAATATTGACAAAAAATTAAATAAAATTTTAATAAAAAAATTAAATATTTATTATATACATATATATAACATTTTTATTAGAAAATATGTATACACATACATCTAAGGGTGTAGTAACTTATAACAAAGGATTTACAATTAATATGGAGTATAATAAAGCTTTCAAGCTTTTATTGTAATATTTAAAACGTATTTTATTTTAAAAAATAAATTAGAATCTTTGATTTATTAAAAACTCTATTCACTAGGGGTTTAGGATAATTATTAAATTATTTATATTCTAAAATAACGTTCTAAAATGGAAAAAAAAAGAGAACTTTAGACTGCTATTGGTTAGTATTTATTAATTATAAAATATAATATTTAAACAGTTTAAATATTGTAAATATATTTATAATTTATAAACTTTAGTTGCATTATGAAGCTGATAATACTAAATAGTAATAAAGTAAAAATAATAATAAAACATGAAAACAAAAAAATTATAATAATCTTTGCTGATTAATAGCCAATAGGAATACAGTATTTATAAACTGCAGTTTCATGACCTACTTTTTAATTTTAAAAGCTGTGATTGTTTTAATAAATAAGAATAATTTAATAATTTATGAATAATAATGTATATATTAAGTGATTTTGATGATGAAAGTAGTATATTAAATTATAAATAAACCATATACACCATGTTATTGTAATATGTAAATTATAATACATATTTAACATAATTGTATCAATTATCATTCTTATATTAAATATAATATTTATTATTAAATAATATTTAAAATATTATTACAATTATAATGATTATCATTATAATAATTATATTAACTTAATAATTAAGTATAATATTTAATTATTATGTAATCATTATAATCGGAAATTATCGAGTGAATGATCTAAATAACGAAAGTAGAGATTCTAAATAGATTACTAAATTTGATAAATTAGAAATATATATCCTATGGATATGGGTTTTTGATTATTTATCATTATTATAATAATTATTATATATTTAAAATACCTTTATAATAAAGTGTTCATTATTATTTACAATATATTATACATGATAATTATGTCCAAAATATGATATAAATATATATTTGTACAATCACCTACACAATAATTATTAACATTAACATAGACAATATAATATTGTATATTAAATATTGAATATTTACAAGTCAAATTATATTATATATAATATATCTAATATATATATATATATACAAAAGTATGAGTATTAAAAGCTTCTGTAAAATAAGTATATTTTATTACCAATAGTTATGATTAAAAAATTAAATCAATATTCTTAAATAATTATAAAATAATATTTTATAAAAGTATTTTTATTTCTTTAATAGTTAATATAAAATAGAAAATTGTATAGAAAGTGTTATCCTAAAGATAAATTTAATGATTGCATGAAAATATAATTAATATATTTATGTAATATGCCATGTGAATTCTGATTGGTTTTACAATTGTAATGTTTAAATCTTGTGCGTCATTATTTAAATTAATATTATAATATTATCCTAGGAATAAGCAATATAATAATAATGATGAAGTTGATGATACATCATCAAGTGGCCGATCATGTGAAATTCAGGTTGAATCACAAGAAATATTATCATCATCATTAAATGAACTCTAATTACCGGAACAATCACCATTACTCTTGAAACCACATCAGCCTGAAGCAACTATTATTCCATCGCAACCTCATACAGTTGGAAGTGATAGAATGGTGTATTTTCAAAATAGTTGGTACTCTAAATTTAAATGGTTACACTACGACTATAAAATAAAAAAGATCTTCTGTTTCGAATGCATGAACTTAAAAGATAATAATTTATCAACAAAAGGGGATAATGCATTTACAAAGAAAGGATTCGTTAACTGGAAAAAAGCAATAGAAAAGTTTAAAACACATGAAAAATCAGATATGCATAAGTTTAGTATGGAATCAAAACTTAAAAAAAATGAAGTTGGCGTAATACAAATGATATCAACTAAAGAAAATGAAAATATGAAAAATAATCGCAGATGTTTACATATTATATTTACTACTATGAAGGTATGTTATTTATTGTTTTTAATATTGATTATTTGTTAATATTTATAAATTAAAATACATACAGGTATTATGTAAACAAAATATATCAATAAGAGGTAAAACACATGATGAAGGAAATTTTATTGAAATGTTGAAACAACAATCAATTTATATCCCTGAACTGAAACAATGGTTACATAAATTATCAGAAAGAAAAAGACATTTATTAAGTTGGAAAATCCAAAATGAAATTATACAGATGTTCTCAATTGAAATTTTAAATGTTATTTTAGCGGATATAAAAAAAGCCAAATATTTTAGTATTATGTCAGATGGTACACAAGATATGAGTAGAAAGGAACAGGAAGCTATATGTATACGATATGTCGATAGTAATCTTAATATTAAAGAAGAATTCATTGGTAATTATTAAAATTAACTAATATATAAGTATTATTATAATATATTTTACAAATTTATATATATATATATAGGATATTATATATAATATATATATATATATATTTATGTGATATATTTTAACAGGTTTATACAATGTTGATAATACAAGTGCTGAATCGTTATCAAATATGTTAAAAGATGTTATGATTAGATGTCAATTAGATATTACAAATCTCAGAGGACAATCTTATGATGGAGCCTCCAATATGGCAGGTATTTATACCGGAGTTCAGGCAAGAATAATGAAAGAACAGCCTCTGGCGTACTACACCCATTGTGGTGCACATAGGGTAAATTTAATAGCACAATCTATATCTAATCACGAAAATCTAAGGGATATAATGTCAATGATCAATTCAGTTGGTAAATTGTTTAATAATACAATAAAATTTAGAAATCTTTTTAATAATATAACCAATACAATTCGTCCATTATGTCCAACACGGTGGACTGTTAGAAAGGAGGCTATGCGTATATTTATTGATAAATATAAAGATATCATGGTTGCTTTAGAAGAATTTACTTTAATAAACGATATTTCGAATGACCAAAAAATAATTGCAAAATCATATTAAAAAATGATGAAAAAAGATACAACATATTTTATGCTAAAAATTGGTTTTTCAATATTCAACCTGCTTGATATATTAGTAAAATGTTTTATGTGTTCGACATCTACTTTAGATAATGTTAATGTATCTATTGATATATGTAAAGATGAAATTAAAGATTATAGATTACATTTTGATAAAAGGAAAAACGAAATATATACGGAAATGATAGATTTGGGAATTGAAAAATCTATAAAAAAAAGAAGATCATTTTCAATAAAAAAATACAATGGTACATCAGACGAATATAATCCACCCGATGTTGATACGTATTTAAGGTTAAATAAAAAAAACATTCTATATATACATAACATATATAAATTTATAAATAAATATATATATATATATATATATATTGTATTGTATTGTATTGTATTGTATTGTATACATTCGGTGGATTCCTTACATACCATACCAGAAACTTAGATGGAGTCATTTAATATTTATAACTATTATTAATAACCCTAAAGTCCCTTCAAAACAAATCTTAAGTTAATGTGTTCCTGGTTTTAACTAGAGCCGATGAATTTAATACAAATTGAATTCATCACTTCTATATATTATTTTAAGACTAATTTTTTAGTTCGGCCTGGGAACTGTACCCAGGCCTACTGGTTCGAAGTCAAACACCTTAGCCAATTGCGCTATCGAGCCAGTATAATATATATATATATATATAAATATATAATAATTCCTAATTATATATATAATTATGCTTGTTTACAGAAATAAATCCTATGAACTTTTTGACAAAACAATTGTCGAAATCGAATCACGTTTCTCTAAAGATGATGATAGTTGGGTATCATATTATAAACTCCAGGAAAGTCTTTTAAATATCGATTATATAAATGAGGAAGAGGTTAGATAATATAATAATAATAATAATAAGATGTAAATTACTTTTAAATAATTGCATTAATAGATCAATAAATATCCTGAATTTAATATTCGGTATTTGAATTTGGAGCTTCCGATTTTAAAAAGAGGTAAACATGGTAGCATTGCCGACGTAGTTACATACTTGAAATCATCTGAATCTATAAGAACGATATTACCAAATTGTGAACAGTTGGTAAGAATACTGTTGACACGACCTACAAATTCAGTATCCTGTGAGAGAAGCTTCTCAGCCCTACGAAGAGTTAAAACATGGCTGAGATCAACAATGAAACAAGAAAGGATAAATAATTTATTAATTTGCCATATTCATCAAGGATATATTGATGATATTGATATAGATAAATTACTAGATAATTTTATCAGTAGAAATGATTGGCGAAAATCAAAATTTTTTAAATAAATAACTACAACGATATATAATTGTTATTTATTTATTATATATAATTCTATATTCTCATCGATGATGATATTGAATACTTATATTCTATATGTATATACTTCTAATATAAATATATTATATTACTAAAAATATAATAGCGTTATAAATATTTTAAACACATGACCCCCCCAATGAAAAAATCGTTCCTGCGCCACTATAACGGAACATAAACGAAAATAATAAACTAATAATAATATAAATAGGAATACAGAAAGTACTCAACATTAATATAAATTTTAAATAAAATTGTAGATATTGATAAATAGTGATAAAAAAAAATGATCAGGGAAATGCAATATTAAATAGATATGTTTTTAATAGAGATTTAAAAGAGTTGGTGGATTGAGTGGAGCGTAGATTATGTGGTAGTTTATTACATAGATAAGGGGCCGATATGTGCCATGCACGAATATTAGTGGTATGAAGATTAAGCTTATAGGGTAGATGTAGAAGGTAAGAAGTAGTTGAACGGAGAGAGATAGTGTGAGTAGGAATAGAGATTAAGGAAGATAGATATTTAGGTCGGTTGTGGTGAAGAGAGTTATGAGTTAATAGAAGAACTTTAAATATTATTCTAAATTGTATTGGTAGCCAATGCAATCTATGTAAATATGGGGAAATATGTATTTGGGAAAAGCGATCAATTTTAAAAATTGATCGTACTAACGCATTCTGTAGTATTTGTAATTTTTTAATTTGATAGCCAGGTAAGGAGAAAGGAGAATATTGCAGTAATCGAAAAGCGGTAATATGAAAGATGAGGCGAGAGTCATAGAAACACTTAGGGAGATGGAGTTACGGATAATACGGAAAGAGTGAAGATGAAAGTTTATAGAGCGAAAAAGATTTGAGATATGGCGATGAAAAGATAAAATAATGATAAATATGAATAAGTATTTTGTTTTAAAAAATATGTAATCCTACAATTTTTATTTGATAAATGTAATATTCTGTTTTAACTTTTTAAATATGTGAATAATAACTTTTTTTAAATCATTGTAAATACTTTAAAATAAAATTAATTTTGTGCATAATATTGTAGATCAATACAACTTTTATAACTATTAGAAAACTAATTTAATTTGAATGAATATTAACCAATATATCTTAATTATAGCAACCCATATAATTTTCCTATTACCGACCCCCTAAATTACTATAATACCGACCCCATGTGATTTATGACATCCAATCAAAATAGTTCGTATTTTACTTTAAAATTTGTCGTAAATTGTTTATGTATCCTATCATTGATATAGATTTAGGATTCATGATTCCAGTTGATTATATACATACTGATTAATAAATAAATATTAAATAATTATATACACTATTTTAATATAATTACTATAAAGTTTAAATTTAAATTTAATATTACTATTAAAACATCAATTCAATAAAAAATAAATGTCGTGCATATTATAATTAATTATATTTATGTATATCTACTATTTTATTGGATATTATAATACTACAATTATTAATATCTATATTATTTTAGGGGGTCGGTGATAGAATAAGGGGTCGGTATTAGGCACATGTATCCGATTACCGACCCCCCTGTTTATTCTTGTAAATATGATTATATCAAACATTTAAAATAGCCACATTATTCATTGCCATAATATTACCCTAATTACATTATTTCATATAAATATATTTAATATTGAATAAGTTATTAAAAATAATCATTTAGGGGTCGGTAATCGGGGACTTTCCCATATCGTTCACCTAATAATATAAATATCTATTCACCACAGTTATTTATAGATCGCCTAAATCAGAATGATTTGATAGGTTTTAATGATCTTGCTACTGTTCTAATACGTTCGTCAACATCCCAGCAAACCATAACAGCAGATTTAAATACTTATTAAAGTATGAAGTTTATAAAGCAATTTTAATCAGATTTTCGAACATTCTGATTTAAAATCTGCTTTAATTCAACCAATTAAACTTTTTTTAAACATATTTCTACTGCTTTAATAATTAAGCATTAAAGCTTGACTTAATTCTGATTTAATAATCTCCGATATCTTGAGATATATTTAAATCTGTATTAATAAGTATTGAAATCTGTGAACATTTATTACTGCTATAAAAAGTGTTTAAATCTGCTATTATTGTTGGCTGAGAAAATATATCTTATATGTAGAGATTATTAAATCAGCATTAAATCAGGCTTTAATACTTGATTATTAAAGAAGTAGAAACATTTTTTTAAAACGTTTAAATCAGTTGTATTAAATCAAATTTTAAATCAGAATGTTCGAAAATCTAATTAAAATGTCTTTATAAACTGCTTTAATAAGTATTTAAATCTGCTGTTATGGTTTGATGGGATATCACCCTATTATCCTTAATTACTTCATCTATCATTTAAATACTACCTCAAATCCATAGATTATGTTCAATAATTTAACAAACTCGGTATCTCTATCACAACATGTAAATTTCCAGACTCATTTAAATGTTATACTATTGATCTTGTATTCTCCAGTTTTGTCCATTCTGAACTCATGGTGAGTAATATGTCTAGGCTTGACATACTTTCCGACCACTTCCTCATTTTCTTCAAAACTGACTTTACTATCACTCCTAATCAGAAAATACATATATGAACCCATTAATAATATTAATGTTATGATATTTGTAGCCGACTTACATTCTTCCTTGGGTGACTAGTAGTAACTACGTCATGACTACTGATATTCTCCATTTTAATTATAAAACTTCCGATTTACTGGATAAACGTGCCCCTTTAAAAACCATAGAAATCACTCTCCATCCTGATACCCCATGGTTTACTTCCTACCTCGTGTCATTGAAATGATAACTTTGTAAATCTCAAATAACTTAGGAACATACCTAAAACATACCTAATCATGACATATTAATCTTACATGACTTCATAAATTGAGGAATATTTTAATTTAGACATTTCCTATTCCAACTCTAGCTACTATAGATTATATATATACTCGGGTTATAAACGAGCTTGATTATGATAACCGATGTATTTTCAGGCTGGCTAATAAGTTGTTATCAACCCCGAAACGTACATCGATAGCGAATTAAAATTGCCAATTACAAATAGTATGCATCTTCTCCGCAATATTTTCTAATAAGATTTACTTCATCATAATAAATAGTAAGAACCATAAACTTACTGATAACTCTTCTTCAATCATTGTTACCTCGTCAATATCTTGTTTTCTTAAGATTTTTTCGTTCGCCAAATATATATCTAGTATCTAAACTCATACTTTCATACACACTTTCACTTGTCTCCCAATATATCAGCTATCTTTATTAAGTAAAAGTTTGGAAATAATTGTCTCTTGTCAACAAATCTTCTATATAACCTTCAATAATCTATATCTTCCCATGGAAAGTGATTTTCGACAATAATACCCACATAAACACCACTACTAAACATAATTTTTGTTATCACTTCTACTATTAATAGCAATAATTGCTTGCAACTAGTCATGCTTGACATATCCAATGTATTTGATACGTTAGACTATCATATTATATTATCCTGCTTAGAATTAGAGAAATTTATCTTTCCTGCTATAGTTCATATCTGTCCAAACGTAGCATGCTACTGCAGTAGTGTCAAAATATATAATTCATTATCTACCCCTCCCCATAACGAAATATGGTGTCCCACAAAGTACTATGTCCTTCACTGTTCTATATATATATATATATATATAAATATATATATATATATATATATATGTATATCCACTAACATGCGTAATATCTAAATATCCTAATATATATTATCATCTATATGCAGATGATATACATATATATATATATATATATATATATATATACATATATATATATATATATATATATATATATATATATATGTGTGTGTTTCTTCCTAATAATTCACCATCAAGTCTCAATAATCAACTCTTCAATTGTGTTAAGGATATTAAATAATTGCTTATTTCTAATAATAGTCTTCTCATAATGCCTCTAAAACTATTTTTTTGAATATTTCACATTATTCTATTTACTTCCCTCCTTATCGTATTGATAACATTGTAATATATCCGTGCCCTATCGTACCCAACTCATAAGTACCTATAGGTACACTTTTTGATTATACTCTTTCCTACAATCCTCATATCACTGTCATCACTAAATCTACAAATTATCATATTTTAATGAATTATAAAAAGGAAAAAATCAATTACTGTATTTATACTAAAAGCTAAAGCTAAGCATAGGGGAAAGTAACCTAATACGGACACTTTAAAAATAAATAGTCTTAACATTTTATGACTCACTATTTTTATTCAAAAATTACAATATATTAATATTATATTATTATAGATATTATTGTTATTTTAAAATTTTATTTAATATTTTAATCATAGATAACGGGGGTGTCCGTATTCGGTACCTATAACCGAATACTGCACCCTGTATTATAATACGGACACCGTATATACCACTAGATAACCTATATATTATTAATGAATCAATCAGACAAATTACAATTACATTAAATATAATTAATTTTATGAAGAATTTATTCTAATTTAATTAGTTATTAATTTATTTATTTTTATTATTTTTTAATTAATAATACAATTTAAGTTTCTAAATAATACAAATTTTAGATTTAGATTTATTGGTGGTATTAATATTATAACGCACGCGATTTTAATGAAAATCAGAATAGTTCATACGCGGCGCGCTGATTGGTTATAGGGTGTCCGTATTAAAACATCTAGAGTGTCCGTATTAGGGACTTATATGACCTCTAGATATATGCTTATAACTTAATTAATATTTGATAACAAATATAAAAATTATATATATAATTTTAGAATGCTTTATTTTTTAATAATATAGTGTTATATTTTATATCGATGCATTTGTATATTCTTGAGAAGGTTTTAAGTAGACATTTGTTTTCATAAATTTAAAAACGTAATAAAAAAAATCAGTTTATTGGATATATTAAAATAAATTTAAAAACGTAATAAAAAAATCAGTTTATTGGATATATTTGCAATATTTTGAATAATTAAAAAATAAAAAATACTTTTTAGACTATTTATATAATTATGAATATGTTATTAATTAAAAATGTTATTGTAGGCTTTATAGTTTCAGAGATACCGATAGTATCCGTACTGGGTTACTTTCCTTTAATAAGGTAAAATCACTCTAACGCGACAGAAATATCTGACGTAGGGGAAAGTCTCCGATTACCGACTCCTGAATGATTATTTGTAATAACTTATTCAATATTAAGTATATTTATTTGAAATTTTGTAATTAGGGTAATATTATGGCAATGAATAATGTGGCTATTTTAAATTTTGGATATAATTATAGTTTTAAGAATAAACAGGGGGGACGGTAATCGGATACATGTTCCTAATACCGACCCCCTTCTACTATTAACGACCCCCTAAAATAATATTGGTAAAAATAATTGTAGTATTATAATATCCAATAACAATAATAGATATACATAAATATAATTAATTATAACATGCACGTAATTTATTTTTTATTAAATTTATGTTTTAATAGAAATATTAAATTTAAATTTAAACTTTATTGTAATTATATTAATATAGTATATACTAGTGATTTGCTATTTGTGATTTAAATCACATGGGATCGGTATTAGGGTCATTTAGGGGGTCGGTAATAGGAAAATCATATGGATTTCTATACTTAAGATATATTGGTTACTAATTATTTAAATTAAATTATTTTTATAATTGTTATAAATATTTTATTGATCTACAATATTATGAACAAAATTAAGTTTTATTTTAATTAATAAAGTAGAGGAAAGTAACCTAATACGGACACTTTAACAATAAATGGTCTTAACTTTTTATGACTCGTTATTTTTATTCAAAAATTACAATATATTAATATTATATGATTATAGATATTATTGTAATTTTAAAATTTTATTTAATCTTTTAATTCCATAGATAACGGTGGTGTAAGTATTCGGTACCCATGTCCGAATACGGACACCCTGTGTTATAATACGGACACCCTATATACTACTAGATACACTATATATTATTGATGAACCAATGAGACAAATTACAATTACGTTATTTATAATTAATTTTATACAAAATATATTGTAATTTAATTAGTTAATAATTTATTTATTTTTATTATTTTTTAATTAATAATACAATTTAAGTATCTAAATAATCATTTTTTTAGAATTAGCTTTATTGGTGGTAGTAATATTATAACGCACGCGATTTTTATGAAAATCAGAATTATTCATACGCTGCGCGCTGATTGGTTATAGGGTGTCCGTATTAAGACATTCAGAGTGTACGTATTAGGAACTTATATGACCTCTAGATATCTGCTTATAACTTAATGAATATTTGATAACAAATATAGAAATTAAAAATACAATTTTTAGAATGCTTTATTTTTTAATAATATAGTATTATATTTTATATCGATACATTTGTATAATCTTAAGAAGGTTTTAAGTTGACATTTTTCTTCATAAATTTAAAAACGTAATAAAAAAATCAGTTTATTGGATATATTAGCAATATTTTGTATAATTCAAAAATAAAAAATACTTTTTTAGATTATTTTTATAATTATGAATATGTTATTCATTAAACATTTTATTGTAGAATTTATGGTTTCTGAGATACCGAGAGTGTCCGTATTCGGGCACTGTCCGTATTCGGTTACTTTCCGTATTCGGTTACTTTCCCCTATTTACAATGATTTAAAAAAAGTTATTATTCAAATATTTAAAAAGTAAAAACAGAATATTACATTTATCAAATAACAATTGTAGGATTACATATTTTTTAAAACAAAATACTTATTCATATTTATCATTAAATTACTAACAGTTCATGTAAATATAATGTGTTAATATCTCTTATAGTTACTGAGATACGATAGGGGGTCGGTATTAGGAGGGGGTCGGTAATCGGATACTTTCCCATATACGTTAAAGGTGGATGCGCGAGTTAAAATATGATAAATATTTGTATTTAACAAACAAACAAATGTATTACATATTTTCCATGTTTAATATCTTATTTATAAATTTGTAAAATTTCTGTAATTATTTTTGAGTATTTAATCATATATATATATATATATATATAGGTATATACCTATATATCAATATGAAGTGATTTTAAAGCGTAATCAATATAATAATTATTTGAAATTGACAGGATATTTTGTAAATACTTGTCACATTTAATTGTATATTTCGATATCGTATAAAAATATCTTACTAAACAAATTTATATTTTTACATTAAGCATAGATTATAGATATATTCCATATAATTAATAAACAAATCACGTATGTATATAACAATATATCATTGGTTGAAAAGAGATGCTTCCAAACAGAAAATTTAGAAATGTTCTTTCTATAATTAGCTCTAGTCAATACGTTATATTCTTGTATTTATTTTATATCATTCATTATTTATTTTTTATAATACTTTACATTATAATAACTATTATTAAACTATTACTATCAAAATAAATTTATATTTTATACTTTATAACTTCTATACATATATTTATTTGTAGGGTAAAGTAACCGAATACGGACAGTGCCCGAATACGGACACTATCGGTATCCTATAAATAGAATTCTAGTAGAAACCATAAATCCTACAAACAAATATGTAATGAATAAATTATTCATAATTATATAAATAGTCTAAAAAATATTTTTTATTATTTAATTATTCAAAATAATGCTGATATATCAAATTAACTGATTTTTTTATTATGTTTTTAAATTTATGAAAAAAAATGTCCCTATATCGATATACAATATATTGTTAATAACTAAAGCATTCTAAACATTATATATATATATAATTTCTATATTTGTTATCAAATATTCATTAAGTTATAAGCATATATCTAGAGGTCATATAAGTCCCTTATACGTACAGTATACGTATTGTACCGTATTGAACGTCGTACACTCTAGATGTCTTAATATGGATACCCTACAACAAATCAGCGCGCAGCGTATGAAATATTCTGATCTTCATAAACTTCGCATGCGTTATAATATTATATTACCACCAATAAAGATAAATCTAAAATATTTATTATTTAGATACTTAAAGTGTATTATTAATTAACAAATAATAAAAATAAATAAATTATTAACTAATTAAATTAGAATAAATTGTTCATAAAATTAATTATAAATAATGTAATTGTAATTTGTCTGATTAATTCATCAATAATGTATAGTTTATCTAGTGGTATTTAGGGTATCCATATTATGACACAGGTGGTCCTATTCGAGCATGGGTACCGAATACGGACAACCCCGTTATATATTGAATAAAAAGATAAAATAATATTTAAAATCACAATAATATCTATAATCATATAATATTAATATTTGTAATTTTTGAATCAAAATAATGATTCATAAAAAGTTAAGACCATTTATATTTAAAGTGTCCGTATTAGGTTACTTTCCCCTATATCTCATTATAATATATATTTTAGTAATACCTATATATATATATATATATATATATATATATATATGTATATATTATAATAATTTGTGATTATTTGTTTAAAAAAACTTTGAATGTAATTTTCTCAAGATTCTACTTTTTACTTAGTAACCACGTGTAAATACCTACTACTTTTTTGATTTTTATTATATTTATCTGAAAATTTTACGATCAATGTATAACATGTACATCTATATAAATCCTATTGGATTTATTATTATATTTTATATTAATTAAATAAATTATGATAATCTTGCATTTTAATGAAAAAAATCAAAAATAAATATGTAACTAAGAAGAAAGTATCTGTTGAATACAACAACAAAAGTATGTAATTATCTCAATTATTTAGTTATCCTTAGCGTTTTTAGATAGAGCTAAAATATCATTGTTTAGATGAAAGCGCGGCTACCCCTTAACAATATTATACACACGGGTATAGGTCCATTAATCGATAGTTATGATCTATAATAACCCAGTTAACCAAATTTGAAAATAATTTACAAATAATTTTCGAAAATTTTGTGGAAACATTTTTTGCAAACTTTTCAAATAATTTTCAGATTTTTCATAAATTTTTCGAAAATTATTTATCAAATAATTTTATATTTTGTTTGTAATCATAAATAATAGAAAGAAGATTTTTTTTAAATTTACACATTTATTGCAATAAAAATTATATTTTAAAATTTAATTAAAACTATTAATATATTAATTAATTTATATTAATATACGATTTGCTAGATAATAATAAGATTTTCAAACTTTTTATTTGTGTTTTATTTTCAAGATATTTACAAACGTTGCATATTATTTGCAATTATTTTAGTAATATTTTCGAAAATCATCTTCGTATTATTTGGGTAAATAATTTTCAAATATTTTCAAAAAATATACAGAAAGTTGCAAACTTTGAAATTATTTATAATAATTTTCAAAATTCGTAAATAAGTTTCAAATATTTTCGAAAAATTATCAAATATTGGAAACTAATAATAGTGCTATTTTTATAATAATGATTGAGTGTGACGTATTACATCTTGACCCATGAGTAAACTTTAGTAGGTATATAAACCTAAGTATACTTTACCTACATATTGCAATTTGATACAAAAAATCAATATAAATCTTGTTATTAAATTAATTATTTGAATATGTTATATGTAATTCATAATATAATTAGATATGTAATATACTAATTTTAGTTTTTTATTTATTTTAGAATTTCAACATAAATAATATAAAAAAACACCGTTCAATTTATAAATAAATTCGTATTTTTAATAAATATATTTTTATAGAAGTACAATTTAAACATATGAAATCATTTTTATTTGATAGATAAATACATATCCTTAATATATTTGATTCAAAGATTTAAATCATTGAAATATATACAAATATATAACTTGGAGTACAAAAAATATAAATTGCAGATATAGAGATTGGAAATCCTGTGTATCATGAAGCAGGAATATAAGTTCCTAATTAATACTGCATGCAGAGATTACATTTAAAGATATTTCAAAATATATTCTAAAATATATTTTTTTATTTATTATTTGTAAACTCTTTGTCTAGGATGTGAATTCCTAGATGTGTGTATACTATACATTGTATAGGCAGACATGTACGAATATAAAACGTACATTGTACGTTCTATATTCAATTTGTCAATCTGTAATTAATTTAGTTGTACCTTTTATAGCTTTGTTCATATTGAAATGATTTATATATATATATATATATATATATATATATATATATATATATATATTATACCGTTAATGTTACAGTGATTAATTATCATGATACTGTAGTAATCATTTAGTATACATATAATATATGTTGGTATTATTTAGTTTGTCTGTATATTTAGCTATGCTATTATTAGTTAAGTATATTATGTAAAATGTAATGTATACATACAATATATCATATATGTAATGATGGTATTTCACAACCATATAGGCTATCAATATATATATATATATATATGTATATATATAGTAGGCATATATTAAATAATAGGTATATTAATATAATAATTATTAATGCTGACTAAATTAGGAAATTGATATATTACTTAACAACTGAATATAGATGGTATGGTCTACTGTTATCTTATAAGCAATGTAAGGTAGCATATATCTAGGGCAGTTCATTACAATAGATTTATAACAATGAGTTACTGTACATTTGAGTGTAGATGAAGGTATTATGTAATAGATTAAAGTTGTGAATCATGACAATAGATTATGTCTCCCATTATCCATCCCCCTCTTTCATCACGTTTACTACAGCATCCTTAAATGCTACCTTTTCTCATACTTAGTGTATGCCTACACATTGAATGTAATCTGTGACAATATATCGTCACAGATTAGTTGTATGACAACTAGGGGCGCTGCAACAGGGGGGAGGGACGGAGGGGGTATGTCCCCCCCGCACTTTACAATCTAGGAGGACCTCCTATGTATTGGCCCCCCCCCCACTTTTACCACAACATTTATTTTGATTAGGTGGTCCCCCTACATACAAAATCGTTCCAGCGCCCGTAATGACAACCTTTTCATTGTGTCATAAGATGAAATGTACGACGTATTATTATCATAGATATTTGTCATGTAAACACCCCATAGGTTTCATCTATTTCCGATTCCTCTTTGTTTTGATAATTTACGATTATATTGTGTTGTAGATACCTACCTGTATACCTATTTGTTATCCAGGAGTGTATTGGGTATCACATAAGACAAACATATGGTAAAACAAAATAATTGTTGTTGTAATCTTATCCATTGAATAACACATTAATCTTAACAATACATTGATTACTGTGTATACATTTTACATTGTACACTGTACAGTGAGATGAGTGTTCCTATTTTGTCATTGTAGCTGAGACTTATAATGTCATTATAGCTAATTATCTTATTTCATATTCATTATTATTGAAATATTCCACTAGCATTTCTGTAGTGAAATAGACGTAATATGAATTGACTGATTGTAAATGTATTTCTTACAATGATGAGATATCTTCATGTTTGTAAACATGTAACTACTAATAGAGCAATTCAATATAAAGTTAATATTAAAAAAGTAGATGATTTCAAATACCTTGGAAGTTATATAGGATCTACAGAACATGATATAAATATTAGAATTTCGAAGGCATGGGCAAACAACCTAAACAACCGAAATATAATATGGAAATCAAATCTTATAGAAAACCTAAAAATAAACTTCTTCAGAGCTGCTGTAGAAACTGTTCTAGTCTACGGTTCAGAACCTGGACATTAACACTAGCTATGGAGAGAAAAACTGATGGAACATATACGAGGATGCTAAGGGCTATTAATAACAACACCTAACTAACAAAGAACTATATAAAAACATTCTGAAAATATCTGACACTATAAGAAAACAACGACTGCGTTTCGCAGGACATTGTTGGAGGAGTAATGATGAACTGGCTAGTGATCCACTACTATGGAACCCAAAAAATGGTAAGAGATCACGTGGCAGGCCCAGGAAATCATATGTAGATCAGCTAAAAGAAGACGCAATGCTTAATATAGAAGACCTTCCGACTGCGATGAGTGATAGAAATGAATGGAAATCACGTGTTATGGAATGCCGAGCAAGCTCGACCTGGTAAGATAAGGTAAGTATAAAGTTGTACCATCGTATGGTGAAATATAAGTATGACAAAACAAAAATAATATTATTAAAATATTTAATTTTATAAAAATGATATTTAAAATAATCAAAGTTAGAAAGTTTCTCTATCACAGAAGTTAGGAGAGGAGAGTAGCTTTAATATAGAATAGGAACGAATAAATAGAGACACTGCTAAGATTTATAAAGGGAGATAAAGAATTAAATAAAATATTAATTAGGCAAATTTAGGTAAATGTAGAATCGTATTTATAATATATGTAGTTTTATTTCGTTATGTTTATTATAGACAATTATATTAAATAATTATTTGTCAACATAATCATTGTTCGTATTATCAGTTTTTAAATATGTGTGTAATAAAGAAAATAAACAATATGGACGGGACATAATAACATGAAATAATTTAACTTGTATTTAGAATCAGGTAATTATCCATATATCGAATTACAGTAAATACAGGCTGATGTATTTAATTAGAATAATTTATTTTAAATGGTTTTATCAACAGTTTATTAAGTATCTATATCTATATCTATAAAAGGACTATTGCTATTACTATTATTATTGATATTATTATATATATATAATACTTTATTGATTTAATCAAAATTTCTATATATATATTAGATAATAGATTTTATATGGCTCATAATATATTATAATAAACCTAGTATATACAGTTTATAATTGATTAACATTTATCTCATAAATTATGAACAACCTAAATAGCCAGAATAATTACTAGTCGTGTGTCGTAATATAATTCTATATAATAAACATATATGTATACAATAGTATAGAGTGTAGTAAAATAAATATTTTATTATTTTGATAATATGTAAACCATTAATTACCGAGTGGTTTAAATTTTATTAAATAAATTAATAAATGTATTCAGAATATATTGATAAATGAATCATAAAAACGTTCGATGATATCAATGTCATCAAAGGGAACTAATGTAAAAACAAATATCAATGCTCTCAATAAAGATAAAACATATTACTTAGTTAAAATATGATAAAATAGTGTGTTCATAGCATGATATACTAGTAGTGTAATATAATCATTATGTAATGAACAACTTATAAAAGAGTGAATATTGAATGCATAGGATATAATAATACTTTTGGATTGAAAACAATATTATATATATATATATATATATATATATATATATATATATATATATATATATATATAATATATAACGGTATTTATAATGTATGTGTATTGTAAATGCTTTGCTTAAAAGAACTGAGGGTGCATGCTTTTCCTGGGCAGAGAACAGGTCAAGTTCCTCGCTACTACTAAGCACATCTCCAGTTTAGAGCCGGATATCAGAGCTACTACCGCTGCCACATCTAGGTTCTTAACGATCACACTGTTCACCTGATGACAGGGGGGGAGGGTAGAGGAGAGGGTAGAGGAGAGGGTAGAGGAGCGGGTAGAGGTGAGGGTAGTAGTACAGTGATAGATAGGTACGAATGATGAGTCATGCGATAATTAAAATAGTGATGATAACGATGTTTTGTTTTATTACGATACACTTTCTATCTATCTAGCTATCTATCTAGCTATACATTTGTAGGACTACAAATGATGCTTATGAAGCAATAATAATATAAAGCAAATATGTAAGTAGAGTTAATGTTTTATATTTATGTTCTATATAAGTGTGATGAGGGATATAACCTTGAGGATTTGGTCGTAGCGTCTGAGCCCAGCTTTATCGGCGGGCCCGTTCATACGAAGGGCGCTGACGTACACCCCCCTCGCCGTATCATCGGAACACGCCCCTTTAGTGGTGGCGGAGGAGGAGGTGGACGAGATACGGGTAGTGGGGGTGGTGGCGGTGGGGACGGTAGGGGCATTACAACCATCGCTAACACCGAACCCGAAACCTTTGTTCTCCTTGTTGTCTCGTTCCAGGAGCACCCGAATGTGCTGACGAAAGTGATCTCCCTAAAGATGGGCGGGTGTTGAGGTGATCATAAGAAAACAAATTTTGTTGGACACATTGCATCTTATAGCTATTGAAATTCTAAGAATATATGTATACTTCAAATTTGTTGTGAGTCATTTTTTATCACACAGCATACTGTCAAAAATTCTAGAAAATTCCTAGAAATGTCCAGGAATTTTTTTTTTAAATTCTATTTTTATATTTTCTATTCCATTAATATAAAATAAATAGTGAGTTAAAATTTGATAACAAATTATTCATTACAAAGGTTTAAATTACTTCTTTTTTTATAATTAATTTTATAAATTCCTAACTTTGTATCTAACTACATGTTAAACTTCACGAGGCTGTCGTGTGACCTTAGATTAATAAAAATAAAAAAAATGTGTGTGCTTCATTTTAAGGGTATATTTATTAAGAAAAACATAGTCCAATGTTAATCTATTAATTGTCAATATTCTATGATCACCTTTAGCAGGTGTAGAGAGAGAAGTGTGTGAGTGACAGGCATGACTAACGTGTGAGTCAGAGTCAGAAGCCGATTGGTCCTTTTGTTGATAGTGACGCGTAGACCATTCGTCTTCGTTAGTGGATATAGAAGTTCCCGAACTATTCCAGTCCTACGTTTAGAGTTAGTATCATTGGTAGTGTTAGTGTAGTGGTAGTGTAGTGTGAATAATGACACATATCTGTGGATAGAGTGGCTAATGTTGATCAGATAAATATTAATACATTTTATTACCAATGATAAATATTTTATCACGAGAATAATTATATATATATATTATCACGAAAATAATTATATAAATAATTACTTTAATAAGAGTATGGGTTTTTCTATGGGTTTATACGCATTACTTAATAATGCTATATATCATAGATGCAGTCCAGGAACCATGAAAGCATTGGGCGTGGTAGTAACCAAGGTTTATTGTGTTGTAAAAAAAGTATAATAAATCACTGTACAGCTATGTAAATGGAGTTACTACACTCACCCTCACACACACACACACTCACACACACGATATCAGTAGATAATTATAGATATTCAAGCATTAGTAAGGGTGAAACTTTTGGTGGGGGTGGTAGATCGTGGTCATCTTGAAGGTTGAAATGAGGCTTCAAGGTCGATAGAGTTGACCTTCTGTTGGTTGGTTTTGGCTGTAGTTGCCACGGCGACGAGGTAGCGAGTGGTTGGCTCATGACTACAGGATGGCGGTGGGGTTAGTTAGGGCTAGTAGGGGTTAAGTAGGGGGTAAGGGGGTACGGACCTTCCTGATGGCTCTCGTGACCAGAACTATCCCAAGATTCGAGGGCGCTATCAATACTCTGAGGGGAGGGGGTAACGGAGGGTTAATTAGGGTGGGTATACATGCGTGAGGGTAATGGAAGAAGCAGTTATTAAAGCAGGTTTATGAATGTACGGGTAGAGATATTTACCAAAAGATAACTTACATCTTGAGCCTTCACCCCGGCTCTTGATTCTGTGTAATAGGGGTCATAGAGGTCAGTATAGGTCAGTAGATTAATATTACAATATTAATATATGAATTACTAAAAACTATAAATATATATATAATAATTAGTATAACCACAGTATATATACATATACACATATATACATATACACATATATACATACACACATATATACATACACACATATACACACATACACACACATATACACATGTATATGTACATACACGGTCGGTTACCATGGAAACAATACATACTAGTGGTTTCGGTGAGTTTACGCGAGATCTTCATGGTAACCATGTTCCCTGCGTCAGACAATAGCTTCAGGGCATTAGACAGGGCTAGGTGGTCAAGAGGTGTTCCGTTGATCTCCATGAGACGGTCGCCTATCTGAACTGCTCCGGTTCTTCATGTGTGTGTGTGGTAGAGGTAGTAGTAGTAGTGGTATGTGTAATAGACCTTATGATTATAAGTGTAAACTTCATCTAAGTTCATGGATGGGATGAACGGACTCCACTGAATAACAATAACAATATTAGTAGAGGGGATGATGAGGGGACTCTCTATATATATATATATATATATATATATATATATATATATATATGTGTATACTTTATATAATACATGTTATTTAAATATCTGTGAGGTGGGTGATCAAAAGGTATATTTAGATTTACGTTAAACAATAGGTTTTTTTAATCAGGCTATAATTAATTGCTTATATCACAATTCTTTACGAGTTATTGACATGTGGCGGTTCATGTGTTTACTGAGGCTGCGATGAGAATAGATTTTATTAGTTATCAAACATTCCACAGTGAGATAGCTCGCCAGACAACACAAAATATAATGTAAAATTGAAAAATCAACTGGACACATCAGATGTACATCAGATGCTAGGTTAATACATCGACCAATAGTATGTTGTAAGATAAGTACTACATCTAAGCCCTCTCTCTGTAAAGCCTTCAGTACAGCAATATAGCTCCGCCCACATAAATCCTATAGTAAGGGTTATGGATAAGCTCCGCCCACGTATAAGCCCCGCCTACAAGTAAGCCACGCCCCTTTAGCACTAACCTAGCCGCCAGACCTTGTTCCGCCATCGCCGATATCACTATAACATCATCGCAGTTCTCGGTACCTGAGATAGTGATGCCCAGACTCTGATGTTTCTTACGTGGCAAGGTCACGGTGTATTCTATTGAGTCAAGGTCGTTCTCGTCTACATGCGTTTAATAAAATGTTATATATATATATTACTTATTAATTAACTATTTCGCGTTTAATTTAATTTGGTGATTATGACAACATTTTGTGTATAATTATCAACTCTTATAAATTATATAATATTGTATCTATTATATAAGTGAGAAAAGTAATATTTAAAACATTATTATCACTTAAAGATAAACATTAGCATACACTATAGAAATTAACCTGTCCTGAATACATTTCTAATATACATGCGCTAAAATAATATTAATATGAATAATTTACAGTTTTAATAATATAACTATTACAGGCTATTATGATGAATTCAATATATTTAAAGTTGAAACAGATTATTGTTATGCCCTAATTTACCAAATAATCTCTTATTTTATTTCTATTTTCTATCATTTTACAATATATTTTATTTCTATTTTAGTTATTTTTTTTTATTTTTACTGTAAAACATTTACATTCTTCATTGTTGTATATCGTATTATTCTTTGTTTATTTAAATAATGTATATTATTATTAGTAAATATTTATACTTTATATTTTATACTATATATTTGCTTAAATAAAATATAAATTGATCAATCAATAATTAAGTACTTGATTTAATTTTATATATATTATACATTTTTATTTTTATGAAAGTAGATAAATATTATAAAATTATATGAGGTATAATTGTAATGTATTCTATTTTAGTCTAACTACAGTTAATTTTGATTCTCTAATGAAAATAATTATTAAAGTATCTTTAATTATTATGAAAATTAACCTCATATTATTCATAAATTATGAAATGAAATATTTTATATATATTAAATTAATATAACATTCATTACAGGAAAATGAATATTAATAAAATAATATTACCTTATTTATAGTATTTAAATAAACCTATTATTTAAATTATTACAATTAAATTCAGAATTAAACATATTCAATATATAAAGATATTTGTATATTTTCTATTATGATTGCATATAGTGATAATAAGGTAAAAATGTAAGTTCTTATCAACTCTTCAAAATGTCCATTACAGATTCCCCAATGCTCTATATTAGGACCGAATCTTTTCATTATTTTTTTCATTATATGATCTCCAATTTTTAATATTATTTCCCAATTTCACCTCAGTTCAACAAATGATATACAACTAAGTAAAATGTCCCTTCTGATCTAAATTTTACTTCAACTAGTATATCTACCAGTATTAAATCTATCTACAATTAGCCTTCAACTAATTCTATATCATTGAGTATAATAAAACAGAAACCATATTTCTGCATTACCTATCACCCAAATACACGTTACTAGTCACATCTTTTATCATAGTTAACAATCATCATATCCTATTATTCTGATGTTAAATATGTTAGTGTTTATTTCAAAAGCTCTCTATCTTTTCATCGCCATATCTCAAATCTACTTCGCTCTGTAAACTTTAAATTTCCATCTAGTCAGTAACTCCATATCCTTAGGTGTATCCTATAACTCATCCCCCTTTATATCACCTCTTTTTCATTATTGTAATAGTCTCTTTTCTCAATCAACATCCTCTCAATTGTTAAAATTGATCGTTTCTCTCAAATACACATTCCTCCATTTTTAAAGTGAGAATATTGGCTACTAATTAAATTGCGAGTACTATTTTAAGTACTTATATTAACTCACAACTCTCTTCACATCAAACGACCTGAATATCTCTCTTATTTAATTTAAATTCCTTCTCATAATTTCTCTCTCGATTCTATGACTTCTTATCTTCAACATCTACCCTCTAAACCTATTCTTCATTCCATGAATATGTGTGCTTCGCATATATTTATAAACACTTATAAATTAAGAGTTCTGCATTATTTCCTTATTATTCGTTAGTAGTTATTTTATTTGTTTGTACATCTTCAGTTTTATTGTTTGCGTTAAACAATTTGTTTTTACTTTCAACGGTTGATTAATCTGGGACGGAATCATTAAAATAAATTAAATTAAAGAAAATAAAATTATATATTTATTAATTTATATTTATATAGTAATATGTATGAGTTATATATAAGTAAAATACTTTACTTATATTAATATATATTAAATTTTTAAATTAGTGAATTAATTTTCCAAATATTTCTATGCTATAATTTATGAAAAAAAATATTGTATTTATTGTATTTATGATTTTTTATCATTTATTTTACGATTACTGTAAATAAAAAATGTTACTGTAATTCATTCTACATTATTTTTTTTAATTTCCTATTATTCACTAATTATTTCAATAACGTGTGCTAGTAAATATTTCAACTATACTTTCTACTATATATTTATTTAAATAAATAGAAATATATAATTCAAATACATTGTAGCTAGATACGATAACAATGTATCTCACCATTGCATTCTGGTTAATCATCATCATGATCATCATCATGATCGTGTGTGTATGTGTGTGTGTGTGTGTGTGTGTGTGTGTGTGTTACTTACAGTGTTTGGGTGACTTGTCGCTAGCTTTACGGATGCTGATGGTCTTAACATCCGAGGCTTGAAGCATCAGCGCTGCAGCTCTCAGATCATTACAGGAGACGGCCTCGTTATCAACTGACAGGAGGCGGTCCTCTTCACATATTAGGCCACACCTACTTGTCAATCATCATCAGAATATATTGTATGTGTATGGTAAGTGTAATATTAATATATTAAGATGTGTAATAAAATACTATTAGTAGTTTATGTTTATAAAACTATTCTGATTCAAGTGTTTTAATATAGAGATACTAGTTATTACAGTAATGTGTATGATTAATAATTAAATTCTTCTATATATTATTATTATTATTGTAAAAAACACGAAAATATAATGATTGTATATTTTCTAAATCATCTTGTTCCTCGATGACAAAATATAAATATATATTGTATATGTAGTTTGCATTGGAGCGGAACTAAAAATACATATGGGATATGAGAACATACTCCAAAATAAGTGTAAATGAATGTCTATATTATTTGTAGTGATTGTTTAGTATAGTGATACATACAAACCTATGAGAAATACTGCCAGGTTTTATATCCGAAATGATGATACTTTGATCATCTGTCTCAAGATTACCTGTGGGCATTTGTGATATCATGTTATTCATGTGATATATGATGCACTACATGATGCACTACATGATGCACTACATGATGTACTACATGATGCACTACATGATGCACTACATGATGCACTACATGATGCACTACACGATGCACTACATGATGTACTACATGATGCACTACATGATGCACTACACGATGCACTACACGATGCACTACATGATGCACCATATGATGCACTACATGATGCACTACATGATGCACTACATGATGCACTACACGATGCACTACATGATGCACTGTATGATGCACTACACGATGCACTACATGATGCACTACATGATTCACTACATGATGTACTACATGATGCACTACATGATGCACTACATGATGCACTACATGATGCACTACATGATGCGCTACATGATGCCTTACATGATGCACTATATGATGTACTACATGATGCACTATATATTGCACTACATGATGCACTACATGATGCACTACACGATGCACTACATGATGCACTACATGATGCACTACATGATGCACTACATGATGCGCTACATGATGCCTTACATGATGCACTATATGATGTACTACATGATGCACTATATATTGCACTACATGATGCACTACATGATGCACTACACGATGCACTACATGATGCACTACATGATGCACTACATGATGCACTACACGATGCACTACACGATGCACTACATGATGTACTACACGATGCACTACATGATGCACTACACGATGTACTACATGATGCACTACATGATGCACAACATGATGCACTATATGATGCACTACACGATGCACTACACGATGCACTACATTATGCACTACACGATGCCCTACATGATGCACTACATGATGCACTACATGATGCACTACATGATGCACTACATGATGCGCTACATGATGCCTTACATGATGCACTATATGATGTACTACATGATGCACTACATGATGCACTACATGATGCGCTACATGATGCACTACATGGTGCACTACATGATGCACTACATGATGCACCACACGATGCAATACATGATGCACTACACGATGCACTACACGATGCACTACATTATGCACTACACGATGCCCTACATGATGCACTACATGATGCACTACATGATGCACTACATGATGCACTACATGATGCGCTACATGATGCCTTACATGATGCACTATATGATGTACTACATGATGCACTACATGATGCACTACATGATGCACTACATAATGAACTACATGATGCACTACATGATGCACTACATGATGCACTACATGCACTACATGATGCGCAACACTTACTTATTGTGATGCCCAGGGTAACTGTCTTATCAGGGATGCAAACATCTATCTCTTCTCCGATGCTGGTTTGAGGTTCTACATGATAAGTAATTATTATGCAGTGGTATTACATCTCTGTTATGTGTATGTTGCTATGATAACACTGGTTGCAATGATGTAATCAGATATTATACATTTATATTAAAATAACATTTTAAATAAAAGCATTATTAAAATTAATATATATATATATATATATATATATATATATTTAAATCATGTAATATACTTGTATCAACATCATAGAATCACAATGAGGTGGTATTCAATGCACATATGCATACACATACACATATGCATAGCATGGATTACCTAGAAGCGAGTTAAGCTGCAAAAGATAAACTCACAATCCTGCTTAGCAAACACACACACAAACACACACAAACACACACACACACACACACACACACATACACACACACACATACATAATTAAAGCAGTGCATTACATGGAGATTAGTTATTCTGACAGCCTTCGCGCTGCATCATGTAAACTGTACGCGTGTAATACATGCATCGTGATACTCGGGTATACTAGGGTGAGGGGAATATCGCGTTCATGTCCTACGCTCATGTATATTAGCGCTATCAAATAGCATAGGTATAGGTATATGTGCATTTGCTTACAATATTGATCATACACATATATATATATATGTATATAAGTGCTATCGAATGACATAAACAAACACATAGGCATATGTGTTTATACATCACAATATTGAACATACACATATTAAGGTGGGTGTGTGTGCTGTTAATGCTGGACTATGAATCATAGCCCCATGACTCATTCCCATCTCGAACATATGTTATTTACACACACAAATAGTCACAATATCATATTCTATGAAGTGATTTCTGTGTCTATGGGTTTATAAAATAATATTGGTAAGAAAGACTTTAAGTGAACATATGAAATTAATTCTAATCTCCCTTTAGTAATTAACGCTATATTGTATAATTTAATAAACAATAGATCGTTTTGGGAATATAACTCAGAGTTTACACACAAATAATAGCATTTATAAATATATACATTATACTTTAAATACATCACTGCTTATCAATTGTGATGAAATTAATGATGAATAAGATGAAGATTTAATGAAGAGATAACTGCTGTACCAACTGTCAACTGTGAATTGAATAATGACATTCAGGGTTTGACCTTCAGACAACTCGTTAATGATAGCTTCGTAATGCTCAAGGTCATTGACTTTAACGTTGTCTATCGACAGTAGCGTATCCCCTTTATAGATTAATCCACACCTATTGGGAGTGTAGCGCAGAGGGGGTAAGGGTAGAGGTAGACAACGCAAGTATGAATTATTTATACACTACTTTTAATTGGATGGGTATATTATCAAATGGCATATAATCAATGCAGAGCTCATGTTAAATCTTAATTAAACAGATTTTATCAATCTATGAATCTCTGCAGGCTGATATTTAAGATGGGTTGTAATAGAGGGGAGTGGCTTCTATTATTGCGTATCCGATTAAAAAGTAGTGTAACACAATGATCATAGAATTAGAATAAGCAAGGCGACCTACCTTTCAGCTGGGGAGTCTGCGAAGATGTGGCAGATCTGTAGGGATGTCTGCAGGGCACCTTCCCCTTCTTCTTCTTCGGTTGCTATAGAACAGGTGAAACCGAGACCACCGTGAGATGGGTCAAAGGTCAACGATACGGAGCAGTCGACGAGTTGGGTGGCGTAACGATGTCGTAGAGGTAAGATCTCGAGACGGATGACGTGACCCTGATGACCTTGACCCGAGGAGGGAGCCGTAGTGGTAGCTAGACGGGCGGCGTCCGTAGAGGTCGTAGGTTTAGAGCCGTTGATGCTTAAGATGCAGTCTCCGGGATGTAAGGCGCCGCATCTGTGTAGTGAGGGGAGGGGGGTTAAAGTGGGGTGTGTTATAGTGGGGGTAGTTGTATTATTGTTGGGGGAGCTGTGTTATAGGGGGAGTTAAGTTATAGTGGGGAGAGGGGTTATAGTGGGTGGAGGGAGGGGTTAGAGTGGGAAGAGGGGTTAGAGTGGGGGGAGGGGTTAGAGTGGGGGGAGTTGTGGTATAGTGAAGGGTTAGATTGGGGGGAGTGGTTGTATAGTGTGGGGTTAGAGTGGAAAGAGGGGTTAGAGTTGGACAGGGATTAAAGAGGGGGAGTTGTGGTATAGTGGGGGGAGTTGTGGTATAATGGTGGGAGCTGTGTTATGATAGCGGAGAAAGTTGATGATAATACATGGAGGGAAATACAAAAGTGATAAGATGGACATGTAGAAGTGAAGGGAAATACTCAGGTGGGGTGGGGGGGGGTAAAGTAACAGGAAAAGGAGTAGGAAAAGAAATATGGGAAGGAGTAGAAGGAGGAGGAGGAAACTATGGTGTAAAAGTAAAGGAGATAGATAGTATCTTCTGATTTATAGAAAGGATGAGGAGGAGAAGGATAAGGATGAGGAGGAGGATGAGGAGGTGGAGGAGGATTAAGAGGGAATATAACCTTTCAGCAATACTTGCTATATCGATGGTGTCTATAATAATTTGAGTTTGACACTTAGTGAACGTAATACCTAGACGAGCCGATTGCGTTATTTTGTCTATTTCCACCAATAGGCCTCCCTGACTTTTACTCACCTCATCTATTTTAGTGTATTAACATACGATAAAGGGTATACAAGTAATTTTATTAATACATACAACTTTATATAATGTAGTACATGACATATACTATTCATTATAATATATATCTAGGTAGGAGATGTATAATTATATATTTTTATTTACAAAAATATAATATAAAGATATCGAGCCTGACTTTTATTGTGATTTATAACCATATAATAAAGGGGTAATTGTCTCGATAAGCAACACTGCTTTTATAATTACCCTGGCATTGCCTAAATCTGATTATAATAATAATAATATGAAATAAAGATCAATAATAATAATTATATATACGTGTACATATAAGTTTAATTAAATGTCAGATTATTTTAACAAAATAGATCATATTATATTATTATTAATATAATATTTAATATTAAACTATTAATTACATTCTAAATTTTGAATAATTATGTATCGATTTCCAAATAATGAATTGTTTGAAGTAATTGCAAATGTTTTCTTAATAATAATGATCATTCTAAATAAGAAATAAATGAAACCTAATAATAAACCTTTCCCCTTGATATCCATCAGTTATTAAATTGTGTAAATAAAAGTACGATGTTATATAGACTAGATAAAGTGACTCAGAGTGGTTAATATGTAGTTTTATTTAAATATGATACTCCAATATATAAGGATATATAATATAACAATATTATAAAAGTATATATATATATATATATAATGAATATGTATAAATATACCCTGTATAGATATCTGATATTCAAATTCTATAATTGCGCATTCTTCGGTGCGTAAAACATTCAGTATTTCTTCTTGCGTCATTCTATTATCTTTGCCGGGGTCGATTGCCGTAGCAGCTTCCGGTTGTTGTTGTTCTCCCGCCATCTCATTGGTCGACACTTTAATCAATCTGTCACCTATACGTAACCTCCCATCGCTGTGAAATGTGTTCGTAGTTTTCCGATTAATTATTTATTAATACGCTTGCTGTGATATCGGTACAAAAGATGTACACAGTGCCTGTCTATGTATATATAGTGAGACAACTGCCCTGGGGAAGACAACATATAAATTATATATTGAAATATGAGTAGTGAAATAGTAATACGATGCTAGGCTTATTATGTAACACCTCAACATGTGATTTTGTTATGTTTATAAATATATATATATATATATATATATATATATATATATATATGTATATAATAAAAGAAATTACAAGAAAAATATACGAATATATTAGATACAAAATATATTAATATAAATGTTTAATATAAATATTATTTAATTATAATATAGATATTTAGTAATTGGAAAATAATTGTATTTTTAAATTTAAGTTATATAATAATTTAAATGTAATGCTTTGTTAATTTAAAATGTTAAGATCATATTCAACATTTTACATTTTTATAAATATATTTGTATGTATATAATATGAAAATGTATGTAAACTCAACTCCCGATAACTCAGAAACCTCACTAGCCAACTCAATATGTATATAAGTTCTAGTTTGATATGAGGGTTCTATGTAAAGAACATGTAAGAACACATTGTATCACATATATATTGTTGGTCAATTCGATACTGAGTAAGCGGAAGTTGATATTATTGATTATTATAATAATAATAATAATAATAATAATAATAATAATAATAAAAATGATATGATAGTTTTAACGTTAGCCAGGATAGATGAAAAATCATAGCTTGTCGAGTTATTTACCTTATGAGATTATGGGGGAAAATGTTATAAAATATTTATAAATATTCATTTATTAAATTATACAAAATATACAATTATACATATATATATATATATATATATATATAGTTGATGATATAGTTGATAATATAGTTGATATATAGTTGATGATATAACCAGTCAACAGCAGATCCCGAGCGTATGTGCATTACGATGACGTCAGTGTGAACTGTACGGAGCACTAGACCGAAAGATACATCTGAAGGTCGTCTCAAGGTCACGCAGAGTATCTTCGACGTGTAGCGAGCATCGTTGTGCACTACACGGCAAGGTCGCGCGAAGGTCAGTTATTCCATTATGCTTAATAGTCTATCTAACGGCGATAAATATGACGGCAGAATAATATACACAGCGGGGGGTGGAAGAGGGGAGTTGATGGAGGGGTAGACTATCTAATAGTATTACTATATTATTATTAACGTTCTATTATCGGCCTACTAGCAATATTTACAGTGTAAACAAAGCGTGGAGCATTTATCCAATTATAAAGTTTGTGTTTCGCTCCCTATTATAACATCATAGTTTCGATGATGATGACGATGATAATAATATAGATGTGTCAACCACTTAGATTTAAAATAGATATTCTCTACGTAATACACTATTGAATTGAATGAATAATGCTATTGTATAATAGTATGTATAGTAAATAAGATTAATTAAGAATAATGATATATAAGAGGATTGAGGTAAATAGTTGGAATAAACTTACGAAAATCTAGAACTAGAAATATATTATATAATGTACATAATAATAATAATAATAATAATAATAATAATAATAATAATAATAATAATAATAATAATAATAATAATAATAATAATAATAATAATAATAATAATAATAATAATAATAATAATAATAATAATACTACTAATAGTCTATTTAGACACTTAAATAATAATAGAAATAATTCTCTATTGGTATCAAATAATAAAAATATAATATAATAAAAGATGATTCTTTAGTATTTTACGGAAGATTGAAATATAAGGAACATAGTATACCCATAGTATACCCATAGTATACCCATAGTATACACATAGTACACATATAGTGTACACATGTGGCACACAAACCTATGCCGAGACTGGAGTCAAACACAAGATCGAGGCAGAGTCTGGGACCAGCGTTGCGTAACATCACGGCGAGTTCAGAGCGAGAGAGTTGAGAGGTCACGATGTCATTAATGGCCGCCACTATGTCTCCGCACATCAGACATTCGGATCTGTGGGTGAGTGGTGAGGGTGAGGCCGGTGAGTGGGGGATGAGAGGGGGGATGAGAGAGGGGAGGTGTTTTATTCATATGGGGATATGTTCTGTGTAGTTATTACATACATATGAATGAATGAATCGTGAATGAATAATGAATAATATTTATTTTACTTATATAATATAAATAAATAATTATTATAATTAGATATAAACAGTATTCATTAATTATATATATATATATATATATATATATATATATATCTCAATATAAATATTAGTCATTATATAATAATGAGGTACTTCATAAAGATGTCAATATTTATATACGTTATATATGCATCTGATAATAATACATATGATCTAACTATTAATGTCTATATACAGTAGAAAAGATAGGAAAGATTATAGGGAATATGTGGATAAGTTCTGATGTGGACATACAGGTAATCATAGATATATAATTAGGTTGGTAGGCTTATTTGTCAATACCACCTATGCAATGAGACATCTTATGAGTAGGGACCATGTGAATAATAGATATATATAAATATATAATGTACTATTACATTATTATAATAAATATATGATTATCGTAAGTTAATTTATAATAAAATCTGAAATACATTCAAATTTCTATATAAACAAATAAGATCCCAGTAAATATAAAAATCGCAGTCACATGGACCCTATGCACAAGATAGTGGACAATGGAAGCTTCACTAAATAATGGTGTGGAATCCCTATCTACCTAAATATATATCTATTCAGGTGATAATTTCTAACCTTTCAGCTATACTTCCAGGCCTTATGTGATCTATAGTTATTGGTTTGCGACAATCAACTCCGCCTAGTGTTGAAAGTTAGTATTAGTATTAGTCATAGCATTGTACTACATACTACATATTGTTATTGTTATTGTTATTTTTATTTGGTGGAGTCCTTTCATCCCATCCAGGAACTTAGATGAAGTTTTCACTTATAACCATATATGGCTCTAATATCCCTTCGAAGCCGTTATGCCCATATGTATGTGTATATGTATATGTGTATGTTTGTATACGTATGTATGTATATACATGTGTGTGTGTGTTTATGTATGGTTGTGTATGTATTTGTGTATGTGTTTGATTATATGTATTTATGTCAATATTAGATGTAATCTATTATAAAATTATTACATTAGTAATAAATATAAATACATTAATTTATTAACAACATTTTAAATTATTTTGTCATGATATTTTTATAATTCATGAACAAATGATATTAATTTATTAATTTATTATTTATTATTTATGTAACTAATTTAGTTAATAATCTTAAGATTTACAAATATTTCTTATTGGCATTAGAGGTTTAAAATATATTTTCTCAAAATAAATAAAACTATTAGTATTTGTCAAATAAGATTAAATCGAAAAATGTTTTTTATGAAGAAGTTATATAGAATAGTTAATATGTTGATAATAAATAAAGTAAATTCTTTTAAATAATGAATACGTGTGTATATATATATATATATATACTAATGAATCATTAGGATCGACTAATAATAATAAATAGTCATTATATAATAATGAGTAAATATTAAGTACAACATCATACTAAAGAGTTCTGGTAATATTGCCCATATAGGGAAGCATTCTCTTTAGCTGTATGTTGTACACTCTCGTGCATTATCACATATAAGTTATATGGTATAACTGATCTAACTTTCCTATTATATTATGAAACAAACTTTCCAGGTGTATTATTAAACAAACACATTCAATTATTCACAGAATCTAGGTGTAAAATACAATGTCATAAGTATTCAAATAGGTAAAAGAAATCATTAATATTTCTATATAATTCCACTTAGTATATGTATTTTTTATTACAAAATTATATATATAAATGTTAAAAGTTTATTAGTAGTGGTATTCCACACTAAATAAGCTGTTTCTCTATTCTCTACCGAAGTGATAGGGTATTCATACTTTATAATTACTATAATTAATATTATAATGTAATGAATAAGTTAAACAAAATAGAACAACTACACATTGAATGTATCTCTATATAGCATGAATTACATCATGTATGATTAGGGGCGCTGCAACAGAGGGGGGGCGGGGGGATATGCCACCCCCCCCACTTTAAAATCTAGTGGGACCTCCTATGTATTCACCTCCCCACTTTTACTACAACATTTATTTTGATTGGTTGGTCCCCCTACATAGAAAATCGTTCCAGCGCCCCTATGTATGATATTCATATGACATCATAATATGTGACTCACATGTATAATTAATTGTATACTTCTTAACAAATAATATTTATATATTAGCTAAATAATATTCATATATATTCAAATATACATAGATATATAGTTATTAATAATAATATTTACGATTTTATTTATGTTACTCGATATACAAGAAATACAAGAAGTCTTATTAGAAAGTCAATAATTATATCATAAAGTCATTAATAAGTCTATATGTTGATATCCAATAGTAAATCCTGATATATTACATAATAATAATGAGGTTATAAATTGAATTATAATCCTATCTATATATATATATATATATATATATATTAATATCATAATAATATAAGGTTAATTTAATTATATGTTTTAAGAGATATTTAGATTAACATGGGTATTGATTTACATATGTACTGCTCTGGTATATATAGAATTACATACAATTGTAATGCATAGCATTTGTAACATGTGTAACAAAGTTAATTAAATACATCTTCACTATCTCTGTATCGAAACCAAATGTTAATATGATATTCGTGTTGATAATTAACTAAAGCAAATACATTACCTAAAAAATGCATTCTCTGTACATAGTTGCACTTTATTTTACAAATTCTATATAAACTGATAGGAAAGTGAACTCACTGTTATATAATATGGCTTCTAGTGTAATACTCATTATAAATACATTATTACTAGATATATATATATATATATATATATATATATATTACTAGCTATAACATGTTACACATTGTGAACAAACTGCAGTTTATATAGCATATGCATCAATAGATCATGCAACCTGTTAGATAATCAAACATAGTGTGTACATAATAATCTAATAACTACAGAACATGTTAATACATTACTATGTGTGTGTGACATGTATTCATCATTACCTCACAACTAATAATAATATAGAATATAGTATAATATAGTATAATATAGATTTCTAGAAAATAAAAGATTTTCAAATAATAAAATTGTCCTTAAATTTTATAATATTTAATATAATTTCATATAGTACAAATATTTATTTATATATTAAAATAGGTAATATATCTATTAATGTTAACTTGTAACATTAATAATGATATCAATATTATAATCAATGATAATTAATGTGTATATATATATATATATATATATATATATATTTTATAATATTAGAATATGTTCTAAACAGTAAATATCAAATTCTTGTTACTTAACTATTTACATTGTATCATGCCTCGTTTAGTTTCTCGGAAGACATGATTATATATGTATATATGTTTGTATATGTGTATGTATTCGTATATGTTTATGTGTGTATATATTTGTGTGTTTACATTATATAATAGTGGTTCCATATTGAACACACACAATCAATCATACCTATTCTAGAATATTCTATAAATACAAGATTACAGATGTACATATTATATGTACACAGGTATCATCAGATATACATGCTTAGGGCTGGAAATCTATTATTTATATTGTATCACCGCGTACACACGCACGCACGCACGCACACATATAGAGGTATAATGAGATAGAGAGGAGAGTGGATATATAGCACGCTCAGATGGAGATAGAAGCGTGGGGAGATGCGTGCATAGAGGAGAGGAGAGGATGGAGAGGCAGGAGAAGGCAGCCGGATAGAGGCAGCAGGGTAGATGCAGCAGCAGGAGAGGCAGGAGAATAATACTGTAAATCACACATAGAGCCGTACTACTACTACTACTACTACTACTACTACTACTACCGGCTACAGATTATGTAGTGTTTATATTTCAACTGTGCGTGCAGAGAATAAATAATATATATATATATATATATATATATATATGAGTGTAGAAATATATAGTAATAGAATGCTATGATTACCATGAAAGACAAAACAATATATAATAGGTAAATAATATTTACTAACTATAATATATATATATATAAATAAATATACTCAATATGTGAGTGAAGGGTAGCTGCTAAATGCAGTGCATGTACACACACACATACACACATATACATATATATATTATAGGCCATATATAATACCATAGTATGTGTATCAGTTTTATTTGAAATATATATATGATATTTATATATTTTCCCATTCATATATATATATATATGCATATGGGTTTACAATATATATGAATCCTATAATATGATACTACTATATACAGTATATAGTATATAATATACTATATCCTATATATATATATATTAATATAATCAGCATGCAGAGATTTTATAAATACTTGGTAATATGTGTATATATATATATATTTCTTTAATATTTAACTTGTATACAAAGCACAAATTGTATTGTATTATTTCCTATCACTTTTATTTATATCTAATTTATTATTGTAATTTTATATTTTATCTTGGTTTCTAATTTTAAATTTGTATTATATTTATATGTGATTAACCTTTTATTTATATTACTATGAATTTATTATTATGTTATATTATATAACAATAATAATAATAATAATAATAATAAATAGTGTGTAGTTAATAGTATAACAATAAAAAGGATATATACAACATATCCTCTTGATAAAAAGAATATAATAAAAACGAAAATAAAATGTGTTATGAATTATAATATATAAGTTGAATAAACATATTACGTAATGTAGTGTTTAAATATATCGCTTCTTCGATATATGGTTGATTTCCGTATATCGTCTGGAAGTATTCCACGTAGATGCAGCCATATACAAAAAACATGTTTTTTAATACACATAGGTAGACACAAATAAGTATTCTGTGTAAAATGAATTTGGTTTAAAATTCATAATTAGGTTAATTACTATTAGCCATTTCTTTAAAATAATATTTGTCTATAAATTATAATCAATATAATCATTTGAAAAAGTTATAGGTAAAATATAGCTGTATAATTATGTTAATAAAAAAAATTTATAAAATAATTATGTTTGAAATTAATAGCAGTTAAGATCTGCTTTAATAGATGGAGTTTTGTTTTATAAAAATAGTTTTATAAAATATCCGTTCACGTGCTAGAGGTTCAGTAACTTTAACTGATAACTTTGACTGATAACTTTGACTGGTAGCTTTGACTGATAACTTTAACTGATAGCTTTGACTGATAACTTTAACTGATAACTTTGACTGATAACTTTGACTGATAACTTTGACTGATAACTTTGACTGATAACTTTGACTGATAACTTTGACTGATAACTTTGACTGATAACTTTGACTGGTAGCTTTGACTGATAGCTTTGACTGGTAGCTTTGACTGATAACTTTGACTGATAACTTTGACTGGTAGCTTTGACTGATAACTTTGACTGATAACTTTAACTGATAACTTTAACTGATAACTGTGACTGATAACTTTGACTGGTAGCTTTGACTGATAGCTTTGACTGGTAGCTTTGACTGATAACTTTGACTGATAACTTTAACTGATAACTTTGACTGGTAGCTTTGACTGGTAGCTTTGACTGATAACTTTGACTGATAACTTTAACTGATAACTTAGACTGATAACTTTGACTGGTAGCTTTGACTGATAGCTTTGACTGGTAGCTTTGACTGATAACTTTTACTGATAACTTTAACTGATAACTTTGACTGCTAACTTTGACTGATAACTTTTACTGATAACTTTGACTGATAACTTTAACTGATAACTTTGACTGATAACTTTGACTGATAACTTTAACTGATAACTTTGACTGGTAGCTTTGACTGATAGCTTTGACTGGTAGCTTTGACTGATAACTTTGACTGATAACTTTAACTGATAACTTTGACTGGTAACTTTGTCTTGTACCTTTTACTGATATATTATTGGAACATTGGATCGAAATATTACATAGAAAATTTCGATTGTAATATAATAATAATAATAATTATTATTTATTAATATTTTTTTATAATAAAATAAATATGAATATAAATAAGTCATCAGAACTTCCGAACATATTTTGTAGTTTGAAGTATGTTTAATAACTTATTAAAAAAAATTACAAAATAATTATATTTCCGAAAATATATTATTTATTTAATTTTTAGCCTGAATTGTATTTATATAATATATTTTACTTGCGAAATACATTAATTTTATTTTTATTTGTGATAAAATGTATAAAATTATTAAATGAACAAAATTAATTAGTGAATAAGTCACTTATTATAAAATTAATAAATAAAAATAATAAAATATTTTTTAACCTATAGGTATACCAAGAAAATATATAAGAAACTTTTAAATATATATGTAAATGCATTATTTAGATACTGGTATCTTGTATTTAGAATAATGTAACATAAGTTTATATATATTTAATATTTCGCCTATTTAATAATATTATATTTTGCTGGATGTGCTTTATTTATCCTTAGTGAAATAGCAAGATTAACCTTTAGATATCTTGAATAGGTGTGAGTTATGGATGTGTGAGTTATGCATTAGTTATGCATGTAGTAGAATAGATGAATGCTTTGATTACATCATTCATTCACACATATAGCACATAAAACATATGTAATGCATACATCACAAATGTTGTTGTTGTATTATATATATTTATATATATAAATAAATATATAATAGAGAAAATAATTATATATTATTCATGAAATTAATGATATATTATTTTCTAAACATTTTGAACTAAATATGGAGTCACTATAATATTTATTATAAAATTATATTTAAATAATTACATGATAATAATTACATAAATTAATTATTATAACATCATTTTGAGTAAATTATCAATCAATTTTCTAGTAAGGGTGATGTGTTAAATTCTAAACTTATTTAGTTTAGTTCATCATAATAGTGTTTACAGAGTTAATGAGAATACACATTTGTTATTAGGCTGTGTTTTTATGAGAGAATTGAACTAATATGACATATTTAATAAATTCACATACATAAAACGTACATGCATCATACTTAATTACAATTATGATGTTCATCATGACAATCGTGGTTTATAAACATAAATAATAGTCTAAAATAATATATATATATATATATATATATATATAATATTAAAAATAGTAGCATTGTGCACAAAGTAGTAGTGGTGGTGGTTTCTTTGTACACGTTATAATACCACTAACGTGGATAAATTACATTACCTTAGCATTGTGCTAGTGTGCATGTTTGTATTGGTTATGGGTTCTGGGTTCTCGTGGAATTCGATTACTACATGAATAGTGCACACTGCGCTGCACAATAATGGGCTATACTATGAACCACTGCAATAGCTAGGACAGCATTATTATTAGTAACACTCCTGCATTGTAGACAATTTGTTATACTATTTATATTGTCAGAAAAATTATTACTATTATAGATCATACGTTATTGAATAATATAACTAGAATAATATAACTAGTACGGTATTCAATGTGATACTAGATCTTTCTATTAAAAATTCTATAAGCCCAGCTTCGATATACTGCCAATATTAAATTTCAGTGCCGCTGAATTTTCAGTTTGATAATTTCAGCTTGAATGAGATTTAACATGTGTTCTATGTAGAGGCTTGACTTATAGTGTGGCTTGACTTATAGTCTTTACAATTGACAAGTATTATATCATACTGACCACAGCATATCGATACGTGACTGAACGTAGAGCTAATTCCTATATAATCTTTACAATAATACTTGAGACTGGTATTAATTACTGCACTTATAGGCTCAACGAAGCATGCATGTATGTATTTGCAGGTGAAGTGAGTGATCATTAAAATAAGTGAAAGCATTGTATGCACTGATGTGGTAGACTGCAGCAAATATTACTTTTAATTATATTATTATTATTATTATTTTAATTTATTATTATTATTATCGTTTAAATATAATATATATTAACAATAGTTTATACTCTCTATATAGAGAGATATTATGAAAATTAATAGAGTTCAGTCAATATTAGTGTTAAAAAATATAAAAATAATTATCATATAAATAAAAATATATATAAATGCATACATTTTAGAATATTTATTTTGTATAATTATAAAATTTATAAAATGAATGATTGTATTATATTATACATATTTAAATATACCTATATAGTATATAGTATATAGTATATATCACATAGTATATAGTATATACAAATATACCTATACTATGATTGTTAAACTCACCTTTTAAAACAAGTCCTAAACTTGCTCCCTGTTTTTTCTTTATGAATACCCTTTGATAACACCCACCTATAATAAATAAACATGAATATAATATATAAGTCATAAACATATATATTATAATAATATTAATAATCAATAATTAGAAGTTTAGTGTATAATGTATAATAAATACAATAATGATACATTTAGATAAGGACAAAAACACATATATATATAGGTATACTTAATCAATAATTATTGATTATAATACTTAGTTATTCAGTAACATAAATATTTAAACTAATTAAATACATTTTATAATATATTAAATGTATTATATATATATATATATATATATATATATATATATATATATTATTCCTTAATTAGGAATTAACTTAAAATATTAGTATTTATACAAAATATCATAGGGATGTATTTTTACTCATCATAATAATGGCATATAATTTAGAAACAATGTAATGCATTATAAATAATTATAAATGTACTATGGTAGTTTAGGAAGTTTAAGGGTGTGATTGTTAAAGGTATGACAGTTGGACTGTTGGATGTCCGGTATTAACAATGTGGACAGTTATATAGTCAATTAATATATTATTGTACATTTATATTATGTTTATTCATTTTTAAATTAATGATTTTGTTGACATTTTCGACCAGATTTCATTGTGAATAAATTAAGTTGATAATTTATTTTGAGATTTAATGACGAGTAGGATAAGTTGAGTATATTATTCTATTTTGAGGCATATTTTGTTATTTAGTGTAACTGGCTTAGTGCTAGCTATACATACAAGGACATCTCGACCACCAGATGTGTATATATAATGGTAGATTATCCAATTTTCCAAATGTCCAACTATCCTGGGTACAAAAATTATACTCGAAGACTGCTTAAAATCATGAAGTAGATAATTATTAGTTTTCTTAACTTCAACATTAAATATTTACTTATGAATATTCTGCAATATGAATTAAAGATTTTATAAAAAATTAAAATTGTTACTTACAATTTAATTCACTTTTATTTTGAGTAAATTATATATTAATTATTTAACTTATTTTATAGAATATTAATTTTTACTCTATTTGACTAACTTTATATTCTAAAATGTATACAAGTAATATAAGATAATTTATTATAAGTGATTATTCATTTTAGAAAATATCAACATATGTCAAATCATTTAGATTATATTTTCGACTATGTATTGGCTTAAATAAATTATCAATCAATCAACTGCATAAATAAGCATAAATAAAAATTAAATTAAAAAAAAATGTGAAGTAATAATGTTACTTATTATAGAATTAATAAATTATAAACAAATATTAGAAAAGTATTATAACATTATTTAAATATACGATATACTTAATTCTCCATTCAGCATATTATATTATTCTAAATTGTTCTAAATGTATCGTATTAATTAATATTTATTCTATTAATATCTCCTTAATATTTACATATGGGTATTTGTATGATCACTTTATCACGCATATAATAGAGTCTACGGATACGTTTTATACCTTAGATTATACAAATATATCCCCAAAAGTACGAACATTTTCAGGTATACTTATTTATAGAATAAAAACACAACAATATATTACATTAATTCATTGACTATATATAAATAATTGTATAAATATCAAAGGCTATATTAGTTACTCTCCATTGTGATTTATGAATAGCAATTGAATAACTATACAGCAATGAAATATCTAAATGAAAGACATATTCCCACTATGTATATATATATATATAGAATTATTATGATTTATGAAAAAAATAATTGTATTATACAACAATGAAATATCTAAATAAAATATATATTGAATATATAATATAGAATATAATATTCTCACTATATTTAAATACATATTATATAATATTGTATAATACATATAATTTTAACATAAAATGTGTATATTTATTTAAATATTGATAATATAAATTAATTTATATTATAAATATTAGTGATTTTTATAAAATAGATGTAATTAATAGAATAATTGTACAGTGTATACAAGGAATGTAAAATTTCAAATAGTTTCAAGTCTTCAAACTCATTCATTTTTAGAAGTTTCAGCCGTTTTCAAAAAAGTAACATTAAAAATTCAATGATGTAAAGCCTTCAAATCCAAATCAATACTTTAAATTATACAAAACTTTATAAATCATAAGTTCAAATTCTGAAAATATGAAATAATTGTATAAATATAATTAAATGACATTACGAATATGTATTATGTACAGTTTATCAATCATAAGGCATTCGATTTCATAATTTTTTAAATCGACTACAAATTACATTACATTACTAGGACTTGAGAGGTAGACTCGAGAATTCCAATATTTATAACGCTAGTATATGCTATACAGTGTATAGAATACACTGTACACATATAATTATATTTAATCGAGTATATACATATATAATAAGATTTATATATAAATATATATATAATATAATATAAAATAGTGTACAATAATATGTATGTATATAATAAAATATAAACGACTCATATATTATTAATATATTAATATATAAATAAAAATAAAATAATAAATATATTGCAATCAGGTAATTACTAACACATTATATTATTACTAATAACTACATATATAATATAGCTAAGATAAAATAATGTATACAGTATTATACTAAGTATAAAATATTGATATTTATTTTAATATATTTAATATAATATTTAATATTATATTAATTAAAATTAATAATTTTATGTGAGAATATGAATATAAATATATATATATTATATAATAATTACATATAATATCTAAATATAATATCTATTATATATCAATTTGTTGTTATATGTATAATAATAATAGTATTATACTAAGGGTAAAGGATAATAATAAATTTTTAATTTGAATAATTTCCAATTAAATTTGGCTTAAACTTATAAATACGGCAATCCATAATTATTATATAAATATAAAATAAATTTATTATAATAATATAATAAATATTATTATAATAATAAAAATAAAAGTAATGGTTATATAATGACATTTTATTAATAAGATAAAATAATGTTAGTGAATAATTTATATTTATATTATATATATATTATAAGTTCACAAAAATAAAATAAAATTTCAGCAGATGAAACTATTCAAATAAAACTTCCTAGAAATAATGTATCTATAAAATATCTATTGAATCTATCACTCATATTAAGAATTGCTTAATACGTATTTAATACTATAATTATATTTAATAAATAAGCATTATTATACCTGCTTTGGAGTGTTAATAAACGTTAAATATATATTGATAATTAAATAAGTTTCTTATACAAAATTTCAATTATTATAATTATTATAAAATATTATAAATAATTTAAATATTCTAACTTGTTGAATCCGCTAATTCTAATCCATACGCAGCCATGTTAATTCTTTAAATTATATTTTATTAAATATAATTTTTAAAATTCTCATAACTTATTAGGTTATAGATTACTTAGTATATAATTAAATCTTGTATCCTAGAAAATATATAGACGAGTGTTTATTTGTAAGTAAATCAGACTGCCAATCAAAATGTCATAGGTCAAGTTGTCAGCAGGTGTCAAGTTAATTGCAATTCATTCATTATTAACTAGCGTAGTACTAGGGGGTATTTACATTGTATGCATTATGAAAATACTAGTTATACTGATTATAAGATAATGACTATATATATAATATATATGTTTCTAGGTGATTTAAATTTCGATTATATTATATTTAATATATATATATAATATTTATATATATTAATAATAATATAATCGCAATCTAAATCACTATAAATCAATATATATATATATATATATATATATATATATATATTATCTATATAATTATTGTAATATCATAGTTTCATTCATATCCCACAACTATAGTTGTAATATGATGAACACACAGTTAAGATTAACTAGTTTTCATCCTGGTATATATATATAATGGTAGTATAATTATTATGTATAGTATATATTATAGATATTAAAAAAAGGAATATTACTATATTTAACTCATTATAATAATTATTTGTGACATAGCACAGATATGATATCAGTGATACCTAATTATTATACTAAGTCTATTTTAAATAAGTGTTTAGAATTATTATATAAATTAAAATCTTATAATCTCAGGTTGCAAACAAATATTATATTTAACACTTTGAAAAATGGATTTGTTATAATATAGGATATGACCTAAGATAGGATATATACATAATTATTATTATAATTATAACACATTTTTATAAAATTATAATAGAACTATAATGAAACAAATTATATACAATACAATGTAAATATATTTGTATATATATATTATAATATTGAATTAATAATGAAATTATAATAACAAATTAATGATAAATATTTTAAAATCATTAAAGAACATAAGTGATCATGTTTTCAGAAATTTTTGAATAAATTTATATATCTAAATATAATATATCCATACAATCTAGATTAGTGGTTCCCAATCATTTTTTTTAATAATACTTAATATAAAAATAAGACCCAATGAAAAAATACCATGACCCAATGAACAATTTTATTTTTTTATAAATAAACTTTAATAAAATGATAGATTTGATTTAACTGTATCTAATACGCTAGTATTTTTTTTAGAAATTAGCCCATGACCCTAACAAATTTATAAACATATTTATATTAATCTAATACTGTTTTTATCGTATAGATTCTATAATAGAACATTTTATTAGCCATATTATATAATATTAATTGATGTATCAGTGCCTCTATAATACAATATCCTAAGATGTTCTAAATAAGACATAGGACCCCCAAATCATAAATTATATATTATATAAGAACAACAATTTAATTCTAATTAATTGTTTAATTACATGCATATTTGATAAAATATAATACAATTATATATAAGTAGTAAAGTAATGCTAACAAATTATAATCTTTTGGTGCCCCCTCCAATTGCACTGTGTATACCCCACGTAATACAGCCTTGAGTTATATAAGTGTAATTCCAAATTATTTCAATATTTTGTGAAATTGATATATAAATATTTATTTGATCATATATTATATCGGATTTTATAATTATAAGTGTATTTATTTCAAAGTAAATGTATAGATAAATATAAAATACTGCTACAATGTTAGAATTTAATTCAAATATATTATAAATTACCATTACTATAATATTATACTGTATATGCTGTAAATGAGTTTTTTTTAAATAACATCATAAATATAGCATATCAAATATAGCTGTATATGTTGGTGTGACATACCCGTTTAGGTAATACAACTACATTATTATAAACCACAAATGTTACTATTTGTATTGTATTGTCCGGGCCCCTCACAGTTATTTATAACATGTATAAGTCCATGACTTCTTGAGGGGTCCAATTGTATCCGCTATTTGTATTGTATACAATATATATTTGAGATTTCAATGAATGAATATTATTATTATTATTATAAACCACAAATATAATATAATATAATGCATTTAATATCATTGTACTAATTGGTAATGTTTTCTTTATATTTAAATGTTAGATATATTCTATTTTACTTACCGTTACCAGTAAATATAAATATATATAGAAAATTATATATTAGACTATCGTATTATACTTGTATAATTGTTATTAATAAATTAATAAATTAAATATAACATTTGTATGTTACAATATATATATATATATATATATCTTCCATATATTTAAGGTTTAAATATGACAAACAGATGAGATGGAATTCTAGTTTTAATCTATAAAATTATATAAATTAGATTTCATTTATATAAATAATTATAACATTTCCCACTAACAAATAAATACGTACACACACACATATTATGATTTCCTTGATATAAAGATCACTTTGACTACTAGCATCATTAAAGAATGGGTATTGGTATATGTATATTTCGCGAAAATGTATGTAATACTCTATTCTATATTGCAATGAGAAGACGAGCATATAATACGGAATCTTTATTACGAATAATAAACGTCTAACCAGACTAGTCTCGCTAGTGGTAGTGTGCTAGATGTGTGTGAGCGAGCGTTGGTATCGCATACATGGACATTAATAATACTTTGAACGTTGAGGGCGGGCGGGTAGGTGGGTGCTATCTTCACTCTCTCAGTGTCTATGATGAATTGGAAGTAACCGCTATCAGAAGACCCTACAAGCTGAGGAGTTAGTGAATGTGGATGGGGTGTAGGGCGTAATTCCCCTACCCTCTAGTGTCTTTGATGATATCGCTACCCTTTAGTATGCATGAGGAGATGAAATGAATCTTAATATGGTAGGGGTGTAGTGGGGGGGTATATTACCCTATTCTATACTAGAGAGTCTCTAGTGCCTTTGATGATATCACTGCCCTTTAGTATGCATGAGTGGAGATGAAATGAATGTTAATATGGTAGGGGTGTAGTGGGGGGGGGGGGGGTATATTCCCATACCCTCTAAAGTGATGAATGTTACATCACCATTTATAACTTACGAGAGTAGAAGTTAACCAATGATAACAGGACATCAGTAGTGGGGCTGGTGGGGCTGGTGAGGGCTTATAATCTCCTACTCTCTTTCGATTGGATAATGCTAGGGCGCTGGAACGATTTTGTATGTAGGGGGGACCAACCACTCAAAATAAATGTTGTGGTAAAAGTGGTGGGGGACCAATACATATGAGGTCCCCCTAGATTTTAAAGAGGGGGGGGGGACATATCACCCACCCGTATTGCAGCGCCCCTAGTTAACAGCCAATGTAACGGTCACCAATAGAATGTATGCGTGGAGAAATTAACGAATTAAGTTTAGGTCGGGCGTTCGGGCATCGTATATTCTCCTACTCTCTAGCGAGTCGTTGATGTTAAAGCTGCCCACGATACTAGAATGTGTGCTTGGAGAAATCGAACGCCAGGTCTTCGTTCTTCTTCAGGTGTTTCAGAAGCTTGGAGCTCATCTGTAGCGCTTTAGATTGAGTGGTCAACGGGTCGAATATCACGTAGAGTTCGTAGGTAGCCGTGGTCTGTGAACAGGTAGGCGGCATAGATACGAGGCGATGTCAATAGTCGACTATCTTTAAACTATTGTAGCGTTGGGTAGGTACATTAATTGTAATTAATAAATAGTGTTTTTTTGGAATAGACGCAGCCGTTTGTGGTGGCGAATGGTGACAAATCAATTTGATATTAATAAATATATAATAAATATAATGATAAAAATAAATATAAAATAAATATAAAGATATACAATGAATTGGCTAATGAAATGACCACCTAGAGTACTTATATATCATTACTTTTATTGCAATTAATGTTAGTGTCGTATATACGAAGAATGATATATAATAGTATAATGATAGGTATATATAATATATTCTTGAAGTGAGTTTCAAGGGAATATAAAGTACAAAATACAGATAAATAAACAAGATAATTACGGTATAGGTTGTATTGTCAGGAATAAAGCTTGTACGCTATTCATATGCTGGAACTGAGTTAAACATGTGCAAGGGTATATTTAACTAGATTATAATTAAATTATCTGTACCAGTATATGCAAACCGAAAAAAAATAAGATCACTTTCATTATGTATGTTTATTTAAATAATATGACACAATTAATTGTCTACTATAAAACTATACTTACTTTCGAAAATAGTATTATTATAACTATTACTTTCCATATGCTCATTATTAATAACACAAAGTGTGTTGACTAGAGAAAGCAATAGACGTTTATGCATAAATAAGTCGTAAAGATATAAATAAATAAATAAATAAATAATACAAAAATGTTAAAATAATAAACTATAATGATAACTTAATGTTATAATATGAATAATATTAATAAGTATCGCATTCTGAGTAATTATGAGTGGAATAGTAATATTAGCTTATCTATAGTGATTATACCAAGTGATTATTACAACCTTGGAGATTGAACATAAATTATAATTTATTATCTATCTCCACACTTGATAGAGAAACAGGAGAGTACTTATTTACTGTTTAACACAATATGTGGAGAAAACTAATAGAGAAAGTATCTGGTGTTACATTCAATATTATTAAGTTAAAATGTAGTAGTCTATTTAAATCATCGTGTAGGGGTATTAGTAATATAATATTGTATATATCAAAATAAATCATATAGAGAAAGTTTATGAAATATAATATATATATATATATATATATATATATATGTAATAGAAGTTCTATTATAGAACCGACACAATATATATCTCATAGATGGAAGTGTTCGTAATAAATATGTGTACAATGTGAAACTTTATTTAATATAATGAAATCGTGCATTACAAAAATATACAAATTCTACATAGAATAATTAATTCACAAGATTAACTGCAATAGTCTCTAATCTTATACTATGTATCTAATAATAGATCGTAATATGTCAAGGTTATATTGTTAATGTGTTATTTTGATGCACGTGAGTCACAATTATGAAATAATCTATGTATGATATAATATAATAATAGTGTATTTAGGTAATATTATTATATATAGGAGATATATAAAACATAATACATATATCATAATGATAAATAAGCTTGATGATAATATCATTAATAAGGTTTCAAGTGTTCACACTATTATCTAGTATCAACACTGGTGTCATGTGTCGATCAGAGTGTAAAGTGTGAACACTGGTGTCATGTATAGATGATAGTGCAAAGTGTGAACATCAGTACATAGTGTGAACATTAGTGCATAGTGTGAACACAGTGTAATGAGGTTTATGACATAGTAACATACTGACCGTTACATAGCATACGTGCAGATCTGACCTCCGATAGATCTGTTGCGGTTGTACACCCCCGCCAGTGTGTACAATGTCCACGCAGATTGTGTACAAAGAGAACCTAGAGGTGCACGCGTACAGGAAGTGCAGTTGTAGCGCGTATATTGTAACAGGTGCGGAAGTGGTGGTATTTATATAAATTGATCATTATATATTTAAATTATTTATAGAAATTGTAAATTTATTTTTAATGACTTTATAAATACTGATTATGAATCAACACAACCAACATAATCACAGTAATTGTAAAATATTTTAATTAATCATATACAAATATAACAAATTTCTTTAATTTTTTAATTTTGTATTATTCTTTGTTTATTAAATAGGGTATGTTATCGTTAGAAAATATGTATATTACGATTATATATTTGCTTAAATAAATTATCAATCAATCAAACTCCAGTATATGTGATTATTATTGATGACTGTATGCTAACCAATCTGCGTGTTTATCTAAAGGCGCAGAGGTCGTATATTGACCTAGAGAGGTAAGTTTATAGATGAAGTGCTGCGTCCAGGGCGTGATATCTTCCGGAATAGGTGTGTACAGAGCCTTCGCCTGCACTCTCTTCGCTATGGACACCAGGTGCGAGTTCTGTTGTAGTTTCTGCTCACCAGGGTAAAGTATTAATGGTATTGTGCGTGTTATATTTAAATTTATCGAGATTCTAAATAACTACTTTCACAAATATACACTTTATTTGACATATATATATATGTTTATTATAAAAAATACATGTGAAGTAATACCAAGTGTGCGTTTGATCGCACATATCGATTGTTAAGGTGTTAATAAGTACTTATTAGGTGTAGCAACCTGTTGTATGGAGTGTTTACTGTTGGAGAGCTGGAAGAAAGAATCGCGGTTAACAGTCAACAGCAGTAGACAGGTACGGCACTCTTCTTCCATGTAGGAGATGTGAGCATGTAGATAGCCCCTATAGGGGGGTGGGGGTGGGGGTATGAGGTGAGTGTGAGTGTTGGAGTGTAGATATGCACTGTGTTAATATAGGGGAGATGTGGCGTGTTTATGAGTGTATGGGTAAGTGTTCTTATTAAGCAGTTAACGTATGGGTGAGCGTATAGATATTCACATGTTTATGCGTATGTGGATATGTGTGTGGGTGTATAGATATATATACTGTGATAATATATGGGGAGTTGTATGTATATGTATCGGTATGAATGGGTGACCACCATACCAGTATGTGTGCACAATATAAACACTGTAGGGGTAGGGAGAGACACACTACACACTAACGTAGTGGAGGGCATGTATGCGGGTGTAGATATGCGCTACATTAATTATGTGGGAGTCACACTATACCCTATCGTAGCATCGAAGTGAGGCTGACAGATGGGTGGTAAGGGGAGGTATGTGTGTGTAGGTATAGATTAGCACTAGATAAACAATGGGAGGGGGGAGTTTATGTATATCACACTAAAACTAACATAGTAGTGTGTGTGTGGGTATGTGTGTGGGTATATGTGTGGGTATGTGTATGGGAAAGTGTGTGGGTATGTGTGTGGGTATGTGTATGCCCAAGTGTAGACATCCGTTACATTAACACACACACATCTCTCTCTCTCTCTCTCTCTCTCTCTCTCTCTCTCTGAGGTACTAACGTAGCATCGAAGTGGGGTAAACAGATGGGAGACCATGACTCAGAGCTCTTGAATGAGTCAGACCCGTTCACTAGGTTAACGATGAGACCTAGGTCTCGTACGTCTAGGTGGTAGTCCTTCATGCAAACCTTGCTGATCAGCTGGTCCTCGTATAGATAGATAGCGTATACTAGGTCCTATGGAGGGTGGGGGGGCACTGTTGTTATAGTATACACTAGGTCCTATGGGGGGGGGTGTACTAGGTCCTAGGGTGGAGTGGGGCGGGGATAACTAATGGTATTATTATTAATATTATTATTATAGTTTATGACTCGATAGAATGTAGATATTTTGTAGGCGCCAGGAATAAATGATTGAAAGTAATAAAAAGGATAACTTTAATGTATATACTACTGCGATAGTAAACGCAGAGCTACCATATGTAGTTATGAACGCAGTAGTAACGGTTAATCAAATCTATCATCAAATCAATCAAATCTATCACATTTTATAAATGCCCATGATTTGTCAGTCGATATTATACGGTAGGCAGTCCATCTTAGAAATGGAATGTGTATGAGCATTAGACTGATGTGGTGACAACACATGAAGAAAACATGAATATAATTATTCATGTACGACTACCGTAGTGTGTATACTATATCATAACGATACTAATAATGTTTCTCATATCTATTTGTAATGAGCTGTACTAAGAAATATCTACAATCCTATATGATAACATATATATATATATATATATATATATATATATATATATATATATATATATATATATATATATATATATATATATATATATATATATATATATATACATATAACAAAGTAACAATTTATTAATAAAGAGTATAATTTTAAATATTACATAATTTAATATTGGGGGGTTATAATTATATATATATATGTGATTAATGATTTTGTAATAACTATTAAATATACAAAATATATATATATATATATGTATATGCTTAATTATTTATAGTAAATATTTTGAAAAATAGATAATTATTATATATATAGGTATTTAATAAGATTCATTTACGGATATAGATATTAAAGAATGAAACCTTAACTTTAGCATTGTTAGCTATGATTTGAGAGATGGAATCTCTCGTTGAGGCATTCATCGGGAAGTTTTTCACGCAATTTAATAAGAAACCTACCAAATATATAAGCAATAATAATATTGGAATATATATATTTTAGTTTAGTGTATTATTATATAATTATTATTACAACATTTATTAAATTATAATAAATCTAAATCCTAAATAATATTTAATATTTTGTAGGTTATAATCAATTTAAATTAAGTATTTAAGAGAGAATAAATAGTATGAATAAGTAACAAAATACATTCATATATGAATGTATTTATGTGGGGAAATTAGTATTATAAGTGTACAAATGATTAAATATATTACTGAACGATTATAATTATCAAAGTGAAACAATATCAGATATAGGTTAAAAGCAGGAGTAGACATAAACGTATACTAAATGATAAATATATAAATGACAGTATATATATGCAGATATTTTCGAAAAACATCGAAAATTATACCCATTATTTAAAGAAATTGTAGCCATACTTTTAGTGAAATATATAGTATACATATAATATTGGTGTTAGTACATTGATTGAATGAATCTGTAGTTTATGTACATTGTACATATATAGATATTCAGATTTCACTTAAAACAGGTATATAATACATAACACGAGTTTGATTAAACGCACATTTATTGAACATATTGGGAATAAATTCCAATAATTCACTACTTTAGCTAAATATGTATACAAATCATACTAGGTATGCTATGCTGTTAAGGAGTTACTTATAGATTACTATCATATCACGCTTACCATATGATTAAGGATTTACTTATACATTACTATATACGACTATACTATTACTATTGACTCTATATAGTATAGATTATAGAGTATGTACCTGGATCTATATGATAACTATATAGTTATGGGATAGTAAACGATGTAAATCACGATACTAGATATCAATATACAAATCGTGATATGGGCACGGTGTACACTCGTGTATCTGGCTCTATATGATATCTATATGATATAGTTATAGAATGTTGAATATAATACAAGTTGTGATACTATACAGCTACTATACGGCGTAGCTTATACCTGGATCGTAGTCTATTCTGTTGAGCAGTGAGTTGAAGAACTTCTCGGACCCGGCGAGCATGATACGAAGGTCGTAGTTGGTCCTCGTGCGGAACATGCGCTCGAGCTGAGATCCGGTCAGCACAGACAACAGTTGACTGTGTACGTGCTGAGGGAAGTGGGTGGGCGGGTGGGGCGGTTAGACGATACGCGTCGATCTTATTAAACTATGGTTGCCTTAACATGAGAGCATAACCGAAGGGACATTAGAGCCATATGGTTATAAGTGAAAACTAAGGTTCCTGGATGGGATGATAGGATCCGTCGAAATAAACAAAATCAAAAAATATATATATATTCTTATTTTATTATTATCAATGGTATTTATTGTTTTACGTAATCTATTATTTGAATACTATATATAAACTTTTGAGAAATCATTTACGATTTATTTAAGTGATTAAATAAACTTTCAATCAATCAATCAATCAATCATTCAATCAATATTGTAAAGCATAAATTGAAATATTCGATAACTGCTTTTATAATTACCCTTGCATTGCCTAAATCTGATAATAATAATAATAATAATGTATTTCATTCCTAGCGACCGTATCATCGGGTTAAACGCATGCTCGGCGACGAGGACGTAACCTTGAGCTGTTCGAGCACCTGACGTTCGGTCTCGACGCCCTGGTAGGCGCCGACGATGTAGACGTGATCGAGGGCGAGGAACACGATACGATGCCGACCCACGTTGATAGAGGTCAGCGAGTCGCCGCCGTGCAGCTGTACCGTCGAGATCAACGCCTGCATAATGCCCGTCAGACTTACGATGTCCTCTTCTTTACCGTGCCTGATACGCGTGTGATAGGGTGATATATGAATATATATAAATTATTATATATTCATATATATTATCCTACATATTATTATATACATTTTTTGTAATTTTAATGTCAAATATTGTAATAGGACATTCCTTGGCTATCTCCGTAATGTTAAATATTGTACTCACGATTTCCACTTCTTTACCGTGCCTGATAAACGTATAATAGGTATGTAAGCTAATATATGAATATATATAAATAATATTCTACATACACACATGTATAAGGGCGTATTTAAACAGCGAATAAAAGCATGGAAGATTAGAAGCTACCGCCACCTTTTCATTAGGTCGGAGAAGAACGGTGATTACATCATAGATATTTACTGTAGTATACACGCGCGTGGGATAGGCGTGTAGAGTAATATTTATATGTGTATATTAAAGTTGTGGATGTATTCATATAGTAAATTACCATGTATTATAATACTGATTATAATACAATTATATATCATATATTACCTGGAATATATCGGTTTACCAGCTTGACTAAATATAAAAACATGTTTTTCTTTCCTTTTCCACTCATCTGTACGAATATAATCTTTTTCCTCTGAATTATCTGTGTCTCCATTAGTATCACCCTATTCAAATGATTTTATTTTAATTTTGTAATATATAAAATTATCAATTTTACATATTACTTAGATAATATATAATATCATTTTTATATATCTTCATAAAATAATATTTAATAAAAAAATAATTTAAATTGATAACTAATATTATAATTATTATAATAATAATTATATTATATTTATATTATAAATATATAAGTATTACATATTAATAATATCAGTTACTTCATTTTTATCACATTGCTGTTGGGAATTGTCCGAAGGTAGAGGAGTTTCTTTTGAAGGAGGTATTACAATAGAATTTTCCTCTTTCTCATTATTTGATTTTTCATCATCATTATTTTCTATGGTAAATTTTACATCACCAATTTCTGTACTATCTACAGCATCATAACTTATTGGAATAGCCGATACATTTGATTCACAAGCTGATGCAGTTGATGCTATTCTTGATAAGAACATACGTTCTATGCCGATACAATTAGTTAGTCCATCTGAAAGGGTACCCGTATTACTAATATTACTATCACAACTAATAGTTGAACTATCTCTATTCGAATTTTTTTCAACAGATTTTATAATATTTTCATCTTCCTTTACTTTATTATTTACATTATTTGAGTCATCCTCGGTAGATTCTATATCAGGGGAATTATTCATACTATGTTATTTATAATAATCATGCAATATATTATTTAAAGTATATAGTTTTATACAAAATATATATTATTAAATTTATAATAAATTAATATCTTGATCCTGAATCAAGGATAATAATGTTTATACCCGGGTTTGTACCAATGATTTTGCGAAAGGTTCGTAAAATCTTTGATTATTACAAAACAAATTATAATTGTATTTTCTATCAAATTTCTTTTAATTATATATTTGTTTATTTACATTTATATATAATTTGTTTTGTCAGCGTATATGGGCAGATGAATATATTTATATATAATATTCATATTTATTTTGTCAAATATAACGGTTTATAATACTTATTTTTAACTATTTGTTTGAATGATTTGTAACAAATTTTGAAATTTTTTATAATTTAAATTATATTTAAAAATGATGTCTGAATATCCTGTGGCGATACGGCAAGGTTCTCCAAAGTCAAGTCCTCATGGATCGAGATCTCCTGCTTATCCTAGGCAAGATTCTTCTGGAACATTAAAAACAACAATTACTCTTGGAAAAAATCCATCTGTTTTCCACAGGGGGCCATTTTATCTTATGAAAGAACCTCCAGGTTTTTATTTGATAAATAGATAATCAATTACTTACTCTATGATTACAAAACGAACCACGGGATATATTCGATGGCAAGGACATGGGAGCGGTTGTATATGTTTATATATTTATGTGGAGCGAGTTATTAAATTTAAAAAAATAGTCTTTCGGGGCTTGGGATGGTACCTGGTCAAAAGATTCGCGATTGATGCGCGATTTGAACGCCCGCAAAATTGTTTATTCGAATTAGTGAATTTACAATAGCGTATACGCTATTTTATAAGATAGTGTATATCGTATACGATTGTTTGTACAAACATTAATATTTTTAGTTATTTTCAATTGTTTGGTTTGGTTTTATTCAATAAATTATTGGGTTTAGTTTTAATAATGCTAGGTTTTTTTAGCTGCATTACATCCCGAGTGAGCCTATAAAACACATATATATATATATATTATATATATATGTTAATGATACGCCGTTGCATGTATGATAGTCTATAAATAGACATACGCTAATTATAATGGCCAATCATATGCTATTGTAAAATCACTAATTCAAATAAATAAGTTTGCATGCGTTAAAATCTCGCATCACTCGCGAAGCTTTTAACCATAATCCCTTGGGATACGTCTTTAAATGTATCATAATCAGATATACTATTTATATATGTACGTCACGATACTATATATATATATATATATATATATATGGTAATTGATATGTTAGGTTTTATGTTGTATCACTAGTTTGGTTTAGTTATGTTTTCATGTATTTGTTAGCTGCATTACATCCCGTAGTTAGCCTATACAACATAGTGCTAATAATAGAGATAAATAAATGTAACTAACCTGTTATATCAAACGTACACAAAATATTAATCTGTACAATATATATATATATATATATAATAATTTATTTATGTGTATAGTGTAAATATACAGAGTATATATGTATATATATATATATATATATATATATATATATATTTATTTATTTTTATTTATTTAATTTGAATCAGACATGCATAACAGAGGTCCATAGAATATACAATAATTAAAACTAACAACAATTAAACGAAAACGAAATCTAAAATATTATCTAAATACAGATTTATACCATAAGGTAAATAGTTGCGAAGGGCACAAGATATTATAATAATAAAGTTGAATAATTAACGAATTACGAGAATTTCGTATACGTTGATAAAGTGAATTATATGATTTACGTAGTTTAATTGTTAAATTATTAACATTATCATATAAAAACATCAATGACGCGCTATTTCGACGCTTATATTTCATCACTATACGATATGCGTTATTATATGCTACCTTAATTTTTTGCATGTTGGCCCTATTCGGTAACCATATACTACTAAGGTAGATATTTGAAACAAACGATTTAAATAGAATAATCTTAGTAGCTTTAGAGCAATGGCTAAAATTATTCGCTATCATATAGCTTTGTTTATATAGCTGTTTGATATTATTATATATATCAATATCATCAGACAAGTCTTCTGATATCCAATGTCCAAGATATTTATACGCTTTAACAACATTCAAAAGTGTATTACCTATGTATAACTTTACTGGATTATGTATAGATGAACCATAATAGATAGGCAAAATGACAGATTTATCTATATTATATGTTATGAAGTTATGGCCAGCGAACTCTTCACAACAATTTATCAATAATTGCAGACCCCTCAGTGATGGTGAGAATAGAGCTGTATCGTCAGCATAGCATAAATTATTAATTATCTTCCCATTTAAACAATATCCTGATTTTATTTGATTTAATTTCACAATCATAGGATTGGTATAAATATTGAATAGTAAAGGTGAAAGAATTCCTCCTTGACGGACACCATTCGAAACTGGGAAGCTATTTGATGTATTATCACCCCACTTAATATAGATTCTCTGATTTCTGTACCAATAATTTAAAAAATTTATTATATAAGATGGAACATTATTATCTTTTAATCTATGAAATAAAATATTGTGATTAATTTTGTCAAAAGCTTTAGATGCATCTAGAAAAGCTACAAATATATTGGTATTGTTATTATAGTAATCTTTTAAGTATTGCTTAAGTGCAAAAACACACATTTCGGTTCCAAGGTTTTTTTTAAATCCAAATTGATTATCAAGAGTAACCAATAAAGAAGATATTCTATTATATATCACCTTTTCAATTAGCTTACAAATAATATTGGATATACATATAGGACGATAGTTAGAAGAGTCATTCGATCTTTTATTTTTGTTTTTAATTATTGGTAGAATATAGGATAATATTAACTTTTTTGGAAAATAGGAGTGATGTAACATGTTATTAATGAGTAATACTATGACTTGGATAATAAGACTATTTGAATTAGAAATATGTTCTATGGAAATTCCATCAGGACCTACAGATTTACCACCTTTAATGGAATCTATAATAGATGAAATCTCAACCGTATTTGTATAAACAATTTCATTAACATTAATTTTATTATATGGGTACGGAATAGAATTAGTACTGTTAAAAATATCATTAAAATTATCAAACCAGAATTTAGTAACATCAGCTATACCATGTGCATTCTCAATGTTATTAGGAATAGAAGATTTTTTTTTCAAATTATTTGAAATTAATTTCCAAAAATTATTTCGATCACTGATTATATTTAAGGCAATATTATCAGCTTCTATTTGTTTACATAACAATTTACTATGGCGTAATTCATATATATATATATATATAAATATATATATCGACATACGTTGTATGGGTATATACAAATATTATAAATATATGTAATACATATTATATACATCTGATTACAACTTTGAGGCGTAATCAAAACCCCACCAACCCATAACTGAATTTAGACAGATTTCAATTTACAACTTGTATGAGCGCAAAAAAGTCAAAAAGTGTATGTTCATTCCGTCGGACATATCCCCTGATCCAATATTACACCCTTGTGTATATATTCTCCATATGAACATATATGTTATATATATAACAAATATGCAACATATATATATATATATATATATATATATTTATATTTACCTCAAGAATCGATATTACACACATATATTCTCTGAGTTTGTGTTTTGGTTTTAATTTAAGTTTCGCTCTCAATATCTCAATCTCGTATATATTAAATATACAATAATTAAAATGGATGGTTCTAATAAGTAATCTAAAATTTCAAAACATTTCTTATCTTCTTAGACTTTCAAATCATCAACAAACTATTTGGAGACCTCCAAAAATCGTCTACCTTCAATACTATACATGTCAGATGATTAAGGGGGGATATCATCGTTGATTAATATTACATACATGAAAGATATAGAGTAGACCATATTTAAATAACTTAAAATTTTCAATTTTTATTACCTTCCCTAGTATATACTAAATATATAGAGCAAACATTTTGTTAAAGAATTATTGATAGCCATTTATAATTTGTATGTAATTCGAGTTTGAAATTGATGAGGATATATTTTTTTAACATATTTGATTAATCAACTGAATGTAAAGTTATATATTATAATAACTTATAAGTATTTATATAAAAAAACTGTAAAGAATATCTATAGATATATTAAATAGCTAGTAATTGGAACAAAATAACAAGGTATATTAAATACTGAATAATAAATTAGATTTACTATATGAGTATTTAGATAACAATTATTATTCTAAGAAAATCTAGACTAAACCAATATTAACTATATCAATATTTTTTTCAAATATTCTATTTATTTCAGATAATTATTTCAGTAAATATTCATTCTTGAGCTACCTAGCTAGGAAGCTATCCAGTTTCATTAACCTGACGGTTCATTACACCTCTTAACCCATAAAAAAACCCATTAACCCCCTAACCCCACAGAACCGGGTCCTAGTGACCTAACAGGCAGCGTTAACCTGATGGGACATTACGCCCCTAACCACGCCCCCTAACCACGCCCCCTAACCACACCCACCCCCCTAACCACACCCCACCCCCCATAGAACCGGGTCCCAGTGATCTAACAGGCAGCGTTAACCTAATGGGACATTACGGACTGGAACACTCGTATAACAAGTTCTGCGGTAAGAAACTACGAGAGGAGCTGAGTGCGTTCCTGCCCAGTCTACCGGGTAATATTGATACACCAGGACATACTGACGGAAGGTATGTGTATGTAGGTGTGAGTTTCTAATGCTCAATCTATCGGGTAATATAGACACTCATGGACATATATATTGAAGGTATACGTATGTATGTGTAGAACCCAGTCTACCTGGTAACATTAACATGCCCGTTCACACTGATGCAACGTATGTATATGCGTGTGGTAGATCCCAGTCTGCTGGTCAATATCGACACTCCCGTGCTTACGATGTCAGTGTTGTATGTGTGTGTGTGTGTGTGTGTGTGTGTGTGTTTGTGTATGTGCGCGTGTAGGTCCCTAAGTATATGATTATAGAGTATTAGTCAGTCTGACGGCCAATTTAATCATGCCAGAGCATATACATGTACGATATCGCTATCTATATATATATAAGTATGTATGACAGTATGGGTGTGTGTATGTATATGGGTGTAGAATACCTGCTTTGTGTGCCAGACATATGTAAGTGATGTTAGTAATATATATATATGTTATATAGATATGTACAGTTATATAGTTAAATATACAGTTGGCTAAGGCGTCAGACACACAAGCAGTGTGACTCGGGTTCAAGCCTAGTCCGGATCATTACATTAAGTCTTAAAATAATATTTAGAAGTTATCTTATATAATTGTGTAAAATGATCGGCTCTCGTTAAAACCACGGATGCCTTAACACGAGAGCGGCTTCGAAGGGACATTAAAGCCATATGGTTATAAGTGAAAACTTCATGTAAGTTCCTGGATGGATGAAAGGACTCCACCAACATAAAATAACAATAAAAATATATATATATATATGTATCTACATGTTATTGTGTAAGTGTATACACTTTACATGAGTGTATGTATGCGTATCTAAGCATGCGTGAGATTTAGTGTACTACTGTTTACAATACCTAAAGTTTAATTAAATAATATTAACTAGTTTTGCTAATAAATAAGGTCAATTATTCTGATAATATAAATATCATCATGGGAAAATACTTGGCTATCTCCGTAATGTTAAATATTGTACTAGGATACTTTATTTTCTCAGACAACTGACCCCAGATGTAGTGAAGTCATATGACTATTTAGATGAATCTTCTGTATCTTCTATAGTATAGGAACAATATGATTTATATAGATGACGGTATTACTAATATATTCTACTATTGACCTGTATTTTTTTACTTGGCCTATTATACAAGTTATTTTACACTATTATTTATTCTCTATTTTAGAATATATTATAATAAATTAAACGTTAATTTAAATTCATTTTACTATAAGATATAATATTAATAATTAAATATAGCGAAATAAGATGATATATATCAAGTATTAGACGTGCAATATACCTTTAATAGTTATTACATTCCATTAATTTCTCAATAGTTCCCTGAAACTGATAGTGGAGAAACCCCCGATACTGGGTAAAGAACTGGTGCCCCTATCCGGTACCCTATTGGCTGGATTCCGGCTTCATCCCGGACCCGTTAGTCGTAGTAATAGTCTCGCATAATATGATCATGTGTAATATTGCTTAATAAACCTGTTATTACAATGAGAAATATTGCGTAATAAACCATTTACTATTATGTAAAGCAGAGGAGTGTAATCTCAAATTATCATGGTGTATTTAGTTCAATAGATATATATTTACAGATATATATATATATATATATATATTGACAACTTTGACATACAATATAATAGTAGAAATTATTAATAGAGTATTCACAATATATATATTATCATGTCTAATTAAGCAATGATTGGTCACTAGTGATATAAATCATAACTATATCTTTGTCTCTCCCACTATAAGATGAATAATCCATTGTTTACATACACCATATTATACCTGATCCAGCCTACCTCAGAGATATTCATACCTCTGTAACCACTATTTCATAAAATGAATGTATTTAATGTTCAAATAACCTATAATTATGTTATTTATAGATATACTAATTATGTAATTCTATCTTATTATTTAATTCTATTATGTAATATATAGTCAATTATATTAATGTTTCCAAGAAATATTTACATTTAATATCTATATAAATTGTAATGATTAATAGTTTATATAATCATATAGATAGTATGACATTAATAATGGTATTTGAAAATATAAATTAATAGAAATACATTATTTTTTCGATAAATAAACTGTATATATAGCATATTTATAGGAATCAACAATTTATTTTATTTTTGTTAACAAATATTAATTTGAATAATTTCTATATATATATATTTTATATATTATAATTACTCATTATATTTATATTTGAGATAATAACTTCAATTAATTATTTCTGTTCGATTGATGATATAAATTAATAATATAACTTAAATAATATATTTATATATATATGTATAATAGGTATACATTATAATTTAGTAAGTATTCTTACAAAATATTATTACTATATTGAATAAAGAATAGGAGAATATATTATATTCTATTGAAGTTCATTAGTTTTAGGCTAAAACTTATATCCAAATTAGATCAAATTAATTATCATTACGTAAGTAATATAAATATATATCTAGAATTTAACTTATTTTTTTAATAAAGTAACAAAAATATAACAAGTATAAAACATATATATATATATATATATATAATTAATACCTAATAATGATAATTAAACACTATAATTAAAATACACCAAATAGTATTTATGTTTTATTTGTTCATACTATGTATTAATGTGTGTATAAATATATTTTAATATGAGTTGGTTGATGTTTTTGTAATAATTAAAGTATAATCAAAGATATTTCTAAGGAAAGATATAACACTCATCGAAATCGTGTAATTCTATATTATATACAAAAACCAACAGCGCCACTTATATAGAGTAATTTTCGGAACTATGTGATGTTTATAATGTAAATTCGTATTAAACTGTACACTTTTAAAATGAAAAATAATATGCTTTAAATTATTATTTATATAATGAAAACGTAAAATAAGTGTTCATTACTAATATATAACAAAGCAATAGAATATGTTGGTTTTAAATGCTATTCATATCTATGTGACATGTAAAAGCTAATTTTTTATATTGCATATAATTTAATAGAGCAATGAAAATATTATAGCATACAAATCACGGCAAACCTATATCTATTTCAGTGATTTCTATACTACTTCTAGCAGCGGAATACCTGCATACTAATCATGTTGCGTAGATAAGGAGTTTTTTATCTTTGATTCGCAAAATCTTTGTTATAAGTGTGTATATTTGTTTGTTTTTTATATATAATTATTTTAATTAAATATTGATTCAAATAACATTTAAATTTAAATAGAATAAATATAAGGACTTAATTATAATAAACTGGTAGATATATATGCATTATGTTTAATAATCTGAATATATTCCTGTTAAGGCGTACACAAACTATCTGAATTAGATTATATGCAATATAAATTTGATTACATTAATAAGAACTATTTTATATGAACAATTAAAGAAATATATAAATGGTAGTGCATTCCTTTTTACTTAGAATAGAATAATCATTTATTGAGTAAGTACATTTTTTTTTAGTTTCTTTATTTTCTCTTTCATTCTTTCTTTAGTTTTCTTCCTCAATAGGCTACCATCAAGTTTCTCAATATAACTTTTAAATACTGTCGTAAAATAAATAACAAAAATAATATAATTTAAAATAGCAAAATAAATATAAATAAAATAAATTTTGTAATTCATTGTTTATTTTTTATATATAATTTGTTTTTTAATATTTGGTAAACTTTAATTTTGTTATCTCATTTTTAAGTATATTATAATTGTTATCCCATTTATATATAATTACAATTGTTACTTTGTGTAAATATTTTTTTGGAATATTATAATCTCTTGGTTGTCTGAGATTTTGTATTTGTATTTAAAAGGTGTGTGAATTTATTATTATTTAAATTATGATATTCTATATACATAAAACATAACGTAAAAACTAATAATATTATTGAATTCTTATTAATGTTTATTTGGTTATATTAATGTAAATAAATGTTAGCGTGATTGTTTGTCATTTTGTGATTGTTCGTTAGTGTACATATATATATATATGATGGTGTGTGTGATTTTTGGCGTTTATTTTTTATTAAATGCAGTATTTCTTTGTATGTATATTACTAATATACATACATATAAATTATATGATATAATAATACTTGAAGTATATATATAAGAACTTATATAAATTGAAATGATTGTATTATAAGAAAAATGTATTATTATTATTATATATATATATATATTATAGTATATGAAATAAAGAATATAGTATAATTAATTAGTTATAACTGAAATATATTTCATTACTTTATAATCATTAACACTAAACTTGATATCCTTAAATTTAAAAAAATTGACCACGACGGGACTCGAACCCGCAATCTTCTGATTCGAAGTCAGACGCCTTATCCATTAGGCCACGCGGCCAGGTTATACATATGTAGCTATTATTTCTAATGATAATATAATACTTTATCACCAAGTTTAACTTTGGCATGAGTCATGCCAAAGTTAATGTAATGATAATAGTGATGTAAACGAATATAGATTTTCGGTTTGAATAGTTAGATATTCGTAATATTTTCGAATTGTATTTCACGTAAAATTTGACTATTCGAAAGTCTCGAATATTATATAATGCTATATTTAAAAATATTGAATAATTGATTCTACTATTCGAAAAAATCGGAAAAGTAATTATAATATTCTAATCAATATTTCAAGGTATTCGAATAATTAACTGTATTTATTTATAATGTATGTATTTTTTTGTAATTACATACTTCTCATTACGTAATACTCCTTATCAATGATTCAATATGTCATTATATTGAATACCAGTAAATTCGGACCAGGTAAACTCGGACCACTTTTGAAATACAATTCGGACCACTTTTGAAGAAGATTCGGACCAGTTTAAAATAACTATATATAGTATACTTCTATAATATGGGTTAAAGCATAAAAGCGGTCTGTGTTTTCTTCAAAAGTGGTCCGAGTTTATTTCAAGAGTGGCCCGAGTTTACCTGGTCCGAGTTTACTGGTACCCATTATATTTACCTTAATGATTTAATGCATATATGCATATAATATTATATATATATATATAAATAAAGTATATGATATAATGAAGGAGAATAATCTCCCTGATATAATGAACGATTTATATCATTATTAAAATGTATCACTATGTAACTTAACTATTAAATTCTATTCCTATATTCATTAATATATATATATATATATATATATATTTAATATAATATTAGGCAATATAATATTGAATATTAACAAAATATATATTTATTATGTTCAACAAATTTACAAACTTTGCATATTATTTGCAAATTATTTTCGTATAATATTTTCAAATATTTTACAAACTTTGTGTTTATTTTCAAAAAATATACAGAAAGTTACAAACTTTGTAAATTATTTACAATAATTTTCAAAATGTGTAAATAAATTACAAACATTTAGGAACATTTTTTAAATATTGGTTTACTGGGATCGAATATGAAACGAATAGTAGAATTTTAAACTAATTGAATATGATATAAATATTAGAAATTTTTAAACGAATCGAATATGAAAGGAATATTAGAATTTTTAAACGAAACTAATATTAGAATTTTAAAACGAAACGAATCATATTCTTATTTATCTATTCATTTACATCCCTAATCTGCACATGCACATTAATAAATGTATATAGTTATTAGATTTTATCTCAAAATGTTGGGTATAGTCAGAGAGATCTCTAGTATTATATTTATAATACTTATAGTATTTGATATATTAAAATAATGTATATAGTAATATCAAAGCCCTTTGGTAATAGTAATAATACAATTGTTGATTAATTATATAGATTATAATCCTGTTTATATGGATTATAATAATGCATTTTAATATTCTGTAAAAAATGTGAAAAATAGGTTTCGCCGGGGTTCGAACCCGGGACCTTTCGCGTGTGAGGCGAACGTGATAACCACTACACTACAAAACCGTTCTTGTTTTCATATGACTATTAGTGATTATTAAAACAATTATATGATATTTAAATCAAATTAGTGTATCCATATAATCATGAAATCACACATATACCTATTTATTAAGGCATTATACATAATGTGTATCACAGTGTATGTATATTAGCTGTACTATTATAATAAGTATACAATTACTATAACAGTACAATAATAATAATTCGTGAATTATTACATTTCAATGTAATTTAATAGACATTCAATCATTGAATGATAATCATTATCATAATGATTATGATTCAATGTCACATTGATTCAATGATTGAATGTTTAACATTATAATAATTTCAAATTTAATTTGAAATTAAATTTATATAAATTATTATAATAATTATGTTAGAATCTAATGATTAAGGAATGAATGTAACATTTGTATATGCTAAATAATAAAGTATATTTAATATAATATAATTTTATAATAAAATATTATTATAATTATATATCATATATCATATAATATATGATCATAACCGTTACTATGTATGCTTTGCAGAAACTTTTATTTGTATATATATATATATATATATATACGTCAAGCAAAAGAGGAAAGTGAGTGTGCAATATTAGCTAAAATCATTTTAAAAATGTTAATTATAACTTATAATTTATAAGAGATAATATTATATTAAATATTATATTGAATATCATCTATGAAGAGATTATATTCCTATTCACAATTGGGTATATTCTTTATAAATTTGTATTAAATTATTTACTAACTATTAGTAACAGTAGCCAGTAATCTCATACGAGGTAATACTATAGGACTTATTAAATTTAATTTATTTCATAATAATACAGTTTTTATACGATTATATATAATAACTTATTAAATATTTATATAATATATTGTATTATATATATTCGTATGAGAACTGTATAATTATAAAATAAATTTAATTTAATAAGTCGTACGAAATTACCTCATACGAGATTACTGGTAACCTTAGTAACCAAATATATACTATATGTTTATAGTTAGTATATAATTTAATATTATAATATAATATATTATTTTATATAGTTATTATTATATTGGGTAATTATCATAATGAAATTATCAAACAACCCTATAACATAATAATATATTATAAGCCCTATATAATATATAAGGTGATTATGATAATAACTATGATACTTGTGATTCACATGAAACATAAGTAGCATATGCATATGTTAATCAAATTTAATAAATGTTTTATATAACACTCTTATATGATATATAATATTTATACCTATTCATATTGCATGCATAAACCGTGGCGTTTTGATATTATATGTAAACCCAATTTTAATTTGTGTACCATGTCGATTTATTCATATCTATTTTTTCTTCATATTTTTGTTTATTTTTTTTTTTTTGTTACCTAATTAACTATATATTATTATATCATCACTATAATAATGTAGCATAAATAATGTGCTATCTAATAGTTCCTAATCACTTTCCTATAATGTTGAAGCTTGGTTACATATTGTGTATACAAATAAAATATAATTCATATAACATATACTATATGTCATATAGTATATGTTGAGTATAACTTAACCACCATTAATAGTATTATTATCACTATTAGTTTAATATTAATATTAGTACTATTTGTTTATAATTGTTTGTATTATCATTAATATTATTATTAATAATATTATTAATATTTTATGATTAATAATATTAGTATACTATTTAGAGATACCTTACTTCGAGTAACACCCAATGATAACACCTCGTACTAATAATGCAAATACACTAGTAAGCTTGCGGTATACATGATAAGATATGAATTCTAGACACACTTATATATATATATATACGCATACAATGAAAATCATGCATACATAGGTAATATTGAGTGTAAGGAACTTTATAGGGTGTATCATGCATATCACCTCATGCATATACACCACTATTGATTTGTATATACATCTACCTAAATGATAACAGATGTCAAACACACCTCTCTCTTACCTATCTGCCCCTCCCTCTCTCACATACACACAGTAATACCGATGCCCCATGATATTGGGTGATAAGTATTCTACCCTTATCACACATACACACACCCCCAAAGATATAAACACCCCTCCCCATACACAGCTACCAGAACGTTACCGTGTGACTAACTCCCTACCCTTATCACCCACACACCCCATACTAACCACCCCACACCCCCACAGTTACCGGAACGTTACCGTATGACTAACTCTCTACCCTTATCACCCTCACCCCCCCATACACCCCCATACTAACCACCCCTGCCCCCCCCCCACACACAGTTACCAGAACGTTACCGTATGACTAACTCACTGCCCGTACACAAGAAGAAACACAAACGTAAGCGTTACGACAGCAAAGAGAACCCTGCCTCCAGCATGCCTAATAGCTTTGATCCAGGTCAGTTTGTTACTTTTGACCACTGGTCAGCATCGGCCATAGTCGTCCCTGACCACTACTAGCTAGCATGTTAACTATTAGCCCATGTAGTTTATTATCTAGTATATTAGACTATTATATAGAATATTTCATCTCTAAATAGTATATTATCCTACTATGTAGTATATTTCACCACTGCAGAAAATAATGACCCCTATACAGAATATTTGAGTACTTATAATGTTTAGCTATTTATTAAATATAAACCCTATGGATTAATAATTTGGGTTAATAAAAAGATTACAGGGTGGGTAATATAGATTATTTACCAACATCTTCTATTACCATCTAACAATGATCATGTCATTTGAATATATCGTATCTTATCATCAGTATCAACTGGTGCCACCTATATTACATCTCATAGTCTATTATAAATTCTATTCTTTCCAAAGCAATAACATATATAATATTCACAATTACTCCTTGTGGCTTTATTATCATCAGGGCAGTAAGATATCTATTTCTATTATTGATGCCCTAATGTTTCACATACCCTAATGCACATACTCGCATAGGTTCGTGGATAGGTGAACCCCAATAATCTAGAATATAATCTAGTTTTTTTGTAGGGTCATCGTAAAATAATAATATTTAATTTCATATTAAAATTAGTTATAATTTTTCAATAATAGGCTTATTTATTGACACTATATAATTGTTATCGAGAAAAATAAATATTTTTATATTATAACTTTTTATGAAAATTAACCGTAATTATTAAAATTAAAATTTCAAAAAAGTTGTAACCTTAAAATCCCAAACCTTGATAACAATTATTATAAAATATTACAGTGAAAATATTTCAAAGTCACTAGGAGCTCCTATTAGTATACCCTAGTGATATATACACACATATATATATTATGCCTATTCTAGTTAGGGAATGATGCATAAGTATACTTATTAGAAGAATATATTCTTCTAAATAGTTAATACTAGTGGCTGGAAGGCATTCAGTATGATTAATGATATTCATTGAGTGTTTCATGCTATATTTATACATACAACAAATAACAGATACCGGTAGATCCGCGAGTGTTTTTAGACTTTGATGTCTTCACAATTATAAACATCGTAAATATAAGTAACAATATGATAAAATACAAATAGAACATGGTTTAACTTTTAACGTTATTAATAAACATCGGTGGAATCAGCTGGCATCGAACCCGGTATCCCTCGCTCCGTAGACCAGCGCGCTAACCACCGGGCTACGGGTGCCAGGTAATTGTTGATGTGATTATATAGCGGTGTATATGTATATCAGCGTGTATCGGGAACGCCTACTTCCGCCGTGCCAGTCCATCTATTTACGACGCAACGATGACATTACATAAATGTTTACTCGCACTCGAGAGATAATAATACACCGGCTCCACCACTGGGCTGTTTGTTTACCGCAGTAGTAGTAGTAGAAGTAGTAGTTGTTTTTGTTGTTTACTTCATTCCAACGATTGCCTTTGTACCTAGTTCATTCAGTACACAATGGTGTGATTTCGTGAACGACATAATCTACGTAGATCGATACATATAATATAATTAGGCTTTAATACATATATTGAAATATGTATTGATAAGTTATAATAATATTCATATATTGTTATATAAGTTAATATAATAGTAATATAATATTATTAATAATAAATATACACATAATAAAATGAAGATTTATTATATTTTCATTGAATTCATACATTTATTATCTTGATTCGCATTCATAAAGTATTTAATATTATTCATTTAATATAATTGTATCTATAATAATTACTACTTGAATATACAACTATAACAATTATATATATATATATATATATATATATATATATATATATATATATATATATAATTATAATAATTGTACAATATAGAATGCTAATGCAAGGTGTATAATTACTTCACACCTGAGAAAAGTAAACGTATTGTTGCTGAATAGATAATACTTATATATATATATATATATATATATAAAATACAAGCGATCAATATAAACATATTATTATCACATAATTATTCTATTTATAGATATGATGAACGACTCGAACCAAGATTACAAGAAGAATAAAAAGAATCGAAGCAAGAACGACGAAGAACGTAAAAGAAGGAAAAGGGAGAAAAAGCGTAAACGAGAAAAAGAAAGGGAAGAAAGGGGTTTATTTTCCTAAATAGTATTCAGTAAATTTGTGTTTAAATATCACCGGGTACATTTAATATGAATCCAAAATAATCTATAATCTATTTTACATAAAAAGTGATTATGAATTTATTTAATTAATAAATTGATAACAAAAATTATTTCACTAAATTTATTATTCATATTGTAATCTTTATAAATATAGTATATTTTATATAGTCTGTATCTATTTTTCATAAAACTATTTTGTTATATTTAATATAATATATTTATATATATATGTTAACTGAAATCAACTAATCCATAGAATTAAATGTAATGATCTTTAATATAAAATATAATTTAAACTCGCTCTCCTTGCCATGATCATATCAATACATAAATATACAGCATCGCATACCAATACCTACACATATATACACTAATTACATGTAACACACTGAATACAGAAGTGAAGTGCCCATTAGCTATAATACATACGTGACCCCCCCCCAGGTGTATGTGTGTTAACACATCGCGGTTAATAAAGCTGTAGCGTCTTATGAGGCTTATTACACTAGTTTATTGTGTGTGTGTGTGCGTTAGTGTATATATGTGTATAAGAGTGAGAAAACTAGCGTGTTTCTGTGTGTGTATATTAACGTATGTGTGTGAGAGGGTGAATGTATGTGTGAGATATTCAGAAACGTATGCGATATCAGTGAAGTTCAATACATCTTACGATAATTCCGAGTATCCGTCAGATCTGCGTAGAATTATTTCTATACAAATCACTCGGTTCATCATTAGTTCACTTATACGGTATGAGTCATAACCACCAGCCGAACAGCATTCGCTACACTGATTTCTATCAGACCTTCAATGTTTATATTTAATTGTGTGAGATGAACATGTAAATCAGCAAGGAGACCTCGTTTATTAGATAGGGCTAGAATCTGTTAGATATATGTTTACAAACACTGATAATGATGATTATGCGTGTACTTTGGTCTATTTCCACTCTTTATGTTGTCCCGGTCATTAGTTTATCTGTATTTGTATATGTGTGACACTTTGTTGTGAAGGACAAATGTACTGGACATGGGTTCATTTTATTTGAATGGGAAACTTACATATAAAAATAAAAATAAATATAAGAGTACACGAAAACAGCACCTTAAGGGGAAGTACTTCGGAATTATTATTTTTCTATACAAAAAAAAATTATATGATTACCTATTATTAAATATGTGTAATTAAATTTATTGTGAGGCATTTATGCGTATCTATTTACATTGCGCACGCGAAGGACCTCTTAAGAGAGTTATACTTTCGTTGTACAGCTTTAGTATATAGTACATATAGTTTTTAGATTTAGAAGGATTACTTAAATTAATTAACATATCTGATAAATAAGCATGTATCATTAACATTATTAATATAATAAAATATAATACAATTCCATAATCTTTAGAAATTGTAATATTGATTCTTTTATGTTGATATTGATGAATAATAATAATAATTGAGAATAGATTATATTATGAATATTCAATAAAAGTACTGTAAATGATGTGCATTTATTTAGTAATACTACCAAATGATAATTAATTAATAAGTATATTATCTATAAAATATAATATTTTTATTAAAATAATTTATATAGTAGTTGTATGATAGGTGTTAAATAATTTTATAATATTACTATTTATATTATTATAATTATAATTATTAATAACTATATTGATATGTAAAATAATATTAAAATTACTTTTTTATATTATTATAATTATAATTATTAATAACTATATTAATATATTTAGTTATGCTATGCATACAAGAATGATTACAATATTAGTTCTAGTAAAACATTATCTTAACAGAGTCTTTTTGTATATAACATATATGAGAGAATAATATTACCAGTTAAGTTTACAAACACATATATATATATATATATATATATATATATATATCTATTAAGTTTGCATCTCTTAGCACATGCTAGACTCATTATTATTTTGTATTATCAATATAATTATATAATCTAAAAAAATATATTATAATAGTATTGCAAAATACATAATATTTACTTTTTATAAATATGTTTTATTTTGTATTCAGTTTCTTGCACACCCCTTTAATTAATACATAAACGTTATTTTCTTGTATTAGTCATTATATTTACCATATAACAAAGAACAAACCCTTGTCTGGTTACATATATCAGTAGAAACTTTAAATGTACTGTATTTTTTATTATATTGCATTATGGAATAGAAGTACATTTTTAACATACAATTATATAGAAATATCTGTCATCAGAGTTTAAACTAGTACAACCTCCCCAGTATAACATTAAATAGTAAACAAGTTACTGTTGCAGTAGATAGAGGACATTCATGCTCATGTCCTTGCTGTAACCTCAACTAGTTATCATATATTTATGTGTATGTAATATTTAATATTAGTAAGAATAATCAATATTGTATCTAAAACTGGTATTTTTAATTACAATAATATATATATCATATCTAGAAGTGCATTATATAACAATACATATATTTTAATTAATTATTATTTCTCAATTAATACGCATACAATTAAGTTCAATATTAATAAATTTAGAAATATTTTGAATATTATATATGTTAGTATATAATTAGTATATATTCTAAATTATAAAGTTTACTATTTATCATATAAAAGAATTATTACCTAGTATTTTTTTATATTTAAAAAATAAATATTCTATATTAATGAAAAAGAATTTATTATTCTAATTAATATTTTAACATAATTTGCGTAGTTTAATCGAAAATATATTCTTAAATATATTAAATTATTACTAATATATATTGAATATTAATTTAATACTACATTAATATTATGAATTAATAAATAGGTGTATTTTAATATTCAAAGGGTAATTATTAGCTAGATAGAATATTATGTAAATATATTATTATATAAAATTGGTTTAATAAATCTATTACTATATTTTAACTCACAAATCCAGACTATCGATTATTTTAATTTGTATTTATAAAATAATTATGATATTTTGGAAAAAGTATACATTTATATAATTAAGAATTATTTTTAATAATACAATTTAATAATAGTTCAATAATATACTGTTATATATATATATATTTAAATATAACAAATATTTGTTTTCTTTATACTAATTATATACTTTGAGAATTATGTATGTTGTTGAATTTGAATATATGTATAAAGTAAGATCCTTTGAATATTTGAATGCGTACTTGATAATATAAATAAACTCAAATATATTGTTTACATTTGTATAATATACTAAACGAGTTTATTATTCTCATAGGTTGTGTATAAATATTAGTTTTAAATACTTGAAATAAATAAATACCCAACATATAAGTATATGAAAATATGTATCATTTCAGATTGAGCTAAATTATTTACCACGTATATAATTGTAAATATATATATATAATATATGTTATATATATATACTCACTTTGATTAATTATAATTAACATACACTATATTTTACTACACATTAATATGAATTAAATATATAATTTCAGGTCCCATGTCGTCCTAAAGTTTGCAGAAGTATTAAAAAAAGAGAAAACAAGTAACGCATTTTCATAATAAAATAGTTGATGTTTTATTATAAAAATAGATGTATTGCATGGTTATAATAATAATAATAATAATATTATTAATAATATTAATATTCATCACTTGAAATTAGGGACCTATGATATAAAAAAACGTTTTCGTAGGACTAAAAATAATACAGGCTTTCGTAATATGTACACTGTGTAAAGGGTTTGGTGCCGTCGGTAGTAATAGTAGTAGTAGTACTAATACATACCGCTAAGTGTAGTAGTAATTTAAATAATATTAATAGTAATAATAATAATACACATTGGCTATCAGCTATCGTTGATTCGAGTGACGTGCGAAAGTAATACGGTTATATCATCTGGCTTTCCTCCTGTGAAATAGAGAAACACCTTATATGTATGTGTATAGTAATGCTTAATAGAAGTAATAGTATTGAATCTTTATTTAAGATAAATAAACATCAGAGGATTATAGTGAACAATATATATATATATAGATTGTAATCTTGTTTCTTTGCTATATTTATAAATGTGAGTTTTTATAAGATAGAAAATAGTTAAATTTGAAATTAATGGTTTTATTTCTCATATAAATAGAAACAATGTAATATTAAAATAATAGATGAAATAGGTTGCATTATAAAACGTACACTATTTATATAGAACGCCAGCTATAAATAGGTGTTACCTTTAAAAGAGTAGCCATTCTTCTCTGCAGCTAAGGAGAAAGGAGATTTGTAGTCCTTGTCATTAGCTAGGTTGTGAGCTTGTTCTGCAATCTGATTGGCTACCTTCTGTAAACTCGAAAAGCACCGATCCTAGAATAATATACATAAATACGTTAAAAGTAGTTATACATATATAGATATCTAATATGTAAATCATATGATGTTTAAATAAATGGTAATGATGTAATGAACCCTACTTGAATTCTAGGTATCAGATTTGTATAGTTTATCTACAATAATATATAATTAATCTACACATTTATTAATTTATCAAAATTTAAAATAAATAATTTGTACTTACAAATTAATATCATCACTAATACAATTAATATAACACCAATCATATACATACGATGTATCTGAATGTATCTACAGTACATGAATGAATGAATGACTAGGTGCGCTAGTAGTAGTACTGACGTGTAGATTCGAGACGGTGATGAGGAGTTGGTCGTCGTTCATGTTATCAAACAGTCCGTCTGTCCCCACAATCAGAAGGTCACCTTCCTCTACCGCTATGCTGTCAGAGTTTGCAGACTCCGCACTGTGTAGTGACGATAGTGTTATGTAACGGGTGGATGAGAGTGTTGGTATGGCTATTGGTATATGTTTAGTATAGGAGGAAGTATTTATATATTTAGTAGGAAAGTATTTATATGTATATATTTAATAGGAAAGTATTTATATGTATATATTTAGTATAGTAGGAACGTATTTATATATTTAGTATAGTAGGAACGTATTTATATATTTAGTATAGTGGGAACGTATTTATATATTTAGTATAGTGGGAACGTATTTATATATTTAGTATAGTGGGAAAGTTGTTCATTTGTACAATAAGTTGATACAAAGTCTGTCCATGCTACAACACACACAACCTAGGTATATAGTGTATAATCAGCAGTAGTAGGCAGGCAGTTAATGTGTATTAATATAGAAATATGATGTAATTATAGGCTGGGCCGTATTCGATTGCAGTTTTAGTTTTTCACTTGATTGATACGAATAAACAGATTTAGACTAGTGTTCGACTTATGCTCGGTTTAAAGATTAAAATAAAAGTATAAGTAAACATAATAACTATATATAAATATATGTGTGTGTGTATGTGTTTTTATTTCTATACTTACATATATATACATATATATATTGTATAGTTATCCTACATTAAGTACACTAGCTTATATAATATACATGTCAAATTATGATAGAAAAAGATATGTGTCCATTATATAGGAGACTGAATACATTCAGTATTGAGTTCAATATACAGTGGGTGTGTTATCAAGACAGATGGTTTAATGTTTGACATTGAGATCTATATCTCAAGGTTGTAATGGATGTGATATTTATAGACTATTGCATAATAATACATGACGTATCATTCTAATACAGAGTGTAAATAAGAATATTGTAACTAATTAAATATTATTATATTATTTAGTAATTAATTCATAACATATGTATGCTTGTGTGTGTGTAGTTGTTAATAGTATGGTTATCTGTGTATGCATGTATGTATATGGTTAAATGTGTTTATATGTGTGTGTGTAATTAACAGTACTAATTCAATGAAGTGTAATAATATGCTATTGATGTGTAAAAAATGAGCCAGTAATGAATAAGGTGATAAACAACAACCTTTATATGTGTCATGCATATAGTTCACACATTCTATATATACAGTGTAGTTTTGTGTACACCTGTGAGCCTATTGCATTATACATTACTCTATAGACTATAGTCTTATCCGATCACACACAATAGCGTTGTTCAAGTATGTAAGACAAAAGTGGTGTGCCGTTAATGCATTAGAAGTAACTCTATTGTAGTTTGATCGATTACGAGAAACCTAGATTAGGGGACACGACCTTCACGTGAGCGAACAATGGCGGATCTATAAAATCTGGCAACTAATCTATTATAGTAATAATGTACATTGTATTTAGTAATCCTTTAATGATATAAATACTATTGCAGTTATTATATACCACGTTTTTTGTGGACATGTAAAAATATACATATTTATATTCCTGTTATTATTTCTACGATTACATTTTTAAAGAACCTATATATTATGTATATATGATATTAATATTCATTGTTTGTCAAGTCATCATTAAACCAACAATACATTATGATTATTCAGCGGAAATAAAACACACAGTCATCACTTATAACTCTGAATGGTTAGGGTATGACTCAATGGGTTTTGATTCAGTGGGGGTTTGATTCAGTGGGGGTTTGATTCAGTGGGGGTTTGGCTCAGTGGGGGGATACCAGTGATCTCGTGAGCAATGATAATACATAATATTATAAATAGTAAAATATACACTATACGCAAAATCAGACGAAACCAAGCGAAATTACTGGTGTTCACTATATCACTGTTTACCGGGGGGGAGGGGGGAGGAGCTAAACTATCAGAGTGAACTCTGTGGGAGGGGGAGGAGCTAACCTATCAGAGTGAACTCTGTGGGAGGGAGAGGAGCTAACCTATCAGAGTGAACTCTGTGGGAGAGGGAGGAGCTAACCTATCAGAGTGAACTCTGTGGGAGGGGGAGGAGCTAACCTATCAGAATCAACTCTGTGGGAGGGGGAGGAGCTAACCTATCAGAGTGAACTCTGTGGGAGGGGGAGGAGCTAAACTATCAGAGTGAACTCTGTGGGAGGGGGAGGAGCTAACCTATCAGAGTGAACTCTGTGGGAGGGGGAGGAGCTAAACTATCAGAGTGAACCTGTGGGAGGGGGAGGAGCTAACCTATCAGAGTGAACTCTGTGGGAGGGGGAGGAGCTAAACTATCAGAGTGAACTCTGTGGGAGGGGGGGCGGCTAACCTATCGGAGTGAACTCGACCGACTAGCGTATCGGGTGCCAGCGACAGTTGATAGGGGGCGTTGAAGTAGTGTTGCTGTTCCACAGACCGACGTAGAATGGTTCCATCTCGTATGACCACGTACCCGCTATCGCCTAGGTTGGCGGTGTACAGCATACGCTCGTCACCCGCTAGCGCCACCACGCAGGCCGTACAACTTCCTGTTAGGAGGGGGCGGGGCTTAAGTTAGAGGGGGCGGGGCTAATGTTAGAGGGGACGGGGCTAACGTTAGAGGGGGCGGGGCTAACGTTAGGAGGGGGCGGGGCTAACTTTAGAGGGGGCGGGGCTAACGTTACAGCTCGCTAGGTATGACTGCAGGGGTGGTGGTGGTGGTGGTGCTAATATAACTCTTATTTCTATATATGTGGCTGTATAGGCTATGTGTATATGTGATAATATATTAATATACTATGTGACTAATGGAAACACACTGAATATATTATGTAATTTTATAATGTTGTTAGAATATTGGACCAATGATTTAGAACTATGTATGATATATAGTAACACATGACATATATACAACATGAGGTATAATCATTTAGAACTATGATCGATACTGTATGTATTATAATTATTAAGTTTTTATTAATGTTACATTTATGAATATTATTAAGTAATTTTGAGGTACAGAGAAATTATATATATATAGATTATTTCGTATGAATGCTTGATACAATCATTATGACATACATTAGGTGATCAAGGTTACTAGAACTCTATAGATATTGCATAAGAGATGTATCTACTACATAAATCAATGTGCATGTAATTTATGTAGTCTATAAATAACATCCATCATTGCATTACTTGCATAATTTTAGATGATTTAATAAAATGCCCCAAATATAATATACATATATAAATTAAGTTAATTTATATATATACATTATTTATATCATAAAATATATATTAGTATATATTATATAATAAACAATCATTATTACTATTAACAATATTTATATAAATACATAGTATTCATTTTTATTGCGCTTATTTATTTTTGATTATATAACATTACTATTAATTAAGTCACCCATTTCAGCATTCATAAAAAGAAAAGTTTTAGAATATTTATGAATGTCCTTGTATTAATGATATAAAATACATGATATAATTTTTTAAATAAATAGTACTATCAATGAATGAATGATACAATATATAATTCATATAATCATAGATTGTATATAATTTATGTATCATGATATATTTCTACAATCGTAATAATTCATATATTTACAATATTGTACCTAAATTTAAAACAATGCAGCACTAAGTAATAACAAGTTTCTAATACCAGTTTTACCCACATATGATATGTAAATATTTGTTATACATATGCACCTTAAGGAAGATAACAGGTAAATACTAATGATAATATAGTGTCAACAATAATTCACCTCCTGTGTATATATATATATGATACAAATAATACATATGCTTTACAATGTGTTCTAGCTTACTGAATGGATAGCATCTACACATGGACTAATTAAAAGATAAAAGCAATATTATTATATTGTATTCTACACAATTTCTATATCACTATCACTATGTAGTGAATACTGTGCATTATTCTACATACATTACTGCTGCACAGCATTCTCCTTATACTTGTTTGTAATGTCTAATATGTCTAACATTGGCGATAATGATAAAGTATGATTAATATTAAAATAGCTTTATAGATTAGAATGTTCGATAATGATCTATCACGAGAATCAATAGTGACATTCAGAATAGGAAGTACATACTATACTCTACTGTATAGCATACTTTTACATGTAAATACATATTAAACATTTTCTATAAAGATGGATAATAAATCGTATAGCAATAAGTAATCTTATGGAATAATCTAGAACTACGCGAGAATAACATCGGTATCGACGCGATGATGCATAGGATTAGTTAGTCGCTAACCCACTAGGGGTTTCTTCTGTAGGCGTATCTCTTGGTAGCTCATCGCGAGCATTTCCACCATCTGACTGGGCTGAAAGTGACCGCGCTCCACGAGACGACTGCAGGTGTCCATGAGGCAGAGGGGAAAGGTCGAAGGGTCGATGCCGTAGTTACGCCAGCCTCCCACGCCATCGGCTACGCCTAGTTAACATTGTGACGTCTATGAGAGATATGTGTATATTGCGCTTTGATGAGAAATTAGTGCAGTAACTTTTCATGATTTACTTTGTAATATATTTTCAAGCGAGTAAATTCAATGTTATCCAATATAAAATAAATATATTTAAATTCTATATATATATATATATATATATAAAATTTGATATCATAAAATTACTAGTAATAAACTATAAATTAAGAATATTATAATATTAAATAATCTAATATATAAATGATCACTGTGCAATAGTATTACTTAATGATATTACTGTGACTATGTAAATGTTGAATGCACTAGGCCTATTTTATTGTCAGTAGGTGGACATTAGTTTAATTATAAAGAAAATAAAATATATTATTTAAAAATATATAATACCTAAATGAAATGATTTCTATTATATAGACAATAGTAGTGTCACATCAGATAGAAAAGATGTCACTTAGATAACAATATACAATAATATATATGCCTTTATTAGAGCCATCATTACATTTATTTATATTGTTATCAGAAAAATTCAGATCTAGTGTTACACATGTAAATTTAAAATTTTAATTATAAATATAATCATGTTTCTTATCATCAAAAGTAAGTGTTTATTATACTTAGTATAATAGTAATCTAAACATGAGACGTCCTTTAGTACATTCCTTTAGATAAACGGTTAAAAACCTAATTAAAAATATTGTATAAATTTTAATTATAGTTTAGTGATAGGATCACTATTCAATCATCGGATCACTAATAGTGATTCACTAATAGTGATTCACTAATAGTGATTCACTAATAGTGATTCAATATATTCAGTTCAATAATCGGTAGTACTTCCCCCTTTGAAATAAAGCTACTCTTAATCATATTGAGTATATATTGAGAGATATATCTTTAAATAGTATAATCATTGATAATAAGTTATTACTAATATTTTCCCTTTACTTCTATAATTTATAATATTTCTAACGTGAGATTTTTATATCTACATTATAATCACCTTATCATAATATAGGGATAGGATATAAGAAAAGTTATTGTTATCGATAAATAAATGCATTTAAATATTATAAAATTATTAATAATATAGAAGTATAACGAAGTAGAATTTTTATTATGGCTAGGTGATATACGAAAATATACAATGCCACCGGTTTAATTTGTGGAACTATGTGTTGTTTTAATATAAATTTATATCAAAATATACACTTTTAAATGTAAAATAATATATTTTAAATTATTATTTATATAATGAAAACTAAGTGTTCATTACTAATATATAACAAATCAATAGGATATGTTAGTTATAAATTCTATACATATATATAGATATATGTAGCGAGTAAAAGCTGATTTATATTGCTTGTAATTTAATAGAGCATCGAAACCTCTCAAAATCTATTTCAGTGATTTTGATACTACTGCTATTAGCAGGATGCATGAATATTAATCACGTTGCGTAGGGAGTGTTATATCTTAATTTTATATATAGATAGATAATTACTATATAAAATATATAACTATATATATATATATATATATATTACTAATCTATATCCATATAGATTTACTACAACCCATAGCCATTATATATAGTGAAAGCCATAACCATATTAAATTACTACAACTCACAACTACATAGAGAAATTCATTCCTAGTTTTCAAACTTCCAGTAATGTGTACGCTTATGTTATTATACTTATACTTAACTATAGTTCTATTATATAATCTATTTATTTTTATAAATTTGATAAATAATTTGTAATTAAAAGTTATAATTATATATTTAATATAATATTAACGATTCATATTTCATATATTATATCGTATAGATAATGCGAGTAGATGTTAGATAATATAAAATAATCTAATATAGTATAATAATAATAATGATGACATAGAATTGGAGGACGTCGATCGAGAAGTTTGTAAACTACGCGACGCATTAGACCAGTTCTCGCACTTATAAAATGTAAATATGAATGTTATGAACTGGGATAGGAATTTTCTATATATATATATATTATATATATGGGGAATCATTAAATATGGCACATTTGACATTTGTTATTCAGTAACCACCGACGAGTGTGGCGAGAGTTAACAGTTACGTAACTAATCAAGCTTGCAGATGATATTATATTGATGTTGTATTGATATGTGTGGGTTATTTAGTTTATATGGTTTAGTTTTGTACTACTTGTTTTTTTAGTTGCATTACTTCCAAAATGAGCCCATAAAAACTTACCTCGTCATTTGTAATCGTAATCCCTCATCATATAAGTCATATGTGAATATTAAACATACACATAGACACATACACACACACTTGATTAATTACGAATTGTTAACGTTGGCGGTGGTTACTGAATAACTAATATTATTCAAATAGGCCGTATTTAATGCATAACCATATATATAATACATAATATTATATATATATATATATATATATAAATATATTTTATATATACTCACATATTATATAATATATTATTAGTAATACTATTACTAATGAATCAGGGTCAAAACTAACGCGCGATAGTTAAAAAGTATACAACGCAAGGTAGTTTGAGGGAGTCGTGTATACACATAAATGAATATATATATATCCAATAAAGGACTTATGTTCTTTCTATAATATGTACATTTGATGACATAATTCAAATTCGAATTGCATGATCAACTTAAATTCAATTCAATGATTAAACTCCCGCCTCACACGTTTGTTTTTTAATTATTTCTAGTTAGTTTTGACCTGTCGCCTTACTTATAGCCTATTAAAAAATAATATATATAATACATGATATATTTAATATAATATAATATTATAAAAAAAAATTAACATTTGTAAAATTGTAAAAATTTATATTTTTTTTAAATATTATTATAATAATTATATATAATTATAATAATAAATTTAATTTATATATTTAATTATTAAATATTAAATTAATATAATATTAAATATATAAATTAATTATAATATAATATTAAATATTTATGTTGTATACCTATGACGTCGGATAATTTGTGACTTGCGATGAAACATGCGTCATCTCCGAAAGACCATTTTCTTCTCGTATTTGAATTATTTTTACCTAAACCAGACGACGCCGTCACGAGACGAAGTGGGCTCGTATTCGGACTATCCGTACACTCGACGGCAGAGCTTTTGAATGACAATTGTGCGAAATCATTATTTAATCCAGAAACGATAACTCTAGCTAGAAGTCTACCATAAACTGCGACAGATTGCATACTATGTATTATAGTTGCATGCGCTACGTCGACGAAGTCATTGGGTAAAGTATTATTCTAATTCAAAAATGTATTATTAAAAATGCGTTAGACAAGGACAAATATTTTTTATATTCGTTTATTTTTGAACCTGATTTGAACTTTAGTAATATTAGAGAATATTATCCTGGAATATTATTAGAGAAATAATTTTAAATGTATTCATAAATATATTTAAATACATATTGTATACATATTATTAAATTTAGTAATATAGTTTATTATTAATATATTATCATAAACAAAACAAATATATTAGAGTTATTTAATAATTGTATATAATTAAATTTTATAAACAAAGATAGATACAAGTCAATTTGTTTCATTTAAAAACTATTATATATATCCTTTTTTTCTTCAGGATTTACATCATTAAGTGGATGATCATTAGTAATATATCATGTGTGTTAGATACATAAGAGGAGTAACATACAGGAGTATGTATACATACAGGAATATAATATCATATGTTATTATAAAAAAATGTATTAATTTTATTTCTAATATGAAATTCCTAAAGGGACTGTTATATAAACTGTAATATAAATAGGAATAGAACATTCCATGTAACTGACATATGAAGAATAAACGAGGGTGGTTAATGGATTTCCATATTTAGATAACAAAATATATTCTACTTATTTAATTTAAAATAAAGTAATGGATTATATGGATTATAAATTATAATATATTTTATATTTTATAATATAGGTTATATTTTATAATATATTACGAATATGTCTATATGACACCAATCGAATTTTATTGGTGGATTCTGGCAAGACCTCCTATAACCGAGGTTATAGGAGGTCTTGATTCTGGTATCCCGAATATTGGTGCATCCGCTGGTTATTAGTCATTATGGTTTGTTCAACTAATCTAGTAGTGTTAAGTTTAGTAGTATGTTATGTATCAACTATTATTTAAATTATGTCATATGTATAGTGAAATTGTCGAAGATTTTAGCGAAAATATAATGTAGTTAAGTAGGAATATACGGTATACCATGTAGCCTACCATGGCCTCTTTTAGCTTCAAATGAAGTTAAAGGAGACCATGATACTTACCAAAATCATATTGTCGCTAAAATCTTTGACAGTTTCATTATAAATATATTGCCTATATGATATATGATATAGGTAGTAAACACCTATATGTCATAAAATATTCTAGCTATAGTTAAATAAAGTTAACAATTTAAAGTAGGAATATACGGTATACCATGTAGCCTACCATGGCCTCTTTTAGCTTCAAATGAACCTAAAGGAGAATATATGGTTACGTTGATACTTACCAAAATAATATTGTCGCTAAAATCTTTGACAGTTTCATTATAAATATATTGCCTATATGATATATGATATAGGTAGTAAACACCTATATGTCATAAAATATTCTAGCTATAGTTAAATAAAGTTAACAACTTTAACCTACTATAGTCCATTTTCAATTAATAATTAACTTATTTCGTAGGTATTTATTTTATAATATGTTGGGTATTTTATAAACCACTATCATAATTAAATAACTAAGCTATTATAAAATTATTTAAAATTATGCGTTCTAACGTCATAGAAAAACATACATAGGATATACGTTTTAAATAATTAAATATATTGGTGTCAAGATTTGATTTTGCGAGGATGTATAAATTATGATTCACGATGGCATGTTTAAACGAGTGTGGACAATATCAGTAGGTGTGATATAGTATACAATAGTTATAACTACAGTTATATAGTGTGATATACTTTAAATTTGTTAAATATTGGAAAGAGTATTGAGGAAATATGAAAATAAATATATCGAAAAATGTAAAATTAAATCAAGAAATGAAGAAATATGAATTGAGAAGTTTAATAATATTATCATTTATTGTAGGTTGACTTAAAAGTTAAAAGGTTAAGTATAATGATAAGTGATCACTACCTCGAGGTATATAGATAGTTATGGTACCTTTTTCTTAAAAATCATTAATTTCAACCTAAATATATGTAGGTTATATTATATAACTTATATATGTATATTAATCTAGGTTAACATTAAGCTTAACATAATTATATATGATCTACATCATATATATATAGCTTAATGGGAGTATGATAGCCTATAATTGATAGGTGAGTAAACTTACTAAGTATTATATTATATTATTGCAATATAACTTAAGTTTGTTGGCTGATAGTTTGTCAGTTTTCTTAGTCACCCTTTGTAGAGTTCAACAATTATTTTATATGGTGGCTTTTTTCTGTGCTTGGGTTATAACCATTGTTTATATACATATCTAAATATAGTGATATATAGACCCGGATATAGACTATATAATAGTGTATAGTTATGGTTATCGGTAGAAAAGGAATATATATATATATATATATATATAAATACTAATATCAATTTATATATTTATCAAATAATATATATATTAATATAAGAATTTCTTATATGAAACTTCCGATATCAATATGTATACCGATATATATATATACAAATAATTTATTAATTTATTTTAATCTCATAATAAAATAAAGCCATAATAAAATAATTATGATAAATTAAATTTCAATATATAAAAAGCTAGATTGTCAGCTGACTCACCATATTCAATAAATAATGCCTGTAGAATATAAATGGTATGAAGCCAGATAATTATAACAGTTGTATATCCCAGCTAACAGTAATAGCCTCATAATATCAAAATAATAGAATAACTAATAACTTCAAATAATTACATTGTGCTATCATGCTGCCATTAAAAGTATATTATGCTGCTATTAATTTTAAAAGTCTAATATAGAGCTATTATGTTGATAATATAATAATAGTAACATAGTAGCAGCATAATAGACATTTAAAATTAATAGCAGCATATAAATAACCATCGATATATTATACTTTTAATGGCAACATAATAGCAGCATAATATACTTTTAATAGCAATATAATAGCAGCATAAAAGCACAATGTAAACATTTGAGGCTATTAGTTATGCTATTATATTCCTATTATGAGGCTATTACTGTTTGTTTGGAAAGTAGTACCTACATCATAGATTTGTATTTTTGTAAACTATACATCTATCGGGTTTATTTATATTATTATTGTTATTTTTTATATATTTGCAAATTTTGCATAGTTATGCAAATCTATAGAGCTAGAAAGAAACTTCTCTCCCACCATTTGAGTGAATAAAGCATGTTCACTAAAATCCGAGGGAAGGACTAAAATATAAAGCCGAGATTAACGCAAATGAATATTTACCGAATAATATAAGATATTTTCGCAAAATCTTTGAAATAATATACTGTATATAATATTTTATTTATTTGAAATTTGTAATTATTATATTTATTATTGTATATTTATTATTACTATATATTATTAATTAATTATAATCTGTAATATGGCATACATAGATCCACTATTATTTAATGCAATTCAAAAGTGCGATATTTCTGAATTAATGACTTATAATGATTTCAATTTATTTAGACCTATGTTACCGATTTTGGCTCAATTTATTTCAGAAAATCACCACGATGAGAGTATCGATTGGAAGATAACTAGAAAAACATTAAATGTATTTTTAAAACCTTGTAAAGAAATTAGTATAATAATTGATAAATTGGGAATTGATTTTTCCAAACTAGCTAAAAAAGTAAAGGAACAGTCAGATGTCAGGTATATGTTTACTTTTAGATATATAATATTATTTATTATTTCTAATAACAAATAATATTTTTTTCTATTAGGATTAAATATAAATATATTATACTAAACTGATTACTATGATATATTATATATTTATCAAATGTTATGCTATTTCCAATTATATTTTTTTACAATTAATTTGTTGTCCCATTTTTAAAATGTTTTAAAATTTAATTTTTAATATTGGAAATTTAGAATTATTTATATAAATTGTTAGATTTATAAAAATATAAATTTTATTTAAAAATATATTATATTAATTAATATTTAACAAGTAATATAATACAATTATTTAAAAGTAAAATTATATAAAATAAAATTATACACAAATATTGAAAGTTAAGGATTATGGCGAAGATGGTCGCCGATACATTTCAAAGTTCAAGTTGGACATACCTATATGTGTCAATCAAAATGTATATATATATATATATATATATATATATATATATATATATATATATAATATAAACCCAAACCCAAAACCAAACATTTGTGTATTTATTTAATATATTTAATATATAATATATGATATAATATATTATATTATATTCTATCGATATAGATGTTACTCATACAGGATATTTCTGAATGTGCAATAGAGCGTAGCATTTGATTGACACATATAATACATAATAGGCACGTCAAACTTAAACTTTGAAATGTATCGGCAGCCATATTTGGTATTCACGAAATTTTAAATCTTTCATATATTTATTATTATAACACATTCATACAATATATTATCCGTTTAAAATATAAAGGTATTACATTTAAAAAATAAATTAAATTATACTTAAATATAGATAATTATTATATAATTTATTATATATCTGCTTTATTTATTAATTATTTATATTAATAGTTATTTTTTATATATCTAATTTATATAATAAGTAAGCATAATTAATATAATTAATTGTAAGCATAAGATGGTGTTATTTAAAAAAAATTTAAAATATTATTTAGTTTCTAAAATAGGTATATACGTTATACACCAAATATGCTATTATAATTAAATATGTAAATGCTTTATGAAAAGGTTAAATTTGAGAGGTACCTTATCTAAAGCACGCGCTATTTAAAAAAAATCGGCATTAATTTAAATATCATATTCCGCAAGCTCCGTACTTTTGTTCAGTGTATAATATTTCAATATTATATATCATATAGTATATGTGAGTGTAAGAAATATATACTTTGAAATATAGATTTCCTATGAACCTGTTACAAGCGCAGTCCGCTTTTTAAAAAAACAGGGTGTCACTTTAGACCATAATCTAATTTGAGACCGTAAATTTATCTAATCATCTCTTGATGATATAGAGTGTTTGTGAATACATCTTGTTACCATCGATATAAAGAAAATGGATAAGCAATTGACACACGCAATGCATGTAAAAGATAGATACGCGAATGACACTTTGTCGATAAATTAACAAAATGGCATCAGTGATTTTGATTGGATATTAATCATATTATGTATGTCAAATATTAAAGCATGATGCTTTTCGTCGAAATAGATTCAAGTGACCTCTATCTATATCAATAGATTTAGATATCAATAAAATAGTATGATATCTTCAATTTAAATATACAAAATTACGAGGAATGTTGATACGATGTATTTTAAATATATAATTTTATTTTTAGTATAGATAGTACATTAAAATTTATAATAATTATCAATATATATATTTAAATAAATAATATTAATTTAAAATGTAGTAGGTATTTAGTAGTTGGTTTCGACTGCAGCGCCTTTATCGTAAAGTGCCATACACTAAATTCAATTGCTCATCCACTTAATTTATATCGATGCTTATTACTCAATTTTCATCATAACTTCTGTAAATCCTTTAAATCAACAAATACATTAATTTAGATCATATATAATCATATTTATTTCTTTAAAAAATTATTCCATATCGATTCAGGTGTTTATGCAAATATTTATAATATGACCATCATATTTCACATTTATTATTCTACATATTAAAGTTCATATCATTCTATTATATATTTACTTATTTATTACTCTTTCGATAATTTAATATTTATATTTTTATGTAATATATCTAATGTTTTTATTTTATTTTAGAAACCTCACATAATATATATATATATATATATATATATATATATATATATGTTATTATATTGTTAATAATAGACAAATTATATAAATCATTCTTAATTTTATGATTTATTTTCAATAGTTCTTAGATTATTTTTATTTTTTATAATTTTATTTTTTTCTCAATAACAAAATAAATGTTATCCTGTATAACTTATTCCTAATATTTATTATACTTAATTAAATCACTTTTTGTTTAAATTAAATATATTATGTATCAACTATATATAATTGTCAAATGTAAAAAAATGAATTTGACTACTAAATATGTTTTACCGGTTCCGTTATAATATTAATCTATCTATTTAAATGTACTAGTCAGTTACCGAATTGATACGTCGAATAAGTATTATTAATAATATATGTTATAATTATTATATATCATTCAAATAATAGTTATCATAACTAACGGAGATTTTTAATTTTCAAATTTCTTACCTTATATATAATTTTTATAAATATACGAATATAAAATATATATACATACATAGTTACGTCGATATGAACTGTTAAATAATCGCGTTCGCTCTCCACGCTCAGCTTAAAGGAGGCAGATCTTGGCGATAAAAACGTCGCGCCTCCAGATGACGCGGAGACGGCTGAACAAAGCAACGACTACGGGCCTATATCGGACAGCGACGACGACGAATCAGAAGGTGGCGGCGACGTTACGAGGAGTCACCCTAAGTCGCCGTCAGCCGAGTCAGGCGTCGACGAAGAAGCCGCGTCGTTCACGCCCATCGTAATCGATGATTCGATGTCGATGGAGTCTTCAAGCAGTAGCAGCGACGAAGACGGAGGCGGGGGGGGTGGGGGTAGCTCGACGTCCGGCGAACCGGAACGTCGACGAGGAGACCGAACCCCCGGCGGCGGGGAGTCGGCTAACTACTGGAAACGGCGCGACAAGAAGCACCGTTTCCTCGAAGCGTTGTTCGGTCTCGCCGCCGACGAATGGGAAACTCTGAAACCGAGCGAACACCCTCGCCTCAGCCACATTTCGCGACTAACCGACGACGATAACTCGGAGACTTCGGAATACGGCGACCAATCGGCTGGGGCGGGCGGCATGTCATCTGACGGAGGTCGAGGCTCGCCTTCGCAGGGTGGCAGTGGTCAGAAACGTAAGCGCCCCCGAGAAAGAGGCGACTCCACCGCGGATAAAGATGCCACTACTTCCGTTGCGGGGGAACAGCCGAAGGACGACGCCGATAATAGTTCGGGTGTTATCGAAATCGAAAGCGATTCCAGCGCCGACGGAGGCGTGGACGGGGGAGGAGTTATCAGACGAGTGGGCGGAGCTAGTCGCAGGATAATCGAAAGCGACGAAGAAGACGACGACGATAAAGATAAGGAGGCGGACGACGATTCGACTAGTTCGGAAGACGGGGAAGAGGAAGAAGAAGAAGACAAGGATGCAGCGGCGACGGAAGAGGAGGGGACGGCGGGTGGGCCGGAGCAAGAGTCCGACGTCATCGAAATACAGAGCTCTACCAGCGAATCGAACCCGGAAGAAGAAGCGGATGGTTCCGCTACCACGAGAGCGGCAGGAGAACCGGACAATAACGAGAGCGCCGGTGGTGCTGGTGGTGGTGAAGAAGATAAGCCTAGCGACCTAGATTCTGATGAAGACGATAGCGAAGACGGTAGCGGTAGTGGTAGCGGCGACTCATCGGATTCGTTCGGCTACACCGACTCAGATATAGAATCGGACATTTCCTTCGACGACGAAGACGCGGCGGACAATGAGTCCATAGCCTCGGACGGCGAATACAGAATGAACGCGTCGCCCCCGCCACCCTTTAAAAAGATCACCGTCAATGACCCGGTGTTCGTCGCCGCTCTCAAAGCCGACTACGCCGAAATGATCGAGAAGGCGCGCGTCTACATGAGCCGAGAGATAGTCACCGACCAGCTGGACAGGCTGGGCTTCACGCGCAACGGAGAGAAGTGGCTGCGAGTCGCGCGTCAACGACCGCCGTCGGACACCGACGACGACTTCGACACCACGTCGTCGGGTCTAGTCCGCCAGCCGATTGCGCTCGGTAAGAAGAGGGTCTACTTCCAGTTCGGAAAGGACAAGAGGGTTCGTATCTACGACGACGCGCACAAGAAGAACCGAGAGAAAAAGAAGGACGCCGCCGATAGGAAAGACGAATGCGCGGATGCCAAGCCGGAGGTTAAGTACGCCCCACCACCTCCGCCACCGCCGCCCCCTACTGTTAGGGGTAAATACGACCTTAACGAGAAGTTTGTGAACTTCAGTCTGAGTGATATGGTAGCCGCGGCCCCTGAAAGCGATCTCCCGGACACTAGTAATTCATTTGAAGCCTACTTCGATAGGTTAGCATTCATAGTTATCGCGCCCATTGATTGAAAGTTTATTTAATCGAGTATTTATAGTCGAAATATATAATCGAAAGTATAAATATTTGCTAACGATAAGATTAACATTTACCCATTCAAATTGACTTTCACATTCCGCAATATCCAATATCGAACGTATCATAAATGTGTATAACAATTACAATATTCTTTTAAGACGCGCCCGCATCCGATAGAGAGCGAATATATTACAGTTATAATTGATAACCGTTACTCACCACGGTAGGTTCGCCCGCTGCCGCGCCATTCACATGAAACGCGAGGCAGCATCGTCGACGGAAGGCGTTAAGCAGGAGGAGGAGCCGAAGCAGGAGTTCAAATTTCCCTCGCGTGAGGTCGACGACGAATCTGATCTGGCCACTCGAGAAGGGTACGACGACCCCACCCTGGAGGGCACTACCCGAGAGGAGCGGGTGGAGGCGGTGGCCGTCATGCGTAGACATCACCACCTGGCGGCCAAGTACTGGCGTCACTCGGCCAGCGTTAAACTCTCGGCCAGCGTGCTCGATAAGTACGATCTGCTCGACATCGACGAGCAGTTCTTATTCATCGCCGCGGTTCTGGTGGATACCAGGAAGAAGGTAGGCCTAGCATAGCATGTAGGGTGTAATAGTATTTATTACTATTGATGATGATGTTTTCTCTTTATGTGTTTTATTATATATGTTATTTATATATATATATATATATATATATATATATACATAGATATATATTTTTATAATTTTTATAATTGATGTATTCAATGATAATTTGAGTAAAAAAAAGATTAGTTTTTAAAATTAGTTAAACTGTCCTTACGGCCCTTTATAATGTATAAATCAGTATAATGCTACTTAAATAGCTACTTATTTTGTTTCATTTATAAATTCATAATGGATTTACTATTATTTCAATATGTATTTAATTAAAATATATTAATATTCACATATGTCTGTTGTTCATTGTATCTATTAATTATTTAGTTACAATTTAAAATGTCTGAAATAAGATAAATTAATTAAAAATATTTCAAAAACTTTACACTATATACCGATCACTGTAATCTTATAAAGAAGCATTTAAAGGTAGTATAACACAACGTAAAACAATAACTCTACAAATAAATAACATATGTTAGTTTTACTATTTAAAATAATCAGTCATTTATTATTTTTTTAATATTAATATTTAAAATAAATATTATAATTTTTTAAATTATTATTTTGTGATAATTTATCTTTAATATTTCATCCATAATGCTTAATTTCAATATTATTTATTACAGTTGAGTTACATGAATGACCTGGATAAAAGAGATTTCACAATCAAATGTGAAATTTGTTGTAGTTCAATTTATTTCAACGAAATTTCTGATTCGATATGTATATTACAAGTTAGTTTTCAATTCAATAAACCAACAATTAATGTATATTAAATATAACTCAATAGAAATATTAATTACTATTGATATTATTTGATTATAAAATCGGTGAATCATAATTCAAATATAGTTTTTAAACTATGAATACACTTTATTCTTAATTATCTGAAATCTACGTTATTAATCAGTTATAACCTAATTCCGTTAATTGTTTAACCCAACATATTCGCAACTACATTAATTCATAGCCTATTCTTTACATACATTTACACATACATTAAACAACAATTCACGCTTATTTTTCCTCATGATGTAATATTCCAATATAATCTGTACCTTTTCTATTTACTATACTTCTTATTGGTGTACATGCTGTGGTTTATGGTATACTATATGTTAATTAGAAGTATATATCATATCACAGAAACGTTAAATATCAGCCTGATTGATATTCTCGCCTATATATTTCATCTATTAAAAAACTAATCTCTTGTTAACTTTCCTAATTACCTACATATTTACTTACTTACTTATTAAATTTCTTGTTTATTTACTTACTTAATTATATATATTACATGAACTTACATTAAGTACATATCATCCTCCTTCTCCTCCACCTCCTCCTCCTCACCCCCTATATCTTCCTCCTATTTATTTTATACTCGTGCCTATATATTTCATCTATTAAAAAACTAATCTCTTGTTAACTTTCCTAATTACCTACATATTTACTTACATACTTATTAACTTACTTGTTTATTTACTTACTTAATTACATATAGTACATGAACTTACGTTAAGTCCATATTAACATATCCTCCTCCTCCTCCTCCTCCTCCTCCTCCTTCTCCTCCACATCCTCCTCCTCATTCCCTATATCTTCCTCCTCATCCCCTATATCTTCCTCATATCTCGTAGACTCAGTTACCAGACCTGATGAGCCTAGAGGAACTCGTGGAAGTATTGCTAAGTTTTCCCAATGGTGACAGGTACATTGCTGCCATCGTAGCCAATCAGGCGACTTGTTTACTACAAGGTAAGCCCCGCCCCCATCATTACTTACTGTCTGATGTGTGAATAGATGGGTTCACTATAGAGTATTGCGGAATATTATAGTTTAATCAAGAAGTGTATCGTGCGATTTATCAGAATGCTATAGTGTACATATATATATTATAATATTTTATTGTAATTAGTATATTTTCGATAGAAATTAAAATATATTTAATACGCGATATTGAGTTAGATTAGCGAAGATATAATTCATACTTATAAAATTGCATTTATGTCTTTCGGTAGTCTATATTAAACTATTTATTTGTAAGTAATAAAAGTATTATATAAGTATTATTTTACGTGAAATAAATGCTCTACACATGTACACATATCTGTACTGTGGTAGAACATATCACACTACTTGAATTCTTATCAAGTTGCCATTCTACCGGTGAGTAATTCGTACTCAAGTATCGCTGTGTTAATTACAGCGTATACCCTGAGTGTACAGTTAATAGTGCAGCTAATATTACAGCTAATATTACAGCTAATATTACAGCTAATATTACAACTGATAGTACAGCTAATAGTATAGCTAATAATATACCTCATAGTACGCCCTAATACTAACCGTACTGCCCTATACAGTACACCCTAATACTACCCTTACTGCCCCCCTATACAGTGGCGGAAACATTGATCAGGAACAGTCTTGAGGTTGACTGCGAGAACACCACGTCAAGGTGCGCTACACTCTATCATCTGTGTGACATGAAACCCCTGGCTAGCTTCAGGATACGTAATCTGTGTGTTAGTCGGTGTGTGTGGGTGTGTGTGGGTGTGTGTGGGTTGGTGTATATCTGTGGGTTTGTGTGGGTGTATGGGTGTGTGTGTGTGTATGTGTGTGTGTGTGTGTGTGTGGAGGTGTGGGTGTTAGTGTTTGTGTGGGTTAGTCGGTGTGTGTGTGTGTGTGTGTGTGCGTGTATTAGTATGTGAAGGTGTGTCTGTGGGTGTGTGTGCGAGTGTGTGTGTGTGGAGGTGTGGTTGTGTGTGCGGGTTTGTGTGCTGTGATATCTATGGTTCTGTGTGAATAAATATTGGCTATATGTGTATATATGTATGATTGTGTAATGTAATAATGATATAACTTGGGTAGTATGGATGCATTTGCTGGCTCCAAATGTTACCAGTGTATATACTATTGGCGAAAGTATATTCCCTAAGGTTTTGGACTTGATGAACCCACATTCGGAAAGTTGATATACTATGGTGGTTTATGCTTTATGAGTTGATGATTTATTTTAATAATTTAATTTTTCACTCTATTTTTTGTTCTACTATTTCTTGATTTTAATTATATTCCTATATAATTTGTTCTCCTCGTAATCATAAAAGCGTGAAAGACTTGATAAGCTCTGCTTCTTCCTTCACCCAGGCAATTGCCAAATCTGATTTTATTATTTATTATTATTAATAATAGTAATAAAGGTTTGCATCTTAATTCGAAGTCCTTTAGAATTATAAGAGTAATTGTATTTTTTTTATTTTTAAATATATTTATTATAATAATTTATATTATTAATTTAAACTTGAATATAAAATTAAAATATAATATATAACATATATAAATTATATTATTATTAAAATCTTGTGATACATGAATATTATTATTATTTATTATATTTATCAAATATTCTGTAAATTAACAATGAATATATATATATATATATATATATATATATATATAATTCAGTGATTTAGTGATGGATTAATACATTATATATAAAATCTATATTATATCTATAAGCTTGTAAACTGTTTGCACAATATTTAATGTTAAATCATTCATCATTAAATATCACTTGTGTATATATAAATAAAGTAAAAATTACAAATTTTAAAATTAATATAGAAACAAAATTCTATTGAATTATTATTATTAATCATATATATTGATTGATTGCAGTTATATTTTTTTTAATTATCCTATAATAATCATATTTATATGTAAAATTAATATATATATATTATAATTAGAAAGAAGTGATTTTGAATTAATTTGAATAATTCAAGTTATTATTTTTGGTTTACAGTATAATTTAAAAAATATTTATGTAAATATTTATATAATTAGTATACTAATGCTTATATATAAATCTATATATATATATATATATATATATATATATTTGGTATTTTTAAGCTGTGTTTATAATTTAATATATTAGATATGTTTATTAATGTGTTGACATTGAATATGTTATGATATGCATAATATGATGAACATAATTTAATTCAATTTAATTTCTATTTTTAAAATATTTTTTAAACATTTCATATTTTTAAATCTAGTATTTAAATATAATGAATAATAGAACTAGAATAATAAATATTATTTGAATATATTATTTTTTTTAAATACATAATATATATATATATATATATATATATAATAATTCTATATAGTATATTAATATATTAGTTTTTCAATATGTTTTCAAGTAAACTAATGCACTATACAGTAAATGATAGATATAGTTGCTGTATTGATACACATAGATTACAATTCTAAGCATGCTTCACTCATTGCTGTTATTCACAATAAAAGCTCACTGATAGCCATTGGGAGACATACATGTATAACACAACAACATGTATATTAATGTATATTATTATCTTTTACTATACTACTCCAATAAATTTCATTTATTTATTCTTTCATTCATTAATTTATTCATTCATTCATTCATTAATTCACTAATAATAGTGCTCGTTACTACACAGATTGAGAACAACAAGTTCTGCCACCTAGTGGTGAAGATAACGATGGATCTATGTACGGCCTCCTCCACCGCCGCAACCGCCGCCGCCCTGTGTAAGACACGCCCCCTGTGTAAGACACGCCCCCTCAGACGCTGCGAAATGAACGACTCCGCGGCCTACTTTAGTAACCTACTTCTGCACGGCGAAACCAATCTCAAGAAGTTCTTCAATCGGTTCATGCACGACGATGGAGCGGTTAGTCATAGGCTATATGACTCATAGCCTATATGACTCATAGGTTGTATGACTCATAGGCTATATGACTCATAGTCATAGGCTATATGACTCATAGGCTATACGACTCATAGGCTGTACGACTCATAGGCTATACGACTCATAGGCTATACGACTCATAGGCTATATGACTCATAGGCTATACGACTCATAGGCTGTATGACTCATAGCCAAACGTTATATGGAAAACGTTCCATATACTCTATATAAAAAAGTGAATATATTTTGATAAGTATTGCATAATGCACTGTCTATTGAATCATGTCAACCCACTTGTCGCGATGCTATATATATATATATGAGGAGAGTCAAACACGTTGTGAAAGAGAGAGAGTATGAGAGAGAGAGAGAGAGAGAGAGAGTATTTTATATTTGATGAAATACCACTCTATGCAGACCTAGTTCCTACAACCCCTCGCTATAATACGCCCTATAGACCCCCCGCAATACCGTACCCCGAGTGCCACTATTAACCCCACCCCACCCCCGCCCCTACCGTAGACCAACCGCGAGTACCAGAGAAAGCTGAGGGAATACCTGTGCGATGATCTAGCCTGTATAGTGGACGAACAGAACACGACTCCCAGGTCTACCATAGCTTACTGCGACTACATACGACTGTATTCATCACTGAAATCGTTAGTAATCTATGTGTATGTGTGTATGTGTGAGTATGTGTATGTGTGTATATGTGTGTGTATTGTGTGTATGTGTATGTTATTGTTATTATTATTGTTGTTATTGTTATTGTTATTGTTGTTATCGTTATTTTATTTGGTGAAGTCCTATCCAGAAACTTAGATGAAGTTTTCACTTATAACCATATGGCTCTAATATCCCTTCGAAGCCGCTCTCATATTAAGGCATCCATGGTTTTAATGAGAGCCGATCATTTATGTATATACAATTATATATATATATATATATATATATACTTGGTGATATAATTGTATGTGACTAACTAACTAAACTAACTAATTAATTGAAATATTAAATTTAAAAATAAATTAATTTTAAATAGTTGTATTGATCAAGAGGAAGTAGTTTAAATATAATGATATAGCAATGACAAGAATTGATTGTAATGTAATTACAAACTATGCGTGTATACTAATTTTATTATTATTGTTATATTTAAAATAGAAAAAGTATACTAATATATAGGTATTATTCATATAAGATCACTTCTAAACAGGGTTGTTCCGTTTTTTTGATAAGTTTTTTTTGGTTTTTTTATTTTTGAATATAAAATTATTGTTAAATATATTAATTTCAATATTATATCATTTAAAATTAGTATCACTATTAATAATAATAGTATATATTATGTATATTATATAAATGATATCTTATTTTAAATTTAAATTTTAAATTATATAAGGCAGTGTTATTGGTTTTTATCATTTTAAAAAAATGTATTTAATAAACAAGCCTGGCCGAAAGAAAAATATAATTTGGATAGAATTTACTGAATCCTTGTCAGGATTATTCGGTTTTTTTGACGGTTTATTTGGTTTTTTTGATTTTTGTATATAAAATTATTGATATATATATATATATGTAGTATGGTAACTATGTAGTATGAATGTGAGGTGGAATATTTGATAAAATGTTTTTGTAATTGTAAATAGTTGGTGTGGTTTATAACTGAATTAACTAACATATATATATTCGTATTATTATATATGATAGCACGAAGTATTGTATACTCGTTGGCATATATATTATATGTATATATATTGTTATTTTTATTGTTATTGTTATTTTTATTTGGTGGAGTCCTTTCATCCCATCCAGGAACTTAGATGAAGTTTCACTTATAACCATATATGGCTCTAATGTCCCTTTGAATCCGCTCTCATGTTAAGGCATCCATGGTTTTAACGAGAGCCGATCATTTATTTATACACAATTATATAAGATCACTTCTAAATAATATTTTAAGACCCATTTTATAAAATTAATTAATGGTCCGGACGAGGGTCGATCCCAGGTCCTACTGCTTGTGTGTCTGACGCCTTAGCCACTGAGCCACACAGGCAGTTAAAAATACACATACATACATATATTATTAAATTTCCAAAACTCTGTTTATTCCATGAACTTGCTATTGTCAACTATCCCTATAGAAATGTATATTGACAATGTCATTTGACATAAATGTATTTATATGCCATTAATTTAACCATTAACCAAGAAATACTTTCTTTATATCAATGCTATTTTTAGAAGGCTGTTATTTTAACCTTAAATCGATCTAATTAAATACAAAATCCACAAATGGTATTATTCTTGTGTTGGAGTGCATTTGTTTCTTGCTATAAAAGCAATCAGGTTACTACACTTAGAGAGTGATTACACTATCAAATAAACCTGACTATCTTACTGAACTACTTACGAACTACAAGTCTACCCGACCACAACGAACAATACATAAATACAAACTAAATATACCAATAACTTTATCACTAAATAAAAAACAGGAATCTTCTTTTTCTATAATATCACCTAATCTATGGAACTCCCTACCTCACTCAATTAGATCTATAGTTTCTGACCACACCTTTAAAGTCAAATTGAAAACACATCTATTTAATATAGCTTATAATAATTAATATACGATACACCGCCGAAAACTCATTACTGATGTTGATCGCAGTGTCTAAACAAATTGGTTACAAGGTTACAAGGTTACACTAGAACCCTTGACATAGTAGATCATACTATTTTACTTTCCGTTATTTTAATAAATTAAATAAACCTTATATAGGGATCCCAAACATATATGTTCTTCCTATTATTAAATACAACCTGACGAGAACTATCATTCTCCGTGGATAACATATTTTACACGTGAGATAATATATAAATATAAATATATTAATTTTAATATTATATCATTTAAAATTAGTATCAATATTAATAATAGTAGTATATATTATGTATATTTTATAATTTATACCTTATAATTTTAAATTATATGCAGTGTTGGTTTTTATCGTTTTTAAAAAAATCAAAAAAAAACAAAAACAAAACCAACAAAAATCACCAACCCTATCAATATTATTAATAATTGTATAGGTTATATGTATTAATTTAATAAACAAGCCTGGTCGACAGACAAATATTATTTGGATAGAATTTACTGAATCATTGTATAAATTATACTACAATACTTTTTAATATAATATACACGAAATATCTAATAATAATCATATTATTTTAGAAGTATTTATTACAAATGACATTCAATATAACAATTTATTAATAATAATTATTTAATAAATAAAAAAACCAATATTCTTAACAAAAAAACCAAAAAAACCATATAAACCAAAAAAACAAAATAAACTGTAAAAAACTGGTTTTTTATCCAAATAAACCGGTTTTAAAAAAAAAAAACCAAAAAAACCAACAACCCTTCTAAATAATATTTGAAGACCCTTCTTAAAAAATTAATTAATGGTTCGGAAGAGGCTCAAACCCGTGTCCTACTGCTTGTGTGTCTGACGCCTTAGCCAATTGAGTCACACATGCAGTTAACATTATTATGTGTATGTGTATATGTAGTATTATTACTGTCTACGTTATTATCGGTGTATATTCTGTATCTGTGTGTGTATCTCTTGAAGAGCTTATGTAGTTGTGAGTGTTTATATGTAAGGACATATCGTATGTGTCTTTATTTGTAACAATTTAACTTTACCTGGTCAATATAATTCTTAAACCCGATTCTCTTATCTTACCTTATATCTTAATGAATCTCGTAGTATCACAAACATGCAATTCACGACCGCCGAGATAAAACTTCTACTATCTTTGGTAACGCGGCGCCCGGACATCTCAACCGAAGGAGCCAACCAGTATCTGTGTCTAGCTCTTTGTATGGTAGTCATTACGCCAGAGATTATCAAGTTTGTTACCCACCGTGTATACATATGTCTATAATTATTATAATAATTATAATAATAATTGTTTAGTTTTTTGTTTATATTGGTATAATAAATATAAATAAAATGTTACAATATCATTTTCCTTATAAAGGGATTCATATAATATTAAGATGTACATCTTTTCTATTGTTGTTTTCCAGAAGAGATACTATCTTCATATTAAATAATTTTCCTATAATGATAATACGAATTAATAAAATATCTAAATAAATTTTATTATACTTTATTACATTTTAAAACTAATATTATTATAGATCATATTATAGTTCAACCTACATTTATTTTCTTAAATATAATCTAATTTAAAAGATTCAAGTATGCATATTTAGTATTTCTAATATAATTAGATAATATAAATGTATTTAAAGTAATGTATATTATTTTACTTAAATCATTAATTATATATTTTTGTATTTGATTGATAATTTATTTAAGCTAATAGTTGATATACATAATCAAAAGTATAAAGTATACATATTTGCTAACGATAACATACGTTATAGAAATAAACAAAGAATAATATATAATTAAAGAATTTTAAACGTTTTAAAGTTACTGTAATATATTATTTTATTCATTAACATAATATGTAACATTGCCACACATCATTGAACCAATTAAAGCCCTCTCATTAAAACAGACCTGAAGGACACGAGAAAATAGTGATCGAATGGGTGAAATGGATGATAGAATCATTAAAGGAGTTCAAGGGGTTAATATGTTATACCAAATATACTATGTAATATGAATATATATATATATACAGTAAAACCTCTCTATAAGAAACTATTTTTTTGCAGTACTTTTTTTCTTATAGAGAGGTTTTCTTATAAAGAGGTTTTTACTTTTCCAATGATTTTAAGAATTAATTTATAATTGAAAATGCATTATATAATCTATAGGTTATATATATATATAGTATATTTATTTTGTATACTGTTTTAAATGTATACTGTATTGTTTGGGCTTAGACATGTTAATACATAATGGAATTTTATTAGATTTACATTAGATATTATAAATTATGAATCATCATTGATGAATATAATATAATGAATATTATAATAATTTATTATTTAACAATTAATTGTATAATATAATAAATTGTATCATCAATACATTTTAAGGATATAATAATGTTTATTAATTAATTTTAATAAATTTATGGATATACAATAACAATTATTAATTAATTTTAATTCATTTCGAGCTATTTATGTAATATAATATTTGTAATTTGAAAAAAATTTGAAAAAAAAATATCTTATATAATAATTAATTTCTTTAATTGTTATCAATATACAATAATTCTATTTATATATAATTATTTTTTATACAATAAGTTTCTTATAAAGAGGTTTTTCTTATATTTTTCTTATAAGATTTTCTTATAAAGAGGTTTTTTAAAGTGGAAAAGGTTTAATTCCAACCAAATGTGTGACAAATTTTCTTATAAAGAGGTTTTTCTTATAAAGAGGTTTCTTATAGAGAGGTTTTACTGTATATGTATATCGATGTGAATCCTTCGATTGTAAAATTAACTTAATTATTTTATAATTGAAAAATAATATTATTATCATAATATTAGTTAAATTTGTAAATTAGTTATATTTGTAAAATTAACTTAATTATTTTATAATAGTTATATATATAGTTATATATATATAGTTGAAAAATAATATTATTATCATAATATTAGTTAAATTTGTAAATTAGTTATATTTGTAAAATTAACTTAATTATTTTATAATAGTTATATATATAGTTATATATATATAGTTGAAAAATAATATTATTATCATAATATTAGTTAAATTTGTAAATTAGTTATATTTGTAAAATTAACTTAATTATTTTATAATAGTTATATATATAGTTATATATATATAGTTGAGAAATAATATTAGTATCATAATCTTAGTTAAATTTGTATAAAGTTTCGATCGGTGAAATAGTACCCGATATACATCAACGAAGTAAGGGTGCGTTTTAGTTTATCATTCGTAATCCGGTTACGTAGATAGCGCGTAGATATCGCGCAGATAATGTGCCATTAACGCGCGTTTCTCACTCTCCGTGTCCCGTTAGTAAATCATTCGGAGAAATGCTGCTGCTGATCGCCATCCACTTCCAGTCGGGTCACCTCGACTCCATCGTAGACTTGGCCTCCGAGACGCTCGGAACCAAGGTCACCTAACGTTACCTAACCCCATAACCCCATAACCCCGCCCCCGTGTTCCGTTCTAGCGATGGAATACACTTCACTTAATGAATATAACTATACTATATAATATATATAGACAGTGACAGCATAGAAAAGATATTGATCTTTATCTGAAGCCCTTTAGAGGAAATAACAATATAATTAATTTAAATATTTCATACGAAAAAAATGTACAACTTTCTTCTAATAAATATTATTATTATATATATATATAATATATAATAGTACTTCATTTAGTGAATATAACTATACTATATAATATATATATATAATATAATAATACTTCACTTAATGAATATAACTACGTATGAATCGTAATGTTTCGTTTAATCGATGTACTACATTATTGTGGCATTATAATGTCTGATCATAATGCATACGCATAAAGTTGTGAGATAATTATAATAGATACAATAGATTTAATACCTAATAGGTATTACCTATGTATTAGTATACTTTTTCTATTTTAAATATAACAATAATAATAAAATTAGTATATACGCATAGTTTGTAATTACATTACAATCAATTCTTGTCATTGCTATATCATTGTATTAAACTACTTCCTCTTGATCAATATAACTTTTTTAAATTAATTAGTTTGTACACATACAATTATATGATGATGATGATGATGATGATTTATTTAAACACTAATTCAATTATAAAATTCTTATAGTGTGACAATAATATATAAAAAACAATAAATAAATGTAATAATAAGTACAGATAAGTGTACAACATGTCGAAAACGAATATATTTCAAGTTCAAATATCACCAAGTATATATATATAAGTGTGTATAAATAAATTATCGGCTCTCATTAAAACCGTGGATGCCTCAATATGAAATCCGCTTCGAAGGAACATTAGAGCCATATGATTATAACTTAGAAGTGAAAACTTCATCTAAGTTCTTGGATGGGATGAAAGGACTCCACCGAAATAAATAAAGATTAAGAAAGAAAGAAATATTATATATATATATATATATATAAATATAGATATATATATATATATATATATAGTTATGATGATGACATTTCACACAGATTGATGTGAAGTCGACTCGTCTAAACCGAATAAAGAATATCTTCGTCACAGACATATTCACTGAGAAGGTTCGCGCTGCACTAGCTCTATTCATCTCCAACAACTACTTAAACCTGACAATAATACTAGTAACCAGACACCACCAAACTTCCATCCCTACACACACACACACACACACTCACCGATACTGTCATTCGTAGTTCATAAAGCTAAGGCCATACTTGTAAAACCATATTTGCCGAATACCTGAATATTCTCAAACATCTTACATATTGATCTTTAAAACTATGTTTATTATTCATGAACATTCACAAGTGTGTCCTAAGTTTAAGCTACACTGACACTCTGAGAACACTGTAATAGTACATCACCCGTATCGCCCATTCCCATCACGCCCCATTATTATTGACGTACTAACAGAGCGTACTACACTATGGTGGTACTCTAGCGATGCACTATACCCATCGATATAAAGAAAGTGGATTGACGCACGCAATGCATGTTAAAGATAGACACGTGAATGGCACTTTTATCGATAAATTAACAAAATGATATCAGTGATTGTGATTGGATATCAGCCATATATATATGTAAAATATTAAAACAGTGGGCTTTTCGTCGAAATAGATAAAAGTGATTTCTATCTATATCAATGGATTTAGATTATAAATATCAATAAAATAGTATGATATCTACAATTTAAATACACAAAATTACGAGGAATGTTGATATTATGTATTTTAAATATAACATTTTATTTTTAGTATAGATAGTACATTAAAATTGGTAGTAATTATCAATATATATATATATATGTATAAATACATATTATTATAAATAAAAGTAGTGGGCCAGATAGTGGGTTTCGACTGCAGCGCTCGTAGCGGATAGTGCCATACACTACAGTCAATTGCTTATCCACTTTCTCACTATCTCGATGACTATACCGCATTGTGGTACATGGGTGACAGTGAGCAATCCCTCGCACATTTCTATCACCTCTTACTGACACTGACACACATTGCCATACTGACACACCTGCCAACATAATGACACATCTACCTACATACTGATAAACCTGCATATACACCTGGCTATACACTGACATATCTACCAAAATACTGACACACCTGTCACTCCTACCTACATACTGCCACACCTGTCACATCTGACACTACCTCCACACACAGGTGATAGCAAACCACGCATCACATGTTCCCATCACGCCCCACCTCAACAACAACATCAAAGGCTACCTGTCAATCCACTGTATCTATCAACTCGTGAACAGCGGAATATTCGCAAAGTCAAGAGTTCAAATCAAGGTCAGACAGACTCAACTTAGAGGTCACTGATAGTGATCGTAATTACCATTGTTAACACTTCACTAGTTATTAATCTAGTTCATTGTTTTGTAATTAATATTATTATATTTAATTATTACCATTTAAACACACAATATATTAATAATAATTTATGGAAGTTATAAGTAAGACGATGTAAATATATAATTACTATTAAATAATAATGAATTAATATATATATATATTAAGATATGATCTTTACAACTTTATATTACCAGTTAGAAGCCACGTTATACCTATTAATTCAAATGATATCAACTTATATTAAACTCATACCTATTACCACTACCACTTAACCTTATTGATTACAACACACCCCCCTCTAACACACTATTATACCTATTACCACTACCACTTAACCCCCCACTAACACACCCCCCTCTCTCGCTCGCAGCACTGGATACTGAAGCAGATAATCTCTCTAGAGACCCCTATACACGCGATGGTTCCCAAACTGATCAACTCCTACATAGAGTCTGCCATCGTGCCCTACAGTAAGAGTGTGCCCGGCAATAGGAAGATCAAGGAGAGCGACCTCAAACACATCTTCACGGTAGGGGTCACGCGCTGGGGTCACGCACTAGGGGTCACGCGCTCTAGTAATACCGTCGTTAGAAGTGATTAATAATGTCAACGTTATCTTAGCACCCGACGCAGTACATTCGATGTCGCTTTCACTTATTATATTACCTGTGTTAATGTTATTATCTATACATCGTCATCGATGAGGTTAAACATGCAGGGTACTGCCCTGGTGGGCGTTCATGTAACTATAATATAGGCTTCGGTCTGTATCCAATATGACCCCCGTTTGTTTTGATTATGATATATGATGTTAAATTCAAAATACTCGTTTGGATATTTGATAATCTAGCTTACATGATAATCTTATATAGAAAATGCACACTTACTATATATATTATTAGATATATATATATATATATATTAATAGCTATTATTATAATTTTGAAGTATACAACGATACAAGTAAAATATTTTCACCTTCATCAATCGTAATCAAAACAAACGGGAGCCGTATTCGATATTTTCCTGAGCATCACTCCCGAGTGAAATATTTACGATAAATATATATCTATTTTTCGTTTGTTCTCACTAAGTATAGATAAATCACAATAGTTTATATTAAACACTAACATGCCTAACATTCTTGTATGGAACGTAGGTACGTAACACGTTAATGTAGGTACATCCTGAATACTAATTAATTTGGCACAATCTGTCAGCTCTACAATCTCTCTATCACTTCATATGTCAGCTGTCAGCTCTACAATATCTCTGTCATATCATCTGTCAGGTGTCAGCTCTACAATCTCTCTGTGTCACATCATCTGTCAGCTGTCAGCTCTACAATCTCTGTCACATCATCTGTCAGCTGTCAGCTCTACAATATCTCTCTATCACTTCATCTATCAGCTGTCAGCTCTACAATATCTTTCTATCAGCTGTCAGCTCTACAATCTCTCTGTCACAACTGCTGTCAGCTCTACAATCTCTCTGTCATATCATCTGTCAGCAGTCAGCTCTACAATCTCTCTGTGTCACATCATCTGTCAGCTGTCAGCTCTACAATCTATGTCACATCATCTGTCAGCTGTCAGCTCTACAATATCTTTCTATCACTTCATCTATCAGCTGTCAGCTCTACAATCTTTCTGTCACATCAGCTGTCAGCTGTCAGCTCTACAATCTCTCTATCACATCAGCTGTCAGCTCTACAATCTTTCTGTCATATCATCTGTGTCTGCACTACTACTACCACTAGAGTTATGATCGTGGTAACACCCTCCCCCCTGTAACCCCCCTATAACACCCCTGTAACCCCCTCCTTTGTAACCCCCCTGTAACACCCCCCTCCCTCCCCTGTACAGAGATGTCACCTGCCCATATCTAGTCAGTGCGTGCTGGTGTATTACGTGCTGCTGTACGAAGACAGGCTTAATAAGAAGTACAAGGAGATAGGAGGTTTGCATACATATGTGTGTGTGTGTGTGTTTGTGTGTATGTGTGTGTAGTAGTACTGGAGGTCTATAGAGTAGCGCATTACACTTTATCTTATTGAAGCTATGTTATATAACATTATATGATATGTTAATTAGATATTTCCTAAATTTTATTATTTATTATTATCAACAATACGATATTGGCCATATATGTCATTATTATAATCATATCTTTAATACCGTTTCTATGTTAGTACACAAATGTACAATAGTTAGTCATCTATCGGTATGGTAACTCTGATATTATAGTTATATTCAGCGACTGAAGCATACAAACACGCATCAATGATGTAACATGTAGTGATGATGTAACATGTAGTGATGATATAACCTATAGCGATGAAGTAACTATGATGTAACATGTAGTGAAGATGTAATATGTAGCGATGATGTAATATGTAGTAATTATATAATACATATGATCACTATTACATAACATGTAGCGATGATGTAATACATAACACCCTCGCGTATGATGATGTAAGTCCCCTGATGATGTAAAACCCCCCTCCCCTCTCCCCCCATCCCCCCACACAGTGGAGAGATGCATGGCTAAGCATTATTCGCAGAGTCTGTTGTCACTGCTGCCTATTAAGTTACTCATGCAACACATACGCAACGATCAGTATCTGTACGCTGGCATCTACGCTCCGCTAGTAAAGTTAGTGGGGGTGTGGAAGAGATGGGGTAGGGGGTGTGAGGGGTATCTACTATCCACTAGTAAAGTTAGTGGGGGTATGTATATGGGGGTGTATGTGGCTGTATAGGTACATGTGTATCTATCTGTATCGCTAGTGAAGTTATCAGTTTTATTGTGTTACGTGTTAATGAATTTGTTATAATAATATAATAATTCCCTATAGTATACCTCCTCACATGTGTCCTTAACCCACCACTACCACCAATACCACTACCATCACCAATACCACCACCACCACTACCACTACCACCACCACTACCACTACTGCCACCAATACCACTACCACAACCAATACCACTACCACCACCAATACCACTACCACCACCAATACCACCACCACCACTACCACTACCACCAATACCACTACCACTGCCACCACCACTAACACCCATGAATACCTCAGTTTGCTGGTCAGTAACTTCCCGTACCTATGTCTGGTCAACGACTCCATCGATTACCTCGAGTTCTACGACAGTCTGAAGCCACGAGATGAGGTGAACCGCCCCCCTGGTTAGAAGCCATACCCCTAGTACGATGTCACACCCCTTTACGATACCCCACCTTCCTACCCTTCCCTTCACCCTTTACCATACCTCCCTCCCTTCACCCCTGTCTCTCACTACAACCCCTTGCACACCCATCAACCCCACTTAATAACCCCACCACTCTCTACTAGAAGTTCAAGTACCTGAAGAAGATATATTGACTGTTGAACAGTTGAATGTTTTGAATACTATGTCCAGTGAAACGTTTGTTGATGACCCAGCTTTAACTTAATAATACATTTACTAATACTAATAATGGCACTATAGTGTGTACAGTAATTCCAACAACATTGCTGTTTGTTATGTTGTAGGTGTGATGTTTCTTTGAAAACAATAACAAATAAATATCTTCTTTTAGATATAATATTTTATTTTAAATTACTAGAATAGTAATAAAAATATGCACATTCATTGAAACCTTTTATATTGAATATTTTTCTAATTAAAATAATGTTATATTCTATATGTCTAACAATAGACTTGTTGATACCATTGATATAAAGAAAGTGGATAAGCAATTGAATGTAGTGTATGGCACTATCCGCTACTGGCGCTGCAGTCAAAACTCACTATCTGGCCCACTACTTTTTATTTATAATAATATTTATTTGTACATATATATATATTGATAATTACTACTAATTTTAATGTACTATCATACTAAAAATAAAATTATATATTTAAAATACATCATATCAACATTCCTCGTAATTTTGTGTTTTTAAATTGAATATATCATACTATTTTATTGATATTTATAATCTAAATCCATTGATATAGATTGAAGTCACTTTAATCTATTTCAACGAAAAGCTCACTATTTTAATATTTGATATATATAATATGACTAATATCCAATCAAAATCACTGATACCATTTTATTAATTTATCGATTCACGTATCTTTCTTTTACATGAATTACGTGCGTCAATTGCTTATCCACTTTCTTTATATCGATGGTTGATACTTTCAATTTGTATATATTTATATTTAAATAACAGCACAATTATTATAATATATATATATAATATTTCATAATTAAATATTTATATTATATATTTTATTACATAATCATAATTGAATATTTCAAACTTAATTGTTTAACTCCATTTCTCACCGAGCCTATATGCAATATAACATATATGAATTGTTTAGACTGATACCACACCTGGACGCAGTGGTTAGATCTTTGTCAAAGATTATAGACGTAGAAGAAGATTGGCAGTACAGTAACCTACTGAAAGAGGTGTGGTCTCGATTAAATACCATTGTTCCTAGGAGGTATGTACTACTACTACTACTACTACTACTACTACCACTACAACTGCTACTACTACTACTACTACTACTACTACTACTACTACTACTACTACCACTACAACTGCTACTACTACTACTACTACTACTACTACCACTACCACTGCTGCTGTCCCCCATATAACCACCTATAACGCTAGCACCACCATTACTACTATAGGCTCTGCATAATGACAATAAACCAGTTTAACTGCAAGTCGCTATTCTCCGATAACGATTGCACTCTAAACCCTCTGATCTGCCTTCGTCTCGACAAGATGGTTTACAGGTTAGATACAATGACGAGGTCATATCCTCCGTAATGTTGGTAATGATTCACTGGGCGGTCTATTATTCAAAGTATCATGCATCCACGCATATATATATATATGTATATGTAAAATAAAGAGAAAATATATAATAAATATAATACATTAAATAATTAAATAATAATTAAATTAAATTATTACATTTATGTTAACTAGTATTGGATTTATTTAGATATCATTCATCGCATGCCGTCGCTTCCTCACCCTAATACCCTCACTCCTTTATACACTCACACACACCCCCTCCCCCCCCTCTCACCCACCCCCCCTATAGACGAGGCCAGTCGCTCGAGATAGTGATCCGAGTGCTCGAGAACTACATGAGCTCCTCCAGGTGTCACTACACACGCTGCATCGACAAAGAGAACGACGCCCACGTTAACACCCTCCTCGCCGTACAGAACAGCTCCGTAGTACAGATCCTGCTCGAGTACTGCCTCGACAACAGCGTTATTACACCTCGCCATGATGACTCACCATCGCCTACTACTAACCATGACTCACCACTGCCTACTACTAGCGATGACTCACCACTGCCTACTACTAACCATGGTGACTCACCACCGCCTACTACTAACCATGACTCACCACTGTCTACTACTAACGATGATCACTCACCACCTCCTACTACTAACCACGATGACTCACCGCCTACTACTAGCGATGACTCACTACTGCCTACTACTAACCAAACCGCTACCGCTTAACCACTCCTCTACCAATTATATTCGTGTATTCTATGTAAACTTATGTTTTTCTTCACGAATAATTTCTTGAATCTAAAGGTGGTATCCCACTACAAGATTTTCCGGCGACTTGCCGGAAATATTGTAACTTTAAACCATTTTCTATGAAGTTGTAATGGGATACGCCCAAGAAAGTTATTATATTTCAGGCTAGTTGCCGGAAAGTAAGGGGGTTTCTCACTACCATTGTAGTTAACTTGATAGAATATTGTTTTAAAGTTACAATATTTCAGGCAAGTTGCCTGAAATACTGGTAGTGGGATGTGACCCCCTTAAAGTAGCGTAACATTGAAACTGCTGCTGGTTGATGTGTACTTTCAGTAGAGTGAGTCACTACACTGAGTATTAGTGTACATTCAGTAGAGTGAGTCACTACACTTAGTATTAGTGTACAGTGCTACCTAGTTTCTATGCTACCTAGATAGATAGCTCTACTCACTTCTTACGTAAGAGATGGTAACACAGAAGTAGTATGCAGTCGATGTGTACGTATTGTACTTATTTCATTAGTATGATTCGCGTATATATTTATTTACATTAACAATTTTCTCTTCTCGTTATCTCGTGGTATAGAATCTATGATATTACCCTCTAATGTAGTCTCGAATAAACTATTTCATTAAGGAAGCCATTAGAATAATGTATACATTATCAATATCAATATATAAGTTTATAATGAAACACTAAAATGTGATTTTCACAGAGCAATTATTTGTGATATATAGGTATTTTTTAGATATAAATAGATGAGCGTATGTCTACATTACAAGAGTTATGCAATAATTGTGAACCCAACCACCACTTTAAACAGGAGATGTGTTACGGAAATCTTCGGGAGATACAAGGAATTATATTTACGTTCATCCATCAGATGTTCATCAATGAGCCGATTCTCATTAAACTCATCCACTTCCAGGTTATCCTACATTCTATTATCATTGGCTGCGGCTGTGTAGGTATTGATTTAGTCCATATTTATTATTGAGTTTTGTTTCGGCCGTTTACGGTTGATTTAAAAATCTCGTAAATATATTTATATATTTGTAAATGCGTTATTTATAAATAGAAAATTATAGAATAAGATGCGTTTAAACACGTAATCCATTATAATGAAATCGTTTTTAAATTTACATTAATATCCGATTTAAATTCTAAGCGTATAGCCGTCGTACTACGATGCCTATATTGCCTCGTCTCCCCGCTAATACGCATACACCTATCGTAGGGCTACCCATTAGAGTTGATCCCTCTAGCTATACAAGGTATCCCGTCCCTTCACATCTGCAGCGACTTCATAGCCGAGATGATCAGTCAACCAGAGCTCAATAAACAGGTATGTGTAGTAGTGATCTAGTGGTGGTGGTGGTGGTGTATACATAACAGGTATGTATAGTAGTGATCTAGTAGTAGTGATGGTGATGATGGTGGTGATGTATTTATACATAACAGGTATGTGTAGTAGTAATCTAGTAATAGTGGTGGTGATAGTGATGGTGATGGTGATGATTGTGATGGTGATGGTGTATATATTTATACATAATAGGTTTGTGTAGTAGTGATCTAGTATTGGCATAGAGCTAGAGAGATATAGAGTGGTGGTAATACCTAATGCCTGGCAGCGTAAACCAATGCGGAAAGCGGAAATAAAAAATCAGCCATCGTGCGTTGATCAAATATTAAAATATAATATTCTATTGATCATAACTTTTTTATTAATTATATCAAAAAAGTAAAATATGAAACTTATATTACTTTGTTATCCTCTTTCCAATAGTATTAGTATTATTAGTAATAGTAATTTTATTCTAGCTACAAAATAAAAAATCAAATAGGTCAAATCCGCCATTTTGTGGTGACCACATTAGATTGACACTTTCCGCATGTCAGATACCTTGTTTAATACTATGTTTCTCTCTAGCTCTATGGGTAGTGGTGATGATGCTGATAGTGGATATATTTATACATACAAATATGTGTGTGTGTTTTATCGCTGTAAAGAAAGTGGATAAGAAATTGAATGTAGTGTATGGCACAACAGTCGAATTCTATTATTATAAATGTTAAATTATTATTTATATTTATATTTATATTGATAATTACGATCAGGTTTAATGTACCTGTACTCAAAATAATAGATATATATATAAAATACAATGTATCAACGTTCATCATAACATTTCAGTTTTTGGTATTTAAATGTATTTGTATTGAAGATATAACATTTTTATATCGACATATATAATCTAAATCCAAGATATAGAGAGAAGTTATTCTATATTGAAGAAAATCACCTGTTATTTTAATTAATCTATATAATATGACTAATCAAAATAACCTGTTATTTTGTTAACTTATCGAGACGATATCATTCCCCTATCTATTTTGTGCATTAATTGCTTATCTACTTTCTTAACATCGATGATGTGTGTGTGTTTGATTTCTAATAGGGTAGACTAGGTATTATACTAAGCATTATAGTCTGTAATGAAGAGTTGAGTGGCGTGTATTAATATGGCTATTTACAACTCTCTCTCTATCTCTTTCTCTCTCTCTATCTCTTTCTCTCTCTCTCTCTACCTCTCTCTCTTTCTCTACGATTTTGTTATCTCTATTTTAGATGAACAATCGAACTCGATACTCAATAATTCTCTATAGCTCAATAGAATAGTTTTATATATAACGAGTATATAAGATAGTTTGTATCACTCTACATAAGCTGTGATAATAATTAATTAAAATAATTTAATTAATGTGTCATTTATTTTGAGATATAAAAATATATTATTTTTGACAGTCATTTTTGGTACAAAATATTACTATAGAATTTATTTATCTGATGAATATATATATATAATATAGATATTAATATTGAATTAGAAAAAAAAAAGTAATAAAAAAAATTATTTTAAATATTCTCTTAACGCTAATAACTAACAATGAACGTATGTGAGGTAAATACACCCGCCTGAAGGTATGATAAAGGGAGTGACATACAACACACATATGTGTGTGTGAACTACTAAAAGCACACACACACACACACACACTCACTCCGTTACAGATATTCGCCATACAACTGGTGTCCTACTTGTGCAAGCAGTACAAGATCCCCAAGATGTTGACCTGCGCCTCTCTGGCCGTCAACACCATGTCCACTCTACAGACCGGTCAGTGGTAGTAGTAGTGGTGGTGGTAGTAGTAGTAGTAGTAGTAGTAGTAGTAGTAGTAGTAGTAGTAGTAGTAGTAGTAGTAGTAGTAGTAGTAGTAGTAGTAGTAGTAGTAGTAGTAGTAGTAGTAGTAGTAGTAGTAGTAGTAGTAGTAGTAGTAGTAGTAGTAGTAGTAGTAGTAGTAGTAGTAGTAGTAGTAGTAGCAGCAGCAGCAGCAGCAGCAGCAGCAGCAGCAGCAGCAGCAGCAGCAGCAGCAGCAGCAGCAGCAGCAGCAGCAGCAGCAGCAGCAGCAGCAGCAGCAGCAGCAGCAGCAGCAGCAGCAGCAGCAGCAGCAGCAGCAGTAGTAGTAGTAGTAGTAGTAGTAGTAGTAGTAGTAGTAGTAGTAGTAGTAGTAGTAGTAGTAGTAGTAGTAGTAGTAGTAGTAGTAGTAGTAGTAGTAGTAGTAGTAGGTATTGTATCATAGTTAGGGGGCGTGTCAGTAGTAGAATTATTATAAGTAATACTTCTTAGATCAAATGTAGGTTATGTAAGTAGTAGTATATCATTAGCAAGTACAAGCCATCAGTTGTAGTAGTATTATATCATGGTTATCAATGATTATATAACACTTTTGTAATACTAATCTACCATTATATACTATAACATCATATTGTGATCATTTATACTACGATAGATCAATTACGATGTGTATACATTTATGTTTAATAAATAAATTCAAAATTATTATATTGCAAATAAAGAATATATCTAATGTATATTGTAGTTGTTTTAAAATGTATACCTCTTAATAATACTATTTATATTCACGTACACTATATAATGGTTATATTTCGGAAGATTATATGTACAGTATTAAATATCTGAAAGGTTTTCAGCGAAAGGTAAATCAATATTAATTATATCATTGCATCGAAAAAATTCATTATAATGAATAGCATAATATAATATTATCATAATAATAATATAACGTAATACAATTTCGTAAAATAATAACATAACATAACATAAATTCACAATACTACACAACGCGCATGCTACGTACTCCCACGATACTCCACGCGACCAGTACTTCCATTATAACTGTTATGTGGTTAAGGAAGTGAATAACAAACGGGAAGTGTTGGGCATATTTATTAGTATATATACCGCGTACAGTGCCAGACTACGTTAAGGCGGCTTACGTGCCGAGGTTATCTACGCGACTATATCGGTTATCATACGACATATGTATGAGACGCACGCCACCATGCATTAAACCAATTAGTTATACAAAAACAAGTTGCATAACAGTTTGTCCATTATCTGGTTCATTAATTATACATTGATAGCATCTATGCGAGACATATAGATATATAACATATAGACATATAACAATAACCCCTAACCTCTGACCCCCAGTTCTATCCGAAGAGAAGCGTACCGAGTTCTTCGTACAGACTCTACCGGCCCTCGTGCGTATAGTCGCCCATTTCCCTACGTTCACCGAACCTTGCGTTAGGCTGATCTTCAATATCTCCAAGGTGAACCGAACCGTGCTAGCTGGACAGACTAACATCCCCATCGACGGTAAGCGTAGCCACCTAGTGTTGGGTTAACACATCACCTCTCTCTAATCGGTGCTCGATGTGTTAGCATATTATTCACACATATTCTGTGTCGAGTTGTTATTGATACGTACAAGCCGCCATGACTAGTGTAATTGGATTATTTTAATGAAATTCTATATTTAATTTAATATTAGTTATCTTTTACGTAAAATATACATATATATTTAATATATTTAAAACAATTTAATATTAGTAAATTATAATTAAATAATAATTTAATGAAAATCATTATAATAATTTTAATTAATTAAATAAAATATATGAAATAATCTATATTTTAATAGTATAATGTATACTAGACCGGTTCGTTCGATTCAATATTTAATCCTTCATATAAAATATAATACATATCTATATTTTAGTATAATATGTATTAACAATTTTTATAAAAAAATAGTTACCTTTGGTCACGAAGCATTTAAAGTTTGAAATATAAATTATTATTTTTAAATAAAATGTATAATATTCCATGTATAATAGTAACAAAGATTTTGCGAAGCAAAGATATAACACTCCCTATGCATGCAACGTAATTTATGAATAGCCCCAACCGCTGCTAGCAGTAGTATCGAAATCACTGAAATAGATTTAGGTTCGGCTCTGTTTGCATACAACAATGTTTTCATTGCTCTATTAAATTACATGCAATATAAATTAGCTTTTACTCACTAAATATATACTTATAGCATTTAAAACATACATATCATATTTGTTTGTTATATATTAGTAATGAACACTTAGTTTTCATCATATAAATATTAATTTAAAGCATATTATTTAACATTTTAAAAGTGTATAGTTAAATACGAATTTACATTATAAACAACGCATAGTTCCTAAAAGTAACCCGCTATAGGTGGCACCAGGGTATTTTGTATACAAATTCGAATTACACGATTTCGCGTAAGTGTTATATCTTTCCTTCGGAAAATCTTTGATAGTAATGACGCCATCTTATTATCTTTGATGTTTACAAATATTTAAATTAATATTTAAAATTAATTATGTATTTGTATTATATTTAGTGAATTAATATAATATATACCATTATTTATATTTATTATTAATATAATATCTATATTTCATTTTTATATCTACAAATTACCAATATTAATGTCTCCTAAAACTCAAGAAAATACACCATTTTACAAAGTATTTATTTCAAAATAATTCAAAAAAATAATTATTTTAAATTAATATATATAATTATACTTTACATAAATTTGAGTGATCAGATTGTATTGAATTGTGGATATAAGTTAGATATAAATGTCCTTTATACAAATAAACTTAACAAAATTAAAAAATATGTAAACTTATTTTGTATTTCATATTTCAAATAAAAATCGAAAAAAATTTACAATGATGTTAATTTTTTTTCTAAAAATAATTTTTAATTTTTTAATAATTAATTCGAATTGTATTATTATTATCTATAAATTATATATTTTAATTTTTTAAATTAAATTGTAATAATTTATTTATATTAAATTATACGATTTTTAGACATTTTTTTTTACTAAAATTATTTTATAAAATTTGGGCATCCAGATTGTTATGAAAAATATTTTGTATTTTTTATACTACTTGTAATATATGTTTCTAGGATATATCCATAGTTGGATTAAACAAAATCATACAATTTTATAAAAATTGAATAAAACTCATTTCTATATCTCCCCCATGTTAAATTTTATATATATTCAATGTTAAAATAAAAAGGTATCGTGACATAAAACTATTTAAGATATAGGTCTAAAATTTTAAATACTTATTCATCATAGCATACATAATTGTTATAGATGTGAAGGTATATAAAATTCTAAAAAAAAAATTAGTACGAACCGGTCTACTCTATACTGTACATTGTACATTGTATACTATCAAAATATGCATTAAAAGGATCCCGCACATAACACACCATTTGCCAATTTCGTGTATAAATAGGCAAAACATAGGTCCACTAAAAAAAAAAGAACTGATATTCTTTTCATTCAATTGACCTACATTTTTTGTATTGTATTCAAAACATATACATGCATAGTATAATACAAATTTATTTTTAATATTATTATTTATTATATTATATATATATATCAATTTTACTATTCATATAATTCAATTCTATATAAAGCAAAAGAAATTAATATTATAACTATAATAATTTTTATATTCTATATGTTTTAATGCACATACCTAGCGTGAAATAATTATTCTGAGAAAACAGTATTTGAAATATGACAGCATAAAAATGTAATATTGAATAGTATATAATAGCATTATCTTATCAATTATAATAATTCAGTAATTGACTCATTATATAATATAAGAATATATATAAAGATAATATACAATAATTCTTATCTTTGATTAATATACATAATTACACTAGAAATAAAATAAAATGTACATTATATTATTGAAAATATTTATATATAATTATAAAGTAATAATTCAAGCATCTGTTTTCTGCCTTCTAATTGTACAGTAATACACATGACTTTGTATTTATATAAATACAATAACAGACTAATTCAAAGTAAACAATCTACTTTTTATTTTTTTATAAATCCGCAAATTATAAGTTATAAAAATTTATAAAATATAATATTCTAGAGATATTGATTTCATTATAAATAAAATAATAAGCTACTTTTTTTGTTGAATAGTATCGTCAAATAACACATTGTTATGCCATTTATAAACCTAATTCATGTCTAATTTGTTTACAGATATTAAAAAACACTACAATATAAGTATTATTATGGAATAAAAAAAATATGAAAATAAATAAATTATCATCACTTTAAAATGTGCGGGATCCCCTTAAATATGTATAAAATGTACAGTGTATATAGTATATACTATATACAACATTTAAGGGCCGGCGTAACCTTCGATATTATTTTCTAGGGAAAATTTGTTTATATTAAAATATTTATGTAATTAATTATATTTAAAATGATGTATAATATATCATATAAAATTAAACATAAGTACCTCAAATACGAAGTTTAATCATATAATTATTCAAAATGGTGGGATTTAATAATTAGAAAACATGTAATTAAAAATGTAGATGCCTATATCTCTATATCCGTTTTTTTTTTTTTGATTTTTTTTTTAATGTTAATAACTTGTGAACTCTTTAATGAATCTTTATAACATTTTCTGATTATATACATAATATATGGTTACTATTATATAGGTATGTAAGCACAAGTAAAACAATATATTAATATAATTATTTGAAAAATAATTAAAAAAATTGTTAATATATTTATTTTTGAATAATTTGAATAAATTTATTTTTAAATAATTGTAATATTATAATTAACTTTTCTTTATTTAATACATTTATTATTTCATGATGTACCTATATAACTAGAGATGAATATTATCTAGATAATTAAAAAAAAAATTAGAATAAAATAAAAAAGTTATTACCTGTTAAGAAATAGCCATTTTTCCTATATTTTATATGTAAACGTCTGCAAGGTTGTCTGCAAGGTTACGCAGACCCTTAAAAATCACTATTTTCTATTATAATTTGTATATGAAAGAGATAGTGAGTAGTGGAGTTTGTATTAATATATATTTAAGGTAACAATATTGCAATCCCATAAATTATACACGAATACACTACGATATAATAACATAATATATTTTATTTATCATTATAAATTATATCTGTTCCCCTTCCACTATAATAAAGTGACATATGTAGTTGTAATTCAATGATACTATTCAATACCATTACGCTAGAAAATAATTGCCAGAGTCTGTGCACTATTCCTTTTATATATTCGTATATATATCTACCCATACCGATCACACACACATATTACAGGTGTTCCCGAATGTTTAGACTACGTGAAACGAGACAAGAACGTTAAACTTAAACAGATTCTCTTCAACTGTATGACGAGCCTAACGGACCTCAGTTCTGCCAGACTCGAATAGCGCCCTCTATTGTAGTGTATCGTCATTATATGATTAAGTATATAATAGACATTTATTTTATTGAATTGAAATTAAATTGAATTTTAGTAATATTAGATGAAGATTATTTTATAATAATGCCAACTCTATTATGTAAATATAAACTTTATGAAAGTTTAATGATAATAGTATGTATAATCTCATAAAATATGTATATGATTTGTTAGAATTTATTAAATTCAAATTTATAAATTGATTTATTAAAATGAAATTAAATTATGATATACTCTTGTTAAGTATCTGTTATTAAATTATTAAGTAATACATTAAATCATCAGGTTGTCTCGTTGTTTATCAATTTTATTAAATTAGTCGAATTATAATAATATTAGACAAAGATTGTTATTTTACAAAGGTTTAATTCCTATCAATTTATTTTTATTATATTAAAATTAATTTGAATTATATTAATATTAGATGAAGATTGTTAATTTATAAATGTTTAATTCCGATCGATAAAATCGATTTATTTTGTTAAAATTTTAATAAAAAATAATTTTTAATACTTTTTATTGCGATAACAAAAACGTAAATAATAACTGTATAATGACTGTAGAAATAATACAAATAATATGTTATACGAAATAATTCCCGTGTGGCGGGGTTTAATAATAATTTATGAAATATACGGATAAAGAATGTGAATTGCAACTCTACAATAATACTTAAGAGTTATATAATAGCATCACTACTGTTATACCAATATGCGGTGTGTATTTATCTCGTTGATATAGATATCTCTACTCACTTTGTATGCATTGCGTTCAGAATTACCTAATAGTATGTACAGATAGTGTACCCCTACTGCTGCTGCTACTGCATGGGAGATGGTAGGAGGGATGGTGATAGTTTAGGTGTAGTCATATCGCGTTCGTATCCGTAGCACTGGTTAAATGTACAACCACGGACGTTATTAACTATTATTAGGTGACGGCAGAGACTTTGTAATTGTAGCCGTTAATCATATACCGACGTCAGTAATGATTCTTATTCTTTTTAGCGTTTTCCAGATCGTGCAGGTTAGCTTTGAAGATGGCGAGCTCATCCGTTTTACCGTTCTGTTGAGCGTTGCGAATGTAGCCCTTGATGATGTCTATTTGTTCGGAGATGGGGTCGTCTATATCGTCCTTTATCTCTCTCTGTGCGATGTGTAGGGTAGTGTAGCGGACAATAAATTGTTTATAACTAAATATTATACTAATTATATAACTACAGATTTCCAGACTTAATTGATATAATCATTTTCAATGATATAATTTAGTATTTGTTAATTTAAATATTAGTAGTGAAAATTCTACTATATATATATATTATATATTTAATGAATATTGTTTTATTTTATTTATTTTTTAAATATATATTACTTTTGATTAATTATATAATATTTTGTTTGTATTTTAGATATTTTATATATATATTACTTTCAGATTAATTATGTAATATGTTTGAATAAATGTTTTTCTATGTTAAATATATTTTATAATTATTTAAACAGAATTCATAATATATTAATTTAGAATTAAGAAACATGATATATAATAAATGGAATATCTCTAACCAATACAAAAGTATATATGACAGTGGTTCTATTAATATATTTGTAATCTAATATAATTATCAATTTAATTAAGATAAATATTTTATAATATGAAAGGTACAATAATGTTATCTAATGCATGAATGGATATATATATATATATATATTTATTTAATATTTATACTATAAATTAAATATAAAATAAAAAATAGTATAATATTATTTATCTGCTAAAATAGTGAAACATTAAAATTTAAAAAGAATAATGAAATTTTCTTAATTCGGATCCCAAAGTTTTATAATAAATATACTAAAAATAATGTATTTCAATTATATTTTTTAATATTTTATACATATCATATTAAATATATAATAAATGATATTTAATATAAACTTAAAATATATAAATAAGTGTAATAAAATAAATATAACAAGTATTATGAAATATGAAAACATATGATATAACAAGTTTTAATAAATATATACTATTTGTTATCACATGATGTTACTAAATAAAGATATAACTATTGAGTACAAATACTGTAAATACATATACTTGTAATTAATATATATATTTATTAAATTCAAATAAAGTGTTTTTATAAAATAAATTATAATTATTTATTAAATTTATACATTATACTATTACAAAGTTTATGTTTTAATTTATACTAGGTAAATAAATGGCAAATATCTTTATTTTTAAATAATTTATATTTTTATAAATCCACATAAAATTTAACACAACATATTTTGATTTTGTCAATTTACAATGTAACAACTACCATTAAATTGATTCTACAGATTTACAATAATATTAATTACAATAAATAATGTATATATTTAAAATATATTATACCCATATAAAATCATATTGTTATTGTTATTGTTATTTTTATTTGATGGAGTCCTTTCATCCCATCCAGGAACTTAGATGAAGTTTTCACTTATAACCATATATGGCTCTAGTGTCCCTTCGAAGCCGCTCTCATGTTAAGGCATCCATGGTTTTAACGAGAGCCAATCATTTATTTATACACAATTATATAAGATCACTTCTAAATAATATTTTAAGACCCATTTTATAAAATTAATTAATGGTCCGGACGAGGGTCGAACCAGTGTCCTACTGCTTATGTGTCTGACGCCTTAGCCACTGAGCCACACAGGCAGTTTGATTCATATATATATAATAAATAATATTGAAATAAAACCTATAAATATAAATGTAACAATACAATAAATTTAACAAGTTATAATATATAAAAATGGAAAACAAAATGATAATTGAATAAATTAAAATATTTTTCATATGATAATTTTTTAAACAAAAAGCCATATTTTAATACTGATATTGTAAATTGTTTGATTAGTTTTTAAATTTCACAAAACTAACTTATATTCATAATATTTTTATTATTTATATATATTACAAATTATTTAAGAAATATATTTTACGTAAAAGTATATTATATATATATTATTTTAAGACAAATATTATATATTTTATAATTATCAAATACAAATAATGTAAACTAAATGTTTTAAAAGTAATTTATACTGTCACGTTGTTATGTACTTAAAGTATAAAGATTGTACATGTAGTAAGTTTTACTTACTAATAGGGTTGTTAAAAAACGCGTTTTTATTAATGTTTGTTTAAAACATGTTTTAAACGGTTTTTTTCGTTTTTAATACGTTTTATTCGTTTTTTATCCGTTTTTTCTGAAAAATAAAATAATTTAAATAAAGTAGATATGTTGTTAAATATTAAAATAATAATAAAGTAATTACATATTATATGAATAATAAGTAATAATTCAAATAATATATTATCTGTATTATTAGCATCATTAAATCATATGGTCAACGTTTTATTCGTTTTTTATCCGTTTTTTTCTGAAAAATAAAATTATTTAAATAAAGTAGATATGTTGTTAAATAATAAAATAATAATAAAGTAATTACATATTATATGAATAATCAGTAATAATTCAAATAATATATTATCTGTATTATTAGCATCATTAAATCATATGGTCAAACTATACATTAGTAGTAACAATTATAATTATTATAATATTTATTTTGTTACAATATAACACTGAGTATTTCTGTATTATTTAATGTTATATACATGGAGATTGTATCACAATCTATAGATATATGTACATTATATAATTAATATTATAAAAGCTGTATGAACTTTCATATTTATTTTATAATAAATTATTATAAATAATAAAGTAAAATTAGATTTCTTTTATGTTCTGATATAATAAATTATATAATAATATATATTATAAACTTTCATATTTCTTTTATATATTAATATATTATTATTAAAAAAATATGAAAATTCCATAGATATAAAGAAAGTATTCTATTCTTTCTTTATATAGATGGAAAATGCATACTATTTTTTATATAATATTAAACATAATATATATTATTATACAATTTATTATATCAAAACATAAAAGAAATCTAATTTAACTTTATTATAATAATAATATTATATTTTTATATATTTATTTTATAAATTTATTAAATAATCATTCATTTTTCAATTATTATACAATTTATAATATCAAAAATAAGCAGATAAATTATTATTTGTCAAATTAAATTTAAATATTAACAATTAAATATGTATAAATGAATATATGTATAAATGTATGATTCTTGTTTTTTTCTGTTTTTTTCGTTTTTTATTCTATGTTTAAAACGGTTTAAAACGCGTTTAAAACGTCTGTTTAAAACGTCTGTTTAAAACGTGTTTTTTATTAACTCACAACCCTACTTACTAATAAGTACAAAGTATTATAACGTACGATACACTTAGGGTACAACTAACTATCTTTTCTTTCAGTTGCTTCTCTGTCATCATGTTCTTGAAGGCGTCCATGTGACCTATATATTACGTAACATATGAGAATAGATCATGTGATGTTGTCCGTATATAATGTATTACTAATATAGCGTATAGAAATAATTATTCCATGCTCAATAGTTCCGTTTCATTATGTAAAGTTGTTAGTTTACAAGTAAATATGATATTAATAGTTGTGAATACACGTATATATTGTATATGTCTATATCTACGATATACAAGCGTATATATATATATATAACTATTATGTAGAATAATAATTATACATTTGAATAATCGTACTGATAATAATATATTCATAGAATCATTGAAACGTACCTTTATGCAGCGCGCGTGCATTATTTAACTATAATACATGATTGCCGGGTGATTATATATATTACTTATCTCCCCTACGACGTACGCGCTAACTTTGTATATAGTTAGTTGCCATGACTACGATGGACCGTTTGAGTTTATCAGAAGACACAGGTGTTCTCAGCTGGTAGATTCTCTTACTATAGGTGTGTGTGTGTGTGTGTGTGTGGATGTGTGTGTGCGTGTGTGTGTATGTGTGTGTGGATGTGTATGCGTATGTGTGTGTGTGTATGTGTGTGTGTATGTGTGTGTTAGTGTTAGAGAGATGATGATGATGATTATATGCTCTAGTTATTATATTATCAGCATATATACAGGTGATGCATGTGCGCTGTTGTAGCGCAAGCTATTCAGTAGGGTTCTGAAGCAAACAATCCTATAAATGTATATATATATATATATATATATATATATATATATATATAATATATATTATATATATATATATATACATATATATATATATAATATATATTATATATATATATATTATAATTCAAACATTAATATGTATTCATTTCATACAATATTAAACTCTTCGTAAATTGTAATATATATATATAAATATATATATAAATAAGTTTTATACATACCAGTCACTATTATACATGTTTCCTGATACTTCATACAATATTGAACTCTTCGTAAATTGTAATATATATATATAAATATATATATAAATAAGTTTTATACATACCAGTCACTATTATACATGTTTCCTGATACTAACACGCAGTGTATTAAGTACCACCACTAATGATACTGTCCGGTTACTATAGTCTACAGTATAGTATGATATTCTATTGGTAGTAACAACTAACTAAAGTGTCTACTATAGTGTCTACCTGAGGGTTTCTATTCTCTCGTCGAGAAGTATCACTTGTTCCCTGAGGAGTCTTGTCTCGTTGAATGATGTGTTACCATAACTGTGTATGGGTAGGGGTAGGGGGTAGAGGTAGGGGTAGGGGTAGAGGTAGGGGTAGGGGTAAGGGTAGGGGTAGGGGTAGAGGTAGAGGTAGTGGTAGGGGTAGGTGTAGGGGTAGAGGTAGGGGTATAGGTAGAGGTAGAGGTACATGTAGGGTAGTGGTATACGTCTGATTTAGTAAGTCAATGTAAATCATATGAATATTAACGAATAAATGCATATAATCATGTTGTACATTTATAATATACTGAGCGGCATCACATCATCGATGTTTGTATACGTATGTCGGTTTGTTTATTAATAGAAATATAGCGTATGTTTATATGTAGAATTCTCGACTAATATAGAAATATAAATAAATGTACTAATAACATACACGTTTATATACGTATATAAATAACTGTCAGTATCTAATACATTCTATTATCAACGCTGATTAAATTAATAGGGAAAAATAATAGTTATGCGAAAGTTATAGGGAACAGTTTATCTATGTGTTAGAAATAAAACTCTCAACTGATGTTTCAATAACTTATTAGATATACTAAGTGTTAAAATAATAAATCTAACTATGTTTAACTAACATTAATAATTTATTGGATTCTTGAAATTTCTCGAATAAATTCATAGATTTCTTTATATTTTCAGATAGTTTCTAATTAAATATTGTATATTAATTATTAAAAATTATTACTGCAATAATAATTATTAATAATGTAATAAGAATAGAAATGTTATAGATAATAAGCCTAATAAATAAAATCGAGTAAATATAGAGATATGGGGTATTTTTAATCTAAGTAATGTGAAATAGCTATCAATGATTTACGTTGAAGGAGAGAATAGTATAAACTCCACCTACCGTGTATATGATCTTAATAGTGTCACATTCGCTGGATACTTTAGTCTGATTGGTGCGGCTTAAGATCACACGTTTACACATGGAACACATACGTATGCCGTATTCTGTATTCACCACTTCGTAGATGAAATAATCCTCAGCCTCTTCTTCTTCTCCTTGTTGAACGCGATGGCGGCCGTTTATCTTATCTGTGTACGTGTGTGAGATTGATTGGGGGTATGTGAGAGAACATGTATGAGTGTGTAGATATGGGTGCGTGTGTGTATGCGAGTGTATATGGTTTGTGGGTGAATGACTTGTTATCATGATGACGTATGTATTAATATATTAACCTCGTATAATTAAAGTTATATTATTAAATACTTACAAAAAATTATAATTTTGTATATTTAAATAAGAGTTTTTAATTGAATAATTAGTTATATCGATATCTATTATATAACAATAACACGATAATTAGTCGAATATACTTATACATATCGTATACTTAATATTAGTTGATAATAATACATATTATATTCGTTCACGCTATTAACTAAATACATATAAAACGCGCGCATATTTAATTCAAACTCTGTGAATTATTAACGTATATGTATCATCAAGTTTACGGTAACTGTAAAACGTTTTAATTTCTTAAATTTTTTAATTTCGTATTATTCTTTGTTTATTTCTATAACGTATGTTATCGTTAGCAAATATTTATACTTTCGATTATATTTTCAACTATGTATTTGCTTAAATAAACTATCAATCAATCAATCAAGTAGGTGTATGCGATGGCTACAATCAGTTGTTTATTATACCTGGGATTGTTACGCCTATGGGATGTTGTTGTTATTTTAATGGGATGCTGGCGGTACTAATGGGTGTCAATGGTTGTGTACTAATAGATGTTGGTGGTGCTAATGGGGCTGGTGTTAATACTGTGGTTAGTGATTATGTACTAATGGGGGCTGGTGGTTATGTACTAATGGGGGTTAGTGGTTATGTACTAATGGGGGCTGCTGGTTATGTACTAATGGGGGCTAGTGGTTATGTACTAATGGGGGCTGATGGTTATGTACTAATAGGGCTGGTGCTACTAACGGGCATTAGTTAAAGGTAGGAAGCTCGAGCAGTTATGGCAGATAGCGCAGCCACACAGTCTACAGTGATGTCTTAACTTGAGTAGAAGCTTCTGGAACGAGGTGCCGCACTGCATGCAGATTGTACACGCGAAGTCGGGCGCCCATGGTACCAGTGATTGTTCTAGTTCTAGCGACGCGAAGTAATGTTATTACGTAATCGATATGGTCGCGACCTTATACATAATGTACGCAATAATGATATTATTATTATTATTATTATTGTTTTATTTAGACATCGTATAATTATAAGTTATATTAACTATATATATATATATAGTGTACGGAAGTTATTACAATATTAATCAATGTTGTTTCATGGTAGTGGCATATATCATAAACATCACAATATTAATGGCAGACAACAAATTATATCGTAACTTGTTGGTGCCATTTAAAAATACACGCTTATTATTATTATTATCACAAAACGAACTATTTTAGTATCTATCGTATACATTGCAATAAATATCTATTAAATTCAATTTAATTAAATATTACGATTCGAGGAATACAAATTACTGAAATTAGAAATATCTATACATCAATATAGATTCTATATTATAGACGATGATATGATTGTTTATAGATTTTTCAATATAACATTGCTTTATATAAATATATTATTTGTTTAATACATAATAATTTAAATACATATATATATATAAAATCTGAGAATATGTTACAATAAATATAATATAAATAATTAATATATTATGATAATATATCATTGGATAAAATCAACCTTTTCGTTTATCGTATGCTTTCACATCGATATCGGAAATCTTCTGCAAACGAATCATTATCTTGTTCTTTTCGATAACTATGATGTCTATTTTAGATTTACGATGCGATAGAAATGCATCCGTATGATTAATTCTTCTTCCTGTACAGAGTAACGATTAATTCACAGTAGTTTTTACAAGGGAAATGATTAACATAGTAAATGATAGATATAATAACCTAGTTTTTGTTTACTCCATATGTCAAAGTTTGTGGAATCGATATTGGAAGCTGCGGCAGCATTACTACCATGTGAACTGTTATCGTACAGAGATGATGAAGAACTCTCCACTCTGATGAGATGAAGTTTATCTTTAGCCTTCTCGAAAAATCCTGTTTTTTGGTCAAACATCGATGATTAAAATTGGCATCGTCTTAAATCTAAACTTTCAATTTCATTCGAGAAATAAAATAATAACATACATTTAACAAATTGATTAATATAGATATATAATTATATACTATATTAGGTGAATTAAATATTATAATTCATTATATTTCGCCCTTTTTTAATTATAGAAAAATTAAATATGTATTTAAATTTTTAATAATAAGAAATATTAATAAAGTGAATTATTATTATTTAATGAAATCTCCTTATATAAAATACATGGAGATAATGTCATTTAAACAAGTAAAAATATAATATTACCATTATAAATTTTAATATAAATTGTTGATTTGTAAACTATATTAAATATTTCTAAAAAATAGGTACATATTGTGTTATTAAATTGATTTGAAATATTAAATAAAAATAAAAATTATTCTAGTTTAACCTTTTAATTGTTCTACGAGTGCTTTATCCTCTTGATGAGATGATTCAAAATGTTTTAATAAAAGAGATAATGTACATAAATCAATCATACATATTGGACAAATAAATCCTTCTAGTGAATCGTTTTCATCCATTTTGAGATTAGATGAATAATTATATATTTATAAGCCTGGTATAGTATATTAAGGTGAAACTATAATTACACATATTTATTTACGTTTTTAATGTTGAATTAATATTAATGTATGGAGACATTTATTAATATTACTAACGAGTATAAATAATGTATTATTATAATAATTATATTTCAATATAATTTATCAATAGCATTTTTATAAATATATAATTAATTAAGTTTATAATCTTTCATATAGATTACATTATTTAATAAACATGCATTGTATTAACCCGAACGTTAAACATATATGATATATATAAATTGTATAATATACAATTATGTATAATAATTATTATACACAAATTTAATTTGAAATTATCTTTAAATAAATGTTGTTTTTAAATTTACATATTAATCGATTATTCTAACTCACAATTATAGTAATTACAAATAAATGTTATTAAATAAACTTTTCATATATAGATATTCATAATACCTAATGTAAACATATATTTTTAATATGATTTATCAAATATTACAATTTATATTCAATCATTTTTAAATATATAATATCGAAAACTATTATTGATATTAAAATGTTACATAGATCATAAGGCAAATATTTTTTATATTTTCCATAACATTGGAAAATTATTAATAATGTCCTTTAACATTCTAGTTTAGATTTTAATTCCTTTATGTAATACAAATAATATATAATATGCTTTAATTATAATATACTATAAATATATATATATTTCTAAATCTATGAATATAGGTTAATAATTAAATTAATAATCGTGAATTTATATAAAGCATATTAAAGAATAATACGTTAATGATATATATATATATATATATATATCATCGATATAAAGAAAGTATTTCTTAAACGTATACTTTCTTTATATCGATGATATATATATACGACTCCCATATATATATATAATTTATATAAAAAAAATAATTATATTTAATAATTTAATAAAATATACATATAACCAAATATTACTATGGTGTTAAAATATTGTTTTTATGTTCTAAAAATTAATTTTAATTGCATATGTGTATACTAAAATATTAATAATATCCACCCTAGTTCAATCTTCCTAGAGTCTATAAATAATAATATATAATTCTATAAATGTATTCTATGTACTACATTGTAATACTACTATAGTAAAGTATATGTTATTAATAATAAATAAAGATAACAATATAATATATATATATATATATATATATATATATATATATCATATTTTATATAATATACCTATATTAGTCATGTATATATTATATATATATATATATATATATGGTTTACTAGCGTTGATAAATGATACATGATATATTGATACAGGTCTGGCATATATGCTAAATATATTTAAAATATAATTGTATACTCATAAAATATACTCATTTGCCAATTTGCTACTCATTTAAGTTGTTTAAACGTATATGTGTTATGGTTATAAAGAGAAATGTCATGTAATTTTAATTTAAATTTTAAATTTAAAGAAATAAGGTCAATGCTGGTTTTAAGAAATTTTAACTGGGTGAATTTAATTCACTCAATTACAAATTAAATTTTACATATATGGGAGTACGGATACTTGAGCCTCTTTTTTTTGTTAACAAAAAAACTTATACTAAATCTAAAATGAAATTATTAAATTAAATAAGACAATATCCAAAGGATGGATAATAACAATCCAATCTTCATCCTCTAGATTAACCACACAAATTAAATATCCGATCAATACACACATTCCTTTCCTAATCTCCCTATAATTTCGAAAGCTAAACCAAATGTTATAAATAATGTTAACCAATCTCATAACATTACAATTAAAAACAAACACCCTAAATGTTTCACATGTACAACCCCACCACAACAAAGTGGGCCTTTCCCAATCCTCTTTGACATAACAAATAATCTTCTGCACAACTCGAAAATCAAATATATATTCTACAATAAAACAAGCTACTATAGTATACGAACTACGTCACTACCATAACACCAATTTTAATTGGCAAACACCTCCCTTACCCCACCCCTTCCTGTTATTAGGAATTGGAGAAATTAATTAGACTCTTCAATAATTTCACATGCATTAATATATAACAAGCAACATCTAATGATCTAATAAATTCATCAAAACATACAGATCTACTAATCATACATAATATAATAACTTACAATCTGTAGATCAGAACTCTAATGAAGATATAATAACTAATATTACACATCTTCACAATCAACCTCATCACAAACTCATACTTCATGTATTTTGCAAATTTCAAACTCTCCCCCACCCCCCCCAAACAATAACAATCATTTACAAAATTTTACAAAAATAAACCTATGCTATGCATAACTACTTCCACAAACCTGACCTACTATACACTGTCATCTCCTTATTCACCTATAATTCCACCATCGCCATATTCATCATTACGACATGCATACCTAAACAAATTGCATTACTAAACTTCTGCTCCATTCGTAACAAGATCCCACTTATCCTAGAACTTACTTCCTAACACAACATTGATCTTAAGCACATAAATTTGGATACACATGATGACATAGCCATTATATCATATATGAACACTGGTACTAACTCTTTTTCTCATTTGCCTAAACGTACTATCCATAATAAGAAGGGGGTATTGGTATTATCTATAAATCCTCCCGTCATGTATCTCCTCTACTTGACCATACTCATGATCACTCTGATGCATTTACATGTTCCATTAGTCCACCATACTCCAATACCTTCAATATACAACTCCTTTACCGACCCCCTCTTATTTAATTTCATGATACCTCTCTGAGATTTACTCAGTTACCCATCTAATGTCTGAATATAATATCATTATAGGTGATTATAAATTGCCAATACCCAATCAATTAATATATTCTAAATATATTTCTAAATATATTTATAATCCTAAATATATATTCTAAATATCTACATATATATTGTTGGCCTTAAATCTTAAACTTCACAATACTCACCCAGCACATAAACATGATAATACCCTTGATCTCCTCATTTCCCAAAAGCCATCCAACTCAATTTGTTCTCACTATTTTGCCCGTGTATTACTAATCATCACGTTATCTTCTTTACTTTAGTATTACTTTCATCCAATAAACCGTCCCATCCCACTATCATTCGTTATATTCGCAAAGCATATATATCATCAACTCTGACGATTTTATAAGATACTCAATCCCCTTACCAAATAACTAATCTGATGAATTATGTATAGATCTCTTAACTACCCTTGATTCCCATATTCCGTTAATTATTACAAATATATGCTTATACCTTATAGGTATGTATACATATCTTGGTATATATCCAGGGTTTAATCTACTTAAACAAAAGCGTAAATTACATACATATGAAAATAAATGGATAAAAACCAAATCAGAATATATACTTGCGCTTTATCAACTGGACAAATCCAAGCATAGACGTGATCTCCTAAATGCAAAATATCTCTACATTACTGAATCTATGGAATCATGCTCATCAGATTAAAATAAAACACTCACTATATGCTCTAAACTCCTAGGGCGTAATAAAAAGAATAATTCCCCAGAAACCCTATCTTTAATTTTTGATGATTACTATCGTCATAAGCTCACAAGTAATCTCGGAAATATCCCACCATACTCTCTTTAATAACCCCACCTTGCCAAATCACTCACTTACATTATTTACAGTCCTTTCCATATCAGAAATAGGCACACTCTTTAAAGTAAATAAAGGTTCACATCCTCTTGACCCTATTTATCGTTACCTTCTACACGCAATCGGTAACACCCTCAGTATCCTTCTCAATAATATAGTCTGCGAATCCCTCTAATCCGGTAAGTATCCAACGTCTTACAAACATCCACTCATTATAAACCTCCTTAAGAAACCAAACATTGACTCTCAGAGCCTCAAGAATTACCGCCTAATATCAAACCTATCAATATTCTCCAAAATATTTGAACGTATCGATGTAAAACAACTACCTACCTATTACACAAAACCCACTAATCTTCCAACGTGCATATCTTCCTTCAAAATCAACAGAAACCGCCCTAGCGACAATATTAAGCTATATTCTCACTAATATTTATAATAAAAATGGCACAATCCTCGCATATCACCTCTCCTCCGCGTTCGATACTAGTGACCATTCAATACTCAAACACCGTCTTCCATTTATAGGCATTACTGGGACTACACATACATTTCTATCTTCTTTCATAACAAACCGAACTTTTTCAGTTTTAATTCACTCTATCCGTACATCTCCCCATCTTGTAACACGTGGTGTTCCCCTATAGGATAGGTCTTAGGACCAATACTCTTTAACATTTACATAATTCCCCTTCTCCACCTTATATAGAATTCTCCAATTAACTTCCATACACATGCGGATGATATTTAATTATATATAAAATGTATACAAAAACAAAAAATGTGCACCTGACCACATATCCCCTACTATTACTACCATTCATAACTGGCTAATTCATACTATATAAGTATAAAATATAAGCATATAATTAAAAGATAATAACAATTTAATTTAAAAAAATAATATTATTAATTATTATGATATTTTATATGAAATTTGCTCATATTTTATTGGAATAGATTAATGAATTATATATATATATATATATAAATTGTATATCATATTATAAATACAAATTGTACTAGTCGAATGTTTATAATAATTGTAGGATATATGTATTATAATATAATTATTAATATATTATTATAAACATTTTTATAATATTATTATATATGATAATATCAAAGTATTTATTTGCTCTAAAATTGTATATTATAATATAAATTGATATAATTATATTATTATGAATGCATTTAAAAAATATTTATTAAAGTATTTATTTCAATTATCATTTGGTATTCATTTAAATATGCCTGGATAAAAGTTGAATAATGATAAATATGAATAAGTATTTTATTTAAAAAAATATTTAATCCTACAATTGTTATTTGATAAAATATAATATTCTGTTTTTAATTTGTAAATGTTTGTGTATCATAGATATAGATTTAGGATTCATGATTCCAGTTGATTATATACATACTGATTAATTAATAAATATTAAACAATGGTATACACTATTTTAATATAATTACTATAAAGTTTAAATTTAAATTTAATATTACTATTAAAACATAAATTCAATACTAAATAAATTGCGTGAATGTTATAATTAATTATATTTATGTATATCTACTATTTTTATTGGATATTATAATACTACAATCATTTATATCACGATTATTTTAGGTGGTCGGTAATAGGAGAAGGGTGTCGTATTAGGTACATGTATCCGAGTACCGACCCCACTGTTTATTATTATAAATATAATTATATTAAAAATTAAAAATTGTCACATTATTCATTACCATATTATTACCCTAATTACAAAAGGTCAAAGAAATATATTTAATATTGAATAAGTTATTACAAATAACCATTTAGGGGTCGGTAATCAGAAACTTTCCCATACCATCATTTTAAAATATTTGTTGCTTTCTTTCTGAATTTTTCTCTGTTTTCAATTATTTTTGTTTATTCTATCTGGAATGAATAAGAGGAGTTATTCCAACATGCTGGCACTTTTCTATGAAGGTAACTAACAAAGTTACCAAAACAGTCTCTCCTACTGTATACAGTGTACACTGAGTGTACAGTGTACAGTCTCAGAATGCAATACTAACACTGAGGGTTATCACTACAAGGTTTCATTAGTTATTGTTTGAGAGAATAACATATTAATTTGTTATGTTTTTTAATAACACAAAATTCATATTTTCGTTTATTATTTTGTAACGGTTTCATTTCAAAGTACATAACTATTTTTTAAAATCCTACCTGTATTACTAATAAAAACATATACTATTCTTAATATATATTGTATTTATGAAAATAAAAATATATCTATCTATCTATCATATTATTATATTGTCTTTATGTATTTTATTATATTTTAATTATAATAAAAAATAATATGTATATAATGTTGTTATTATAATAAAACATATAATATAATAAATATTATTTTTAACTATTATATAATATATATATATATATATATATATATATATATATAATATTAATATTCAGAGTTGGCTTAAAAGCCTAGATGAATGAAAAAGCAAAAGATTGTCTGGTCATTCACCTATTTACGATATATAAATTAATAAACGATAATATATAATTGAAATATATATATATATATATATATAAATATATAGGTTATATAAAAATATAATATTGTCTATATCATTGTCATTGTCTATCCATTATAAAACTGTAATATAATATAAAATATTACAAACAATCTACCTATAATTATTATCTATGATATATGATATATCATAGGTAGTAATTGGAAGGAGGTAATTGACAGATGCATATTTCGGGAGTTCACTATGGGCGGTCTTACATCGTCACGCTCTACTGAACATGCTAACATATTCTGAATATGTAACATCTATTTACATAGAATATAATGCGTATACAAATTAACTACGATTCGTTTATATATCATACATAAAAATACATACTTATTTATTATTTATATAACTATATTTATATATATATACCTACATACACACACGCATACAGATACATACCAATTTACTATTTATATAAATATATACACATATACACACAAATATCTACATCCATATATGCGAATTTATATATACTTATTTATATCATCAATTCTATATTATATTATACAATTTTGTATAGTTAAAATATTAACTATAAACAATTTCATAAATTAAAATATAGAATTGATGATATAATAATTACCAATGATGCCCTCGTCTTCACTCATGATTCCTATAGGCCGAACCTCTACCTAGCTATTGATGTATGTTGCAGCCACGTGGACGGCATCACGGTGTATGCTGGATGAGGAGATGATGGATATAGCCTATAGTATATATACTATAGGAGTAGATTGAATCTAGTAATCAATGTAGGTAGTAGGTAGAGGGGTGCTTTGTATAGGAATCATGGGTGAAGATGAGGGCAGCATTGGTAATGGCAAGGTCGTCATGTTATACTATACATTACATATATGCGAATTTATATAACTTATGATATATCATGTATACACTATTTACTAAATATATACGAATGTAATTATAGAAATATAACAATATTTAACATGTATATACAGTACACTATATTGAATCGTAGTGTATATTAATCTAGGTCACCATGGGATTAAAATAAGACAAATGACGTTGCTAGTTTATATAATAGATGTTACATAATTACACACAATTATATATAGACTTGCGTATACAGGTATGGAAAATGCACACAACACTATTAGGCCTATATGTTATCCAATTTGTATATTCATACATATTCATACATATTCGTATTTAGAAATTAGTTACATATATTTTAATGCAAATACGTATAGCTATATATGTGTAATGTATTCGATAGTATGTATAGTTATATATATATATATATATTATATATTTTAAATTATATTGTATACGATAAAAAAGTATTGAATATATTAATTTTATTTATTATGAAATATATAAATAAATTATAATATGAGTGATATATAATAATAATGATAATAATGTGTACACGTAACAAAATAACAGAAACTATTCATTATCATTGTCAGCATTATCATCATCATCATCATTAATTGACATACTATCTTCTTATGGATTGATAAGATAAGATCCTCTCATTAGTAGATCAAACGCTGGATCTATCGAAGAATACTGTGCGAATTATTCCATCAGGCGCTAAAGTTTTTCCTTGGCGTTTGATTTTATTCATGCTAACCATGCATAGCAATCGTTAGCTTCAAATCAACCGCCATTTCATACGTACAATGTTAAGTAATTTATAAATTTATAAATGTATACATATACATGTTACGTGTGGTTTACCGACACGTTTATTCAGTATACGATGAGAAGCTTCCGTGTCCTCGATGGTTCAGATATCAGACCATAAACCGAAATTGTAGAGACTTTATTAATATATGTCATAATAATAATAATATATTATTATAAATATAATATAAATATTTATTATAATACATATTTATTAGAAGAAAGTTGTACATTTGTTTCGTATGTAAATAAATTATACGTATATAAATTAAGTATATATTATTATATATATTATTATATTATATTACGTATATATATATATATATATATATATATATATAAAAACTAGCAACGTCATTTGTCTTATTTTAATCCCTTGATGACCTAGATTAATATACAGTACGATTAAATATAGTACACATGTTCAATATTGTTATATTGATATAATTACATTCGTATATATTTAGTAAATAGTGTATACATGCTATAACCAAAGCCATTTGCCTATAGTATAGCCATCATCTCCTCCTCCAGCATACACAATGATGCCGTCCACGTAACTTCAACATATAGCTATTAACTATATAAAATTGTATAATATAATATAGAATTGATGATATAAATAGGTATATATATATATATATATATATATATATATATATATATATTCGCATACATGGATGTCGGTATTTGTGTATATATATATGTGTATATATGTGTATATATTTATATAAATAATAAATGCCTATGTATTTGTATGCGTATATGCGTATGTGTAATGCACATTGTGCATGTATGTATATATATATATATATATATATATATATATATATATATATATATATATTTGTATCCGATATTATTATATGTGTGATTCAATAAATAAATATATATATATATATATATATATATATATGTATTTAAATATAGTTATATAAATAATAAATTTGTATGTATTTTTATGTTGGAGTTAATTTGTATACGTCCCTATATAATACTACTAAATTAAATATAAATGAATTAAACATTAACATTTTAAATATACATACAAATTAAAAAAAAATACTAGACGATAGGCTGCTACTAAATACAACCGGGAAGAACTTCCTGGTATAACATAGGCTACTTCCATTCTATATATATATACTTATATTTGTTAATATAATAAAATGTTAATGAACCATTAAATAGATATACAAAGTATAAATTTAAATAACATACTATAAAATATAAGTGAAAACATATATTATTAATAGATGTGTATATGTAGATATAATGTAGTAGCTATTAAGAAATTTATTAATCGTTAAATATAAATATAATATTATGTATTTCATTTTATATAGGATGATTAACGAATTGAACTGGAGTGACTTGCAAACTAATTTATTAAGATATAAGTTATTAAAAGATATATAATTTACATTATTAAGTATAATATAAGATATATAATTATAAGCTCGTTAATGTTTGGTGACCCTAAAAAGGGCCGATTGTAATTATAAAATAGTTAAGAGCTAAAGAAAGCAAAAATAAACTAAAAAGCCATATTACATATGATTTATTAATATTTCATCAGATGAAAATTACTATATGAGTATATTATATACTCAGTATACAATATATCAAACCATAACTTATATTATAAGCATATGATGCCATATCATTTAATAGTTAATAATATTAACTTAATATGAATTATTTTAGAGATTATTAAAGTTTATTTTACATTTGGAATGTGAAATTAATAAATATAATTAAATTCGTTTAATTGTAGATTAGATCAAATATTGTAATATTATATTAAATATCAGAAATATAATTATAATCTCGTTATTTCTGGGTGGGCCTAAAAAGGGCCGGTGGGAATTATATTAATATAATTACAAAAATGTAGCCTTAACTGTTTTTTTTGGTAGATTTCTTAAAAACTGGGTTTTTCACTATTTTTGAAACAGCCTACTTGGCTTTCTTTGGTAAAGATATATAACCATTATAATAATATATAACCATATATAACCTTTTTAACAATTGCTTTTTTGGTAGTCTTCTTAACAATTTTTTTAACCGATGTATTCTTTGCTATAATTTTCTTCGGTGCAACTGGTTTATTGACTACCTTCTTTACTGGCTTTGCTTTAACTGCAATTTTAAGACTTCCGGTAGCACTTGTACCTTTGACTTGATATAATAAACCGTTACTGACACCATTACGTAAACATGTTTTTAAATTACTGTTAATTTTCTTGTCGTTAGTTCCTAACTTATAATTATCAGAAATATATTTAAGAATAGCTGCACGAGATGATCCTTTTCTTTCCTTTAATGAAGAAATTGCTGATTCTACCATCTCATTGAACTTGGGGTGAACAGCTACAACTTTGGCTTTAACGGTTTTCTTAACTGGAGAACTCATAATAATATACGAACAAGAGAAATATTCGAATGATAAAATTCCATTGTCTAACTGATAATATATACTATTAAGCGGGTGTGAAAGTAAGCTCTATATTTTGTGTAAAATTAATTCTAATTTTCTCTAATTCTGTCTCTTTTTATAAAGTTTGTACTCGATTATATCAAACTATATCAAATATTTTTAATAATATTTTTTTTAATATAATAGATCTTATTTTCATTTAGATGAATATCCTAAGCGTATATAATATAATTTTAAATTAAAATAAGAAATATACGATAAACCACTAATTTCATAATTTTTAAACTTGATTTTTCAATTAATTGCAAAAAATATATGTAATTAATAATTTTTTTTTTAATGTATGGTTTATTTAAAATAATTGAATATCATTTTAATGTAATAACAAACAATATTTCTATTTATTTAAGTGTATCATAGATTATTTTCACATATAATATTAATAATAAGCACAACAATTTCTTAGATTTTCCATATAACAAAATTGTATATTTAACATATATGTTTATATAAATAACATATTTTTAATTTATTTTAAACTAACATATAACTTATATTATTTATAATTTTCTACTATTTTCCATGTTGATATAAAATTATTTTATAATTTAAAAATTCGTAATTTTGTCCAAATAATGTTTAGTATAATAATTATCTTAACCTATTATGATCAAATATTATATTTAAATAATAATAAAATAGGCTTAAATTCTCTTAAGTCCATATATTACATATTTTAAATACATGGTCGTAATACATGTAGAGTTGAGATTGCAATCTTTGATTATATTCTTAATTTAGTATAATATATTAATTATATAGTTTAATTACAGGTTGTAAGATTATATTAGATATTCTAATTCTGTATCTTTTAATTAAAACATATTTGGTATAAACAAAAAATATACATATTTTATATAAAACCTATCTCATAATGTTATTCTTAATTTAATATTCAGTGAATATTATTCACACCTGTCATTATTATATACTAATAGTGATCATCACTTTTTTGTATTACAATGTTTAGGAAATATTGATTGGGAAAATACAAATATCATTACATTTTAAATTAAATGTGATAAAGAGGCATCATAATAATGTCAAGTATGTATGCAACTAATAAATAGTATACGTTAATTTGAATACCCATTATCTCCTTCTCCTATAATTGAATACACATTTGTTTTTTTTTAATTTAAAATATTTTAATAATATTTATATAAATTATAATTATATAATGTATCTACTTTTAAAGGCGGATTATTTCTATATTATAGTAACTTTAATATTTATATACTTATATTTTACTGTATTAATTTACCAGTAATACGAGATATATATTACGGATATTTTAATCTTATAAATTCTGAATTTATTGAAATATACTTATTAAATTATAATTATCACATAATCATTAACGTTTAATTAATTATATGTAATAGTTTAAACCTATATAGTATGTAATACCAGAGGTGATTCCATTATTAGACAATTTTTATAAACTATTAAAATGTACAAATACTATTTATTTTGTTATATATACTTTATAATAGTGAATAAATATTAGTTATAATATAAATAAATTGAATAAACGTGTTAAATATGGGTGGTCCTAAAAAGGGATGATACTAACTTGTGTGCTATCCATGCTAAACGTGTTACTATTATGCCTAAAGATATTCAACTTGCAAGAAGAATTCGTGGTGAACGTGCTTAATTTTATCTTCTTTTCCTATACAAATCGGCCCTTTTCAGGGCCACACAATTCTAACATTTTTATATTCTATATTATTAATTACTTTATTTTATATTAATCAATATGATAATCATATGTCATTTATTTCCAGTCTTACATTATAAACATATTAATGAATATATTTATGGTAAATATAATAATTATTTATATACTCTACACTTAGACTACTCTCAACATATTTATCTATATATAGTCGGTATATATTAATTACTAGTAACATTTTGAATTTATACATATAGGCTGATTAGAACACGACAAATCAATTGAACAGGTGTATGCGAGTAGCAATACATATAGATGTTCATTTATTATAAACTAAACTAGTAATATAATAGTGACTTTATTGTATAGCGAAAATTAACTAATTATATTGAACCTTAATTTAATTATTTATTATTTAGTTAATTATTAAATAATAGAAGATAAATATAATGTGTTTATATGTATGTGTAGGTTTGTGTATATATATATACAATTTTATTTGAATTATATACATAATTAGCGATCTATTGTACTCGTCTTCATTCGTAAAGCCCCTTATATATATTTAATTATGTATTAAAATTATGTTTAGAATATAAAATGTATATGTATTAAAAAGTAAATATATATTGGCTTCGTAACTGTATGCTCAATGAGTATACAGTCGTGTATAGAACTATTGTATATATATATATAAAATCCATCTAAAAATATATATATATATATTAGCTTAAATATTAATAGTATTACATAATTAACTAAGGTATATTTATACAATAGATATACCTTAATCAACTATTTAAGAGTAATACCAAAGATAATACTATTAATATTTAAATAAATTACATATAGTGTACATATACCTATATAGTAATACCAAAGGGCTTTGGTAATACTATAGTATTTATAATAGTATTAATATTTATATTTAAAAAAATTATTTATAAGATTACATATTTATTTATAATAATGTATACTATATATAAATGTACGTGGTTTTGTTTAATATGTATATGAAGTAGGATAATGTTTCCATATTGTTATTATACTTGTAAATATAATTCATATAATATGATTTACTAGAATTGTTTTCATTACATATAATAAACTTATTTAAAATTGGGTGGCCCTAAAAAGGGCCGATTGTTGTCGATTATGAGATTAAGAAATTATTTAGAACTGGTGTATTTAGTAACGGCTTTGGTACCTTCACTTACGGCATGTTTAGCTAATTCTCCTGGGAGTAAAAGACGAACAGCGGTTTGAATTTCACGGCTCGAAATAGTAGATTTTTTGTTGTACTTTGTCAAACGAGAAGCTTCGTTCGCAATACGTTCGAATAAATCATTGACAAAAGAATTCATAATGCTCATAGCTTTGCTTGAAACTCCAGTGTCGGGGTGTACTTGTTTCAAGACCTTGTAAATGTATATACCGTAGGACTCCTTCCTCTTCTTATGACGTTTCTTATCTCCAGTTTTAGTAGTCTTGGTAGACTTCTGGACAGTTTTCTTGGAACCTTTAGCAGCTGAAGGGAACACCATGTTGAAATAATACTAATGTATGAATTGAATGATTCGTGTCTCGACTTATATTTACTTTAACGTGGAATGAATAACCAATAGGCTTCAAGTACAAAAGGGACTATATCGCGTATTTATACAATTTTAACGGTAATTCAACCGATGCACAAAGGAACAAAGGAATTCTGAAATGGAGCATTAGTCATCGTGTAGTAATACAAACCGATTTGTATTCTTAACAAAGAATTATACAAACTAATTATAGTATTTCATAAACTACCGTTTAATGATATATAAATCGTAGAATAAAATAATACAATCATTACTACTTACCTATACTTGCTATTAACATGTCTGGACGAGGAAAAGGTGGAAAAGGATTAGGAAAGGGAGGTGCCAAGCGTCATAGAAAAGTACTTCGTGATAACATCCAAGGTATCACTAAACCTGCTATCAGACGTTTAGCACGCAGAGGAGGTGTGAAACGTATCTCGGGACTGATTTACGAAGAAACTCAAGTTCTCAAGTGGAGTTCTCAAGGTATTCTTAGAGAATGTTATCCGTGATGCCGTTACCTATACTGAACATGCCAAACGTAAGACCGTTACTGCTATGGACGTTGTTTACGCTTTGAAACGCCAAGGTCGTACCCTTTACGGATTCGGCGGTTAAAACTTGAACTTCAATATTACTTATTAAACAATCGGCCCTTTTTAGGGCCACCCAAACTTATACGAGTATATTAATTCAATTTGAATAAGTAACGATTTATAATTACTCTTGCATCACTATTAATATAAAACCAGATCTATATACAATATAATATTTTTATATAAGAATACATTAATTTTATAAAATATTGGCTTACTTTATAATGTATATATGTTGTACAATTTTATTTATAATATAATTTTTAAATATATATTAGTACTCTGAATCTATAGATAGTGTTTTATAATGTTTTATTATTTATTTTATAATCTACATTTAATATCAATCTAATTAACAATTATAATGATAATATTTATTAAATATACAGATTATTTAAAATACCATCTAGATGACATTTCTGAAAATTAGTAATAATATTATTTAAATTGTATTCACTATAGTGAAGAAAATATATATATAGAACGATTTTAAAATCAATATTCTTGTTATAACTACTAGTAACATATATGTTATAAATAATAGATACATTATATCAACTAATTTATTTTTATTATAAATTAGTATATTATTTAAAATAATTATTTTTGGCACTGGTATATTATCAGAATATTATAGTCATTCCGCATCAGTAATTGAAGATATATATATATATATACATTCATTTGTATTCTATACATAAATAGCGTTGATACAAGACAAAGACGTCACGCTTTAGTGCACTCGTAGTAATTAACTAGTAAGTTTATATTATCAGAGCAGTAGGCAGTACGGCGTACGTATATAATATAACTAGGATGTTTTGATATTACAAATAACCAACAGCTTTGGTTTGTATTCACAATGAAAGAAATGCAAATTAGATAATTACATGCGAAACTTATATTATACAATTATTAATATTGCTTATTTTACTCCATATGTAATTTAGTTAAATATTAATAGTATTACTATTATATAATTTACTATCATTAATGTATATACTAATACTATAGTATTTATAACAATGTTAATATTTATATTAAAAAAAAAATATAGTACATATTTATTTATATATAATAAATACAATAACGTATACTATATATAAATGTACTTGTATATGAAATTGTAGTTTTGTTTAATTAATATTAATATTTTTAATTATTAATCATTATTAATTAATATTATTTATATGAAGTAGGATATTGTTTCCATATTGATTATAATAATTATCATACTGTAAATATAATTATTAATATTCATAAAAAAAATACGTGTATATATTGAAATATAATAGTATATAATACTATTTATTTATTGAATCACACATATCATAATATCTTATATATATATGTATTAAAAGTAAATAATCTATAGATTATATATTTTTTTAAATATATTTTAAATTGTTAGGTGAACATAAATATTATAGTTTAACGCCAAACTCCATATGCTAATATAACCTATAGGTATATATATATATATATATATAGGCTGATATAAAATTATATATTTATAGTCCACAGTCAAATACAAACCTATGTATAAAAATAAACGATCATATATTTGTCTATGGGTATATAGGTATATGTTCATATAAATATAAATACACAACAATTACATTGTTTAAATGTAGGTTTTGAAAGTAAATAGTATTTTTCGCTCCAAACTGTATGCATATCACGACCTAGGTCATGGAATAGGAAAATATACTATAAATGAGTATACCAATATATATATATATATATATATTAATTTATTATATACCAAACTAGTAATATAATAACGGCTACATTAATATTGTGAGAAAATTAACTAATTATATTTACTATGAATTTGATAAATTACCACGTGGATAATATATATACTATTTATACTTTATTATAACTTTATTTATATAGGTAGGTATATTTATATAACTACCTATGTATATTATACATTGTATAGTATCGTATTATCATAGTATAGTAGTCATATAATGCTGGATATTTGGATATAATTTCACCTATAGTATCTTAGTAAATACATAGTGTACTTATATATATATAGATTGGTTATTTGAATTATATTTATAAATAGAATTGTGAAAATACAAAGGAAATGATGAACTTCATATAAATAAACCGTATTCATATACTATATATATATATATATATATATATATATATATATAGGATGTTATGATATTATAGATAATATAATGTATTTGTTTGTATTTATATTCGAGTAATTATTAGTTAGTAATTCATATTTAGCATGTCAAATATTTGATAAATTATATAATTTATCGTTAAAACAATATAATGATATATACGGATTATTCTTTATAATAGGTTTTTACAACTCATTGATTCCAAATAATCAAATGCAAATATTTTGAATTAATATACACCTTAAGGTAAATAAAACAATATACATGCATATAGAAATAATGAATAGAAAGGAAACGTATAGCTATATACAATGAATATTATGGCATGCATTTTATCTATAGATCTATAGTTTACCAAGGTTAAATATAAATCTAGATATTCTCTTTAGTTCTATGTATATCATCGATATAAAGCATAGATTTAGATATTCTCTTTAGTTCTATGTATATCATCGATATAAAGCATAGATTTAGAGTATTAGTGGTACTCTAAATCTATGATATTAAACATAGATTTGTATTTTACTTAAACTATAAATCGTAATTTAGGTAAAATATAAATCTATAGATATAAAAAAAGATTTATTTACATCGATGTATCATATCGGTCTCTATCGGTAGATAAATGCACTTCTTAGTTGAACTCTGGGTTGAACTTAGTAAACAAATATGTTTATATTTCTTAATTTACAGTTTTTTTATTTAAATATATTATATATAAATGTATTAATTATATAGTTATTTGACAACCTTATCATAACAATTTTATAAATATTTATATTATGAATAGACTGGTTAGTGTTATATCATGTAACAATAATTTATAATCCCTACAATAGATACAATTATCTAATTTTTAATTAAATTTATTGTAAAGAAATAAATCATAAACAAATATTAATTATTAATTATTAATTTAATACATCATGTATTACATGCTTTAGTATAAATTATTGATTCAATATAATTATTTTAATTATTATTTATATATTTACAATTTTAGATGGTATTAATTTGAAATTAAAATGAAATTATTAGTATTGCAATAATATTTACTATTTCAAATCCCATTTGAAATGGGCATTATAATAATAATGATTATTATAATTAATAAATATTATCATAATCATCTTAATAATTATGATACTTATGATAATATTTATTAATATTATAGTCAGTTTCTTTGTATGAGTATGATTTGTTTTATATTGGTGATATTTTAATAATATTGATATTATTGAAATAAAATCTTATTAAATTATTTCGATCATTTATACAAGTAAACTATCGAGTCCCTTATTAACGACGCGATATTAATATTGAGTCCCTTTTATAATTAATGAAGAACCTAATGATTCAATATTCTTCGTTATCCAATTTATTTATGTTAATATAAAGTCTCTGGGTGAAGACGATAACAATAATACACAATATCTAAGAGAATCAATATCTTTGGTATATTGTCGTTCATGTCTTCTCCCATATTAATTAAATAAAGTGAATAAATAAATGCATATAAATAACTGGGAAATTAATAACATTTTAATTTCCCTATTTATAATAATTAATATATGTGGGATGTGATTTTAAATCTAATTCCATAGTGTACCAGATACGCCATACCTAAGAGTATTATCACGTACCAGGTACGTCGTCGTACCTTTCCTAATTAAATAAATTACATGTATATAGAATCGCGTCCCTTATAATAAACTCAATGCTTATATATGATCCAAATCTATCATTAATATTGTAGTTTTTTCAAGTTTTTATTTAAAAAAAAGTTATAATCATAAATTTGGAAAAAAATGCTTACTATTTTTTACATATTATATATTACTTATTAAAAATTAATTTATTTAAATTTTAATAAATTATCATTAAATACATTTATATTATACATTTATATTATAAATTGGAGTTTGCATATTACGACCATATTAAATTATAATACAATTTATTTAGAATTGTTTATAAACTAGAAAATAAAAAATAAAAACCCAGATATTTCTAATTATATAAATAAATAAATATATAATAATGTAATGAACATTTAATATATAATATAAATTTATATTCATAATATTAATTATTATAGAAATTAAAATTAAAAAATTTTTGAAGAGCTGTTTTATTTAGAATATAGTGTAAAACTGGAATGCATATTCAAAATAATTTGGTACGATGTGTGTTTTGTTAGAAAGGCGCACTCACTTAAGTAAATAAAAATATATATATATATATATATATATATATGTACATATTATAGTCATCGATATAAAGAAAGTTCTTTATATCGATGATTATAGTATGTAATATCTACATATGATAGTTAGTAAAATAAATCTATATAAAAAGTTTGCATTAAAAGTTTAACTTATAATGTTTTATCAATGATAATTTATCATATATATTAATTAATACAGAGAAATTCACAATATACTCAATTTTACTAACCAGTTACAGTAACTCACAGTCTAAATATAACTTAACTATATTTACTTCAATGAGCGTACATATATGAAGATGCATTCACCTAGTTAATTGAATATATGCGTCAGGTGTTCACTGCTATGTTGAGATTACTATTTAAATTGTCTACATTCAATAGCATGTCTTCTCATAGATATCCAACTCACTGGTCTATATTTATATTATATTATAATTCCATGTGCCTGTTCGTTAATCCTGTATTTAACGTATTAAAAACCAATTCATTAAATATTAAGTTAATAACTTTTCTAAATAAATATAATAATTAAACTGTTTATCTACTGCATACACACACCTTTATATTCATCAGCTTTTTAGATATATTAATTAATATGATAAAACTTATCAAAATCATCTTCTATGCATGTGTTTTTATAATGAGATCTGATTAAATAATTGTAAATTGATACAGTTTATTAATATTTCTCATTAATCAAAATTGAAATAACTATTTAATTTATCACTACTTAAATAGGTGTGAAATATTATGAATTATTATTGTTCTATAGTTTATATAATGTAATATAATTATAATTATATCTATATTATTTAATTTATTTAAAAGTAATGTTAAGATTTTATTTCTCAATATATCGACATTGAAATTTAAGGCGACAGATCTTTTAATCATTAATATTTCACTAACAAAACAGGACATTTTGAGAAGACTAAAGATAAACTTCACTTCATGCGAGGGGAGATTTCTTCATCATATCTGTACGATAACAGTTCATAAGGTAGTAATGGTGTCGCAGGTTCCGATACTGAACTCCGAAACATCCAAAACTTATATGCCTGTACCTACACATATGTACACACCTACCCCTATACCTCTACTCCTACCTCTTTCCCTATATCTACCCCTATACCTACCCCTATACATATGAATACACCTATCTCTACATCTACTCCTATACCTCTACTCCTACCTCTTTCCCTATATCTACCCCTATACATATGAATACACCTATCTCTACATCTACCCCCATACCTCTACTCCTATCCCTTTCCCTACATCTACCCCTATGCCTACCCCACATACCCCTACTTATATGCCTGTACCTACACATATGTCTACACCTACCCCTATACCTTTACTCCTACCCCTTTCCCTACATCTACCCCTATGCCTACCCCACATACCCCTACTTATATGCCTGTACCTACACATATGTCTACAACTACCCTATACCTGTACTTCTACCCCTTTCCCTACATCTACCCCTATGCCTACCCCACATACAGGTACGAGAACACGTCATTCAATGAGACAACACTCCTCCACAAACAGGTAATCCATCTTGATGAAACCATGGTACTGTGGGCGCCTGACTTCGCATATACTATCTGCATGCAGTGCAGTGTCTCATTCCAGAAGCTTCTACAGAAGTTAAGACATCACTGTAGACTGTGTGGTTGTGATATCTGGCATAGCTGCTAGAGCTTCTTACCTCTAACTAATGCCTGTTAGTAAAACTATCCATTACAACCCTAATACAACCAGGCCCACTTTAGTGCAACAAACCCCCATAGTACCACCATAACCACTAGTACATAACCACTAATATCTCATTAGTATCAAAAAGTCTCTTTATACCACCACTAACACCTATTAGTACCACCAGACTGATATTAAAAATATAAACCCACATCCCTTAGTATAATCAATAACCAGCACACCTTAGTACAACCTCTGTCTCTTCTTACTAGATATGTAAATGAGCCTAGTTTTTTTTTATATGAACTGAGACTTGTAATTGTAATGCTGAATCCAGGCTTATATTTTTGTTTAAAAAAGACCCTGAGTCAAGTTGAGACTATTACATCTACAAATTTGAGATTATTTCTATATTTTCTATATCCATTTCACAATATATTATATTATATTATATTTTAATAATTAAACTCATTTATTATCATATAATAATATGTAATATAAATATTTATTTAAATGATTTTCATTTATTTAAGCAATACATTTGATCACTGAGGATAATATGGGACTGATAATAGATAAATATATGTTATCAAGGCTAATTTGATGCATTTTGATACTGAGAATATATGAATATTTTTATTCTTGTTTAACTGAACCTTCTTTCCCTTTTGTAAACTATAGTTATATAATTTCAAAAACTTGCAGGACATCGAATCTTAGAAATAATAGACTCAAATTTATAAAAAATAGTCAATACTTAAAATATTCTGTTTCTAATCTATCTTATACTAAAATATAAGGCTTAGAAACCTGTAAATCCATTGGAAACCTTTAAAATTATAGAAAAAATGTAAACCTAAGTTAAAATTTATCATCAGATTAATATATGACTGATGTTTAAATGAATAATAAATAAATCTATATATGAAATATAGTATGTATTTACATAAAGCTAATTCAACTATGAAATAATTCCTTAGACCTAATAGATTTTACTTATATGCAATATCTACAGTTTTTAAAGACAATTTAAAACACCCATACACACTAATACACACACACATATATACACATACACATTCACATAGTAAGATAATCTACCAGCTGAGAACACCCGTGTTGTCTGATAAACTCATGCGGTCCATTGTCGTCATGGCAACTAACTATATACAAAGTTAGTGCGCACACTTGGGGTTGGTAGCGGGAAGATAAGTATAAGACAAACACGTGATCCACTCATGTATTCTTATATAATAATTTGACGTTAAATTTAGTTTAAATGATTTTAGGAGTATATCGGTATTGTATTCTACTAAATAGTTATATAGATAGATATATAGTTTATTGAGTGTTGACACACAAAATGATATAAAACAATAATTTAATGATAAATAATAAATTACAATAAGAATGATGGTTTATACACGGCCCATTATATTTGTAGATATTGACATATATGAGAAATAAGTGTGTTTATTACTCTATAAAGTATAAGATTTACTTGTAAACTAACAACTTTACATAATATAGATGAACCATCGATCATAACTTCTATACTGTATATTAGTAATACATTATATTCTGAAAACATCACATCATCTATTGACACACATAATATATAGGTCACATGGACATTTTCAAGAACATGATGACACAGAATACACTGAAAGAGAAGATAGTTAGTTTTACCCATATTACACTACCCATTATAATACTTAGTATTTACCACTAGTACAATATCTTTAAACTTAAGGTGATGTATGTGTAGAAATTTAGCAATTTTTATATTAAATTTTATTGTCTGATATTTTTTATATGAATTCAGATTCAATTATATGTCTTTTCATATACTTGTCATTATAGAACTATTATATGTATTGAGTCACTTTTTATTGTATAGTCTACACATTATATAATACAACAGTATTACAATAGGACATTCATAAAATATATATCATTATATATATTTATACATATATATTTTTTTTTTAAATTATTATTTATAAATCAACTTATGAAACTATTTGAAATATTATTTTTTATAATATTCTATTGTTAGTTAAATATATATATATATATTAGTAAAATATATTTTCCATAAAGCAATATAAAATATAAAATAGATTTTCCTGTAGAGCAACGAATGCATACAAACCTAGAGTGAAAATATTGATCATTGAGTAATATGCATTTGAAATTTCATAGCATAATATTTGTAATAATTATTTCTTATCTTTTATAAACTTATTTATTATCTATCACATTACATTTATAAATGACTATAATGATGTGTATAATATATAATAGTATCTATATAATAATGTACCATAATAAATATTACTATATTCATATTATATAAAAATGTATAAATTAAAAATATTTCTACTTTTTTAAATATGGTAGGGTCATAAAAACATGTTTTTATGTGATTTATATATTGTTTTTGAATGCAAATGTTTCATATACACTAAATTACATACGTAAATGATATTTTAATGGAATAATATTTTTTTTTGTTTTTTATGATATTTAACCACTTTATGCAATTTTTACCAATTTATGCACTGCGACAGGGCCTTAAGGGTAGGCGCTGGAGTTCATCTACACCATGCTATTTATAGCTCCACCGAAAATGCTATTGATAACAAATTAATAAAGATAATTACATAATTTTCATAAATACAATTAATTTAAAAGAATGAAAAAAAATAGTTTAAAAACTATGAATATTTTTTATTATAAATATATTATACTAATCATGATTTATTTGTAAATATAAAGTATTAAATAGAATAATGATATACAAATAGGCAGTCATATATATTATACATTTACAGTAACAATTTCAGATACAAATAATATAAATTAAAAAAGTAATAGGCATTTACATGTGGTTACTAAGTGAAAAAGAAAAAACTTGGAGAAAATGACATTCAAAGTTTTTACATAAATAATCATAGATAATATGTACAAATATGTAACTATATAAAATATACAATATAAAAACAAATATATAACACGTGATTTGTTTATTTATTTAATGCTATTTAATCTATGCTAAAATAAATCTAGAAATTTTTAAATTAAACGATTATTCTAATAAATCGTAATATAAGATTACATATTACAAGTATTTACATAAATACAAAATATATTTATAAATATATTACTCCTAAAACACTTTATATTGATAGAAATACTCAAAAATATTTTAGGATATTATAAATAAAATACAGAACTTGTAAAATACATAATAAAAAAATATTGTAAAAATTAAATTATTTAACACATTTTAACTCCAGCGCCAACGTAACCTTGCCGGCGTTTACATGTAAAATATAGGGGAAAATAGCTATTTTTTAACAGGCTATGTCTTTTCTATTTATTAGTATTTTGTCTAAATTTTTTTTAATTATCTAGAAAACATTCATCTATAGTTATATAGGTACATCATAAAATAATAAATGTATTATTAATTAAAGAAAAGTTAATTATAATATTAAAATTATTTTAAAATAAATTTATTACCATTTTTTATTATTATTTTTCAAATAATTATATTAATAGATTATATTTACGTTAGCTTACATACCTATATAATAATAACCATATATCAGGTATATACTCAGAAAAGTCATATACTCACCCCAGTGATGTTCCTTTCCCCACTAATCCGTTGACACCATGTCCGGAACTAGATAACCAGACCTCACCAACTATAACACTGCGTCTATCTAATCGTAACGCACCGCTCGTCTTATAGACTCGTAGCCATTTGATTTACAAACGGATATTATATGTCTAGACATATCCATATATTCATATATATATATATATATATATATATATATATATATATATATATTGTTAAATTGAGTGGAGAGATTTTTTTCTATATTATTGTATCAAAATTATAAATATTGTTAATATAATATGTATTGTGTATAATATAGTATATATTGAATACAATATAAATAGCGGATACAAATTAACCCCTCAATACAATACAAATATGATTACAATTGAGCATGATACCAGCGTATCTATGTTTCAACTGTAACACTTCATTTGTTTCTACTGGGAGTAAAACCAGCATTAGCTATATTTCTTATAATTGTATAATCTATTTCTCAATCAACTACGATGAATTTTCTTAATTGATTTAACATTATGATTATAGAACACGTTACATAATATATTACATAAGATATTACTTAAGGTATTACATCAGTGATTACATGGTATTATAACTTCATACATGGTAATATTCACAGAAAAAGAACGACTAGAATACGTTGCAGGAGATTGAATATCTAAATCTGATGAAGAGGCTATACGTTCAGCGCGGTGACAACTCTTTCACTGTTATAGGTGTAAGCGATACCAGCGGAACCAGGCTACCTAGTAAGGCTGGTGTGGAGCACAGACGAACTGCTGATGGGTCTGACTCCACTACCATCATCGTAACATTAGCTACAATAAGTGTTGGTACATCATCACATCGAGGTAGTGAATGTTAGACTAGATAGTAACGTATACCCAGGCTGTGGCACATTATAAACTTAATACTATGTTATTAGCGCATTATACGATAGCGTAGCATTACTCTAATTCATCGGGCGGAGTGAAACAAGTGAAATTTCAAAAAATATTAAAAAAAATCACATTTCCAAACCAATAAGTAAGATTTATTATAATATTTAGCTAAAGAGGTGTTCACGCGAGCAAACCATTGTGTAAGAATTCCGCAATCGCAAAAATATGTATTTTTATAAGACGCTTACAAAATATTCTAATTATAATATGTACACACTTGGTGAGGAAAACACATGCACGAGTATACAGATGAGAATATATGCATACAAAATGACATTCACATGTGAATCAATGTATAGCCTCAATGTATAGCTTTAAAAGATAATAACAAATATTAACATGTTTAATTGGAATTTATATTCGTTTCTCAGTTTTATCGATTAAATATAATTTTATCTAACATAACTCAATTTTGAAATACATTTTATATAAATATAAATATTCTAAATATTATTAACTAAGCATAACAAATTAGGAATAAATTATATGATAAACTTTATCTTAAAGCCTATATTTTATATCATAAGATCATATATTATATATGATATTATTATATTTAACATATAAGTTTATATAGCTATTTAAATTTAAATAAGTTATATTATTATAAATATAAATATAAGTTTAAAATTATTTTATATTTTTGCAAAGTTTATATATTATAAATCATATATAATATAGGTGTTTTAATATAGAATTTTAATATTAATATATAATATAGAATTTTCAGATTTTGCACTCATTTGAAGGTTTCGAATAGTAAATAAATACACTTCGAAGGTTTCAAATAGTATTATTTTTATTAAATTAAGTATTCGAAGGTTTCGATTAGTAAATAAATACACTTCGAAGGTTTCAAATAGTATTATTTTTATTAAATTAAGTATTCGAAGGTTTCGAATAGTAAATAAATACACTTTGAAGGTTTTAAATAGTATTATATGTATTAAATTAAGTATTCAAAGTTTTCAAATAGTTAATTTATTCATTTCTAAGGGGTAAAATAGTAAATAAATACACTTAAAAGGTTTTAAATAGTATTATTTATATTAAACCAAGTATTCAAAGTTTTCAAATAGTTAATTTATTCATTTCTAAGGGTTAAAATAGTAAATAGATATACTTCGAAGGTTTCAAATAGTATTATTTGTATTAAATTAAGTATACAAAGTTTTCTAATAGTTAAATTATTCATTTCGAAGATTTAAAATAGTAAATAATTACACTTAAAAGGTTTTAAATAGTATTATTTATATTAAACCAAGTATTCAAAGTTTTCAAATAGTTAATTTATTTATTTCTAATTGTTAAAATAGTAAATAGATATACTTTGAAGGTTTCAAATAGTATTATTTGTATTAAATTAAGTATACAAAGTTTTCTAATAGTTAAATTATTCATTTTAAAGGTTTAAAATAGTAAATAAATACACTTTGAAGGTTTCAAAAAGTAAATATATTTAAAAAGGGTTATGAATTTTGATTAATGATTATAATTATAATCATTGAAAATATCAATAAGTCTAATTTCTCTAGACATAATTTTGAAATTTTTTTTATTAAAATATTTGAAGCCATATAAAATATTCTACGAATTCGAGAGCGAGGTTAAAAAGGTTAAAACGGAAGTAAATAGACGGGTAAATAGTATTAAATTATTTGTTTATTGTATAATAAAATATATGCATTATATGCCTTTTATCGTTTTTTTCGAATAGTTAAATTAAACATTCGAAATTTTCGAAAAATTAGATTTAGGTATTCGATATTTTCGAATAATTAGATTTAGGTAATCGAAATTTTCGAATAATTAGATTTAGGTATTCGACATTTTAGAATATCTGTCAAATTCTAAAATTTACTATTTGAAAGAATTGAATATTCTAATATTCTAATATTCGATTCGATATTCGAAACCGTTTCCAAAATAAATACACACTAACAAATACCTGCTATCAATGCCACTCTATCACATACCATCCATTAGTACAAACCTTGACCCCTAGTGGAGGATATAGACGGGATTGACTAACATAGATCATCTTCATCAGTAACGCTAGTGTAGGTATTCTAATAGATCATGCTTTTTAGTATACTGAATATAGAATATCTGTCTGTAACATCAATGTACAGACCTCTGTGTATATTTAGTCATCTTAACTACCTGGGTATCTTAGTAGGCTAATCCATCAAACTAACAGTCAGTGGGGTGTAGGTTCAAACCCCATTCGCACCAATAAAATACGTATTGAAATAATACTTAGATAATTTAAATTATTTTCTAAATTTTTCTAAATATCTATTTAAACTTTTAAATTGAAGAATAATATGTTTGAATAATATTTGAATAATATATTGATTTATTATTTATGGGATGAAAATGAAGTGTTTATTTTATCTATATCTAGAATGTAGTATACATTTAATTACTGGTCCCACCTCTGCAATTGCATCTATTGTAGTCTAAATAGTAATGTATTTCTATGTAAACTAGTGTATGTTATTGTAATCATATGTCTGAATAATCTACACCTATTGACTGTTAGCATACTACCTATTGGGATTAACACACATGTGATATACAAGTCTTTATTCACTATTATATTTGCATAATATATTGCTGATATTCTTTCGGCAGGTTTCTACTAAGTATATCTAATTTATATTCTGTTATTTCCATATCTAATACTTTATAATTGAATATAAACCTAAATATATATATATACTCTATTCAAGTACAACAAAAATATTGTTAATTATCTATAATATCTATATAGTGAATATAATCATCATTTCAATCCTGTTCCTCCTCTATTAGATACTCATCATGATGATGGACAATAGGAAGGTGGACAGTTTCAATGCGTGACTAAAACCCCTGTGGTCAGTGCAGCCTATAGAGCTACACGAGGACTTCTCGTACCGGTATCGCCCCCTTTAGTTCACTTCGTAGATTATCTTATAGCACAATCACGACTGTATCCGCTGCCAGCAGACTTCATCATCTCTAAAAAGTATAAGCCCATCTTAAAGGAGTAATTAGTAATACATTGTTATAACTCCCGAATTTTTATTTAAAATATGTTATTCATTTCAATTTCATAAATTAGATTTATATAGAAATTATTCTTATTGTATGTATTTATTTGGATTATAATACATTTAATTATAAGCTGATATATATATATATATATAAGAGCTATTAATTATAACAAAATAATTAAATTTAATTTCATATTTACGACACATTTAAAATTTAGAAATTGTATAAGACATTTATTTAATTTATTAATTTAGTTATTAAGATACTATTTGTAAATATAAATATTAGTATTAAAATTCTTTATATTTTTGTAATATTTTCTATGATTTATAATAATATATTATTAAATAAATAAATTATTAATATTTAATTGTTATAATCATATAATTAATAATATTACGTCTACATATTATATAATATTGTATATAAATTTTAATTAATTGTTATGATAATAAAAATATATATTGATACAACGATCTAATGGTCTAGTAATATCAAGCCTAACGGATATAATTCTGAAACATCTATTATTGATAAATTATATTATGAACAAATAATAATACGACACAAAAATACATAACGTTTATACTACTTCATAAACATTGTTAGCTGTACATATTATGCTAAAAGTAATGCATACTAATATATAGTCTAATATTATCTAATTATAAACTAAATATATTTTTAATAAATCAATATTAATGTAAAATAAACAAATAATTCAATAATACTTACTTGTAAAAGTAATATATATATATTATTAATTATATATTATAATGCAAACACGTTATACAATGTATAACTTATACACAATCAATACTATAAAAATCATTCAAGTTTAAATATTACTAGTATTGTATATATAATAATAAATAATAGAAAAGTTTATTGACTCAGAAAACGATGGACGTTTATATGAAAATAATATAAGCAATATAATATTTTTTATAGCCATAACAAATAGTTTGTAAAACTTTAACCTTCTTATAATATCTGTATAATTATAAAATTAACTAAACTTAATAAGTTGTCCGAAATTATTGCATACTAAATCTGGTATTAATTATTGTCAATATATATGAGATAAATAGATGTGAAAAATATTCATGTGAAATTAATTTTATTATCTATAAAAAGTATTTTATAAGGGATGTACTAAAAACCCAGTTGTAATTTTATAATACTTATTTGTATATAATTTAATACTTTGATACTATATATATAGATGTATAATATATTATATATTATAATCAATAAGTGATATTAAATGTTCAAAATAGTAATATATTTATAGTAAAATTCTATGTTTAAATGATTTTTATTAACATTTTTTGCCCAGTTATAATTTTATAACAATGCATAATACATATTTATATATTTTAAACATAATTGTACACTTTAATAAATAATATATAGTATAATATTATATTAGCCAGTAGTAAACAAATGTATTATTAATATTTATTAAATATATTATAAAATTACAACTGGGCAATAAATTGTTATGAATAACAATCATTAACACCTAATACTTTACTATAAATACATTACTAATTTTAACATTTAATATCACTTATTGATTATAATATATTAAATATATATATATATATATATAGTATCAAAGTATTACATTTTGTATATTATATTATATAATTTATAAGTATTATAAAATTACAACTTTGGTTTAGTACATCCTATTTTATAACATGTTATAATAGTAGTTATATATAGTAAGTAACAACAATAAAATAGCATAGATAAGCTCGATATGGAGAGATTAAAAGTGTGTTATATTAAAAAAAATACATTAAATTACATTAATATCTCATATATAAATAAAGATATTTATTCAACCTAACACTGGTTATATAATTTAAATACATAAATAATAAGCATACAATAAATAAAAACATGTTTTTAAACATTATTATTTCTTAACCCTTTATTATAAAGTTTATAATTTATGAATATTTAATTTGATTAAATATACTATATAGTTAGATAATTAGTATAAATAACTATATAGTTAGATATATACATTTAATATTAATTATACTTAAAAATAATGTAATATTATAATAATTATATGTAAACATTATATTTAATAATTAATTTATATTTTAAAATAATTAATTATAAGCTCGTTAATGTTGGGTGGCCCTAAAAAGGGCCGATTGTAATTATAAATATGAAATAGTTAAGCCTTAACTGTTTTCTTGATAGCTTTCTTAGCGATTGGTTTTTTCACTATTTTCGAAACTGCCTTCTTCGCTTTCTTTGGAGAAGCATTTTTTGGTGAAGATTTAACATTTTTAATAATTGATTTCTTTGTAGTCTTTTTCACCATATTTTTAATCAATGTTTTCTTTGCTTCACTTTTCTTAGGTTTAACTGGTTTCTTGATTACTTTCTTTACTGGCTTTGGTTGAACTGCAACTTTAAAACTTCCGGTAGCACCTGTACCTTTGACTTGATTTAATAAACCGTTACTGACACCATTGCGTAAACATGTTTTTAAATTACTGTTAATTTTCTTGTCGTTAGTTCCCAACTTATAATTAGCAGAAATATATTTAAGAATGGCTGCACGAGATGATCCTTTTCTTTCCTTTAATGAAGAAATTGCTGACTCTACCATTTCGTTGAACTTGGGGTGAACAGCTACAACTTTGGCTTTAACGGTTTTCTTAACTGGAGAACTCATGATAATATATACGAACGAGAGAAATATTAGAATGATATAAATCAATTGTCTTACTAATCCTATATACAAATAAACGGATGTGAAAGTAAGCTATATATTGTGTGTACAATTATTTCCAATTTCTCTAATTTTGTCTCTATTTATAAAGTTTGTACTTAATTATATAAAGCTAGATCAAACATTTTTGATACTATTTTTATTTAATATTATAGATCTTATTTTCATTTAGATGAATATCCTAAGTGTATATATTATAATTTTAAATTAAATCAAGAAAAATATGATTAACCTGTAATTTCATAATTTTTAAACTTGATTTTTCGATTAAATATAAAAATTATATGTAATTAATAATTCTTTTTTATAAATTTATAATTTATTTCATATAATTGAATATCATTTTAGTATATTAACACAAAATATTTCTAATTATTTTAGTGTATCATTGTAAATTTCCACATGTAATATTAATATAAAGCACAACAATTTTCGATATTTCATATTTATAACAACATTTTATATTTAACATATATTTTTATATAAATAACATATTATAAATTCATTAAGTTCAATTATAATATTTATATATATATACGATTTTCCAAGTAGATATATAATTATATTATAATTAAAAAATTCATATTTATAATTATCTACGATTTTCCAAGTAGATATATAATTATAAAATTCATAATTATGCGTATATAATGATATTCTACTTATTGTAATAGTTTATATATTACCTAATATATAATTATTATATTTAAATAATAATAAAAGTCTAAATAAATTCTCAATCTGATTTATTATATATTAATAATTATTTTAGTAATACTTCAAATATATTAATATAACTTAAGTAGGTATACTATATTAATGCTAATTGTTAATTAACATTACAATTATTTCTGCAACTAGTACATATTTTACGTTTATTTGAATACTCCCTATATTTGTCATAATTTTATTAATTATTTAACTTTTACTAATTCTTTATAATCTACTATTAATGTCAGTTTAAACCCTATTATAGTACATGTAATTACTTTATTAAATTAGAATTAAAACATATTAAAAAAAGTAAACGTTGCTTAACATTAAATTATTTTATTAGTTTCATTTTACATAATTTAAAATATTATAAAAACACATTTTTTAATATAAATTATTAAACTATATTCAATTTACTTTAAATATGGAAAACGAACGTTGAAATATATTAATTAGATATAGCTAATATTATAAAAATGTGTATACAACTAAACATAAAATATATAATATGTAGCATATATTTTAAATATATTAATTAAATTTGAATAAACATGATTAATGTGGGTGGTCCTAAAAAGGACCGATTGTTAGAATTTGAACAGAAGTTGATAGAATTAAGTAGATTTACCAGTTTTCTTTGGTAAAAGAACAGCTTGAATATTAGGCAATACACCACCTTGAGCGATAGTAACACCGGCAAGTAATTTGTTTAATTCTTCATCATTACGGATGGCCAACTGAAGATGTCGAGGAATAATTCTAGATTTCTTGTTATCACGGGCAGCATTTCCAGCTAACTCGAGTATTTCAGCTGCTAAATATTCCATAACGGCAGCTAAATATACTGGTGCACCAGACCCAACTCTTTTAGCGTAGTTACCTCTTCGTAAATGGCGATGAATACGACCTACTGGGAATTGTAAACCAGCTCTGGATGATCTAGTTTTAGACTTGATTCCCTTCGCTTTACCTCCTTTTCCTCGTCCAGACATGATGATAATTTGATATGGATAGAGAGCGTTTAAAACATAAGAATTGATTAAATTGCCAATTTGGTAACCTTTATAGGCTTTAGCGTGGAATAGACTACCTTAACACATTGTGATTGGTCAGCCAATCATTAATGAGCTGTTAACATTGTTCTCTGTGTTTCATTTTATTGTAAATTATATATTTGTATAATTATTCAACCAATCAGCGATTTATTCACTTTTAATACCACGCAAAATATAATATAAAGTGCTGATTTTCATTATAAATCATTCATTATTAGTTTTTCATAATGGCACGTACAAAGCAAACCGCTCGTAAATCTACCGGAGGTAAAGCTCCTCGTAAACAATTAGCTACCAAGGCTGCTCGCAAGAGTGCTCCTGCTACTGGTGGAGTTAAGAAACCTCATAGATACCGACCTGGTACCGTTGCTCTTCGTGAGATCCGTCGTTACCAAAAATCTACTGAATTACTTATCCGTAAGTTACCTTTCCAACGTTTAGTTCGTGAAATCGCTCAAGATTTTAAAACTGATCTACGTTTCCAAAGTTCCGCTATCATGGCCCTTCAAGAAGCTAGTGAAGCCTATTTAGTAGGTCTCTTCGAAGATACTAACTTGTGTGCTATCCATGCTAAACGTGTTACTATTATGCCTAAAGATATTCAACTTGCAAGAAGAATTCGTGGTGAACGTGCTTAATTTTATCTTCTTTTCCTATACAAATCGGCCCTTTTCAGGGCCACACAATTCTAACATTTTTATATTCTATATTATTAATTACTTTATTTTATATCATATGTAATTTATTTCCAGTCTTACTATTACATTATAAACATTAATGAATATATTTGTTGTAAATATAATACTTATTTATATACTCTACACTTACTACTACTCTCATTAATAACATATTTATCTATATATATTAATTACTAGTAACATTTTGAATTTATACATATAGGCTGATTAGAACACGACAAATCAATTGAACAGGTGTATGCGAGTAGACATAAATATAGATGTTCATTTATTATAAACTAAACTAGTAATATAATAGTGACTTTATTGTATAGTGAAAATTAACTAATTATATTGAACCTTAATTTAATTATTTATTATTTAGTTAATTATTAAATAATAGACATAAATATAATGTGTTTGTGTATATATATATATACAATTGTATTTGAATTATATACATAATTAGCGATCTATTGTACTCGTCTTCATTCGTAAAGACCCTTATATATATTTAATTATGTATTAAAAAGTAAATATATATTGGCTTCGTAACTGTATGCTCTATGAGTTTTTTAAAGTATATATACTTTATACTGTATACAGTCGTGTATAGAACTATTGTATATATATATCAAATCCATCTAAAAATAGAAATATATATATATATATATTAGCTTAAATATTAATAGTATTACATCATTAACTAAGGTATATTTATACAATAGATATACCTTAATCAATTATTTAAGAGTAATACCAAAGATAATACTATTAATATTTAAATAAATTACATATAGTGTACATATACCTATATAGTAATACCAAAGGGCTTTGGTAATACTATAGTATTTATAATAGTATTAATATTTATATTTAAAAAAATTATTTATAAGATTACATATTTATTTATAATAATGTATACTATATATAAATGTACGTGGTTTTGTTTAATATGTATATGAAGTAGGATAATGTTTCCATATTGTTATTATACTTGTAAATATAATTCATATAATATGATTTACTAGAATTGTTTTCATTACATATAATAAACTTATTTAAAATTGGGTGGCCCTAAAAAGGGCCGATTGTTGTCGATTATGAGATTAAGAAATTATTTAGAACTGGTGTATTTAGTAACGGCTTTGGTACCTTCACTTACGGCATGTTTAGCTAATTCTCCTGGGAGTAAAAGACGAACAGCGGTTTGAATTTCACGGCTCGAAATAGTAGATTTTTTGTTGTACTTTGTCAAACGAGAAGCTTCGTTCGCAATACGTTCGAATAAATCATTGACAAAAGAATTCATAATGCTCATAGCTTTGCTTGAAACTCCAGTGTCGGGGTGTACTTGTTTCAAGACCTTGTAAATGTATATACCGTAGGACTCCTTCCTCTTCTTATGACGTTTCTTATCTCCAGTTTTAGTAGTCTTGGTAGACTTCTGGACAGTTTTCTTGGAACCTTTAGCAGCTGAAGGGAACACCATGTTGAAATAATACTAATGTATGAATTGAATGATTCGTGTCTCGACTTATATTTACTTTAACGTGGAATGAATAACCAATAGGCTTCAAGTACAAAAGGGACTATATCGCGTATTTATACAATTTTAACGGTAATTCAACCGATGCACAAAGGAACAAAGGAATTCTGAAATGGAGCATTAGTCATCGTGTAGTAATACAAACCGATTTGTATTCTTAACAAAGAATTATACAAACTAATTATAGTATTTCATAAACTACCGTTTAATGATATATAAATCGTAGAATAAAATAATACAATCATTACTACTTACCTATACTTGCTATTAACATGTCTGGACGAGGAAAAGGTGGAAAAGGATTAGGAAAGGGAGGTGCCAAGCGTCATCGAAAAGTACTTCGTGATAACATCCAAGGTATCACTAAACCTGCTATCAGACGTTTAGCACGCAGAGGAGGTGTGAAACGTATCTCGGGACTGATTTACGAAGAAACTCGTGGAGTTCTCAAGGTATTCTTAGAGAATGTTATCCGTGATGCCGTTACCTATACTGAACATGCCAAACGTAAGACCGTTACTGCTATGGACGTTGTTTACGCTTTGAAACGCCAAGGTCGTACCCTTTACGGATTCGGCGGTTAAAACTTGAACTTCAATATTACATATTAAACAATCGGCCCTTTTTAGGGCCACCCAAACTTATACGAGTATATTAATTCAATTTGAATAAGTAACGATTTATAATTACTCTTGCATCACTATTAATATAAAACCAGATCTATATACAATATAATATTGTTATATAAGAATACATTAATTTTATAAAATATTGGCTTGTATTCACAATGAAAGAAATGCAAATTAGATAATTACATGCGAAACTTATATTATACAATTATTAATATTGCTTATTTTACTCCATATGTAATTTAGTTAAATATTAATAGTATTACTATTATATAATTTACTATCATTAAGGTATATACTAATACAATAGTATTTATAACAATGTTAATATTTATATTAAAAAAAAAATATAGTACATATTTATTTATATATAATAAATACAATAACGTATACTATATATAAATGTACTTGTATATGAAATTGTAGTTTTGTTTAATTAATATTAATATTTTTAATTATTAATCATTATTAATTAATATTATTTATATGAAGTAGGATATTGTTTCCATATTGATTATAATAATTATCATACTGTAAATATAATTATTAATATTCATAACAAAAATACGTGTATATATTGAAATATAATAGTATATAATACTATTTATTTATTGAATCACACATATCATAATATCTTATATATATGTATTAAAAGTAAATAATCTATAGATTATATATTTTTTTAAATATATTTTAAATTGTTAGGTGAACATAAATAGTATAGTTTAACGCCAAACTCCATATGCTAATATAACCTATAGGTATATATATATATATAGGCTGATATAAAATTATATATTTATAGTCCACAGTCAAATACAAACCTATGTATAAAAATAAACGATCATATATTTGTCTATGGGTATATAGGTATATGTTCATATAAATATAAATACACAACAATTACATTGTTTAAATGTAGGTTTTGAAAGTAAATAGTATTTTTCGCTCCAAACTGTATGCATATCACGACCTAGGTCATGGAATAGGAAAATATACTATAAATGAGTATACCAATATATATATATATATATATATATATATTAATTTATTATATACCAAACTAGTAATATAATAACGGCTACATTAATATTGTGAGAAAATTAACTAATTATATTTACTATGAATTTGATAAATTACCACGTGGATAATATATATACTATTTATACTTTATTATAACTTTATTTATATAGGTAGGTATATTTATATAACTACCTATGTATATTATACATTGTATAGTATCGTATTATCATAGTATAGTAGTCATATAATGCTGGATATTTGGATATAATTTCACCTATAGTATCTTAGTAAATACATAGTGTACTTATATATATATATATAGATTGGTTATTTAAATTATATTTATAAATAGAATTGTGAAAATACAAAGGAAATGATGAACTTCATATAAATAAACCGTATTCATATACTATATATATATATATATATATATATATATATATATATATATATATAGGATGTTATGATATTATAGATAATATAATGTATTTGTTTGTATTTATATTCGAGTAATTATTAGTTAGTAATTCATATTTAGCATGTCAAATATTTGATAAATTATATAATTTATCGTTAAAACAATATAATGATATATACGGATTATTCTTTATAATAGCTTTTTACAACTCATTGATTCCAAATAATCAAATGCAAATATTTTGAAATAATATACACCTTAAGCTAAATAAAACAATATACATGCATATAGAAATAATGAATAGAAAGGAAACGTATAGCTTTATACAATGAATATTATGGCATGCATTTTATCTATAGATCTATAGTTTACCAAGGTTAAATATAAATCTAGATATTCTCTTTAGTTCTATGTATATCATCGATATAAAGCATAGATTTAGATATTCTCTTTAGTTCTATGTATATCATCGATATAAAGCATAGATTTAGAGTATTAGTGGTACTCTAAATCTATGATATTAAACATAGATTTGTATTTTACTTAAACTATAAATCGTAATTTAGGTAAAATATAAATCTATAGATATAAAAAAAGATTTATTTACATCGATGTATCATATCGGTCTCTATCGGTAGATAAATGCACTTCTTAGTTGAACTCTGGGTTGAACTTAGTAAACAAATATGTTTATATTTCTTAATTTACAGTTTTTTTATTTAAATATATTATATATAAATGTATTAATTATATAGTTATTTGACAACCTTATCATAACAATTTTATAAATATTTATATTATGAATAGACTGGTTAGTGTTATATCATGTAACAATAATTTATAATCCCTACAATAGATACAATTATCTAATTTTTAATTAAATTTATTGTAAAGAAATAAATCATAATCAAATATTAATTATTAATTATTAATTTAATACATCATGTATTACATGCTTTAGTATAAATTATTGATTCAATATAATTATTTTAATTATTATTTATATATTTACAATTTTAGATGGTATTAATTTGAAATTAAAATGAAATTATTAGTATTGCAATAATATTTACTATTTCAAATCCCATTTGAAATGGGCATTATAATAATAATGATTATTATAATTAATAAATATTATCATAATCATCTTAATAATTATGATACTTATGATAATATTTATTAATATTATAGTCAGTTTCTTTGTATGAGTATGATTTGTTTTATATTGGTGATATTTTAATAATATTGATATTATTGAAATAAAATCTTATTAAATTATTTCGATCATTTATACAAGTAAACTATCGAGTCCCTTATTAACGACGCGATATTAATATTGAGTCCCTTTTATAATTAATGAAGAACCTAATGATTCAATATTCTTCGTTATCCAATTTATTTATGTTAATATAAAGTCTCTGGGTGAAGACGATAACAATAATACACAATATCTAAGAGAATCAATTCTTTGGTATATTGTCGTTCATGTCTTCTCCCATATTAATTAAATAAAGTGAATAAATAAATGCATATAAATAACTGGGAAATTAATAACATTTTAATTTCCCTATTTATAATAATTAATATATGTGGGATGTGATTTTAAATCTAATTCCATAGTGTACCAGATACGCCATACCTAAGAGTATTATCACGTACCAGGTACGTCGTCGTACCTTTCCTAATTAAATAAATTACATGTATATAGAATCGCGTCCCTTATAATAAACTCAATGCTTATATATGATCCAAATCTATCATTAATATTGTAGTTTTTTCAAGTTTTTATTTAAAAAAAAGTTATAATCATAAATTTGGAAAAAAATGCTTACTATTTTTTACATATTATATATTACTTATTAAAAATTAATTTATTTAAATTTTAATAAATTATCATTAAATACATTTATATTATACATTTATATTATAAATTGGAGTTTGCATATTACGACCATATTAAATTATAATACAATTTATTTAGAATTGTTTATAAACTAGAAAATAAAAAATAAAAACCCAGATATTTCTAATTATATAAATAAATAAATATATAATAATGTAATGAACATTTAATATATAATATAAATTTATATTCATAATATTAATTATTATAGAAATTAAAATTAAAAAATTGTTGAAGAGCTGTTTTATTTAGAATATAGTGTAAAACTGGAATGCATATTCAAAATAATTTGGTACGATGTGTGTTTTGTTAGAAAGGCGCACTCACTTAAGTAAATAAAAATATATATATATATATATATATATATATATATGTACATATTATAGTCATCGATATAAAGAAAGTTCTTTATATCGATGATTATAGTATGTAATATCTACATATGATAGTTAGTAAAATAAATCTATATAAAAAGTTTGCATTAAAAGTTTAACTTATAATGTTTTATCAATGATAATTTATCATATATATTTATTAATACAGAGAAATTCACAATATACTCAATTTTACTAACCAGTTACAGTAACTCACAGTCTAAATATAACTTAACTATATTTACTTCAATGAGCGTACATATATGAAGATGCATTCACCTAGTTAATTGAATATATGCGTCAGGTGTTCACTGCTATGTTGAGATTACTATTTAAATTGTCTACATTCAATAGCATGTCTTCTCATAGATATCCAACTCACTGGTCTATATTTATATTATATTATAATTCCATGTGCCTGTTCGTTAATCCTGTATTTAACGTATTAAAAACCAATTCATTAAATATTAAGTTAATAACTTTTCTAAATAAATATAATAATTAAACTGTTTATCTACTGCATACACACACCTTTATATTCATCAGCTTTTTAGATATATTAATTAATATGATAAAACTTATCAAAATCATCTTCTATGCATGTGTTTTTATAATGAGATCTGATTAAATAATTGTAAATTGATACAGTTTATTAATATTTCTCATTAATCAAAATTGAAATAACTATTTAATTTATCACTACTTAAATAGGTGTGAAATATTATGAATTATTATTGTTCTATAGTTTATATAATGTAATATAATTATAATTATATCTATATTATTTAATTTATTTAAAAGTAATGTTAAGATTTTATTTCTCAATATATCGACATTGAAATTTAAGGCGACAGATCTTTTAATCATTAATATTTCACTAACAAAACAGGACATTTTGAGAAGACTAAAGATAAACTTCACTTCATCCGAGGGGAGATTTCTTCATCATATCTGTACGATAACAGTTCATAAGGTAGTAATGGTGTCGCAGGTTCCGATACTGAACTCCGAAACATCCAAAACTTATATGCCTGTACCTACACATATGTACACACCTACCCCTATACCTCTACTCCTACCTCTTTCCCTATATCTACCCCTATACCTACCCCTATACATATGAATACACCTATCTCTACATCTACTCCTATACCTCTACTTCTACCCCTTTCCTTACATCTACCCACCCCTATACCTAACCATACCCCTACTTATATGCCTATACCTACACATATGTCTACACCTACCCCATACCTCTACTCCTACCCCTTTCCCTACATCTACCCCTATGCCTACCCCACATACAGGTACGAGAACACGTCATTCAATGAGACAACACTCCTCCACAAACAGGTAATCCATCTTGATGAAACCATGGTACTGTGGGCGCCTGACTTCGCATATACTATCTGCATGCAGTGCAGTGTCTCATTCCAGAAGCTTCTACAGAAGTTAAGACATCACTGTAGACTGTGTGGTTGTGATATCTGGCATAGCTGCTAGAGCTTCTTACCTCTAACTAATGCCCGTTAGTAACACTAACCATTACCACCCTAATACAACCAGGCCCACTTTAGTGCAACAAACCCCCATAGTACCACCATAACCACTAGTACATAACCACTAATATCTCATTAGTATCAAAAATTCTCTTTATACCACCACTAACACCTATTAGTACCACCAGACTGATATTAAAAATATAAACCCACATCCCTTAGTATAATCAATAACCAGCACACCTTAGTACAACCTCTGTCTCTTCTTACTAGATATGTAAATGAGCCTAGTTTTTTTTTATATGAACTGAGACTTGTAATTGTAATGATGAATCCAGGCTTATATTTTTGTTTAAAAAAGACCCTGAGTCAAGTTGAGACTATTACATCTACAAATTTGAGATTATTTCTATATTTTCTATATCCATTTCACAATATATTATATTATATTATATTTTAATAATTAAACTCATTTATTATCATATAATAATATGTAATATAAATATTTATTTAAATGATTTTCATTTATTTAAGCAATACATTTGATCACTGAGGATAATATGGGACTGATAATAGATAAATATATGTTATCAAGGCTAATTTGATGCATTTTGATACTGAGAATATATGAATATTTTTATTCTTGTTTAACTGAACCTTCTTTCCCTTTTGTAAACTATAGTTATATAATTTCAAAAACTTGCAGGACATCGAATCTTAGAAATAATAGACTCAAATTTATAAAAAATAGTCAATACTTAAAATATTCTGTTTCTAATCTATCTTATACTAAAATATAAGGCTTAGAAACCTGTAAATCCATTGGAAACCTTTAAAATTATAGAAAAAATGTAAACCTAAGTTAAAATTTATCATCAGATTAATATATGACTGATGTTTAAATGAATAATAAATAAATCTATATATGAAATATAGTATGTATTTACATAAAGCTAATTCAACTATGAAATAATTCCTTAGACCTAATAGATTTTACTTATATGCAATATCTACAGTTTTTAAAGACAATTTAAAACACCCATACACACTAATACACACACACATATATACACATACACATTCACATAGTAAGATAATCTACCAGCTGAGAACACCCGTGTTGTCTGATAAACTCATGCGGTCCATTGTCGTCATGGCAACTAACTATATACAAAGTTATTGCGCACACTTGGGGTTGGTAGCGGGAAGATAAGTATAAGACAAACACGTGATCCACTCATGTATTCTTATATAATAATTTGACGTTAAATTTAGTTTAAATGATTTTAGGAGTATATCGGTATTGTATTCTACTAAATAGTTATATAGATAGATATATAGTTTATTGAGTGTTGACACACAAAATGACATAAAACAATAATTTAATGATAAATAATAAATTACAATAAGAATGATGGTTTATACACGGCCCATTATATTTGTAGATATTGACATATATGAGAAATAAGTGTGTTTATTACTCTATAAAGTATAAGATTTACTTGTAAACTAACAACTTTACATAATATAGATGAACCATCGATCATAACTTCTATACTGTATATTAGTAATACATTATATTCTGAAAACATCACATCATCTATTGACACACATAATATATAGGTCACATGGACATTTTCAAGAACATGATGACACAGAATACACTGAAAGAGAAGATAGTTAGTTTTACCCATATTACACTACCCATTATAATACTTAGTATTTACCACTAGTACAATATCTTTAAACTTAAGGTGATGTATGTGTAGAAATTTAGCAATTTTTATATTAAATTTTATTGTCTGATATTTTTTATATGAATTCAGATTCAATTATATGTCTTTTCATATACTTGTCATTATAGAACTATTATATGTATTGAGTCACTTTTTTTTGTATAGTCTACACATTATATAATACAACAGTATTACAATAGGACATTCATAAAATATATATCATTATATATATTTATACATATATATTTTTTTTTTAAATTATTATTTATAAATCAACTTATGAAACTATTTGAAATATTATTTTTTATAATATTCTATTGTTAGTTAAATATATATATATATATTAGTAAAATATATTTTCCATAAAGCAATATAAAATATAAAATAGATTTTCCTGTAGAGCAACGAATGCATACAAACCTAGAGTGAAAATATTGATCATTGAGTAATATGCATTTGAAATTTCATAGCATAATATTTGTAATAATTATTTCTTATCTTTTATAAACTTATTTATTATCTATCACATTACATTTATAAATGACTATAATGATGTGTATAATATATAATAGTATCTATATAATAATGTACCATAATAAATATTACTATATTCATATTATATAAAAATGTATAAATTAAAAATATTTCTACTTTTTTAAATATGGTAGGGTCATAAAAACATGTTTTTATGTGATTTATATATTGTTTTTGAATGCAAATGTTTCATATACACTAAATTACATACGTAAATGATATTTTAATGGAATAATATTTTTTTTTGTTTTTTATGATATTTAACCACTTTATGCAATTTTTACCAATTTATGCACTGCGACAGGGCCTTAAGGGTAGGCGCTGGAGTTCATCTACACCATGCTATTTATAGCTCCACCGAAAATGCTATTGATAACAAATTAATAAAGATAATTACATAATTTTCATAAATACAATTAATTTAAAAGAATGAAAAAAAATAGTTTAAAAACTATGAATATTTTTTATTATAAATATATTATACTAATCATGATTTATTTGTAAATATAAAGTATTAAATAGAATAATGATATACAAATAGGCAGTCATATATATTATACATTTACAGTAACAATTTCAGATACAAATAATATAAATTAAAAAAGTAGTAGGCATTTACATGTGGTTACTAAGTGAAAAAGAAAAAACTTGGAGAAAATGACATTCAAAGTTTTTACATAAATAATCATAGATAATATGTACAAATATGTAACTATATAAAATATACAATATAAAAACAAATATATAACACGTGATTTGTTTATTTATTAATGCTATTTAATCTATGCTAAAATAAATCTAGAAATTTTTAAATTAAACGATTATTCTAATAAATCGTAATATAAGATTACATATTACAAGTATTTACATAAATACAAAATATATTTATAAATATATTACTCCTAAAACACTTTATATTGATAGAAATACTCAAAAATATTTTAGGATATTATAAATAAAATACAGAACTTGTAAAATACATAATAAAAAAATATTGTAAAAATTAAATTATTTAACACATTTTAACTCCAGCGCCAACGTAACCTTGCCGGCGTTTACATGTAAAAGATAGGGGAAAATAGCTATTTTTTAACAGGCTATGTCTTTTCTATTTATTAGTATTTTGTCTAAATTTTTTTTAATTATCTAGAAAATATTCATCTATAGTTATATAGGTACATCATAAAATAATAAATGTATTATTAATTAAAGAAAAGTTAATTATAATATTAAAATTATTTTAAAATAAATTTATTACCATTTTTTATTATTATTTTTCAAATAATTATATTAATAGATTATATTTACGTTAGCTTACATACCTATATAATAATAACCATATATCAGGTATATACTCATAAAAATTCATATACTCATCCCAGTTATGTTCCTTTCCCCACTAATCCGTTGACACCATGTCCGGAACTAGATAACCAGACCTCACCAACTATAACACTGCGTCTATCTAATCGTAACGCACCGCTCGTCTTATAGACTCGTAGCCATTTGATTTACAAACGGATATTATATGTCTAGACATATCCATATATTCATATATATATATATATATATATATATATATATATATATTGTTAAATTGAGTGGAGAGATTTTTTTCTATATTATTGTATCAAAATTATAAATATTGTTAATATAATATGTATTGTGTATAATATAGTATATATTGAATACAATATAAATAGCGGATACAAATGAACCCCTCAATACAATACAAATATGATTACAATTGAGCATGATACCAGCGTATCTATGTTTCAACTGTAACACTTCATTTGTTTCTACTGGGAGTAAAACCAGCATTAGCTATATTTCTTATAATTGTATAATCTATTTCTCAATCAACTACGATGAATTTTCTTAATTGATTTAACATTATGATTATAGAACACGTTACATAATATATTACATAAGATATTACTTAAGGTATTACATCAGTGATTACATGGTATTATAACTTCATACATGGTAATATTCACAGAAAAAGAACGACTAGAATACGTTGCAGGAGATTGAATATCTAAATCTGGTGAAGAGGCTATACGTTCAGCGCGGTGACAACTCTTTCACTGTTATAGGTGTAAGCGATACCAGCGGAACCAGGCTACCTAGTAAGGCTGGTGTGGAGCACAGACGAACTGCTGATGGGTCTGACTCCACTACTATCATCGTAACATTAGCTACAATAAGTGTTGGTACATCATCACATCGAGGTAGTGAATGTTAGACTAGATAGTAACGTATACCCAGGCTGTGGCACATTATAAACTTAATACTATGTTATTAGCGCATTATACGATAGCGTAGCATTACTCTAATTCATCGGGCGGAGTGAAACAAGTGAAATTTCAAAAAATATTAAAAAAAATCACATTTCCAAACCAATAAGTAAGATTTATTATAATATTTAGCTAAAGAGGTGTTCACGCGAGCAAACCATTGTGTAAGAATTCCGCAATCGCAAAAATATGTATTTTTATAAGACGCTTACAAAATATTCTAATTATAATATGTACACACTTGGTGAGGAAAACACATGCACGAGTATACAGATGAGAATATATGCATACAAAATGACATTCACACATGTGAATCAATGTATAGCCTCTTTAAAAGATAATAACAAATATTAACATGTTTAATTGGAATTTATATTCGTTTCTCAGTTTTATCGATTAAATATAATTTTATCTAACATAACTCAATTTTGAAATACATTTTATATAAATATAAATATTCTAAATATTATTAACTAAGCATAACAAATTAGGAATAAATTATATGATAAACTTTATCTTAAAGCCTATATTTTATATCATAAGATCATATATTATATATGATATTATTATATTTAACATATAAGTTTATATAGCTATTTAAATTTAAATAAGTTATATTATTATAAATATAAATATAAGTTTAAAATTATTTTATATTTTTGCAAAGTTTATATATTATAAATCATATATAATATAGGTGTTTTAATATAGAATTTTAATATTAATATATAATATAGAATTTTCAGATTTTGCACTCATTTGAAGGTTTCGAATAGTAAATAAATACACTTCGAAGGTTTCAAATAGTATTATTTTTATTAAATTAAGTATTCGAAGGTTTCGATTAGTAAATAAATACACTTCGAAGGTTTCAAATAGTATTATTTTTATTAAATTAAGTATTCGAAGGTTTCGAATAGTAAATAAATACACTTTGAAGGTTTTAAATAGTATTATATGTATTAAATTAAGTATTCAAAGTTTTCAAATAATTAATTTATTCATTTCTAAGGGGTAAAATAGTAAATAAATACACTTAAAAGGTTTTAAATAGTATTATTTATATTAAACCAAGTATTCAAAGTTTTCAAATAGTTAATTTATTTATTTCTAATTGTTAAAATAGTAAATAGATATACTTTGAAGGTTTCAAATAGTATTATTTGTATTAAATTAAGTATACAAAGTTTTCTAATAGTTAAATTATTCATTTTAAAGGTTTAAAATAGTAAATAAATACACTTTGAAGGTTTCAAAAAGTAAATATATTTAAAAAGGGTTATGAATTTTGATTAATGATTATAATTATAATCATTGAAAATATCAATAAGTCTAATTTCTCTAGACATAATTTTGAACTTTTTTTTATTAAAATATTTGAAGCCATATAAAATATTCTACGAATTCGAGAGCGAGGTTAAAAAGGTTAAAACGGAAGTAAATAGACGGGTAAATAGTATTAAATTATTTGTTTATTGTATAATAAAATATATGCATTATATGCCTTTTATCGTTTTTTTCGAATAGTTAAATTAAACATTCGAAATTTTCGAAAAATTAGATTTAGGTATTCGATATTTTCGAATAATTAGATTTAGGTAATCGAAATTTTCGAATAATTAGATTTAGGTATTCGACATTTTAGAATATCTGTCAAATTCTAAAATTTACTATTTGAAAGAATTGAATATTCTAATATTCTAATATTCGATTCGATATTCGAAACCGTTTCCAAAATAAATACACACTAACAAATACCTGCTATCAATGCCACTCTATCACATACCATCCATTAGTACAAACCTTGACCCCTAGTGGAGGATATAGACGGGATTGACTAACATAGATCATCTTCATCAGTAACGCTAGTGTAGGTATTCTAATAGATCATGCTTTTTAGTATACTGAATATAGAATATCTGTCTGTAACATCAATGTACAGACCTCTGTGTATATTTAGTCATCTTAACTACCTGGGTATCTTAGTAGGCTAATCCATCAAACTAACAGTCAGTGGGGTGTAGGTTCAAACCCCATTCGCACCAATAAAATACGTATTGAAATAATACTTAGATAATTTAAATTATTTTCTAAATTTTTCTAAATATCTATTTAAACTTTTAAATTGAAGAATAATATGTTTGAATAATATTTGAATAATATATTGATTTATTATTTATGGGATGAAAATGAAGTGTTTATTTTATCTATATCTAGAATGTAGTATACATTTAATTACTGGTCCCACCTCTGCAATTGCATCTATTGTAGTCTAAATAGTAATGTATTTCTATGTAAACTAGTGTATGTTATTGTAATCATATGTCTGAATAATCTACACCTATTGACTGTTAGCATACTACCTATTGGGATTAACACACATGTGATATACAAGTCTTTATTCACTATTATATTTGCATAATATATTGCTGATATTCTTTCGGCAGGTTTCTACTAAGTATATCTAATTTATATTCTGTTATTTCCATATCTAATACTTTATAATTGAATATAAACCTAAATATATATATATACTCTATTCAAGTACAACACAAATATTGTTAATTATCTATAATATCTATATAGTGAATATAATCATCATTTCAATCCTGTTCCTCCTCTATTAGATACTCATCATGGTGATGGACAATATGAAGGTGGACAGTTTCAATGCGTGACTAAAACCCCTGTGGTCAGTGCAGCCTATAGAGCTACACGAGTACTTCTCGTACCGGTATCGCCCCCTTTAGTTCACTTCGTAGATTATCTTATAGCACAAACACGACTGTATCCGCTGCCAGCAGACTTCATCATCTCTAACAAGTATAAGCCCATCTTAAAGGAGTAATTAGTAATACATTGTTATAACTCCCGAATTTTTATTTAAAATATGTTATTTATTTCAATTTCATAAATTAGATTTATATAGAAATTATTCTTATTGTATGTATTTATTTGGATTATAATACATTTAATTATAAGCTGATATATATATATATAAGAGCTATTAATTATAACAAAATAATTAAATTTAATTTCATATTTACGACACATTTAAAATTTAGAAATTGTATAAGACATTTATTTAATTTATTAATTTAGTTATTAAGATAATATTTGTAAATATAAATATTAGTATTAAAATTCTTTATATTTTTGTAATATTTTCTATGATTTATAATAATATATTATTAAATAAATAAATTATTAATATTTAATTGTTATAATCATATAATTAATAATATTACGTCTACATATTATATAATATTGTATATAAATTTTAATTAATTGTTATGATAATAAAAATATATATTGATACAACGATCTAATGGTCTAGTAATATCAAGCCTAACGGATATAATTCTGAAACATCTATTATTGATAAATTATATTATGAACAAATAATAATACGACACAAAAATACATAACGTTTATACTACTTCATAAACATTGTTAGCTGTACATATTATGCTAAAAGTAATGCATACTAATATATAGTCTAATATTATCTAATTATAAACTAAATATATTTTTAATAAATCAATATTAATGTAAAATAAACAAATAATTCAATAATACCTACTTGTAAAAGTAATATATATATTATTAATTATATATTATAATGCAAACACGTTATACAATGTATAACTTATACACATAATCAATACTATAAAAATCATTCAAATTTAAATATTACTAGTATTGTATATATAATAATAAATAATAGAAAAGTTTATTGACTCAGAAAACGAAGGACGTTTATATGAAAATAATATAAGCAATATAATATTTTTTCTAGCCATAACAAATAGTTTGTAAAACTTTAACCTTCTTATAATATCTGTATAATTATAAAATTAACTAAACTTAATAAGTTGTCCGAAATTATTGCATACTAAATCTGGTATTAATTATTGTCAATATATATGAGATAAATAGATGTGAAAAATATTCATGTGAAATTAATTTTATTATCTATAAAAAGTATTTTATAAGGGATGTACTAAAAACCCAGTTGTAATTTTATAATACTTATTTGTATATAATTTAATACTTTGATACTATATATATATAGATGTATAATATATTATATATTATAATCAATAAGTGATATTAAATGTTCAAAATAGTAATATATTTATAGTAAAATTCTATGTTTAAATGATTTTTATTAACATTTTTTGCCCAGTTATAATTTTATAACAATGCATAATACATATTTATATATTTTAAACATAATTGTACACTTTAATAAATAATATATAGTATAATATTATATTAGCCAGTAGTAAACAAATGTATTATTAATATTTATTAAATATATTATAAAATTACAACTGGGCAATAAATTGTTATGAATAACAATCATTAACACCTAATACTTTACTATAAATACATTACTAATTTTAACATTTAATATCACTTATTGATTATAATATATTAAATATATATATATATATATAGTATCAAAGTATTACATTTTGTATATTATATTATATAATTTATAAGTATTATAAAATTACAACTTTGGTTTAGTACATCCTATTTTATAACATGTTATAATAGTAGTTATATATAGTAAGTAACAACAATAAAATAGCATAGATAAGCTCGATATGGAGAGATTAAAAGTGTGTTATATTAAAAAAAATACATTAAATTACATTAATATCTCATATATAAATAAAGATATTTATTCAACCTAACACTGGTTATATAATTTAAATACATAAATAATAAGCATACAATAAATAAAAACATGTTTTTAAACATTATTATTTCTTAACCCTTTATTATAAAGTTTATAATTTATGAATATTTAATTTGATTAAATATACTATATAGTTAGATAATTAGTATAAATAACTATATAGTTAGATATATACATTTAATATTAATTATACTTAAAAATAATGTAATATTATAATAATTATATGTAAACATTATATTTAATAATTAATTTATATTTTAAAATAATTAATTATAAGCTCGTTAATGTTGGGTGGCCCTAAAAAGGGCCGATTGTAATTATAAATATGAAATAGTTAAGCCTTAATTGTTTTCTTGATAGCTTTCTTAGCGATTGGTTTTTTCACTATTTTCGAAACTGCCTTCTTCGCTTTCTTTGGAGAAGCATTTTTTGGTGAAGATTTAACATTTTTAATAATTGATTTCTTTGTAGTCTTTTTCACCATATTTTTAATCAATGTTTTCTTTGCTTCACTTTTCTTAGGTTTAACTGGTTTCCTGATTACTTTCTTTACTGGCTTTGGTTGAACTGCAACTTTAAAACTTCCGGTAGCACCTGTACCTTTGACTTGATTTAATAAACCGTTACTGACACCATTGCGTAAACATGTTTTTAAATTACTGTTAATTTTCTTGTCGTTAGTTCCCAACTTATAATTAGCAGAAATATATTTAAGAATGGCTGCACGAGATGATCCTTTTCTTTCCTTTAATGAAGAAATTGCTGACTCTACCATTTCGTTGAACTTGGGGTGAACAGCTACAACTTTGGCTTTAACGGTTTTCTTAACTGGAGAACTCATGATAATATATACGAACGAGAGAAATATTAGAATGATATAAATCAATTGTCTAACTAATCCTATATACAAATAAACGGATGTGAAAGTAAGCTATATATTGTGTGTACAATTATTTCCAATTTCTCTAATTTTGTCTCTATTTATAAAGTTTGTACTTAATTATATAAAGCTAGATCAAACATTTTTGATACTATTTTTATTTAATATTATAGATCTTATTTTCATTTAGATGAATATCCTAAGTGTATATATTATAATTTTAAATTAAATCAAGAAAAATATGATTAACCTGTAATTTCATAATTTTTAAACTTGATTTTTCGATTAAATATAAAAATTATATGTAATTAATAATTCTTTTTTATAAATTTATAATTTATTTCATATAATTGAATATCATTTTAGTATATTAACACAAAATATTTCTAATTATTTTAGTGTATCATTGTAAATTTCCACATGTAATATTAATATAAAGCACAACAATTTTCGATATTTCATATTTATAACAACATTTTATATTTAACATATATTTTTATATAAATAACATATTATAAATTCATTAAGTTCAATTATAATATTTATATATATATACGATTTTCCAAGTAGATATATAATTATATTATAATTAAAAAATTCATATTTATAATTATCTACGATTTTCCAAGTAGATATATAATTATAAAATTCATAATTATGCGTATATAATGATATTCTACTTATTGTAATAGTTTATATATTACCTAATATATAATTATTATATTTAAATAATAATAAAAGTCTAAATAAATTCTCAATCTGATTTATTATATATTAATAATTATTTTAGTAATACTTCAAATATATTAATATAACTTAAGTAGGTATACTATATTAATGCTAATTGTTAATTAACATTACAATTATTTCTGCAACTAGTACATATTTTACGTTTATTTGAATACTCCCTATATTTGTCATAATTTTATTAATTATTTAACTTTTACTAATTCTTTATAATCTACTATTAATGTCAGTTTAAACCCTATTATAGTACATGTAATTACTTTATTAAATTAGAATTAAAACATATTAAAAAAAGTAAACGTTGCTTAACATTAAATTATTTTATTAGTTTCATTTTACATAATTTAAAATATTATAAAAACACATTTTTTAATATAAATTATTAAACTATATTCAATTTACTTTAAATATGGAAAACGAACGTTGAAATATATTAATTAGATATAGCTAATATTATAAAAATGTGTATACAACTAAACATAAAATATATAATATGTAGCATATATTTTAAATATATTAATTAAATTTGAATAAACATGATTAATGTGGGTGGTCCTAAAAAGGACCGATTGTTAGAATTTGAACAGAAGTTGATAGAATTAAGTAGATTTACCAGTTTTCTTTGGTAAAAGAACAGCTTGAATATTAGGCAATACACCACCTTGAGCGATAGTAACACCGGCAAGTAATTTGTTTAATTCTTCATCATTACGGATGGCCAACTGAAGATGTCGAGGAATAATTCTAGATTTCTTGTTATCACGGGCAGCATTTCCAGCTAACTCGAGTATTTCAGCTGCTAAATATTCCATAACGGCAGCTAAATATACTGGTGCACCAGACCCAACTCGTTTAGCGTAGTTACCTCTTCGTAAATGGCGATGAATACGACCTACTGGAAATTGTAAACCAGCTCTGGATGATCTAGTTTTAGACTTGATTCCCTTCGCTTTACCTCCTTTTCCTCGTCCAGACATGATGATAATTTGATATGGATAGAGAGCGTTTAAAATATAAGAATTGATTAAATTGCCAATTTGGTAACCTTTATAGGCTTTAGCGTGGAATAGACTACCTTAACACATTGTGATTGGTCAGCCAATCATTAATGAGCTGTTAACATTGTTCTCTGTGTTTCATTTTATTGTAAATTATATATTTGTATAATTATTCAACCAATCAGCGATTTATTCACTTTTAATACCACGCAAAATATAATATAAAGTGCTGATTTTCATTATAAATCATTCATTATTAGTTTTTCATAATGGCACGTACAAAGCAAACCGCTCGTAAATCTACCGGAGGTAAAGCTCCTCGTAAACAATTAGCTACCAAGGCTGCTCGCAAGAGTGCTCCTGCTACTGGTGGAGTTAAGAAACCTCATAGATACCGACCTGGTACCGTTGCTCTTCGTGAGATCCGTCGTTACCAAAAATCTACTGAATTACTTATCCGTAAGTTACCTTTCCAACGTTTAGTTCGTGAAATCGCTCAAGATTTTAAAACTGATCTACGTTTCCAAAGTTCCGCTATCATGGCCCTTCAAGAAGCTAGTGAAGCCTATTTAGTAGGTCTCTTCGAAGATACTAACTTGTGTGCTATCCATGCTAAACGTGTTACTATTATGCCTAAAGATATTCAACTTGCAAGAAGAATTCGTGGTGAACGTGCTTAATTTTATCTTCTTTTCCTATACAAATCGGCCCTTTTCAGGGCCACACAATTCTAACATTTTTATATTCTATATTATTAATTACTTTATTTTATATCATATGTAATTTATTTCCAGTCTTACTATTACATTATAAACATATTAATGAATATATTTGTTGTAAATATAATACTTATTTATATACTCTACACTTAGACTACTCTCATTAATAACATATTTATCTATATATATTAATTACTAGTAACATTTTGAATTTATACATATAGGCTGATTAGAACACGACAAATCAATTGAACAGGTGTATGCGAGTAGAAATAAATATAGATGTTCATTTATTATAAACTAAACTAGTAATATAATAGTGACTTTATTGTATAGTGAAAATTAACTAATTATATTGAACCTTAATTTAATTATTTATTATTTAGTTAATTATTAAATAATAGACATAAATATAATGTGTTTGTGTATATATATATATACAATTGTATTTGAATTATATACATAATTAGCGATCTATTGTACTCGTCTTCATTCGTAAAGACCCTTATATATATTTAATTATGTATTAAAAAGTAAATATATATTGGCTTCGTAACTGTATGCTCTATGAGTTTTTTAAAGTATATATACTTTATACTGTATACAGTCGTGTATAGAACTATTGTATATATATATCAAATCCATCTAAAAATAGAAATATATATATATATTAGCTTAAATATTAATAGTATTACATCATTAACTAAGGTATATTTATACAATAGATATACCTTAATCAATTATTTAAGAGTAATACCAAAGATAATACTATTAATATTTAAATAAATTACATATAGTGTACATATACCTATAGAGTAATACCAAAGGGCTTTGGTAATACTATAGTATTTATAATAGTATTAATATTTATATTTAAAAAAATTATTTATAAGATTACATATTTATTTATAATAATGTATACTATATATAAATGTACGTGGTTTTGTTTAATATGTATATGAAGTAGGATAATGTTTCCATATTGTTATTATACTTGTAAATATAATTCATATAATATGATTTACTAGAATTGTTTTCATTACATATAATAAACTTATTTAAAATTGGGTGGCCCTAAAAAGGGCCGATTGTTGTCGATTATGAGATTAAGAAATTATTTAGAACTGGTGTATTTAGTAACGGCTTTGGTACCTTCACTTACGGCATGTTTAGCTAATTCTCCTGGGAGTAAAAGACGAACAGCGGTTTGAATTTCACGGCTCGAAATAGTAGATTTTTTGTTGTACTTTGTCAAACGAGAAGCTTCGTTCGCAATACGTTCGAATAAATCATTGACAAAAGAATTCATAATGCTCATAGCTTTGCTTGAAACTCCAGTGTCGGGGTGTACTTGTTTCAAGACCTTGTAAATGTATATACCGTAGGACTCCTTCCTCTTCTTATGACGTTTCTTATCCCCAGTTTTAGTAGTCTTGGTAGACTTCTGGACAGTTTTCTTGGAACCTTTAGCAGCTGAAGGGAACACCATGTTGAAATAATACTAATGTATGAATTGAATGATTCGTGTCTCGACTTATATTTACTTTAACGTGGAATGAATAACCAATAGGCTTCAAGTACAAAAGGGACTATATCGCGTATTTATACAATTTTAACGGTAATTCAACCGATGCACAAAGGAACAAAGGAATTCTGAAATGGAGCATTAGTCATCGTGTAGTAATACAAACCGATTTGTATTCTTAACAAAGAATTATACAAACTAATTATAGTATTTCATAAACTACCGTTTAATGATATATAAATCGTAGAATAAAATAATACAATCATTACTACTTACCTATACTTGCTATTAACATGTCTGGACGAGGAAAAGGTGGAAAAGGATTAGGAAAGGGAGGTGCCAAGCGTCATCGAAAAGTACTTCGTGATAACATCCAAGGTATCACTAAACCTGCTATCAGACGTTTAGCACGCAGAGGAGGTGTGAAACGTATCTCGGGACTGATTTACGAAGAAACTCGTGGAGTTCTCAAGGTATTCTTAGAGAATGTTATCCGTGATGCCGTTACCTATACTGAACATGCCAAACGTAAGACCGTTACTGCTATGGACGTTGTTTACGCTTTGAAACGCCAAGGTCGTACCCTTTACGGATTCGGCGGTTAAAACTTGAACTTCATTATTACTTATTAAACAATCGGCCCTTTTTAGGGCCACCCAAACTTATACGAGTATATTAATTCAATTTGAATAAGTAACGATTTATAATTACTCTTGCATCACTATTAATATAAAACCAGATCTATATACAATATAATATTGTTATATAAGAATACATTAATTTTATAAAATATTGGCTTACTTTATAATGTATATATGTTGTACAATTTTATTTATAATATAATTTTTAAATATATATTAGTACTCTGAATCTATAGATAGTGTTATTTTATAATGTTTTATTATTTATTTTATAATCTACATTTAATATCAATCCGCTGGTATAATCTATTTAATCCACACAGTTAATTAAATCTAATTAACAATTATAATGATAATATTTATTAAATATACAGATTATTTAAAATACCATCTAGATGACATTTCTGAAAATTAGTAATAATATTATTTAAATTGTATTCACTATAGTGAAGAAAATATATATATAGAACGATTTTAAAATCAATATTCTTGTTATAACTACTAGTAACATATATGTTATAAATAATAGATACATTATATCAACTAATTTATTTTTATTATAAATTAGTATATTATTTAAAATAATTATTTTTGGCACTGGTATATTATCAGAATATTATAGTCATTCCGCATCAGTAATTGAAGATATATATATATATATATATACATTCATTTGTATTCTATACATAAATAGCGTTGATACAAGACAAAGACGTCACGCTTTAGTGCACTCGTAGTAATTAACTAGTAAGTTTATATTATCAGAGCCGTAGGCAGTACGGCGTACGTATATAATATAACTAGGATGTTTTGATATTACAAATAACCAACAGCTTTGGTCTGTATTCACAATGAAAGAAATGCAAATTAGATAATTACATGCGAAACTTATATTATACAATAATTAATATTGCTTATTTTACTCCATATGTAATTTTGTTAAATATTAATAGTATTACTATTATATAATTTACTATCATTAAGGTATATACTAATACTATAGTATTTATAACAATGTTAATATTTATATTAAAAAAAAAATATAGTACATATTTATTTATATATAATAAATACTATATATAAATGTACTTGTATATGAAATTGTAGTTTTGTTTAATTAATATTAATATTTTTAATTATTAATCATTATTAATTAATATTATTTATATGAAGTAGGATATTGTTTCCATATTGATTATAATAATTATCATACTGTAAATATAATTATTAATATTCATAAAAAAAATACGTGTATATATTGAAATATAATAGTATATAATACTATTTATTTATTGAATCACACATATCATAATATCTTATATATATATGTATTAAAAGTAAATAATCTATAGATTATATATTTTTTTAAATATATTTTAAATTGTTAGGTGAACATAAATATTATAGTTTAACGCCAAACTCCATATGCTAATATAACCTATAGGTATATATATATATAGGCTGATATAAAATTATATATTTATAGTCCACAGTCAAATACAAACCTATGTATAAAAATAAACGATCATATATTTGTCTATGGGTATATAGGTATATGTTCATATAAATATAAATACACAACAATTACATTGTTTAAATGTAGGTTTTGAAAGTAAATAGTATTTTTCGCTCCAAACTGTATGCATATCACGACCTAGGTCATGGAATAGGAAAATATACTATAAATGAGTATACCAATATATATATATATATATATATTAATTTATTATATACCAAACTAGTAATATAATAACGGCTACATTAATATTGTGAGAAAATTAACTAATTATATTTACTATGAATTTGATAAATTACCACGTGGATAATATATATACTATTTATACTTTATTATAACTTTATTTATATAGGTAGGTATATTTATATAACTACCTATGTATATTATACATTGTATAGTATCGTATTATCATAGTATAGTAGTCATATAATGCTGGATATTTGGATATAATTTCACCTATAGTATCTTAGTAAATACATAGTGTACTTATATATATATATAGATTGGTTATTTGAATTATATTTATAAATAGAATTGTGAAAATACAAAGGAAATGATGAACTTCATATAAATAAACCGTATTCATATACTATATATATATATATATATATATAGGATGTTATGATATTATAGATAATATAATGTATTTGTTTGTATTTATATTCGAGTAATTATTAGTTAGTAATTCATATTTAGCATGTCAAATATTTGATAAATTATATATTTATCGTTAAAACAATATAATGATATATACGGATTATTCTTTATAATAGGTTTTTACAACTCATTGATTCCAAATAATCAAATGCAAATATTTTGAAATAATATACACCTTAAGGTAAATAAAACAATATACATGCATATAGAAATAATGAATAGAAAGGAAACGTATAGCTTTATACAATGAATATTATGGCATGCATTTTATCTATAGATCTATAGTTTACCAAGGTTAAATATAAATCTAGATATTCTCTTTAGTTCTATGTATATCATCGATATAAAGCATAGATTTAGATATTCTCTTTAGTTCTATTTATATCATCGATATAAAGCATAGATTTAGAGTATTAGTGGTACTCTAAATCTATGATATTAAACATAGATTTGTATTTTACTTAAACTATAAATCGTAATTTAGGTAAAATATAAATCTATAGATATAAAAAAAGATTTATTTACATCGATGTATCATATCGGTCTCTATCGGTAGATAAATGCACTTCTTAGTTGAACTCTGGGTTGAACTTAGTAAACAAATATGTTTATATTTCTTAATTTACAGTTTTTTTATTTAAATATATTATATATAAATGTATTAATTATATAGTTATTTGACAACCTTATCATAACAATTTTATAAATATTTATATTATGAATAGACTGGTTAGTGTTATATCATGTAACAATAATTTATAATCCCTACAATAGATACAATTATCTAATTTTTAATTAAATTTATTGTAAAGAAATAAATCATAAACAAATATTAATTATTAATTATTAATTTAATACATCATGTATTACATGCTTTAGTATAAATTATTGATTCAATATAATTATTTTAATTATTATTTATATATTTACAATTTTAGATGGTATTAATTTGAAATTAAAATGAAATTATTAGTATTGCAATAATATTTACTATTTCAAATCCCATTTGAAATGGGCATTATAATAATAATGATTATTATAATTAATAAATATTATCATAATCATCTTAATAATTATGATACTTATGATAATATTTATTAATATTATAGTCAGTTTCTTTGTATGAGTATGATTTGTTTTATATTGGTGATATTTTAATAATATTGATATTATTGAAATAAAATCTTAAATTAAATTATTTCGATCATTTATACAAGTAAACTATCGAGTCCCTTATTAACGACGCGATATTAATATTGAGTCCCTTTTATAATTAATGAAGAACCTAATGATTCAATATTCTTCGTTATCCAATTTATTTATGTTAATATAAAGTCTCTGGGTGAAGACGATAACAATAATACACAATATCTAAGAGAATCAATATCTTTGGTATATTGTCGTTCATGTCTTCTCCCATATTAATTAAATAAAGTGAATAAATAAATGCATATAAATAACTGGGAAATTAATAACATTTTAATTTCCCTATTTATAATAATTAATATATGTGGGATGTGATTTTAAATCTAATTCCATAGTGTACCAGATACGCCATACCTAAGAGTATTATCACGTACCAGGTACGTCGTCGTACCTTTCCTAATTAAATAAATTACATGTATATAGAATCGCGTCCCTTATAATAAACTCAATGCTTATATATGATCCAAATCTATCATTAATATTGTAGTTTTTTCAAGTTTTTATTTAAAAAAAAGTTATAATCATAAATTTGGAAAAAAATGCTTACTATTTTTTACATATTATATATTACTTATTAAAAATTAATTTATTTAAATTTTAATAAATTATCATTAAATACATTTATATTATACATTTATATTATAAATTGGAGTTTGCATATTACGACCATATTAAATTATAATACAATTTATTTAGAATTGTTTATAAACTAGAAAATAAAAAATAAAAACCCAGATATTTCTAATTATATAAATAAATAAATATATAATAATGTAATGAACATTTAATATATAATATAAATTTATATTCATAATATTAATTATTATAGAAATTAAAATTAAAAAATTGTTGAAGAGCTGTTTTATTTAGAATATAGTGTAAAACTGGAATGCATATTCAAAATAATTTGGTACGATGTGTGTTTTGTTAGAAAGGCGCACTCACTTAAGTAAATAAAAATATATATATATATATATATATATATATATGTACATATTATAGTCATCGATATAAAGAAAGTTCTTTATATCGATGATTATAGTATGTAATATCTACATATGATAGTTAGTAAAATAAATCTATATAAAAAGTTTGCATTAAAAGTTTAACTTATAATGTTTTATCAATGATAATTTATCATATATATTAATTAATACAGAGAAATTCACAATATACTCAATTTTACTAACCAGTTACAGTAACTCACAGTCTAAATATAACTTAACTATATTTACTTCAATGAGCGTACATATATGAAGATGCATTCACCTAGTTAATTGAATATATGCGTCAGGTGTTCACTGCTATGTTGAGATTACTATTTAAATTGTCTACATTCAATAGCATGTCCTCTCATAGATATCCAACTCACTGGTCTATATTTATATTATATTATAATTCCATGTGCCTGTTCGTTAATCCTGTATTTAACGTATTAAAAACCAATTCATTAAATATTAAGTTAATAACTTTTCTAAATAAATATAATAATTAAACTGTTTATCTACTGCATACACACACCTTTATATTCATCAGCTTTTTAGATATATTAATTAATATGATAAAACTTATCAAAATCATCTTCTATGCATGTGTTTTTATAATGAGATCTGATTAAATAATTGTAAATTGATACAGTTTATTAATATTTCTCATTAATCAAAATTGAAATAACTATTTAATTTATCACTACTTAAATAGGTGTGAAATATTATGAATTATTATTGTTCTATAGTTTATATAATGTAATATAATTATAATTATAACCTATATTATTTAATTTATTTAAAAGTAATGTTAAGATTTTATTTCTCAATATATCGACATTGAAATTTAAGGCGACAGATCTTTTAATCATTAATATTTCACTAACAAAACAGGACATTTTGAGAAGACTAAAGATAAACTTCACTTCATCCGAGGGGAGATTTCTTCATCATATCTGTACGATAACAGTTCATAAGGTAGTAATGTTGTCGCAGGTTCCGATACTGAACTCCGAAACATCCAAAACTTATATGCCTGTACCTACACATATGTACACACCTACCCCTATACCTCTACTCCTACCTCTTTCCCTATATCTACCCCTATACCTACCCCTATACATATGAATACACCTATCTCTACATCTACTCCTATACCTCTACTTCTACCCCTTTCCTTACATCTACCCACCCCTATACCTAACCATACCCCTACTTATATGCCTATACCTACACATATGTCTACAACTACCCCATACCTGTACTCCTACCCCTTTCCCTACATCTACCCCTATACCTACACATACCCATACCTATATGCCTGTACCTACACATATGTCTACACCTACCCCTATACCTGTACTTCTACCCCTTTCCCTACATCTACCCCTATGCCTACCCCACATACAGGTACGAGAACACGTCATTCAATGAGACAACACTCCTCCACAAACAGGTAATCCATCTTGATGAAACCATGGTACTGTGGGCGCCTGACTTCGCATATACTATCTGCATGCAGTGCAGTGTCTCATTCCAGAAGCTTCTACAGAAGTTAAGACATCACTGTAGACTGTGTGGTTGTGATATCTGGCATAGCTGCTAGAGCTTCTTACCTCTAACTAATGCCCGTTAGTAACACTAACCATTACCACCCTAATACAACCAGGCCCACTTTAGTGCAACAAACCCCCATAGTACCACCATAACCACTAGTACATAACCACTAATATCTCATTAGTATCAAAAATTCTCTTTATACCACCACTAACACCTATTAGTACCACCAGACTGATATTAAAAATATAAACCCACATCCCTTAGTATAATCAATAACCAGCACACCTTAGTACAACCTCTGTCTCTTCTTACTAGATATGTAAATGAGCCTAGTTTTTTTTTATATGAACTGAGACTTGTAATTGTAATGCTGAATCCAGGCTTATATTTTTGTTTAAAAAAGACCCTGAGTCAAGTTGAGACTATTACATCTACAAATTTGAGATTATTTCTATATTTTCTATATCCATTTCACAATATATTATATTATATTATATTTTAATAATTAAACTCATTTATTATCATATAATAATATGTAATATAAATATTTATTTAAATGATTTTCATTTATTTAAGCAATACATTTGATCACTGAGGATAATATGGGACTGATAATAGATAAATATATGTTATCAAGGCTAATTTGATGCATTTTGATACTGAGAATATATGAATATTTTTATTCTTGTTTAACTGAACCTTCTTTCCATTTTGTAAACTATAGTTATATAATTTCAAAAACTTGCAGGACATCGAATCTTAGAAATAATAGACTCAAATTTATAAAAAATAGTCAATACTTAAAATATTCTGTTTCTAATCTATCTTATACTAAAATATAAGGCTTAGAAACCTGTAAATCCATTGGAAACCTTTAAAATTATAGAAAAAATGTAAACCTAAGTTAAAATTTATCATCAGATTAATATATGACTGATGTTTAAATGAATAATAAATAAATCTATATATGAAATATAGTATGTATTTACATAAAGCTAATTCAACTATGAAATAATTCCTTAGACCTAATAGATTTTACTTATATGCAATATCTACAGTTTTTAAAGACAATTTAAAACACCCATACACACTAATACACACACACATATATACACATACACATTCACATAGTAAGATAATCTACCAGCTGAGAACACCCGTGTTGTCTGATAAACTCATGCGGTCCATTGTCGTCATGGCAACTAACTATATACAAAGTTAGTGCGCACACTTGGGGTTGGTAGCGGGAAGATAAGTATAAGACAAACACGTGATCCACTCATGTATTCTTATATAATAATTTGACGTTAAATTTAGTTTAAATGATTTTAGGAGTATATCGGTATTGTATTCTACTAAATAGTTATATAGATAGATATATAGTTTATTGAGTGTTGACACACAAAATGACATAAAACAATAATTTAATGATAAATAATAAATTACAATAAGAATGATGGTTTATACACGGCCCATTATATTTGTAGATATTGACATATATGAGAAATAAGTGTGTTTATTACTCTATAAAGTATAAGATTTACTTGTAAACTAACAACTTTACATAATATAGATGAACCATCGATCATAACTTCTATACTGTATATTAGTAATACATTATATTCTGAAAACATCACATCATCTATTGACACACATAATATATAGGTCACATGGACATTTTCAAGAACATGATGACACAGAATACACTGAAAGAGAAGATAGTTAGTTTTACCCATATTACACTACCCATTATAATACTTAGTATTTACCACTAGTACAATATCTTTAAACTTAAGGTGATGTATGTGTAGAAATTTAGCAATTTTTATATTAAATTTTATTGTCTGATATTTTTTATATGAATTCAGATTCAATTATATGTCTTTTCATATACTTGTCATTATAGAACTATTATATGTATTGAGTCACTTTTTTTTGTATAGTCTACACATTATATAATACAACAGTATTACAATAGGACATTCATAAAATATATATCATTATATATATTTATACATATATATTTTTTTTTTAAATTATTATTTATAAAGTTTATTATTTTAAACTTAAGGTGATGTATGTGTAGAAATTTAGCAATTTTTATATTAAATTTTATTGTCTGATATTTTTTATATGAATTCAGATTCAATTATATGTCTTTTCATATACTTGTCATTATAGAACTATTATATGTATTGAGTCACTTTTTTTTGTATAGTCTACACATTATATAATACAACAGTATTACAATAGGACATTCATAAAATATATATCATTATATATATTTATACATATATATTTTTTTTTTAAATTATTATTTATAAATCAACTTATGAAACTATTTGAAATATTATTTTTTATAATATTCTATTGTTAGTTAAATATATATATATATATATTATTAAAATATATTTTCCATAAAGCAATATAAAATATAAAATAGATTTTCCTGTAGAGCAACGAATGCATACAAACCTAGAGTGAAAATATTGATCATTGAGTAATATGCATTTGAAATTTCATAGCATAATATTTGTAATAATTATTTCTTATCTTTTATAAACTTATTTATTATCTATCACATTACATTTATAAATGACTATAATGATGTGTATAATATATAATAGTATCTATATAATAATGTACCATAATAAATATTACTATATTCATATTATATAAAAATGTATAAATTAAAAATATTTCTACTTTTTTAAATATGGTAGGGTCATAAAAACATGTTTTTATGTGATTTATATATTGTTTTTGAATGCAAATGTTTCATATACACTAAATTACATACGTAAATGATATTTTAATGGAATAATATTTTTTTTTGTTTTTTTATGATATTTAACCACTTTATGCAATTTTTACCAATTTATGCACTGCGACAGGGCCTTAAGGGTAGGCGCTGGAATTCATCTACACCATGCTATTTATAGCTCCACCGAAAATGCTATTGATAACAAATTAATAAAGATAATTACATAATTTTCATAAATACAATTAATTTAAAAGAATGAAAAAAAATAGTTTAAAAACTATGAATATTTTTTATTATAAATATATTATACTAATCATGATTTATTTGTAAATATAAAGTATTAAATAGAATAATGATATACAAATAGGCAGTCATATATATTATACATTTACAGTAACAATTTCAGATACAAATAATATAAATTAAAAAAGTAATAGGCATTTACATGTGGTTACTAAGTGAAAAAGAAAAAACTTGGAGAAAATGACATTCAAAGTTTTTACATAAATAATCATAGATAATATGTACAAATATGTAACTATATAAAATATACAATATAAAAACAAATATATAACACGTGATTTGTTTATTTATTTAATGCTATTTAATCTATGCTAAAATAAATCTAGAAATTTTTAAATTAAACGATTATTCTAATAAATCGTAATATAAGATTACATATTACAAGTATTTACATAAATACAAAATATATTTATAAATATATTACTCCTAAAACACTTTATATTGATAGAAATACTCAAAAATATTTTAGGATATTATAAATAAAATACAGAACTTGTAAAATACATAATAAAAAAATATTGTAAAAATTAAATTATTTAACACATTTTAACTCCAGCGCCAACGTAACCTTGCCGGCGTTTACATGTAAAAGATAGGGGAAAATAGCTATTTTTTAACAGGCTATGTCTTTTCTATTTATTAGTATTTTGTCTAAATTTTTTTTAATTATCTAGAAAACATTCATCTATAGTTATATAGGTACATCATAAAATAATAAATGTATTATTAATTAAAGAAAAGTTAATTATAATATTAAAATTATTTTAAAATAAATTTATTACCATTTTTTATTATTATTTTTCAAATAATTATATTAATAGATTATATTTACGTTAGCTTACATACCTATATAATAATAACCATATATCAGGTATATACTCATAAAAATTCATATACTCATCCCAGTTATGTTCCTTTCCCCACTAATCCGTTGACACCATGTCCGGAACTAGATAACCAGACCTCACCAACTATAACACTGCGTCTATCTAATCGTAACGCACCGCTCGTCTTATAGACTCGTAGCCATTTGATTTACAAACGGATATTATATGTCTAGACATATCCATATATTCATATATATATATATATATATATATATATATATATATATATATATATATATATATATATATATTGTTAAATTGAGTGGAGAGATTTTTTTCTATATTATTGTATCAAAATTATAAATATTGTTAATATAATATGTATTGTGTATAATATAGTATATATTGAATACAATATAAATAGCGGATACAAATGAACCCCTCAATACAATACAAATATGATTACAATTGAGCATGATACCAGTGTATCTATGTTTCAACTGTAACACTTCATTTGTTTCTACTGGGAGTAAAACCAGCATTAGCTATATTTCTTATAATTGTATAATCTATTTCTCAATCAACTACGATGAATTTTCTTAATTGATTTAACATTATGATTATAGAACACGTTACATAATATATTACATAAGATATTACTTAAGGTATTACATCAGTGATTACATGGTATTATAACTTCATACATGGTAATATTCACAGAAAAAGAACGACTAGAATACGTTGCAGGAGATTGAATATCTAAATCTGGTGAAGAGGCTATACGTTCAGCGCGGTGACAACTCTTTCACTGTTATAGGTGTAAGCGATACCAGCGGAACCAGGCTACCTAGTAAGGCTGGTGTGGAGCACAGACGAACTGCTGATGGGTCTGACTCCACTACCATCATCGTAACATTAGCTACAATAAGTGTTGGTACATCATCACATCGAGGTAGTGAATGTTAGACTAGATAGTAACGTATACCCAGGCTGTGGCACATTATAAACTTAATACTATGTTATTAGCGCATTATACGATAGCGTAGCATTACTCTAATTCATCGGGCGGAGTGAAACAAGTGAAATTTCAAAAAATATTAAAAAAAATCACATTTCCAAACCAATAAGTAAGATTTATTATAATATTTAGCTAAAGAGGTGTTCACGCGAGCAAACCATTGTGTAAGAATTCCGCAATCGCAAAAATATGTATTTTTATAAGACGCTTACAAAATATTCTAATTATAATATGTACACACTTGGTGAGGAAAACACATGCACGAGTATACAGATGAGAATATATGCATACAAAATGACATTCACATGTGAATCAATGTATAGCCTCTTTAAAAGATAATAACAAATATTAACATGTTTAATTGGAATTTATATTCGTTTCTCAGTTTTATCGATTAAATATAATTTTATCTAACATAACTCAATTTTGAAATACATTTTATATAAATATAAATATTCTAAATATTATTAACTAAGCATAACAAATTAGGAATAAATTATATGATAAACTTTATCTTAAAGCCTATATTTTATATCATAAGATCATATATTATATATGATATTATTATATTTAACATATAAGTTTATATAGCTATTTAAATTTAAATAAGTTATATTATTATAAATATAAATATAAGTTTAAAATTATTTTATATTTTTGCAAAGTTTATATATTATAAATCATATATAATATAGGTGTTTTAATATAGAATTTTAATATTAATATATAATATAGAATTTTCAGATTTTGCACTCATTTGAAGGTTTCGAATAGTAAATAAATACACTTCGAAGGTTTCAAATAGTATTATTTTTATTAAATTAAGTATTCGAAGGTTTCGATTAGTAAATAAATACACTTCGAAGGTTTCAAATAGTATTATTTTTATTAAATTAAGTATTCGAAGGTTTCGAATAGTAAATAAATACACTTAAAAGGTTTTAAATAGTATTATTTATATTAAACCAAGTATTCAAAGTTTTCAAATAGTTAATTTATTCATTTCTAAGGGTTAAAATAGTAAATAGATATACTTCGAAGGTTTCAAATAGTATTATTTGTATTAAATTAAGTATACAAAGTTTTCTAATAGTTAAATTATTCATTTCGAAGATTTAAAATAGTAAATAATTACACTTAAAAGGTTTTAAATAGTATTATTTATATTAAACCAAGTATTCAAAGTTTTCAAATAGTTAATTTATTTATTTCTAATTGTTAAAATAGTAAATAGATATACTTTGAAGGTTTCAAATAGTATTATTTGTATTAAATTAAGTATACAAAGTTTTCTAATAGTTAAATTATTCATTTTAAAGGTTTAAAATAGTAAATAAATACACTTTGAAGGTTTCAAAAAGTAAATATATTTAAAAAGGGTTATGAATTTTGATTAATGATTATAATTATAATCATTGAAAATATCAATAAGTCTAATTTCTCTAGACATAATTTTGAACTTTTTTTTATTAAAATATTTGAAGCCATATAAAATATTCTACGAATTCGAGAGCGAGGTTAAAAAGGTTAAAACGGAAGTAAATAGACGGGTAAATAGTATTAAATTATTTGTTTATTGTATAATAAAATATATGCATTATATGCCTTTTATCGTTTTTTTCGAATAGTTAAATTAAACATTCGAAATTTTCGAAAAATTAGATTTAGGTATTCGATATTTTCGAATAATTAGATTTAGGTAATCGAAATTTTCGAATAATTAGATTTAGGTATTCGACATTTTAGAATATCTGTCAAATTCTAAAATTTACTATTTGAAAGAATTGAATATTCTAATATTCGATTCGATATTCAAAACCGTTTCCAAAATAAATACACACTAACAAATACCTGCTATCAATGCCACTCTATCACATACCATCCATTAGTACAAACCTTGACCCCTAGTGGAGGATATAGACGGGATTGACTAACATAGATCATCTTCATCAGTAACGCTAGTGTAGGTATTCTAATAGATCATGCTTTTTAGTATACTGAATATAGAATATCTGTCTGTAACATCAATGTACAGACCTCTGTGTATATTTAGTCATCTTAACTACCTGGGTATCTTAGTAGGCTAATCCATCAAACTAACAGTCAGTGGGGTGTAGGTTCAAACCCCATTCGCACCAATAAAATACGTATTGAAATAATACTTAGATAATTTAAATTATTTTCTAAATTTTTCTAAATATCTATTTAAACTTTTAAATTGAAGAATAATATGTTTGAATAATATTTGAATAATATATTGATTTATTATTTATGGGATGAAAATGAAGTGTTTATTTTATCTATATCTAGAATGTAGTATACATTTAATTACTGGTCCCACCTCTGCAATTGCATCTATTGTAGTCTAAATAGTAATGTATTTCTATGTAAACTAGTGTATGTTATTGTAATCATATGTCTGAATAATCTACACCTATTGACTGTTAGCATACTACCTATTGGGATTAACACACATGTGATATACAAGTCTTTATTCACTATTATATTTGCATAATATATTGCTGATATTCTTTCGGCAGGTTTCTACTAAGTATATCTAATTTATATTCTGTTATTTCCATATCTAATACTTTATAATTGAATATAAACCTAAATATATATATATACTCTATTCAAGTACAACAAAAATATTGTTAATTATCTATAATATCTATATAGTGAATATAATCATCATTTCAATCCTGTTCCTCCTCTATTAGATACTCATCATGGTGATGGACAATAGGAAGGTGGACAGTTTCAATGCGTGACTAAAACCCCTGTGGTCAGTGCAGCCTATAGAGCTACACGAGGACTTCTCGTACCGGTATCGCCCCCTTTAGTTCACTTCGTAGATTATCTTATAGCACAAACACGACTGTATCCGCTGCCAGCAGACTTCATCATCTCTAACAAGTATAAGCCCATCTTAAAGGAGTAATTAGTAATACATTGTTATAACTCCCGAATTTTTATTTAAAATATGTTATTCATTTCAATTTCATAAATTAGATTTATATAGAAATTATTCTTATTGTATGTATTTATTTGGATTATAATACATTTAATTATAAGCTGATATATATATATATAAGAGCTATTAATTATAACAAAATAATTAAATTTAATTTCATATTTACGACACATTTAAAATTTAGAAATTGTATAAGACATTTATTTAATTTATTAATTTAGTTATTAAGATAATATTTGTAAATATAAATATTAGTATTAAAATTCTTTATATTTTTGTAATATTTTCTATGATTTATAATAATATATTATTAAATAAATAAATTATTAATATTTAATTGTTATAATCATATAATTAATAATATTACGTCTACATATTATATAATATTGTATATAAATTTTAATTAATTGTTATGATAATAAAAATATATATTGATACAACGATCTAATGGTCTAGTAATATCAAGCCTAACGGATATAATTCTGAAACATCTATTATTGATAAATTATATTATGAACAAATAATAATACGACACAAAAATACATAACGTTTATACTACTTCATAAACATTGTTAGCTGTACATATTATGCTAAAAGTAATGCATACTAATATATAGTCTAATATTATCTAATTATAAACTAAATATATTTTTAATAAATCAATATTAATGTAAAATAAACAAATAATTCAATAATACTTACTTGTAAAAGTAATATATATATTATTAATTATATATTATAATGCAAACACGTTATACAATGTATAACTTATACACATAATCAATACTATAAAAATCATTCAAGTTTAAATATTACTAGTATTGTATATATAATAATAAATAATAGAAAAGTTTATTGACTCAGAAAACGATGGACGTTTATATGAAAATAATATAAGCAATATAATATTTTTTCTAGCCATAACAAATAGTTTGTAAAACTTTAACCTTCTTATAATATCTGTATAATTATAAAATTAACTAAACTTAATAAGTTGTCCGAAATTATTGCATACTAAATCTGGTATTAATTATTGTCAATATATATGAGATAAATAGATGTGAAAAATATTCATGTGAAATTAATTTTATTATCTATAAAAAGTATTTTATAAGGGATGTACTAAAAACCCAGTTGTAATTTTATAATACTTATTTGTATATAATTTAATACTTTGATACTATATATATAGATGTATAATATATTATATATTATAATCAATAAGTGATATTAAATGTTCAAAATAGTAATATATTTATAGTAAAATTCTATGTTTAAATGATTTTTATTAACATTTTTTGCCCATTTATAATTTTATAACAATGCATAATACATATTTATATATTTTAAACATAATTGTACACTTTAATAAATAATATATAGTATAATATTATATTAGCCAGTAGTAAACAAATGTATTATTAATATTTATTAAATATATTATAAAATTACAACTGGGCAATAAATTGTTATGAATAACAATCATTAACACCTAATACTTTACTATAAATACATTACTAATTTTAACATTTAATATCACTTATTGATTATAATATATTAAATATATATATATATATATAGTATCAAAGTATTACATTTTGTATATTATATTATATAATTTATAAGTATTATAAAATTACAACTTTGGTTTAGTACATCCTATTTTATAACATGTTATAATAGTAGTTATATATAGTAAGTAACAACAATAAAATAGCATAGATAAGCTCGATATGGAGAGATTAAAAGTGTGTTATATTAAAAAAAATACATTAAATTACATTAATATCTCATATATAAATAAAGATATTTATTCAACCTAACACTGGTTATATAATTTAAATACATAAATAATAAGCATACAATAAATAAAAACATGTTTTTAAACATTATTATTTCTTAACCCTTTATTATAAAGTTTATAATTTATGAATATTTAATTTGATTAAATATACTATATAGTTAGATAATTAGTATAAATAACTATATAGTTAGATATATACATTTAATATTAATTATACTTAAAAATAATGTAATATTATAATAATTATATGTAAACATTATATTTAATAATTAATTTATATTTTAAAATAATTAATTATAAGCTCGTTAATGTTGGGTGGCCCTAAAAAGGGCCGATTGTAATTATAAATATGAAATAGTTAAGCCTTAACTGTTTTCTTGATAGCTTTCTTAGCGATTGGTTTTTTCACTATTTTCGAAACTGCCTTCTTCGCTTTCTTTGGAGAAGCATTTTTTGGTGAAGATTTAACATTTTTAATAATTGATTTCTTTGTAGTCTTTTTCACCATATTTTTAATCAATGTTTTCTTTGCTTCACTTTTCTTAGGTTTAACTGGTTTCTTGATTACTTTCTTTGGTTGAACTGCAACTTTAAAACTTCCGGTAGCACCTGTACCTTTGACTTGATTTAATAAACCGTTACTGAAACCATTGCGTAAACATGTTTTTAAATTACTGTTAATTTTCTTGTCGTTAGTTCCCAACTTATAATTAGCAGAAATCTATTTAAGAATGGCTGCACGAGATGATCCTTTTCTTTCCTTTAATGAAGAAATTGCTGACTCTACCATTTCGTTGAACTTGGGGTGAACAGCTACAACGTTGGCTTTAACGGTTTTCTTAACTGGAGAACTCATGATAATATATACGAACGAGAGAAATATTAGAATGATATAAATCAATTGTCTAACTAATCCTATATACATAAACGGATGTGAAAGTAAGCTATATATTGTGTGTACAATTATTTCCAATTTCTCTAATTTTGTCTCTATTTATAAAGTTTGTACTTAATTATATAAAGCTAGATCAAACATTTTTGATACTATTTTTATTTAATATTATAGATCTTATTTTCATTTAGATGAATATCCTAAGTGTATATATTATAATTTTAAATTAAATCAAGAAAAATATGATTAACCTGTAATTTCATAATTTTTAAACTTGATTTTTCGATTAAATATAAAAATTATATGTAATTAATAATTCTTTTTTATAAATTTATAATTTATTTCATATAATTGAATATCATTTTAGTATATTAACACAAAATATTTCTAATTATTTTAGTGTATCATTGTAAATTTCCACATGTAATATTAATATAAAGCACAACAATTTTCGATATTTCATATTTATAACAACATTTTATATTTAACATATATTTTTATATAAATAACATATTATAAATTCATTAAGTTCAATTATAATATTTATATATATATACGATTTTCCAAGTAGATATATAATTATATTATAATTAAAAAATTCATATTTATAATTATCTACGATTTTCCAAGTAGATATATAATTATAAAATTCATAATTATGCGTATATAATGATATTCTACTTATTATAATAGTTTATATATTACCTAATATATAATTATTATATTTAAATAATAATAAAAGTCTAAATAAATTCTCAATCTGATTTATTATATATTAATAATTATTTTAGTAATACTTCAAATATATTAATATAACTTAAGTAGGTATACTATATTAATGCTAATTGTTAATTAACATTACAATTATTTCTGCAACTAGTACATATTTTACGTTTATTTGAATACTCCCTATATTAGTCATAATTTTATTAATTATTTAACTTTTACTAATTCTTTATAATCTACTATTAATGTCAGTTTAAACCCTATTATAGTACATGTAATTACTTTATTAAATCAGAATTAAAACATATTAAAAAAAGTAAACGTTGCTTAACATTAAATTATTTTATTAGTTTCATTTTACATAATTTAAAATATTATAAAAACACATTTTTTAATATAAATTATTAAACTATATTCAATTTACTTTAAATATGAAAAACGAACGTTGAAATATATTAATTAGATATAGCTAATATTATAAAAATGTGTATACAACTAAACATAAAATATATAATATGTAGCATATATTTTAAATATATTAATTAAATTTGAATAAACATGATTAATGTGGGTGGTCCTAAAAAGGACCGATTGTTAGAATTTGAACAGAAGTTGATAGAATTAAGTAGATTTACCAGTTTTCTTTGGTAAAAGAACAGCTTGAATATTAGGCAATACACCACCTTGAGCGATAGTAACACCGGCAAGTAATTTGTTTAATTCTTCATCATTACGGATGGCCAACTGAAGATGTCGAGGAATAATTCTAGATTTCTTGTTATCACGGGCAGCATTTCCAGCTAACTCGAGTATTTCAGCTGCTAAATATTCCATAACGGCAGCTAAATATACTGGTGCACCAGCACCAACTCTTTTAGCGTAGTTACCTCTTCGTAAATGGCGATGAATACGACCTACTGGGAATTGTAAACCAGCTCTGGATGATCTAGTTTTAGACTTGATTCCCTTCGCTTTACCTCCTTTTCCTCGTCCAGACATGATGATAATTTGATATGGATAGAGCGTTTAAATTATAAGAATTGATTAAATTGCCAATTTGGTAACCTTTATAGGCTTTAGCGTGGAATAGACTACCTTAACACATTGTGATTGGTCAGCCAATCATTAATGAGCTGTTAACATTGTTCTCTGTGTTTCATTTTATTGTAAATTATATATTTGTATAATTATTCAACCAATCAGCGATTTATTCACTTTTAATACCACGCAAAATATAATATAAAGTGCTGATTTTCATTATAAATCATTCATTATTAGTTTTTCATAATGGCACGTACAAAGCAAACCGCTCGTAAATCTACCGGAGGTAAAGCTCCTCGTAAACAATTAGCTACCAAGGCTGCTCGCAAGAGTGCTCCTGCTACTGGTGGAGTTAAGAAACCTCATAGATACCGACCTGGTACCGTTGCTCTTCGTGAGATCCGTCGTTACCAAAAATCTACTGAATTACTTATCCGTAAGTTACCTTTCCAACGTTTAGTTCGTGAAATCGCTCAAGATTTTAAAACTGATCTACGTTTCCAAAGTTCCGCTATCATGGCCCTTCAAGAAGCTAGTGAAGCCTATTTAGTAGGTCTCTTCGAAGATACTAACTTGTGTGCTATCCATGCTAAACGTGTTACTATTATGCCTAAAGATATTCAACTTGCAAGAAGAATTCGTGGTGAACGTGCTTAATTTTATCTTCTTTTCCTATACAAATCGGCCCTTTTCAGGGCCACACAATTCTAACATTTTTATATTCTATATTATTAATTACTTTATTTTATATCATATGTAATTTATTTCCAGTCTTACTATTACATTATAAACATATTAATGAATATATTTGTTGTAAATATAATACTTATTTATATACTCTACACTTAGACTACTCTCATTAATAACATATTTATCTATATATATTAATTACTAGTAACATTTTGAATTTATACATATAGGCTGATTAGAACACGACAAATCAATTGAACAGGTGTATGCGAGTAGAAATAAATATAGATGTTCATTTATTATAAACTAAACTAGTAATATAATAGTGACTTTATTGTATAGTGAAAATTAACTAATTATATTGAACCTTAATTTAATTATTTATTATTTAGTTAATTATTAAATAATAGACATAAATATAATGTGTTTGTGTATATATATATACAATTGTATTTGAATTATATACATAATTAGCGATCTATTGTACTCGTCTTCATTCGTAAAGACCCTTATATATATTTAATTATGTATTAAAAAGTAAATATATATTGGCTTCGTAACTGTATGCTCTATGAGTTTTTTAAAGTATATATACTTTATACTGTATACAGTCGTGTATAGAACTATTGTATATATATATCAAATCCATCTAAAAATAGAAATATATATATATATATATATTAGCTTAAATATTAATAGTATTACATCATTAACTAAGGTATATTTATACAATAGATATACCTTATTCAATTATTTAAGAGTAATACCAAAGATAATACTATTAATATTTAAATAAATTACATATAGTGTACATATACCTATATAGTAATACCAAAGGGCTTTGGTAATACTATAGTATTTATGAATTACATCGAAGCAGGCCGCCGTTTGTTATGATATGAATTTTAGAGTTCGAGGTGGGCGGTGCTTATATCTGTCACTCAAGTACATATGTTACGCACCACTGCACAATTTAAAATAATCTGACCGAGTAACATCTATACATACAAATACATATATAAAGTGTATACGTGTATTCTATACACATACATACATACATATACACGCATATACACATACACGCATACACATATACACACATACATACATGATCATCACGTATTATATGTATATATATTGTGTGTGTATGTATCTTTTATTATATTAGTATTTCCACCTGTATGTTATTAAGTAAGGAGATGTAATTTGTAAATGCATGTTATATCCTTTATTTATTTTACTATATGAACTAATATAATCTATCTACTAATATACATATATATATATATATATATATATATATATATATATATATATATATATATATATATATATATATATATATATATATGATATACTTATATATACAAATACACATATATACACACACACACATACACATATATACACACATATACATACCTTCATGCAATCATATGCACATACATGTATGTATATTGTGTGTAGGTATATATGTATTTGTATTATTTTAGTATTTTCACATGTTTTTCTTAATTTAAGTAAGGAGATGTAATATGTATATGCATTTTATATCCTAAATTTATTTTACTATATGAACTAATATATACATATATATATATATATATATATATATACATATGATATACTTACATATACAAATACACACATACACATATATACACATACACATATATACACAAACACATATATACACACATACACATACCTTCATGCATACATATTCACATACATGTATGTATATTGTGTGTAGGTATATATGTATTTGTATTATTTTTGTATTTTCACATGTTTTTCTTAATTTAAGTAAGGAGATGTAATATGTAAATGCATATTATATCCTAAATTTATTTTACTATATGAACTAATATATATATATATATATATATATATATATATATATACATATATATATATATGATATACTTACATATACAAATACACACATACACATATATACACATACACATACAAATATATACACAAACACATATATACACACATACACATACCTTCATGCATATATATTCACATACATGTATGTATATTGTGTGTAGGTATATATGTATTTGTATTATTTTAGTATTTTCACATGTTTTTCTTAATTTAAGTAAGGAGATGTAATATGTAAATGCATATTATATCCTACATTTATTTTACTATATGAACTAATATATATATATATATATATATATAAATTATATATATATAACTCAGAAGGGTGTAAAAATAAAAAATATATGGAATATTAAAAATGAATTTTTCGACCTCTTCATCATCGTATTGAGCCAAACTAAATAAAATATAATAAACGCAAACTAATAATAAAAATATGAATAAAATATTAAAATAAAACTGAATAAAATATAATAAGAATTATATATTTATTATATTATATGAATAAATCAAATCTATCTTATATATATATATATATATATATATATATATGTAAATTCATGTTATAGCAGGGAGGTTATAGCCTACATTTATTTTACTATATGAACAAATATAATCTATCTTAGATAATCTATATATATTATAAAGTGTTGTGTGTATGTGTTTTGTGTGAGCTTATGCAAATAGGTATACTTCTCTATAGAGTAATTCTTACTTATTTTGAATAATTACTTTCTTTTGTTATTTCATATTAGTCATCTGGATCAAAGTGATATAATTATATTGTTTATATCATATTATTACTAAATTATATTATTTAACATTGTTTTGTAAAAAATCTAATAACAAATTTGTTATTCAATATTATATATATATATATATATATATAGGTTAAAGTCCTTATATATTATAGTATTACCAAAGGGCTTTGGTATTACTTATAAGTTAATATATTTTATATAATATATATAGTGAAAATTGCTTTTATTATTTAAGTTTATTCAAGCTGTTTTATTATTTAATACTTATTAATAAATAATTATTTAATTATTAGTAATTATAAATTAATTTAGTAATTATTATTATAATATTTATTAATTAATTATTTAATTTTAATAATTATTGGATAATTAATAATTATTAAAATTAAATTATTATAAATTATTAATAATTATTAATCATATAATCATTAAAATTAAATATTTAATAAATAATTATTAATTATTATAAATTTGTATTAATATTTTTATTATAATATTTATTAATAATAATTATTAATTATTTATTAATTATTTATTACTATTTAATGTTAATAATTTTAATTATCAGGGTTTCTGAGTTAGCGGTTTAATTTTATTAGTTAACATTATTATACAAAAATGTAATAATAAATTTATTAATATATATTATTATATATATTATATTATTATCAATATTATATTTATATATATACTATAATAAATCAATACTATAATTAATCATAACAGTATGTATTAAATATAAATATATTATATAATTTTGAACAATTTATATAAATATATTTGATATTTAAAGTAATACATATTAATCTATAGAGTAATAATAGTATAAATAATCGTTATATAATAACATAAATATAATTAAAATTAAATATTTTCAAATATATGATGAATTTCAAAATAAAAATGGTTTATTTCATAAATTACATGTTTCTCACATACAAGCTATTACATGAACTTATGAATATTGAAGTGTCATAGATATTTGCGATATAAAGGAATAACTAAAGAGGTCCTTGGATCAAAGTTGATTTCCAAGTGCAGATCCACGGTGGATCATCCACCTGAACTAATTTGGATATAGAGTGACGTCTTAGTAAAAACTAAATCAACCTTAGTCATTTTCTAAATGATATTAATTCATCTATATTACAGTATACAGAATTCCATATATATAATAATCTCATTTAATTTTATTTAATTGTAGTTGTTTGCTTTAAATTTGTCTACTACATATATGTATATGTATATTGAGTCATTATATTCGAAATGTTATGTATTACTCTAGTAATACATAACATACAATCATCACTTTCATATGCTCCTCTCATTCTTGTATTATATGCTAGTAGGCTTTATTTTGATTAGCCCATATATATCAATTATTTATTTATTATTATTTTGTTTAAATATTTTTTTTTTCCGTGTTATTTTGATTTTATTTTACAACATTACACTTTATATCTATCATACAAATATTAAACAATCGTCTTTAAAATATCATATTACACATACTTCAATTGATGGATTATAAAAGTCAATATTTTCAAAATAATATATTGGTTATCTCATGAGTCTAGCAAGAACATTTCTAAATACTAGGATCAATATACCAATTCAAATTATTTTGAGTATGGCATATATACATATTGAAAAACAACCATTGGTAAACAAGCATTAAATACACTACCCATAAATAAATATGCATATAGATTAGAAGAAAAGTATAATGAAAACATATATGTAAATGTTATGAATGTAATAACACTTATGAGTTATCCCAATTCCCAATCCCATATCCGTTTCTAGGAGCACACACTTATCTAACTAATCAATATATATTACAAGATATAGATAATGATTTATTATAATAAATAATTAAATTACTATAGTAAATAGATGTATATATTAAATAAATAACAATTATATAATATTTATTTGTATTTATACTATTATGATTAATATTATTTTTATATTTATTCTATATAATACAATTTATTAACAATATATTACTTTAAATTTATATTTCTTTATTTATTCAAATAGTAAATTATTTACCTATTATGGTAAGAGTATTTACTGCAGACATGGCTATAGTCCATAGATATTAGAGTGAAGTCCCAACTGAATATATATGCTATAATCCCATACACAATATAATTTTAATATTATAAAATTAAATAATATAATTTTTTTTAAATATAATATGTCTTTAGAATAAAGTAATTTATAAGTTGGTGACCTATTACCATTAGTACAATTGGGTTTTTTGCCAATTACTGTATATTATCAATATGATATTATTAGCCTATATTGCTGACTGTGTAATTGGTTATAACTTATTATCATGGTGATCCGCAAAAAAGAGACCAGGTAAAAATATAGAGAACAAAAATAACAGAAAAAATGTATATAGTGATATTTAATAAAAATATTATTACATATACAATTAACTCTATATATTTCAGAAACACGCTAACTCAGACTTTACAAATATTAGTTTGGTTTTGTACCTATGTAACCTCATGCAAGTATTATATATCTCAGAAAAATTCTTCGGTTCCTTGAATTGTTAGATATCTACATTACATTACATGTTTCGGTTTTCTGAATGCAAACTGTGCTTATAAAGCAATCGGCCGTCAATATATGGGTGAAATTAATTTTGAGATTGAATAAATGTGTTTTCAGTAGTTTTTTGAAGATTAAAGATTATGATGTATTATGAATGGATGTAAGGATAATATTCCAGGAGTATGGGATATTTACCAGGTGTGAGGGATATTTACCAAGTTGAATGTAAGTTATGTTCAGTAGGTAATTGAAATAGAAACTTATTGGTGGAGCGTGTGTAGTGTTACTAGTTATTAATTTAAGTTTGAGTAAGGCTGCTAGGTAGTCATAATAGTTATTATGGATTGCTTTATGTGCCAGTAGTATGGTTTTCTAGAGAATTCTATGACATACAGGTAGCCATTATTTTGGTTTTTTGAATATGCACCTAGCTAAATAATTTTGGAGAATTTGAAGTTTAATAATATATGATAAGGGGATATTAAATAGGATGACATTTTGGTACTCGAATAGAGGTAGGATGTAGGCAGAATCTATAATAGTAGTTGTGGATATTGATATTGAATGACGAATAAGGAATAGTGAACGTAGTTGATAGTTTAGTAGCTTTATTATGTGTGACAGTTGTCAAAAAAAACTAAAAGTATTGTCAAATATAACACCAAGATTTTTGATATGGGTTGAAATCTAGAATTAACTTTATATATAAATATATATATATATATATAGAGTCAAACGCTAACTCAGAAACCCTGATAATTCAAATTTTTTAGTATGGTTTGTTTTGTATCCACATAAATATATAAGCACAATTCGATATCTCAGAAAGTTGATATATCAGATACATTTGTTCTTCAAGTCTAAGTTAGTGGGAATTTACGGTATATATATCAAAATACAATTTATAAAATCAATAAAATCTATATATCTATAATATTTGACTGTCATTTTTTTCAGTTAATTTTTTTCTTTTTATTTTTTTCTTTCATTTATTATCACAAGGGCATAGTTACAGAAAAGATTTTGTCTAAGCTCTATACAAAATAGTTGGTTATAGTTGAATTAAGTATTAATAATAAATTTAAAATAATACTAAATTTAAAATTAAAAATAATATTTATAATATAATATATGTGATTTAAAAATACACCATTATTATAAATAATATATGTATTTTGGAGAGTTAAATATTAAATAAATAAAATATTTATATAATTATTAATATTATTAATAATAATTATTAATAATTTAAAATATTATAAAATTAACAAATAATAAATAATGATTTATTATAATTGATAATTGATAATTAATAAATAATTAATAATTAATAATTATTGTTATTAATTATTTATTAATAATTATTAAAATTAAATAATTAATAACAATAATTAATTATTAATTATTAATTAATTATAAATAATTAATAATTATTATTAATAAATATTATAATAATAATAATAATATACAAATTTATAATAATTAATAATTATTTATTAAATAATTAATAAATAATTAATAACATTACTATTAATTATTAATTAATAATTATTTAATTATTAATTATAATTTATTATAAATAATTATTATTAATAAATATTATAATAATAATTATAAAAAAATGTAAAATAATTATTAATTATTTAATAATTATTAATAATTAATAATAATTTAATTTTAATAATTATTATTTATTCAATACCTATTAATAATTATTAAAATTAATTAATAATAATAATAAGAAATAATTAATAAGAATAATTATTAGTTTTTAATTAATTATAAATAATTAATAAATAATTAATAGCATTAACTAATTATTAATTAATAATTATTTAATTATTAATTATTAATTTATTATTAATAATTAATAAATATTATAATAATAATAATAAAAATTATTAATAATTAATAATAATTTAATTTTAATAATTATTAATAATTATTAAAATTAAATAATTAATAATTATTAATAAGAATAATTATTAATTATTAATTAACCATAAATAATTAAAAATTATTATTAATAAATATAATAATAATAGTAATAATAATAATAATAATTAATAATAATTAATAATAATTAAATAATTAATTATTAATAAGTATTAAATAATAAAACAGTTTAAACTTAAAAGCAACTTTCACTATATATATTATATAAAATATAATAATATATACTAAAAAATATAATAATTAAGTAATATACATGGATTTAGCCTATTTTATATATATATAATATTAAATAACAAATTTGTTATTACATTTTGTAAAATAATGTTAAATGATAAAATAAAGTAATAATATGATACAAATTAAATAATATAATTATATCACTTTGATCATGATAACTGATATAATAAATAAATATAATAGAATCAAATTCAATATTTTAATTTAATTAAGTCATAAATAGACTATATAGAATATTAAATAACAAATTTTTTATTCAATTATTAAAAAATATTAAATAACAAAAGAAAGTAATAATTTAGTATATATATATATATATATATATATATATATATAGATTCTATTTATATTAGTTCAATTACTAGTACTATTATAGTACTATTTAATATAGTAAATTTAGGATATAACATGCATTACAGATATGTGTTTATAATATAAATATAAACTTTATATGTATATGTGTATATGCATTTATGTGGGTATGTGTATATGTATATGTATGTGTATATATATGTGTATATGTGTGTATATGTGTATATGTATATATCATTATATATATATATATATATCATTATATATATATTATAGATTATATTAGTTCAATTAATATAGTACATTTAGTATATAACATGCATTATGTGTATATGTGTTTATATGCGTGTGTGCCGCGCGACGCGCGTGTGTGTATGTGGTTGTGTGTATGCATGTGTATATGTGTAAGTATGTTTATATGTGTGTGTATCTATAATATATATGTATATATATATATATATATTGTAGATTATATTAGTTCAATTAATATAGTAAATTTAGGTTATAACATGCATTATAGCAAAGCCTTTGATTATAGTGTGTGTGTGTGTGTGTGTGTGTGTGAGTGTGTGTGTGTGTGTGATTGTGTGTGTGTGTGTGCGTGTGTGTGCGTGTGTGTTTTTGTTGTTGTTGTTTAAGTATTTATTTTAAGCATATCATTAATAATTATAATTCTATTATGTGGATCTAACAATATATATCACATATAGTTAAAAATAGCGAATGTATACATTATATACATTATATACATTATGTGTGTGTGTGTGTGTGTGTGTGTGTGTGTGTGTGTGTGTGTGTGTGTGTGTGTATATATCTATCTATCTATCTAAGATAGATTATATAATTCATATAGTAAAATAAAGTAACATGCATTTACACATTACATCTCCTACTATTAAACCGAAAATACAGGTGGAATACTAAGATAATAATAAATACATACATACACACACACACACACACACACAATATTATATTGAATATACATACATGTATGTGTGTATGTATATATGCGTGTATGTGTATATTCGTGTATGTGTATTCGTGTATCTTTATATGTATGTGTATAGCACCCACATATAGTATATGATATACATTGTATATATAGATGTTACTCGTTCAGATTATTTTAAATTGTGCAGCGGTGCGTAACATATGTAATTGAGTGACATATATAATCACCGCCCATATCGAACTCTAAAATTCATATCATAACAAACGGCGGCCTGCTTCGATGTTCACGGTATTTATAATAGTATTAATATTTATATTTAAAAAAATTATTTATAAGATTACATATTTATTTATAATAATGTATACTATATATAAATGTACGTGGTTTTGTTTAATATGTATATGAAGTAGGATAATGTTTCCATATTGTTATTATACTTGTAAATATAATTCATATAATATGATTTACTAGAATTGTTTTCATTACATATAATAAACTTATTTAAAATTGGGTGGCCCTAAAAAGGGCCGATTGTTGTCGATTATGAGATTAAGAAATTATTTAGAACTGGTGTATTTAGTAACGGCTTTGGTACCTTCACTTACGGCATGTTTAGCTAATTCTCCTGGGAGTAAAAGACGAACAGCGGTTTGAATTTCACGACTCGAAATAGTAGATTTTTTGTTGTACTTTGTCAAACGAGAAGCTTCGTTCGCAATACGTTCGAATAAATCATTGACAAAAGAATTCATAATGCTCATAGCTTTGCTTGAAACTCCAGTGTCGGGGTGTACTTGTTTCAAGACCTTGTAAATGTATATACCGTAGGACTCCTTCCTCTTCTTATGACGTTTCTTATCTCCAGTTTTAGTAGTCTTGGTAGACTTCTGGACAGTTTTCTTGGAACCTTTAGCAGCTGAAGGGAACACCATGTTGAAATAATACTAATGTATGAATTGAATGATTCGTGTCTCGACTTATATTTACTTTAACGTGGAATGAATAACCAATAGGCTTCAAGTACAAAAGGGACTATATCGCGTATTTATACAATTTTAACGGTAATTCAACCGATGCACAAAGGAACAAAGGAATTCTGAAATGGAGCATTAGTCATCGTGTAGTAATACAAACCGATTTGTATTCTTAACAAAGAATTATACAAACTAATTATAGTATTTCATAAACTACCGTTTAATGATATATAAATCGTAGAATAAAATAATACAATCATTACTACTTACCTATACTTGCTATTAACATGTCTGGACGAGGAAAAGGTGGAAAAGGATTAGGAAAGGGAGGTGCCAAGCGTCATCGAAAAGTACTTCGTGATAACATCCAAGGTATCACTAAACCTGCTATCAGACGTTTAGCACGCAGAGGAGGTGTGAAACGTATCTCGGGACTGATTTACGAAGAAACTCGTGGAGTTCTCAAGGTATTCTTAGAGAATGTTATCCGTGATGCCGTTACCTATACTGAACATGCCAAACGTAAGACCGTTACTGCTATGGACGTTGTTTACGCTTTGAAACGCCAAGGTCGTACCCTTTACGGATTCGGCGGTTAAAACTTGAACTTCAATATTACTTATTAAACAATCGGCCCTTTTTAGGGCCACCCAAACTTATACGAGTATATTAATTCAATTTGAATAAGTAACGATTTATAATTACTCTTGCATCACTATTAATATAAAACCAGATCTATATACAATATAATATTGTTATATAAGAATACATTAATTTTATAAAATATTGGCTTACTTTATAATGTATATATGTTGTACAATTTTATTTATAATATAATTTTTAAATATATATTAGTACTCTGAATCTATAGATAGTGTTATTTTATAATGTTTTATTATTTATTTTATAATCTACATTTAATATCAATCCGCTGGTATAATCTATTTAATCCACACAGTTAATTAAATCTAATTAACAATTATAATGATAATATTTATTAAATATACAGATTATTTAAAATACCATCTAGATGACATTTCTGAAAATTAGTAATAATATTATTTAAATTGTATTCACTATAGTGAAGAAAATATATATATAGAACGATTTTAAAATCAATATTCTTGTTATAACTACTAGTAACATATATGTTATAAATAATAGATACATTATATCAACTAATTTATTTTTATTATAAATTAGTATATTATTTAAAATAATTATTTTTGGCACTGGTATATTATCAGAATATTATAGTCATTCCGCATCAGTAATTGAAGATATATATATATATATACATTCATTTGTATTCTATACATAAATAGCGTTGATACAAGACAAAGACGTCACGCTTTAGTGCACTCGTAGTAATTAACTAGTAAGTTTATATTATCAGAGCCGTAGGCAGTACGGCGTACGTATATAATATAACTAGGATGTTTTGATATTACAAATAACCAACAGCTTTGGTTTGTATTCACAATGAAAGAAATGCAAATTAGATAATTACATGCGAAACTTATATTATACAATTATTAATATTGCTTATTTTACTCCATATGTAATTTAGTTAAATATTAATAGTATTACTATTATATAATTTACTATCATTAAGGTATATACTAATACTATAGTATTTATAACAATGTTAATATTTATATTAAAAAAAAAATATAGTACATATTTATTTATATATAATAAATACTATATATAAATGTACTTGTATATGAAATTGTAGTTTTGTTTAATTAATATTAATATTTTTAATTATTAATCATTATTAATTAATATTATTTATATGAAGTAGGATATTGTTTCCATATTGATTATAATAATTATCATACTGTAAATATAATTATTAATATTCATAAAAAAAATACGTGTATATATTGAAATATAATAGTATATAATACTATTTATTTATTGAATCACACATATCATAATATCTTATATATATATATGTATTAAAAGTAAATAATCTATAGATTATATATTTTTTTAAATATATTTTAAATTGTTAGGTGAATATAAATAGTATAGTTTAACGCCAAACTCCATATGCTAATATAACCTATAGGTATATATATATATATAGGCTGATATAAAATTATATATTTATAGTCCACAGTCAAATACAAACCTATGTATAAAAATAAACGATCATATATTTGTCTATGGGTATATAGGTATATGTTCATATAAATATAAATACACAACAATTACATTGTTTAAATGTAGGTTTTGAAAGTAAATAGTATTTTTCGCTCCAAACTGTATGCATATCACGACCTAGGTCATGGAATAGGAAAATATACTATAAATGAGTATACCAATATATATATATATATATATATATATATATATATATATATATATATATATATTAATTTATTATATACCAAACTAGTAATATAATAACGGCTACATTAATATTGTGAGAAAATTAACTAATTATATTTACTATGAATTTGATAAATTACCACGTGGATAATATATATACTATTTATACTTTATTATAACTTTATTTATATAGGTAGGTATATTTATATAACTACCTATGTATATTATACATTGTATAGTATCGTATTATCATAGTATAGTAGTCATATAATGCTGGATATTTGGATATAATTTCACCTATAGTATCTTAGTAAATACATAGTGTACTTATATATATATATAGATTGGTTATTTAAATTATATTTATAAATAGAATTGTGAAAATACAAAGGAAATGATGAACTTCATATAAATAAACCGTATTCATATACTATATATATATATATATATATATATATATATATATATATATATATATAGGATGTTATGATATTATAGATAATATAATGTATTTGTTTGTATTTATATTCGAGTAATTATTAGTTAGTAATTCATATTTAGCATGTCAAATATTTGATAAATTATATAATTTATCGTTAAAACAATATAATGATATATACGGATTATTCTTTATAATAGCTTTTTACAACTCATTGATTCCAAATAATCAAATGCAAATATTTTGAAATAATATACACCTTAAGGTAAATAAAACAATATACATGCATATAGAAATAATGAATAGAAAGGAAACGTATAGCTTTATACAATGAATATTATGGCATGCATTTTATCTATAGATCTATAGTTTACCAAGGTTAAATATAAATCTAGATATTCTCTTTAGTTCTATGTATATCATCGATATAAAGCATAGATTTAGATATTCTCTTTAGTTCTATGTATATCATCGATATAAAGCATAGATTTAGAGTATTAGTGGTACTCTAAATCTATGATATTAAACATAGATTTGTATTTTACTTAAACTATAAATCGTAATTTAGGTAAAATATAAATCTATAGATATAAAAAAAGATTTATTTACATCGATGTATCATATCGGTCTCTATCGGTAGATAAATGCACTTCTTAGTTGAACTCTGGGTTGAACTTAGTAAACAAATATGTTTATATTTCTTAATTTACAGTTTTTTTATTTAAATATATTATATATAAATGTATTAATTATATAGTTATTTGACAACCTTATCATAACAATTTTATAAATATTTATATTATGAATAGACTGGTTAGTGTTATATCATGTAACAATAATTTATAATCCCTACAATAGATACAATTATCTAATTTTTAATTAAATTTATTGTAAAGAAATAAATCATAAACAAATATTAATTATTAATTATTAATTTAATACATCATGTATTACATGCTTTAGTATAAATTATTGATTCAATATAATTATTTTAATTATTATTTATATATTTACAATTTTAGATGGTATTAATTTGAAATTAAAATGAAATTATTAGTATTGCAATAATATTTACTATTTCAAATCCCATTTGAAATGGGCATTATAATAATAATGATTATTATAATTAATAAATATTATCATAATCATCTTAATAATTATGATACTTATGATAATATTTATTAATATTATAGTCAGTTTCTTTGTATGAGTATGATTTGTTTTATATTGGTGATATTTTAATAATATTGATATTATTGAAATAAAATCTTATTAAATTATTTCGATCATTTATACAAGTAAACTATCGAGTCCCTTATTAACGACGCGATATTAATATTGATTCCCTTTTATAATTAATGAAGAACCTAATGATTCAATATTCTTCGTTATCCAATTTATTTATGTTAATATAAAGTCTCTGGGTGAAGACGATAACAATAATACACAATATCTAAGAGAATCAATATCTTTGGTATATTGTCGTTCATGTCTTCTCCCATATTAATTAAATAAAGTGAATAAATAAATGCATATAAATAACTGGGAAATTAATAACATTTTAATTTCCCTATTTATAATAATTAATATATGTGGGATGTGATTTTAAATCTAATTCCATAGTGTACCAGATACGCCATACCTAAGAGTATTATCACGTACCAGGTACGTCGTCGTACCTTTCCTAATTAAATAAATTACATGTATATAGAATCGCGTCCCTTATAATAAACTCAATGCTTATATATGATCCAAATCTATCATTAATATTGTAGTTTTTTCAAGTTTTTATTTAAAAAAAAGTTATAATCATAAATTTGGAAAAAAATGCTTACTATTTTTTACATATTATATATTACTTATTAAAAATTAATTTATTTAAATTTTAATAAATTATCATTAAATACATTTATATTATACATTTATATTATAAATTGGAGTTTGCATATTACGACCATATTAAATTATAATACAATTTATTTAGAATTGTTTATAAACTAGAAAATAAAAAATAAAAACCCAGATATTTCTAATTATATAAATAAATAAATATATAATAATGTAATGAACATTTAATATATAATATAAATTTATATTCATAATATTAATTATTATAGAAATTAAAATTAAAAAATTGTTGAAGAGCTGTTTTATTTAGAATATAGTGTAAAACTGGAATGCATATTCAAAATAATTTGGTACGATGTGTGTTTTGTTAGAAAGGCGCACTCACTTAAGTAAATAAAAATATATATATATATATATATATATATATGTACATATTATAGTCATCGATATAAAGAAAGTTCTTTATATCGATGATTATAGTATGTAATATCTACATATGATAATTAGTAAAATAAATCTATATAAAAAGTTTGCATTAAAAGTTTAACTTATAATGTTTTATCAATGATAATTTATCATATATATTAATTAATACAGAGAAATTCACAATATACTCAATTTTACTAACCAGTTACAGTAACTCACAGTCTAAATATAACTTAACTATATTTACTTCAATGAGCGTACATATATGAAGATGCATTCACCTAGTTAATTGAATATATGCGTCAGGTGTTCACTGCTATGTTGAGATTACTATTTAAATTGTCTACATTCAATAGCATGTCCTCTCATAGATATCCAACTCACTGGTCTATATTTATATTATATTATAATTCCATGTGCCTGTTCGTTAATCCTGTATTTAACGTATTAAAAACCAATTCATTAAATATTAAGTTAATAACTTTTCTAAATAAATATAATAATTAAACTGTTTATCTACTGCATACACACACCTTTATATTCATCAGCTTTTTAGATATATTAATTAATATGATAAAACTTATCAAAATCATCTTCTATGCATGTGTTTTTATAATGAGATCTGATTAAATAATTGTAAATTGATACAGTTTATTAATATTTCTCATTAATCAAAATTGAAATAACTATTTAATTTATCACTACTTAAATAGGTGTGAAATATTATGAATTATTATTGTTCTATAGTTTATATAATGTAATATAATTATAATTATAACCATTATTATTTAATTTATTTAAAAGTAATGTTAAGATTTTATTTCTCAATATATCGACATTGAAATTTAAGGCGACAGATCTTTTAATCATTAATATTTCACTAACAAAACAGGACATTTTGAGAAGACTAAAGATAAACTTCACTTCATCCGAGGGGAGATTTCTTCATCATATCTGTACGATAACAGTTCATAAGGTAGTAATGGTGTCGCAGGTTCCGATACTGAACTCCGAAACATCCAAAACTTATATGCCTGTACCTACACATATGTACACACCTACCCCTATACCTCTACGTCTACCTCTTTCCCTATATCTACCCCTATACCTACCCCTATACATATGAATACACCTATCTCTACATCTACTCCTATACCTCTACTTCTACCCCTTTCCTTACATCTACCCACCCCTATACCTACCCATACCCCTACTTATATGCCTATACCTACACATATGTCTACAACTACCCCATACCTCTACTCCTACCCCTTTCCCTACATCTACCCCTATGCCTACCCCACATACCCCTACTTATATGCCTGTACCTACACATATGTCTACACCTACCCCTATACCTGTACTCCTACCCCTTTCCCTACATCTACCCCTATGCCTACCCCACATACAGGTACGAGAACACGTCATTCAATGAGACAACACTCCTCCACAAACAGGTAATCCATCTTGATGAAACCATGGTACTGTGGGCGCCTGACTTCGCATATACTATCTGCATGCAGTGCAGTGTCTCATTCCAGAAGCTTCTACAGAAGTTAAGACATCACTGTAGACTGTGTGGTTGTGATATCTGGCATAGCTGCTAGAGCTTCTTACCTCTAACTAATGCCCGTTAGTAACACTAACCATTACCACCCTAATACAACCAGGCCCACTTTAGTGCAACAAACCCCCATAGTACCACCATAACCACTAGTACATAACCACTAATATCTCATTAGTATCAAAAATTCTCTTTATACTACCACTAACACCTATTAGTACCACCAGACTGATATTAAAAATATAAACCCACATCCCTTAGTATAATCAATAACCAGCACACCTTAGTACAACCTCTGTCTCTTCTTACTAGATATGTAAATGAGCCTAGTTTTTTTTATATGAACTGAGACTTGTAATTGAAATGCTGAATCCAGGCTTATATTTTTGTTTAAAAAAGACCCTGAGTCAAGTTGAGACTATTACATCTACAAATTTGAGATTATTTCTATATTTTCTATATCCATTTCACAATATATTATATTATATTATATTATATTTTAATAATTAAACTCATTTATTATCATATAATAATATGTAATATAAATATTTATTTAAATGATTTTCATTTATTTAAGCAATACATTTGATCACTGAGGATAATATGGGACTGATAATAGATAAATATATGTTATCAAGGCTAATTTGATGCATTTTGATACTGAGAATATATGAATATTTTTATTCTTGTTTAACTGAACCTTCTTTCCCTTTTGTAAACTATAGTTATATAATTTCAAAAACTTGCAGGACATCGAATCTTAGATATAATAGACTCAAATTTATAAAAAATAGTCAATACTTAAAATATTCTGTTTCTAATCTATCTTATACTAAAATATAAGGCTTAGAAACCTGTAAATCCATTGGAAACCTTTAAAATTATAGAAAAAATGTAAACCTAAGTTAAAATTTATCATCAGATTAATATATGACTGATGTTTAAATGAATAATAAATAAATCTATATATGAAATATAGTATGTATTTACATAAAGCTAATTCAACTATGAAATAATTCCTTAGACCTAATAGATTTTACTTATATGCAATATCTACAGTTTTTAAAGACAATTTAAAACACCCATACACACTAATACACACACACATATATACACATACACATTCACATAGTAAGATAATCTACCAGCTGAGAACACCCGTGTTGTCTGATAAACTCATGCGGTCCATTGTCGTCATGGCAACTAACTATATACAAAGTTAGTGCGCACACTTGGGGTTGGTAGCGGGAAGATAAGTATAAGACAAACACGTGATCCACTCATGTATTCTTATATAATAATTTGACGTTAAATTTAGTTTAAATGATTTTAGGAGTATATCGGTATTGTATTCTACTAAATAGTTATATAGATAGATATATAGTTTATTGAGTGTTGACACACAAAATGACATAAAACAATAATTTAATGATAAATAATAAATTACAATAAGAATGATGGTTTATACACGGCCCATTATATTTGTAGATATTGACATATATGAGAAATAAGTGTGTTTATTACTCTATAAAGTATAAGATTTACTTGTAAACTAACAACTTTACATAATATAGATGAACCATCGATCATAACTTCTATACTGTATATTAGTAATACATTATATTCTGAAAACATCACATCATCTATTGACACACATAATATATAGGTCACATGGACATTTTCAAGAACATGATGACACAGAATACACTGAAAGAGTAGATAGTTAGTTTTACCCATATTACACTACCCATTATAATACTTAGTATTTACCACTAGTACAATATCTTTAAACTTAAGGTGATGTATGTGTAGAAATTTAGCAATTTTTATATTAAATTTTATTGTCTGATATTTTTTATATGAATTCAGATTCAATTATATGTCTTTTCATATACTTGTCATTATAGAACTATTATATGTATTGAGTCACTTTTTTTGTATAGTCTACACATTATATAATACAACAGTATTACAATAGGACATTCATAAAATATATATCATTATATATATTTATACATATATATTTTTTTTTTAAATTATTATTTATAAATCAACTTATGAAACTATTTGAAATATTATTTTTTATAATATTCTATTGTTAGTTAAATATATATATATATATTAGTAAAATATATTTTCCATAAAGCAATATAAAATATAAAATAGATTTTCCTGTAGAGCAACGAATGCATACAAACCTAGAGTGAAAATATTGATCATTGAGTAATATGCATTTGAAATTTCATAGCATAATATTTGTAATAATTATTTCTTATCTTTTATAAACTTATTTATTATCTATCACATTACATTTATAAATGACTATAATGATGTGTATAATATATAATAGTATCTATATAATAATGTACCATAATAAATATTACTATATTCATATTATATAAAAATGTATAAATTAAAAATATTTCTACTTTTTTAAATATGGTAGGGTCATAAAAACATGTTTTTATGTGATTTATATATTGTTTTTGAATGCAAATGTTTCATATACACTAAATTACATACGTAAATGATATTTTAATGGAATAATATTTTTTTTTGTTTTTTTATGATATTTAACCACTTTATGCAATTTTTACCAATTTATGCACTGCGACAGGGCCTTAAGGGTAGGCGCTGGAGTTCATCTACACCATGCTATTTATAGCTCCACCGAAAATGCTATTGATAACAAATTAATAAAGATAATTACATAATTTTCATAAATACAATTAATTTAAAAGAATGAAAAAAAATAGTTTAAAAACTATGAATATTTTTTATTATAAATATATTATACTAATCATGATTTATTTGTAAATATAAAGTATTAAATAGAATAATGATATACAAATAGGCAGTCATATATATTATACATTTACAGTAACAATTTCAGATACAAATAATATAAATTAAAAAAGTAATAGGCATTTACATGTGGTTACTAAGTGAAAAAGAAAAAACTTGGAGAAAATGACATTCAAAGTTTTTACATAAATAATCATAGATAATATGTACAAATATGTAACTATATAAAATATACAATATAAAAACAAATATATAACACGTGATTTGTTTATTTATTTAATGCTATTTAATCTATGCTAAAATAAATCTAGAAATTTTTAAATTAAACGATTATTCTAATAAATCGTAATATAAGATTACATATTACAAGTATTTACATAAATACAAAATATATTTATAAATATATTACTCCTAAAACACTTTATATTGATAGAAATACTCAAAAATATTTTAGGATATTATAAATAAAATACAGAACTTGTAAAATACATAATAAAAAAATATTGTAAAAATTAAATTATTTAACACATTTTAACTCCAGCGCCAACGTAACCTTGCCGGCGTTTACATGTAAAAGATAGGGGAAAATAGCTATTTTTTAACAGGCTATGTCTTTTCTATTTATTAGTATTTTGTCTAATTTTTTTTTAATTATCTAGAAAACATTCATCTATAGTTATATAGGTACATCATAAAATAATAAATGTATTATTAATTAAAGAAAAGTTAATTATAATATTAAAATTATTTTAAAATAAATTTATTACCATTTTTTATTATTATTTTTCAAATAATTATATTAATAGATTATATTTACGTTAGCTTACATACCTATATAATAATAACCATATATCAGGTATATACTCAGAAAAGTCATATACTCACCCCAGTGATGTTCCTTTCCCCACTAATCCGTTGACACCATGTCCGGAACTAGATAACCAGACCTCACCAACTATAACACTGCGTCTATCTAATCGTAACGCACCGCTCGTCTTATAGACTCGTAGCCATTTGATTTACAAACGGATATTATATGTCTAGACATATCCATATATTCATATATATATATATATATATATATATATATATATATATATATATATATATATATATTGTTAAATTGAGTGGAGAGATTTTTTTCTATATTATTGTATCAAAATTATAAATATTGTTAATATAATATGTATTGTGTATAATATAGTATATATTGAATACAATATAAATAGCGGATACAAATGAACCCCTCAATACAATACAAATATGATTACAATTGAGCATGATACCAGTGTATCTATGTTTCAACTGTAACACTTCATTTGTTTCTACTGGGAGTAAAACCAGCATTAGCTATATTTCTTATAATTGTATAATCTATTTCTCAATCAACTACGATGAATTTTCTTAATTGATTTAACATTATGATTATAGAACACGTTACATAATATATTACATAAGATATTACTTAAGGTATTACATCAGTGATTACATGGTATTATAACTTCATACATGGTAATATTCACAGAAAAAGAACGACTAGAATACGTTGCAGGAGATTGAATATCTAAATCTGGTGAAGAGGCTATACGTTCAGCGCGGTGACAACTCTTTCACTGTTATAGGTGTAAGCGATACCAGCGGAACCAGGCTACCTAGTAAGGCTGGTGTGGAGCACAGACGAACTGCTGATGGGTCTGACTCCACTACCATCATCGTAACATTAGCTACAATAAGTGTTGGTACATCATCACATCGAGGTAGTGAATGTTAGACTAGATAGTAACGTATACCCAGGCTGTGGCACATTATAAACTTAATACTATGTTATTAGCGCATTATACGATAGCGTAGCATTACTCTAATTCATCGGGCGGAGTGAAACAAGTGAAATTTCAAAAAATATTAAAAAAAATCACATTTCCAAACCAATAAGTAAGATTTATTATAATATTTAGCTAAAGAGGTGTTCACGCGAGCAAACCATTGTGTAAGAATTCCGCAATCGCAAAAATATGTATTTTTATAAGACGCTTACAAAATATTCTAATTATAATATGTACACACTTGGTGAGGAAAACACATGCACGAGTATACAGATGAGAATATATGCATACAAAATGACATTCACATGTGAATCAATGTATAGCCTCTTTAAAAGATAATAACAAATATTAACATGTTTAATTGGAATTTATATTCGTTTCTCAGTTTTATCGATTAAATATAATTTTATCTAACATAACTCAATTTTGAAATACATTTTATATAAATATAAATATTCTAAATATTATTAACTAAGCATAACAAATTAGGAATAAATTATATGATAAACTTTATCTTAAAGCCTATATTTTATATCATAAGATCATATATTATATATGATATTATTATATTTAACATATAAGTTTATATAGCTATTTAAATTTAAATAAGTTATATTATTATAAATATAAATATAAGTTTAAAATTATTTTATATTTTTGCAAAGTTTATATATTATAAATCATATATAATATAGGTGTTTTAATATAGAATTTTAATATTAATATATAATATAGAATTTTCAGATTTTGCACTCATTTGAAGGTTTCGAATAGTAAATAAATACACTTCGAAGGTTTCAAATAGTATTATTTTTATTAAATTAAGTATTCGAAGGTTTCGATTAGTAAATAAATACACTTCGAAGGTTTCAAATAGTATTATTTTTATTAAATTAAGTATTCGAAGGTTTCGAATAGTAAATAAATACACTTAAAAGGTTTTAAATAGTATTATTTATATTAAACCAAGTATTCAAAGTTTTCAAATAGTTAATTTATTCATTTCTAAGGGTTAAAATAGTAAATAGATATACTTCGAAGGTTTCAAATAGTATTATTTGTATTAAATTAAGTATACAAAGTTTTCTAATAGTTAAATTATTCATTTCGAAGATTTAAAATAGTAAATAATTACACTTAAAAGGTTTTAAATAGTATTATTTATATTAAACCAAGTATTCAAAGTTTTCAAATAGTTAATTTATTTATTTCTAATTGTTAAAATAGTAAATAGATATACTTTGAAGGTTTCAAATAGTATTATTTGTATTAAATTAAGTATACAAAGTTTTCTAATAGTTAAATTATTCATTTTAAAGGTTTAAAATAGTAAATAAATACACTTTGAAGGTTTCAAAAAGTAAATATATTTAAAAAGGGTTATGAATTTTGATTAATGATTATAATTATAATCATTGAAAATATCAATAAGTCTAATTTCTCTAGACATAATTTTGAACTTTTTTTTATTAAAATATTTGAAGCCATATAAAATATTCTACGAATTCGAGAGCGAGGTTAAAAAGGTTAAAACGGAAGTAAATAGACGGGTAAATAGTATTAAATTATTTGTTTATTGTATAATAAAATATATGCATTATATGCCTTTTATCGTTTTTTTCGAATAGTTAAATTAAACATTCGAAATTTTCGAAAAATTAGATTTAGGTATTCGATATTTTCGAATAATTAGATTTAGGTAATCGAAATTTTCGAATAATTAGATTTAGGTATTCGACATTTTAGAATATCTGTCAAATTCTAAAATTTACTATTTGAAAGAATTGAATATTCTAATATTCTAATATTCGATTCGATATTCGAAACCGTTTCCAAAATAAATACACACTAACAAATACCTGCTATCAATGCCACTCTATCACATACCATCCATTAGTACAAACCTTGACCCCTAGTGGAGGATATAGACGGGATTGACTAACATAGATCATCTTCATCAGTAACGCTAGTGTAGGTATTCTAATAGATCATGCTTTTTAGTATACTGAATATAGAATATCTGTCTGTAACATCAATGTACAGACCTCTGTGTATATTTAGTCATCTTAACTACCTGGGTATCTTAGTAGGCTAATCCATCAAACTAACAGTCAGTGGGGTGTAGGTTCAAACCCCATTCGCACCAATAAAATACGTATTGAAATAATACTTAGATAATTTAAATTATTTTCTAAATTTTTCTAAATATCTATTTAAACTTTTAAATTGAAGAATAATATGTTTGAATAATATTTGAATAATATATTGATTTATTATTTATGGGATGAAAATGAAGTGTTTATTTTATCTATATCTAGAATGTAGTATACATTTAATTACTGGTCCCACCTCTGCAATTGCATCTATTGTAGTCTAAATAGTAATGTATTTCTATGTAAACTAGTGTATGTTATTGTAATCATATGTCTGAATAATCTACACCTATTGACTGTTAGCATACTACCTATTGGGATTAACACACATGTGATATACAAGTCTTTATTCACTATTATATTTGCATAATATATTGCTGATATTCTTTCGGCAGGTTTCTACTAAGTATATCTAATTTATATTCTGTTATTTCCATATCTAATACTTTATAATTGAATATAAACCTAAATATATATATATACTCTATTCAAGTACAACAAAAATATTGTTAATTATCTATAATATCTATATAGTGAATATAATCATCATTTCAATCCTGTTCCTCCTCTATTAGATACTCATCATGGTGATGGACAATAGGAAGGTGGACAGTTTCAATGCGTGACTAAAACCCCTGTGGTCAGTGCAGCCTATAGAGCTACACGAGGACTTCTCGTACCGGTATCGCCCCCTTTAGTTCACTTCGTAGATTATCTTATAGCACAAACACGACTGTATCCGCTGCCAGCAGACTTCATCATCTCTAACAAGTATAAGCCCATCTTAAAGGAGTAATTAGTAATACATTGTTATAACTCCCGAATTTTTATTTAAAATATGTTATTCATTTCAATTTCATAAATTAGATTTATATAGAAATTATTCTTATTGTATGTATTTATTTGGATTATAATACATTTAATTATAAGCTGATATATATATATATATAAGAGCTATTAATTATAACAAAATAATTAAATTTAATTTCATATTTACGACACATTTAAAATTTAGAAATTGTATAAGACATTTATTTAATTTATTAATTTAGTTATTAAGATAATATTTGTAAATATAAATATTAGTATTAAAATTCTTTATATTTTTGTAATATTTTCTATGATTTATAATAATATATTATTAAATAAATAAATTATTAATATTTAATTGTTATAATCATATAATTAATAATATTACGTCTACATATTATATAATATTGTATATAAATTTTAATTAATTGTTATGATAATAAAAATATATATTGATACAACGATCTAATGGTCTAGTAATATCAAGCCTAACGGATATAATTCTGAAACATCTATTATTGATAAATTATATTATGAACAAATAATAATACGACACAAAAATACATAACGTTTATACTACTTCATAAACATTGTTAGCCGTACATATTATGCTAAAAGTAATGCATACTAATATATAGTCTAATATTATCTAATTATAAACTAAATATATTTTTAATAAATCAATATTAATGTAAAATAAACAAATAATTCAATAATACTTACTTGTAAAAGTAATATATATATTATTAATTATATATTATAATGCAAACACGTTATACAATGTATAACTTATACACATAATCAATACTATAAAAATCATTCAAGTTTAAATATTACTAGTATTGTATATATAATAATAAATAATAGAAAAGTTTATTGACTCAGAAAACGATGGACGTTTATATGAAAATAATATAAGCAATATAATATTTTTTCTAGCCATAACAAATAGTTTGTAAAACTTTAACCTTCTTATAATATCTGTATAATTATAAAATTAACTAAACTTAATAAGTTGTCCGAAATTATTGCATACTAAATCTGGTATTAATTATTGTCAATATATATGAGATAAATAGATGTGAAAAATATTCATGTGAAATTAATTTTATTATCTATAAAAAGTATTTTATAAGGGATGTACTAAAAACCCAGTTGTAATTTTATAATACTTATTTGTATATAATTTAATACTTTGATACTATATATATAGATGTATAATATATTATATATTATAATCAATAAGTGATATTAAATGTTCAAAATAGTAATATATTTATAGTAAAATTCTATGTTTAAATGATTTTTATTAACATTTTTTGCCCAGTTATAATTTTATAACAATGCATAATACATATTTATATATTTTAAACATAATTGTACACTTTAATAAATAATATATAGTATAATATTATATTAGCCAGTAGTAAACAAATGTATTATTAATATTTATTAAATATATTATAAAATTACAACTGGGCAATAAATTGTTATGAATAACAATCATTAACACCTAATACTTTACTATAAATACATTACTAATTTTAACATTTAATATCACTTATTGATTATAATATATTAAATATATATATATATATATATATATAGTATCAAAGTATTACATTTTGTATATTATATTATATAATTTATAAGTATTATAAAATTACAACTTTGGTTTAGTACATCCTATTTTATAACATGTTATAATAGTAGTTATATATAGTAAGTAACAACAATAAAATAGCATAGATAAGCTCGATATGGAGAGATTAAAAGTGTGTTATATTAAAAAAAATACATTAAATTACATTAATATCTCATATATAAATAAAGATATTTATTCAACCTAACACTGGTTATATAATTTAAATACATAAATAATAAGCATACAATAAATAAAAACATGTTTTTAAACATTATTATTTCTTAACCCTTTATTATAAAGTTTATAATTTATGAATATTTAATTTGATTAAATATACTATATAGTTAGATAATTAGTATAAATAACTATATAGTTAGATATATACATTTAATATTAATTATACTTAAAAATAATGTAATATTATAATAATTATATGTAAACATTATATTTAATAATTAATTTATATTTTAAAATAATTAATTATAAGCTCGTTAATGTTGGGTGGCCCTAAAAAGGGCCGATTGTAATTATAAATATGAAATAGTTAAGCCTTAACTGTTTTCTTGATAGCTTTCTTAGCGATTGGTTTTTTCACTATTTTCGAAACTGCCTTCTTCGCTTTCTTTGGAGAAGCATTTTTTGGTGAAGATTTAACATTTTTAATAATTGATTTCTTTGTAGTCTTTTTCACCATATTTTTAATCAATGTTTTCTTTGCTTCACTTTTCTTAGGTTTAACTGGTTTCTTGATTACTTTCTTTGGTTGAACTGCAACTTTAAAACTTCCGGTAGCACCTGTACCTTTGACTTGATTTAATAAACCGTTACTGAAACCATTGCGTAAACATGTTTTTAAATTACTGTTAATTTTCTTGTCGTTAGTTCCCAACTTATAATTAGCAGAAATCTATTTAAGAATGGCTGCACGAGATGATCCTTTTCTTTCCTTTAATGAAGAAATTGCTGACTCTACCATTTCGTTGAACTTGGGGTGAACAGCTACAACTTTGGCTTTAACGGTTTTCTTAACTGGAGAACTCATGATAATATATACGAACGAGAGAAATATTAGAATGATATAAATCAATTGTCTAACTAATCCTATATACATAAACGGATGTGAAAGTAAGCTATATATTGTGTGTACAATTATTTCCAATTTCTCTAATTTTGTCTCTATTTATAAAGTTTGTACTTAATTATATAAAGCTAGATCAAACATTTTTGATACTATTTTTATTTAATATTATAGATCTTATTTTCATTTAGATGAATATCCTAAGTGTATATATTATAATTTTAAATTAAATCAAGAAAAATATGATTAACCTGTAATTTCATAATTTTAAACTTGATTTTTCGATTAAATATAAAAATTATATGTAATTAATAATTCTTTTTTATAAATTTATAATTTATTTCATATAATTGAATATCATTTTAGTATATTAACACAAAATATTTCTAATTATTTTAGTGTATCATTGTAAATTTCCACATGTAATATTAATATAAAGCACAACAATTTTCGATATTTCATATTTATAACAACATTTTATATTTAACATATATTTTTATATAAATAACATATTATAAATTCATTAAGTTCAATTATAATATTTATATATATATACGATTTTCCAAGTAGATATATAATTATATTATAATTAAAAAATTCATATTTATAATTATCTACGATTTTCCAAGTAGATATATAATTATAAAATTCATAATTATGCGTATATAATGATATTCTACTTATTGTAATAGTTTATATATTACCTAATATATAATTATTATATTTAAATAATAATAAAAGTCTAAATAAATTCTCAATCTGATTTATTATATATTAATAATTATTTTAGTAATACTTCAAATATATTAATATAACTTAAGTAGGTATACTATATTAATGCTAATTGTTAATTAACATTACAATTATTTCTGCAACTAGTACATATTTTACGTTTATTTGAATACTCCCTATATTAGTCATAATTTTATTAATTATTTAACTTTTACTAATTCTTTATAATCTACTATTAATGTCAGTTTAAACCCTATTATAGTACATGTAATTACTTTATTAAATTAGAATTAAAACATATTAAAAAAAGTAAACGTTGCTTAACATTAAATTATTTTATTATTTTCATTTTACATAATTTAAAATATTATAAAAACACATTTTTTAATATAAATTATTAAACTATATTCAATTTACTTTAAATATGAAAAACGAACGTTGAAATATATTAATTAGATATAGCTAATATTATAAAAATGTGTATACAACTAAACATAAAATATATAATATGTAGCATATATTTTAAATGTATAATATAATATATTAATTCAATTTGAATAAACATGATTAATGTGGGTGGTCCTAAAAAGGACCGATTGTTAGAATTTGAACAGAAGTTGATAGAATTAAGTAGATTTACCAGTTTTCTTTGGTAAAAGAACAGCTTGAATATTAGGCAATACACCACCTTGAGCGATAGTAACACCGGCAAGTAATTTGTTTAATTCTTCATCATTACGGATGGCCAACTGAAGATGTCGAGGAATAATTCTAGATTTCTTGTTATCACGGGCAGCATTTCCAGCTAACTCGAGTATTTCAGCTGCTAAATATTCCATAACGGCAGCTAAATATACTGGTGCACCAGCACCAACTCTTTTAGCGTAGTTACCTCTTCGTAAATGGCGATGAATACGACCTACTGGGAATTGTAAACCAGCTCTGGATGATCTAGTTTTAGACTTGATTCCCTTCGCTTTACCTCCTTTTCCTCGTCCAGACATGATGATAATTTGATATGGATAGAGCGTTTAAATTATAAGAATTGATTAAATTGCCAATTTGGTAACCTTTATAGGCTTTAGCGTGGAATAGACTACCTTAACACATTGTGATTGGTCAGCCAATCATTAATGAGCTGTTAACATTGTTCTCTGTGTTTCATTTTATTGTAAATTATATATTTGTATAATTATTCAACCAATCAGCGATTTATTCACTTTTAATACCACGCAAAATATAATATAAAGTGCTGATTTTCATTATAAATCATTCATTATTAGTTTTTCATAATGGCACGTACAAAGCAAACCGCTCGTAAATCTACCGGAGGTAAAGCTCCTCGTAAACAATTAGCTACCAAGGCTGCTCGCAAGAGTGCTCCTGCTACTGGTGGAGTTAAGAAACCTCATAGATACCGACCTGGTACCGTTGCTCTTCGTGAGATCCGTCGTTACCAAAAATCTACTGAATTGCTTATCCGTAAGTTACCTTTCCAACGTTTAGTTCGTGAAATCGCTCAAGATTTTAAAACTGATCTACGTTTCCAAAGTTCCGCTATCATGGCCCTTCAAGAAGCTAGTGAAGCCTATTTAGTAGGTCTCTTCGAAGATACTAACTTGTGTGCTATCCATGCTAAACGTGTTACTATTATGCCTAAAGATATTCAACTTGCAAGAAGAATTCGTGGTGAACGTGCTTAATTTTATCTTCTTTTCCTATACAAATCGGCCCTTTTCAGGGCCACACAATTCTAACATTTTTATATTCTATATTATTAATTACTTTATTTTATATCATATGTAATTTATTTCCAGTCTTACTATTACATTATAAACATATTAATGAATATATTTGTTGTAAATATAATACTTATTTATATACTCTACACTTAGACTACTCTCATTAATAACATATTTATCTATATATATTAATTACTAGTAACATTTTGAATTTATACATATAGGCTGATTAGAACACGACAAATCAATTGAACAGGTGAATGCGAGTAGAAATAAATATAGATGTTCATTTATTATAAACTAAACTAGTAATATAATAGTGACTTTATTGTATAGTGAAAATTAACTAATTATATTGAACCTTAATTTAATTATTTAGTTAATTATTAAATAATAGACATAAATATAATGTGTTTGTGTATATATATATATACAATTGTATTTGAATTATATACATAATTAGCGATCTATTGTACTCGTCTTCATTCGTAAAGACCCTTATATATATTTAATTATGTATTAAAAAGTAAATATATATTGGCTTCGTAACTGTATGCTCTATGAGTTTTTTAAAGTATATATACTTTATACTGTATACAGTCGTGTATAGAACTATTGTATATATATATCAAATCCATCTAAAAATAGAAATATATATATATATATATTAGCTTAAATATTAATAGTATTACATCATTAACTAAGGTATATGTATACAATAGATATACCTTAATCAATTATTTAAGAGTAATACCAAAGATAATACTATTAATATTTAAATAAATTACATATAGTGTACATATACCTATAGAGTAATACCAAAGGGCTTTGGTAATACTATAGTATTTATAATAGTATTAATATTTATATTTAAAAAAATTATTTATAAGATTACATATTTATTTATAATAATGTATACTATATATAAATGTACGTGGTTTTGTTTAATATGTATATGAAGTAGGATAATGTTTCCATATTGTTATTATACTTGTAAATATAATTCATATAATATGATTTACTAGAATTGTTTTCATTACATATAATAAACTTATTTAAAATTGGGTGGCCCTAAAAAGGGCCGATTGTTGTCGATTATGAGATTAAGAAATTATTTAGAACTGGTGTATTTAGTAACGGCTTTGGTACCTTCACTTACGGCATGTTTAGCTAATTCTCCTGGGAGTAAAAGACGAACAGCGGTTTGAATTTCACGGCTCGAAATAGTAGATTTTTTGTTGTACTTTGTCAAACGAGAAGCTTCGTTCGCAATACGTTCGAATAAATCATTGACAAAAGAATTCATAATGCTCATAGCTTTGCTTGAAACTCCAGTGTCGGGGTGTACTTGTTTCAATACCTTGTAAATGTATATACCGTAGGACTCCTTCCTCTTCTTATGACGTTTCTTATCCCCAGTTTTAGTAGTCTTGGTAGACTTCTGGACAGTTTTCTTGGAACCTTTAGCAGCTGAAGGGAACACCATGTTGAAATAATACTAATGTATGAATTGAATGATTCGTGTCTCGACTTATATTTACTTTAACGTGGAATGAATAACCAATAGGCTTCAAGTACAAAAGGGACTATATCGCGTATTTATACAATTTTAACGGTAATTCAACCGATGCACAAAGGAACAAAGGAATTCTGAAATGGAGCATTAGTCATCGTGTAGTAATACAAACCGATTTGTATTCTTAACAAAGAATTATACAAACTAATTATAGTATTTCATAAACTACCGTTTAATGATATATAAATCGTAGAATAAAATAATACAATCATTACTACTTACCTATACTTGCTATTAACATGTCTGGACGAGGAAAAGGTGGAAAAGGATTAGGAAAGGGAGGTGCCAAGCGTCATCGAAAAGTACTTCGTGATAACATCCAAGGTATCACTAAACCTGCTATCAGACGTTTAGCACGCAGAGGAGGTGTGAAACGTATCTCGGGACTGATTTACGAAGAAACTCGTGGAGTTCTTAGAGAATGTTATCCGTGATGCCGTTACCTATACTGAACATGCCAAACGTAAGACCGTTACTGCTATGGACGTTGTTTACGCTTTGAAACGCCAAGGTCGTACCCTTTACGGATTCGGCGGTTAAAACTTGAACTTCAATATTACTTATTAAACAATCGGCCCTTTTTAGGGCCACCCAAACTTATACGAGTATATTAATTCAATTTGAATAAGTAACGATTTATAATTACTCTTGCATCACTATTAATATAAAACCAGATCTATATACAATATAATATTGTTATATAAGAATACATTAATTTTATAAAATATTGGCTTACTTTATAATGTATATATGTTGTACAATTTTATTTATAATATAATTTTTAAATATATATTAGTACTCTGAATCTATAGATAGTGTTTTATAATGTTTTATTATTTATTTTATAATCTACATTTAATATCAATCCGCTGGTATAATCTATTTAATCCACACAGTTAATTAAATCTAATTAACAATTATAATGATAATATTTATTAAATATACAGATTATTTAAAATACCATCTAGATGACATTTCTGAAAATTAGTAATAATATTATTTAAATTGTATTCACTATAGTGAAGAAAATATATATATAGAACGATTTTAAAATCAATATTCTTGTTATAACTACTAGTAACATATATGTTATAAATAATAGATACATTATATCAACTAATTTATTTTTATTATAAATTAGTATATTATTTAAAATAATTATTTTTGGCACTGGTATATTATCAGAATATTATAGTCATTCCGCATCAGTAATTGAAGATATATATATATATATATATATATATATACATTCATTTGTATTCTATACATAAATAGCGTTGATACAAGACAAAGACGTCACGCTTTAGTGCACTCGTAGTAATTAACTAGTAAGTTTATATTATCAGAGCCGTAGGCAGTACGGCGTACGTATATAATATAACTAGGATGTTTTGATATTACAAATAACCAATAGCTTTGGTTTGTATTCACAATGAAAGAAATGCAAATTAGATAATTACATGCGAAACTTATATTATACAATAATTAATATTGCTTATTTTACTCCATATGTAATTTAGTTAAATATTAATAGTATTACTATTATATAATGTACTATCATTAAGGTATATACTAATACTATAGTATTTATAACAATGTTAATATTTATATTAAAAAAAAAATATAGTACATATTTATTTATATATAATAAATACAATAACGTATACTATATATAAATGTACTTGTATATGAAATTGTAGTTTTGTTTAATTAATATTAATATTTTTAATTATTAATCATTATTAATTAATATTATTTATATGAAGTAGGATATTGTTTCCATATTGATTATAATAATTATCATACTGTAAATATAATTATTAATATTCATAAAAAAAATACGTGTATATATTGAAATATAATAGTATATAATACTATTTATTTATTGAATCACACATATCATAATATCTTATATATATATGTATTAAAAGTAAATAATCTATAGATTATATATTTTTTTAAATATATTTTAAATTGTTAGGTGAACATAAATAGTATAGTTTAACGCCAAACTCCATATGCTAATATAACCTATAGGTATATATATATATATATATATATAGGCTGATATAAAATTATATATTTATAGTCCACAGTCAAATACAAACCTATGTATAAAAATAAACGATCATATATTTGTCTATGGGTATATAGGTATATGTTCATATAAATATAAATACACAACAATTACATTGTTTAAATGTAGGTTTTGAAAGTAAATAGTATTTTTCGCTCCAAACTGTATGCATATCACGACCTAGGTCATGGAATAGGAAAATATACTATAAATGAGTATACCAATATATATATATATATATATATATATATATATATATTAATTTATTATATACCAAACTAGTAATATAATAACGGCTACATTAATATTGTGAGAAAATTAACTAATTATATTTACTATGAATTTGATAAATTACCACGTGGATAATATATATACTATTTATACTTTATTATAACTTTATTTATATAGGTAGGTATATTTATATAACTACCTATGTATATTATACATTGTATAGTATCGTATTATCATAGTATAGTAGTCATATAATGCTGGATATTTGGATATAATTTCACCTATAGTATCTTAGTAAATACATAGTGTACTTATATATATATATAGATTGGTTATTTGAATTATATTTATAAATAGAATTGTGAAAATACAAAGGAAATGATGAACTTCATATACATAAACCGTATTCATATACTATATATATATATATATATATATATAGGATGTTATGATATTATAGATAATATAATGTATTTGTTTGTATTTATATTCGAGTAATTATTAGTTAGTAATTCATATTTAGCATGTCAAATATTTGATAAATTATATAATTTATCGTTAAAACAATATAATGATATATACGGATTATTCTTTATAATAGGTTTTTACAACTCATTGATTCCAAATAATCAAATGCAAATATTTTGAAATAATATACACCTTAAGGTAAATAAAACAATATACATGCTATAGAAATAATGAATAGAAAGGAAACGTATAGCTTTATACAATGAATATTATGGCATGCATTTTATCTATAGATCTATAGTTTACCAAGGTTAAATATAAATCTAGATATTCTCTTTAGTTCTATGTATATCATCGATATAAAGCATAGATTTAGATATTCTCTTTAGTTCTATGTATATCATCGATATAAAGCATAGATTTAGAGTATTAGTGGTACTCTAAATCTATGATATTAAACATAGATTTGTATTTTACTTAAACTATAAATCGTAATTTAGGTAAAATATAAATCTATAGATATAAAAAAAGATTTATTTACATCGATGTATCATATCGGTCTCTATCGGTAGATAAATGCACTTCTTAGTTGAACTCTGGGTTGAACTTAGTAAACAAATATGTTTATATTTCTTAATTTACAGTTTTTTTATTTAAATATATTATATATAAATGTATTAATTATATAGTTATTTGACAACCTTATCATAACAATTTTATAAATATTTATATTATGAATAGACTGGTTAGTGTTATATCATGTAACAATAATTTATAATCCCTACAATAGATACAATTATCTAATTTTTAATTAAATTTATTGTAAAGAAATAAATCATAAACAAATATTAATTATTAATTATTAATTTAATACATCATGTATTACATGCTTTAGTATAAATTATTGATTCAATATAATTATTTTAATTATTATTTATATATTTACAATTTTAGATGGTATTAATTTGAAATTAAAATGAAATTATTAGTATTGCAATAATATTTACTATTTCAAATCCCATTTGAAATGGGCATTATAATAATAATGATTATTATAATTAATAAATATTATCATAATCATCTTAATAATTATGATACTTATGATAATATTTATTAATATTATAGTCAGTTTCTTTGTATGAGTATGATTTGTTTTATATTGGTGATATTTTAATAATATTGATATTATTGAAATAAAATCTTATTAAATTATTTCGATCATTTATACAAGTAAACTATCGAGTCCCTTATTAACGACGCGATATTAATATTGAGTCCCTTTTATAATTAATGAAGAACCTAATGATTCAATATTCTTCGTTATCCAATTTATTTATGTTAATATAAAGTCTCTGGGTGAAGACGATAACAATAATACACAATATCTAAGAGAATCAATATCTTTGGTATATTGTCGTTCATGTCTTCTCCCATATTAATTAAATAAAGTGAATAAATAAATGCATATAAATAACTGGGAAATTAATAACATTTTAATTTCCCTATTTATAATAATTAATATATGTGGGATGTGATTTTAAATCTAATTCCATAGTGTACCAGATACGCCATACCTAAGAGTATTATCACGTACCAGGTACGTCGTCGTACCTTTCCTAATTAAATAAATTACATGTATATAGAATCGCATCCCTTATAATAAACTCAATGCTTATATATGATCCAAATCTATCATTAATATTGTAGTTTTTTCAAGTTTTTATTTAAAAAAAAGTTATAATCATAAATTTGGAAAAAAATGCTTACTATTTTTTACATATTATATATTACTTATTAAAAATTAATTTATTTAAATTTTAATAAATTATCATTAAATACATTTATATTATAAATTGGAGTTTGCATATTACGACCATATTAAATTATAATACAATTTATTTAGAATTGTTTATAAACTAGAAAATAAAAAATAAAAACCCAGATATTTCTAATTATATAAATAAATAAATATATAATAATGTAATGAACATTTAATATATAATATAAATTTATATTCATAATATTAATTATTATAGAAATTAAAATTAAAAAATTGTTGAAGAGCTGTTTTATTTAGAATATAGTGTAAAACTGGAATGCATATTCAAAATAATTTGGTACGATGTGTGTTTTGTTAGAAAGGCGCACTCACTTAAGTAAATAAAAATATATATATATATATATATATATATATATGTACATATTATAGTCATCGATATAAAGAAAGTTCTTTATATCGATGATTATAGTATGTAATATCTACATATGATAGTTAGTAAAATAAATCTATATAAAAAGTTTGCATTAAAAGTTTAACTTATAATGTTTTATCAATGATAATTTATCATATATATTAATTAATACAGAGAAATTCACAATATACTCAATTTTACTAACCAGTTACAGTAACTCACAGTCTAAATATAACTTAACTATATTTACTTCAATGAGCGTACATATATGAAGATGCATTCACCTAGTTAATTGAATATATGCGTCAGGTGTTCACTGCTATGTTGAGATTACTATTTAAATTGTCTACATTCAATAGCATGTCCTCTCATAGATATCCAACTCACTGGTCTATATTTATATTATATTATAATTCCATGTGCCTGTTCGTTAATCCTGTATTTAACGTATTAAAAACCAATTCACTAAATATTAAGTTAATAACTTTTCTAAATAAATATAATAATTAAACTGTTTATCTACTGCATACACACACCTTTATATTCATCAGCTTTTTAGATATATTAATTAATATGATAAAACTTATCAAAATTATCTTCTATGCATGTGTTTTTATAATGAGATCTGATTAAATAATTGTAAATTGATACAGTTTATTAATATTTCTCATTAATCAAAATTGAAATAACTATTTAATTTATCACTACTTAAATAGGTGTGAAATATTATGAATTATTATTGTTCTATAGTTTATATAATGTAATATAATTATAATTATATCTATATTATTTAATTTATTTAAAAGTAATGTTAAGATTTTATTTCTCAATATATCGACATTGAAATTTAAGGCGACAGATCTTTTAATCATTAATATTTCACTAACAAAACAGGACATTTTGAGAAGACTAAAGATAAACTTCACTTCATCCGAGGGGAGATTTCTTCATCATATCTGTACGATAACAGTTCATAAGGTAGTAATGTTGTCGCAGGTTCCGATACTGAACTCCGAAACATCCAAAACTTATATGCCTGTACCTACACATATGTACACACCTACCCCTATACCTCTACTCCTACCTCTTTCCCTATATCTACCCCTATACCTACCCCTATACATATGAATACACCTATCTCTACATCTACTCCTATACCTCTACTTCTACCCCTTTCCTTACATCTACCCACCCCTATACCTAACCATACCCCTACTTATATGCCTATACCTACACATATGTCTACAACTACCCTATACCTCTACTCCTACCCCTTTCCCTACATCTACCCCTATGCCTACCCCACATACCCCTACTTATATGCCTGTACCTACACATATGTCTACACCTACCCCTATACCTGTACTCCTACCCCTTTCCCTACATCTACCCCTATGCCTACCCCACATACAGGTACGAGAACACGTCATTCAATGAGACAACACTCCTCCACAAACAGGTAATCCATCTTGATGAAACCATGGTACTGTGGGCGCCTGACTTCGCATATACTATCTGCATGCAGTGCAGTGTCTCATTCCAGAAGCTTCTACAGAAGTTAAGACATCACTGTAGACTGTGTGGTTGTGATATCTGGCATAGCTGCTAGAGCTTCTTACCTCTAACTAATGCCCGTTAGTATCACTAACCATTACCACCCTAATACAACCAGGCCCACTTTAGTGCAACAAACCCCCATAGTACCACCATAACCACTAGTACATAACCACTAATATCTCATTAGTATCAAAAATTCTCTTTATACCACCACTAACACCTATTAGTACCACCAGACTGATATTAAAAATATAAACCCACATCCCTTAGTATAATCAATAACCAGCACACCTTAGTACAACCTCTGTCTCTTCTTACTAGATATGTAAATGAGCCTAGTTTTTTTTTATATGAACTGAGACTTGTAATTGTAATGCTGAATCCAGGCTTATATTTTTGTTTAAAAAAGACCCTGAGTCAAGTTGAGACTATTACATCTACAAATTTGAGATTATTTCTATATTTTCTATATCCATTTCACAATATATTATATTATATTATATTTTAATAATTAAACTCATTTATTATCATATAATAATATGTAATATAAATATTTATTTAAATGATTTTCATTTATTTAAGCAATACATTTGATCACTGAGGATAATATGGGACTGATAATAGATAAATATATGTTATCAAGGCTAATTTGATGCATTTTGATACTGAGAATATATGAATATTTTTATTCTTGTTTAACTGAACCTTCTTTCCCTTTTGTAAACTATAGTTATATAATTTCAAAAACTTGCAGGACATCGAATCTTAGAAATAATAGACTCAAATTTATAAAAAATAGTCAATACTTAAAATATTCTGTTTCTAATCTATCTTATACTAAAATATAAGGCTTAGAAACCTGTAAATCCATTGGAAACCTTTAAAATTATAGAAAAAATGTAAACCTAAGTTAAAATTTATCATCAGATTAATATATGACTGATGTTTAAATGAATAATAAATAAATCTATATATGAAATATAGTATGTATTTACATAAAGCTAATTCAACTATGAAATAATTCCTTAGACCTAATAGATTTTACTTATATGCAATATCTACAGTTTTTAAAGACAATTTAAAACACCCATACACACTAATACACACACACATATATACACATACACATTCACATAGTAAGATAATCTACCAGCTGAGAATACCCGTGTTGTCTGATAAACTCAAGCGGTCCATTGTCGTCATGGCAACTAACTATATACAAAGTTAGTGCGCACAATTGGGGTTGGTAGCGGGAAGATAAGTATAAGACAAACACGTGATCCACTCATGTATTCTTATATAATAATTTGACGTTAAATTTAGTTTAAATGATTTTAGGAGTATATCGGTATTGTATTCTACTAAATAGTTATATAGATAGATATATAGTTTATTGAGTGTTGACACACAAAATGACATAAAACAATAATTTAATGATAAATAATAAATGACAATAAGAATGATGGTTTGATACCAGCATATCTATGTATCAACTGTAACACTTCATTTGTTTCTACCCCAAACCAGCATTAGCTATATTTCTTATAATTGTATAATCTATTTCTCAATCAACTACGATGAATTTTCTTAATTGATTTAACATTATGATTATAGCACACGTTACATAAGATATTACATAAGATATTACTTAAGGTATTACATGGTATTATAACTTCATACATGGTAATATTCACAGAAAAAGAACGACTAGGATACATAGCAGGAAATTGAATATCTAAATCTGGTGAAGAGGCTATACGTTCAGCGCGGTGACAAGTTCAGCGTTATAATACATTAATTTTATAAAATATTGGCTTACTTTATAATGTATATATGTTGTACAATTTTATTTATAATATAATTTTTAAATATATATTAGTACTCTGAATCTATAGATAGTGTTTTATAATGTTTTATTATTTATTTTATAATCTACATTTAATATCAATCCGCTGGTATAATCTATTTAATCCACACAGTTAATTAAATCTAATTAACAATTATAATGATAATATTTATTAAATATACAGATTATTTAAAATACCATCTAGATGACATTTCTGAAAATTAGTAATAATATTATTTAAATTGTATTCACTATAGTGAAGAAAATATATATATAGAACGATTTTAAAATCAATATTCTTGTTATAGCTACTAGTAACATATATGTTATAAATAATAGATACATTATATCAACTAATTTATTTTTATTATAAATTAGTATATTATTTAAAATAATTATTTTTGGCACTGGTATATTATCAGAATATTATAGTCATTCCGCATCAGTAATTGAAGATATATATATATATATACATTCATTTGTATTCTATACATAAATAGCGTTGATACAAGACAAAGACGTCACGCTTTAGTGCACTCGTATGTTTTGATATTACAAATAACCAACAGCTTTGGTTTGTATTCACAATGAAAGAAATGCAAATTAGATAATTACATGCGAAACTTATATTATACAATTATTAATATTGCTTATTTTACTCCATATGTAATTTAGTTAAATATTAATAGTATTACTATTATATAATTTACTATCATTAAGGTATATACTAATACTATAGTATTTTTAATAATGTTAATATTTATATTTAAAAAAAAATAGAGTACATATTTATTTATATATAATAAATACAATAACGTATACTATATATAAATGTACTTGTATATGAAATTGTAGTTTTGTTTAATTAATATTAATATTTTTAATTATTAATCATTATTAATTAATATTATTTATATGAAGTAGGATATTGTTTCCATATTGATTATAATAATTATCATACTGTAAATATAATTATTAATATTCATAAAAAAAATACGTGTATATATTGAAATATAATAGTATATAATACTATTTATTTATTGAATCACACATATCATAATATCTTATATATATGTATTAAAAGTAAATAATCTATAGATTATATATTTTTTTAAATATATTTTAAATTGTTAGGTGAACATAAATAGTATAGTTTAACGCCAAACTCCATATGCTAATATAACCTATAGGTATATATATATATATATAGGCTGATATAAAATTATATATTTATAGTCCACAGTCAAATACAAACCTATGTATAAAAATAAACGATCATATATTTGTCTATGGGTATATAGGTAATTAATTAATTTCGGCGCTAAATAGCCTGACCCCGTTTCACTATTATTTAAATAAATATCACTGAATTAGATTAACGAACAATGAACTGTGTTTTCCTAACAGGTGCATTGCATCTATGTGTGGAAACCATTTAATGTGTATCATTAATCATGATTCATTATATATGTTCATATAAATATAAATACACAACAATTACATTGTTTAAATGTAGGTTTTGAAAGTAAATAGTATTTTTCGCTCCAAACTGTATGCATATCACGACCTAGGTCATGGAATAGGAAAATATACTATAAATGAGTATACCAATATATATATATATATATTAATTTATTATATACCAAACTAGTAATATAATAACGGCTACATTAATATTGTGAGAAAATTAACTAATTATATTTACTATGAATTTGATAAATTACCATGTGGATAATATATATACTATTTATACTTTATTATAACTTTATTTATATAGGTAGGTATATTTATATAACTACCTATGTATATTATACATTGTATAGTATCATATTATCATAGTATAGTAGTCATATAATGCTGGATATTTGGATATAATTTCACCTATAGTATCTTAGTAAATACATAGTGTACTTATATATATATATATATAGATTGGTTATTTGAATTATATTTATAAATAGAATTGTGAAAATACAAAGGAAATGATGAACTTCATATAAATAAACCGTATTCATATACTATATATATATATATATATATATAGGATGTTTTGATATTATAGATAATATAATGTATTTGTTTGTATTTATATTCGAGTAATTATTAGTTAGTAATTCATATTTAGCATGTCAAATATTTGATAAATTATATAATTTATCGTTAAAACAATATAATGATATATACGGATTATTCTTTATAATAGGTTTTTACAACTCATTGATTCCAAATAATCAAATGCAAATATTTTGAAATAATATACACCTTAAGGTAAATAAAACAATATACATGCATATAGAAATAATGAATAGAAAGGAAGCGTATAGCTTTATACAATGAATATTATAGCATGCATTTTATCTATAGATTTATAGTTTACCAAGGTTAAATATAAATCTAGATATTCTCTTTAGTTCTATGTATATCATCGATATAAAGCATAGATTTAGAGTATTAGTGGTACTCTAAATCTATGATATTAAACATAGATTTGTATTTTACTTAAACTATAAATCGTAATTTAGGTAAAATATAAATCTATAGATATAAAAAAAGATTTATTTACATCGATGTATCATATCGGTCTCTATCGGTAGATAAATGCACTTCTTAGTTGAACTCTGGGTTGAACTTAGTAAACAAATATGTTTATATTTCTTAATTTACAGTTTTTTATTTAAATATATTATATATAAATGTATTAATTATATAGTTATTTGACAACCTTATCATAACAATTTTATAAATATTTATATTATGAATAGACTGGTTAGTGTTATATCATGTAACAATAATTTATAATCCCTAAAATAGATACAATTATCTAATTTTTAATTAAATTTATTGTAAAGAAATAAATCATAAACAAATATTAATTATTAATTATTAATTTAATACATCATGTATTACATGCTTTAGTATAAATTATTGATTCAATATAATTATTTTAATCATTATTTATATATTTACAATTTTAGATGGTATTAATTTGAAATTAAAATGAAATTATTAGTATTGCAATAATATTTACTATTTCAAATCCCATTTGAAATGGGCATTATAATAATAATGATTATTATAATTAATAAATATTATCATAATCATCTTAATAATTATGATACTTATGATAATATTTATTAATATTATAGTCAGTTTCTTTGTATTAGTATGATTTGTTTTATATTGGTGATATTTTAATAATATTGATATTATTGAAATAAAATCTTATTAAATTATTTCGATCATTTATACCCAAGCGCTGTCATTCCCTATCTCGCAATGGTAATACGAGAATAACGTAAACAAACAAGCTAAAATGTAAACATTGTATTTTCGGCTGTTAAATAATAATTTTGCCGTATATTATTATTTACAAGTGTAAATCTAATTTAATGTATCTACTATCAATTTAAATATAATTTAATATAATAATATTATATAGTACTATTATTAAATACAACTTTCCATTACATTTATACATTAAATGATCAAAATAATGATATATAATGAAATAATTAATTATTTGTATACAAAAATTAGTTTTCAAATTAAATGTTTTTGATATTATTTAAGTTATTATATAATACATAAATATATCTATATATTATAAACTATTATTAAATACAATTTTTCATTAAATGTATATGTTAAATGATTAAAATAATTATATATAATGATTTAATTAATTAGTTGTATTCAAAATTATTTTTTAAATTAAATGTTTTTGATATTATTTAAGTTATTATATAATACATAAATGCATCTATATATTATAAATTAATATAAATATAACTTTATAATATTATTTATTTACAAAGTTAAACATAAAGCATAATTATTAATAAATATTTTACATAAATGGTCTCTATATATTATATCATTTTGATAATGGTTAAATAATATATATAATGCATTTTGCGGGAGAAGCATTTCTTCTTGATGTGGAGTCTCAGACGCAGTATCAGTTTCCGTATCTAAACAAATAAGATAATATTAATATAAGATCTGTATAAAAAATATAGTTAAATATATCATATTATATCATATAATATAAACACATTATAGTACGTTGTGCAGGAAGGTGAGACTATGATATGATGTAACGTGACCATACATTGTGCTGGAATATGATATTATGATATGATGGAACGTGAGAGTAAAATGTGCTAAAAGTACAATATGATGGAACATTATAGTACGTTGTGGAGGAAGGTGAGACTATGATATGATGTAACGTGACCATACGTTGTGCTGGAATATGATATTATGATATGAGGGAACGTGAGAGTACAATGTGCTAAAAGTACAATATGATGGAACATTATAGTACGTTGTGGAGGAAGGTGAGACTATGATATGATGTAACGTGACCATACGTTGTGCTGGAATATGATATTATGATATGAGGGAACGTGAGAGTACAATGTGCTAAAAGTACAATATGATGGAACATTATAGTACGTTGTGGAGGAAGGTGAGACTATGATATGATGTAACGTGACCATACGTTGTGCTGGAATATGATATTATGATATGAGGTAACGTGAGAGTACAATGTGCTAAAAGTACAATATGATGGAACATTATAGTACGTTGTGGAGGAAGGTGAGACTATGATATGATGTAACGTGACCATACGTTGTGCTGGAATATGATATTATGATATGAGGGAACGTGAGAGTACAATGTGCTAAAAGTACAATATGATGGAACATTATAGTACGTTGTGGAGGAAGGTGAGACTATGATATGATGTAACGTGACCATACGTTGTGCTGGAATATGATATTATGATATGAGGGAACGTGAGAGTACAATGTGCTAAAAGTACAATATGATGGAACATTATAGTACGTTGTGGAGGAAGGTGAGACTATGATATGATGTAACGTGACCATACGTTGTGCTGGAATATGATATTATGATATGAGGGAACGTGAGAGTACAATGTGCTAAAAGTACAATATGATGGAACATTATAGTACGTTGTGGAGGAAGGTGAGACTATGATATGATGTAACGTGACCATACGTTGTGCTGGAATATGATATTATGATATGAGGGAACGTGAGAGTACAATGTGCTAAAAGTACAATATGATGGAACATTATAGTACGTTGTGGAGGAAGGTGAGACTATGATATGATGTAACGTGACCATACGTTGTGCTGGAATATGATATTATGATATGAGGGAACGTGAGAGTACAATGTGCTAAAAGTACAATATGATGGAACATTATAGTACGTTGTGGAGGAAGGTGAGACTATGATATGATGTAACGTGACCATACGTTGTGCTGGAATATGATATTATGATATGAGGGAACGTGAGAGTACAATGTGCTAAAAGTACAATATGATGGAACATTATAGTACGTTGTGGAGGAAGGTGAGACTATGATATGATGTAACGTGACCATACGTTGTGCTGGAATATGATATTATGATATGAGGGAACGTGAGAGTACAATGTGCTAAAAGTACAATATGATGGAACATTATAGTACGTTGTGGAGGAAGGTGAGACTATGATATGATGTAACGTGACCATACGTTGTGCTGGAATATGATATTATGATATGAGGGAACGTGAGAGTACAATGTGCTAAAAGTACAATATGATGGAACATTATAGTACGTTGTGGAGGAAGGTGAGACTATGATATGATGTAACGTGACCATACGTTGTGCTGGAATATGATATTATGATATGAGGGAACGTGAGAGTACAATGTGCTAAAAGTACAATATGATGGAACATTATAGTACGTTGTGGAGGAAGGTGAGACTATGATATGATGTACGTGACCATACGTTGTGCTGGAATATGATGTAACGTGAGAGTACAATGTGCTAAAAGTACAATATGATGGAACATTATAGTACATTGTGCAGGAAGGTGAGACTATAATATGATGGAACGTGTTATATATATATATATATATTATATATATATATTTATATATATATATTATTTATAGTTACATCATATTCCAGCACAAAAATGTTATATATATATATATATATATATACATATATAATAAATTGTTACAACACTAGATATAACATAAAATAGTTGAGAATAACTATAATGTTATATATATATATATATATATATATATATATATATTTATATATATATATATATATATATTTCATGCATTTTTACATTACTAAATAAAAAATCAAATATTAGAGATAACTATAGTTTATATATATATATATATATATATATATATGTATGTGTGTATAATCTTAATTCTAACTTAGAAGAATTAATAAACATGTCATTAGTAAAATGCCGCCCACAGATACGCATATTAAAAACACCTGCACTCCCTTTCTTTTTTATAAGCGTCATAAGTGTCTCATTCCGCGAATTAAGTGCCCATCTCATACAACTGTAATTTATATATATAATGTAGTTAGTATAAATACAACTAATTACTTTTAAATAGTTAAATTCATTTTTATAGTAAATATTATTAAATTTAAATTTAAATTTTTTTTAAATAAAATGTTAAATAAAGTCCTTATTAGAGTTAAATAGTAAACTAACCGATTCCTAGTTCTGGGGAAACGATGGTATGTAACTGTATCACATTGTGAAAAGTGATCACAATTGATAACAGTGCATCTAGTTCCTTTATTCATATATTTAATCGTAGATATCGTAATATTTGAATTTAACAGCCGAAAATTCTTTGTTTACATTTTATATTGATATCTGTCACATTTTAGGAATTCTCTATTTCACGAGAGTAGTAGCGCTTGGATTTAAACAAGTAAACTATCGAGTCCCTTATTAACGACGCGATATTAATATTGAGTCCCTTTTATAATTAATGAAGAACCTAATGATTCAATATTCTTCGTTATCCAATTTATTTATGTTAATATAAAGTCTCTGGGTGAAGACGATAACAATAATACACAATATCTAAGAGAATCAATATCTTTGGTATATTGTCGTTCATGTCTTCTCCCATATTAATTAAATAAAGTGAATAAATAAATGCATATAAATAACTGGGAAATTAATAACATTTTAATTTCCCTATTTATAATAATTAATATATGTGGGATGTGATTTTAAATCTAATTCCATAGTGTACCAGATACGCCATACCTAAGAGTATTATCACGTACCTTTCCTAATTAAATAAATTACATGTATATAGAATCGCGTCCCTTATAATAAACTCAATGCTTATATATGATCCAAATCTATCATTAATATTGTAGTTTTTTCAAGTTTTTATTTAAAAAAAAGTTATAATCATAAATTTGGAAAAAAATGCTTACTATTTTTTACATATTATATATTACTTATTAAAAATTAATTTATTTAAATTTTAATAAATTATCATTAAATACATTTATATTATACATTTATATTATAAATTGGAGTTTGCATATTACGACCATATTAAATTATAATACAATTTATTTAGAATTGTTTATAAACTAGAAAATAAAAAATAAAAACCCAGATATTTCTAATTATATAAATAAATAAATATATAATAATGTAATGAACATTTAATATATAATATACATTTATATTCATAATATTAATTATTATAGAAATTAAAATTAAAAGATTGTTGAAGAGCTGTTTTATTTAGAATATAGTGTAAAACTGGAATGCATATTCAAAATAACTTGGTACGATGTGTGTTTTGTTAGAAAGGCGCACTCACTTAAGTAAATAAAAATATATATATATATATATATATATGTACATATTATAGTCATCGATTTAAAGAAAGTTCTTTATATCGATGATTATAGTATGTAATATCTACATATGATAGTTAGTAAAATAAATCTATATAAAAAGTGTGCATTAACTTATAATGTTTTATCAATGATAATTTATCATATATATTAAATTAATACAGAGAAATTCACAATATACTCAATTTTACTAACCAGTTACAGTAACTCACAGTCTAAATATAACTTAACTATATTTACCTCAATGAGCGTACATATACGAAGATGCATTCACCTAGTTAATTGAATATATGCGTCAGGTGTTCACTGCTATGTTGAGATTGCTATTTAAATTATCTACATTCAATAGCATGTCCTCTCATAGATATCCAACTCACTGGTCTATATTTTTATTATATATTATAATTCCATGTGCCTGTTCGTTAATCCTGTATTTAACGTATTAAAAACCAATATTAAGTTAATAACTTTTCTAAATAAATATAATAATTAAACTGTTTATCTACTGCATACACACAATTTATATTCATCAGCTTTTAAGATATATTAATTAATATGATAAAACTTGTCAAAATCATCTTCTATACATGTGTTTTTATAATGAGATCTAATTAAATAATTGTAAAGTGATACAGTTTATTAATATTTCTCATTAATCAAAATTGAAATAAGTATTTAATTTATCTATACTTAAATAGGTGTGAAATATTATGAATTATTATTGTTCTATAGTTTATATAATGTAATATAATTATAATTATAACCTATATTATTTAATTTATTTAAAAGTAATGTTAAGATTTTATTTCTCAATATATCGACATTGAAATTTAAGGCGACAGATCTTTTAATCATTAATATTTCACTAACAAAACAGGACATTTTGAGAAGACTAAAGATAAACTTCACTTCATCCGAGGGGAGATTTCTTCATCATATCTGTACGATAACAGTTCATAAGGTAGTAATGGTGTCGCAGGTTCCGATACTGAACTCCGAAACATCCAAAACTTATATGCCTGTACCTACACATATGTACACACCTACCCCTATACCTCTACGTCTACCTCTTTCCCTATATCTACCCCTATACCTACCCCTATACATATGAATACACCTATCTCTACATCTACTCCTATACCTCTACTTCTACCCCTTTCCTTACATCTACCCACCCCTATACCTAACCATACCCCTACTTATATGCCTATACCTACACATATGTCTACAACTACCCCATACCTCTACTCCTACCCCTTTCCCTACATCTACCCCTATGCCTACCCCACATACAGGTACGAGAACACGTCATTCAATGAGACAACACTCCTCCACAAACAGGTAATCCATCTTGATGAAACCATGGTACTGTGGGCGCCTGACTTCGCATATACTATCTGCATGCAGTGCAGTGTCTCATTCCAGAAGCTTCTACAGAAGTTAAGACATCACTGTAGACTGTGTGGTTGTGATATCTGGCATAGCTGCTAGAGCTTCTTACCTCTAACTAATGCCCGTTAGTAACACTAACCATTACCACCCTAATACAACCAGGCCCACTTTAGTGCAACAAACCCCCATAGTACCACCATAACCACTAGTACATAACCACTAATATCTCATTAGTATCAAAAATTCTCTTTATACCACCACTAACACTTATTAGTACCACCAGACTGATATTAAAAATATAAACCCACATCCCTTAGTATAATCAATAACCACCTTAGTACAACCCCTGTCTCTTCTTACTAGATATGTAAATGAGCCTAGTTTTTTTTTATATGAACTGAGACTTGTAATTGTAATGCTGAATCCAGGCTTATATTTTTGTTTAAAAAAGACCCTGAGTCAAGTTGAGACTATTACATCTACAAATTTGAGATTATTTCTATATTTTCTATATCCATTTCACAATATATTATATTATATTATATTTTAATAATTAAACTCATTTATTATCATATAATAATATGTAATATAAATATTTATTTAAATGATTTTCATTTATTTAAGCAATACATTTGATCACTGAGGATAATATGGGACTGATAATAGATAAATATATGTTATCAAGGCTAATTTGATGCATTTTGATACTGAGAATATATGAATATTTTTATTCTTGTTTAACTGAACCTTCTTTCCCTTTTTTAAACTATAGTTATATAATTTCAAAAACTTGCAGGACATCGAATCTTAGAAATAATAGACTCAAATTTATAAAAAATAGTCAATACTTAAAATATTCTGTTTCTAATCTATCTTATACTAAAATATAAGGCTTAGAAACCTGTAAATCCATTGGAAACCTTTAAAATTATAGAAAAAATGTAAACCTAAGTTAAAATTTATCATCAGATTAATATATGACTGATGTTTAAATGAATAATAAATAAATCTATATATGAAATATAGTATGTATTTACATAAAGCTAATTCAACTATGAAATAATTCCTTAGACCTAATAGATTTTACTAATATGCAATATCTACAGTTTTTAAAGACAATTTAAAACACCCATACACACTAATACACACACACATATATACACATACACATTCACATAGTAAGATAATCTACCAGCTGAGAACACCCGTGTTGTCTGATAAACTCATGCGGTCCATTGTCGTCATGGCATCTAACTATATACAAAGTTATTGCGCACACTCGGGGTTGGTAGCGGGAAGATAAGTATAAGACAAACACGTGATCCACTCATGTATTCTTATATAATAATTTGACGTTAAATTTAGTTTAAATGATTTTAGGAGTATATCGGTATTGTATTCTACTAAATAGTTATATAGATAGATATATAGTTTATTGAGTGTTGACACACAAAATGACATAAAACAATAATTTAATGATAAATAATAAATTACAATAAGAATGATGGTTTATACACGGCCCATTATATTTGTAGATATTGACATATATGAGAAATAAGTGTGTTTATTACTCTATAAAGTATAAGATTTACTTGTAAACTAACAACTTTACATAATATAGATGAACCATCGATCATAACTTCTATACTGTATATTAGTAATACATTATATTCTGAAAACATCACATCATCTATTGACACACATAATATATAGGTCACATGGACATTTTCAAGAACATGATGACACAGAATACACTGAAAGAGAAGATAGTTAGTTTTACCCATATTACACTACCCATTATAATACTCAGTATTTACCACTAGTACAATATCTTTAAACTTAAGGTGATGTATGTGTAGAAATTTAGCAATTTTTATATTAAATTTTATTGTCTGATATTTTTTATATGAATTCAGATTCAATTATATGTCTTTTCATATACTTGTCATTATAGAACTATTATATGTATTGAGTCACTTTTTTTGTATAGTCTACACATTATATAATACAACAGTATTACAATAGGACATTCATAAAATATATATCATTATATATATTTATACATATATATTTTTTTTTTAAATTATTATTTATAAATCAACTTATGAAACTATTTGAAATATTATTTTTTATAATATTCTATTGTTAGTTAAATATATATATATATATTAGTAAAATATATTTTCCATAAAGCAATATAAAATATAAAATAGATTTTCCTGTAGAGCAACGAATGCATACAAACCTAGAGTGAAAATATTGATCATTGAGTAATATGCATTTGAAATTTCATAGCATAATATTTGTAATAATTATTTCTTATCTTTTATAAACTTATTTATTATCTATCACATTACATTTATAAATGACTATAATGATGTGTATAATATATAATAGTATCTATATAATAATGTACCATAATAAATATTACTATATTCATATTATATAAAAATGTATAAATTAAAAATATTTCTACTTTTTTAAATATGGTAGGGTCATAAAAACATGTTTTTATGTGATTTATATATTGTTTTTGAATGCAAATGTTTCATATACACTAAATTACATACGTAAATGATATTTTAATGGAATAATATTTTTTTTTGTTTTTTTATGATATTTAACCACTTTATGCAATTTTTACCAATTTATGCACTGCGACAGGGCCTTAAGGGTAGGCGCTGGAGTTCATCTACACCATGCTATTTATAGCTCCACCGAAAATGCTATTGATAACAAATTAATAAAGATAATTACATAATTTTCATAAATACAATTAATTTAAAAGAATGAAAAAAAATAGTTTAAAAACTATGAATATTTTTTATTATAAATATATTATACTAATCATGATTTATTTGTAAATATAAAGTATTAAATAGAATAATGATATACAAATAGGCAGTCATATATATTATACATTTACAGTAACAATTTCAGATACAAATAATATAAATTAAAAAAGTAGTAGGCATTTACATGTGGTTACTAAGTGAAAAAGAAAAAACTTGGAGAAAATGACATTCAAAGTTTTTACATAAATAATCATAGATAATATGTACAAATATGTAACTATATAAAATATACAATATAAAAACAAATATATAACACGTGATTTGTTTATTTATTAATGCTATTTAATCTATGCTAAAATAAATCTAGAAATTTTTAAATTAAACGATTATTCTAATAAATCGTAATATAAGATTACATATTACAAGTATTTACATAAATACAAAATATATTTATAAATATATTACTCCTAAAACACTTTATATTGATAGAAATACTCAAAAATATTTTAGGATATTATAAATAAAATACAGAACTTGTAAAATACATAATAAAAAAATATTGTAAAAATTAAATTATTTAACACATTTTAACTCCAGCGCCAACGTAACCTTGCCGGCGTTTACATGTAAAAGATAGGGGAAAATAGCTATTTTTTAACAGGCTATGTCTTTTCTATTTATTAGTATTTTGTCTAAATTTTTTTTAATTATCTAGAAAATATTCATCTATAGTTATATAGGTACATCATAAAATAATAAATGTATTATTAATTAAAGAAAAGTTAATTATAATATTAAAATTATTTTAAAATAAATTTATTACCATTTTTTATTATTATTTTTCAAATAATTATATTAATAGATTATATTTACGTTAGCTTACATACCTATATAATAATAACCATATATCAGGTATATACTCATAAAAATTCATATACTCATCCCAGTTATGTTCCTTTCCCCACTAATCCGTTGACACCATGTCCGGAACTAGATAACCAGACCTCACCAACTATAACACTGCGTCTATCTAATCGTAACGCACCGCTCGTCTTATAGACTCGTAGCCATTTGATTTACAAACGGATATTATATGTCTAGACATATCCATATATTCATATATATATATATATATATATATATATATATATATATATATATTGTTAAATTGAGTGGAGAGATTTTTTTCTATATTATTGTATCAAAATTATAAATATTGTTAATATAATATGTATTGTGTATAATATAGTATATATTGAATACAATATAAATAGCGGATACAAATGAACCCCTCAATACAATACAAATATGATTACAATTGAGCATGATACCAGTGTATCTATGTTTCAACTGTAACACTTCATTTGTTTCTACTGGGAGTAAAACCAGCATTAGCTATATTTCTTATAATTGTATAATCTATTTCTCAATCAACTACGATGAATTTTCTTAATTGATTTAACATTATGATTATAGAACACGTTACATAATATATTACATAAGATATTACTTAAGGTATTACATCAGTGATTACATGGTATTATAACTTCATACATGGTAATATTCACAGAAAAAGAACGACTAGAATACGTTGCAGGAGATTGAATATCTAAATCTGGTGAAGAGGCTATACGTTCAGCGCGGTGACAACTCTTTCACTGTTATAGGTGTAAGCGATACCAGCGGAACCAGGCTACCTAGTAAGGCTGGTGTGGAGCACAGACGAACTGCTGATGGGTCTGACTCCACTACCATCATCGTAACATTAGCTACAATAAGTGTTGGTGCATAATCACATCGAGGTAGTGAATGTTAGACTAGATAGTAACGTATACCCAGGCTGTGGCACATTATAAACTTAATACTATGTTATTAGCGCATTATACGATAGCGTAGCATTACTCTAATTCATCGGGCGGAGTGAAACAAGTGAAATTTCAAAAAATATTAAAAAAAATCACATTTCCAAACCAATAAGTAAGATTTATTATAATATTTAGCTAAAGAGGTGTTCACGCGAGCAAACCATTGTGTAAGAATTCCGCAATCGCAAAAATATGTATTTTTATAAGACGCTTACAAAATATTCTAATTATAATATGTACACACTTGGTGAGGAAAACACATGCACGAGTATACAGATGAGAATATATGCATACAAAATGACATTCACATGTGAATCAATGTATAGCCTCTTTAAAAGATAATAACAAATATTAACATGTTTAATTGGAATTTATATTCGTTTCTCAGTTTTATCGATTAAATATAATTTTATCTAACATAACTCAATTTTGAAATACATTTTATATAAATATAAATATTCTAAATATTATTAACTAAGCATAACAAATTAGGAATAAATTATATGATAAACTTTATCTTAAAGCCTATATTTTATATCATAAGATCATATATTATATATGATATTATTATATTTAACATATAAGTTTATATAGCTATTTAAATTTAAATAAGTTATATTATTATAAATATAAATATAAGTTTAAAATTATTTTATATTTTTGCAAAGTTTATATATTATAAATCATATATAATATAGGTGTTTTAATATAGAATTTTAATATTAATATATAATATAGAATTTTCAGATTTTGCACTCATTTGAAGGTTTCGAATAGTAAATAAATACACTTCGAAGGTTTCAAATAGTATTATTTTTATTAAATTAAGTATTCGAAGGTTTCGATTAGTAAATAAATACACTTCGAAGGTTTCAAATAGTATTATTTTTATTAAATTAAGTATTCGAAGGTTTCGAATAGTAAATAAATACACTTTGAAGGTTTTAAATAGTATTATATGTATTAAATTAAGTATTCAAAGTTTTCAAATAGTTAATTTATTCATTTCTAAGGGGTAAAATAGTAAATAAATACACTTAAAAGGTTTTAAATAGTATTATTTATATTAAACCAAGTATTCAAAGTTTTCAAATAGTTAATTTATTCATTTCTAAGGGTTAAAATAGTAAATAGATATACTTCGAAGGTTTCAAATAGTATTATTTGTATTAAATTAAGTATACAAAGTTTTCTAATAGTTAAATTATTCATTTCGAAGATTTAAAATAGTAAATAATTACACTTAAAAGGTTTTAAATAGTATTATTTATATTAAACCAAGTATTCAAAGTTTTCAAATAGTTAATTTATTTATTTCTAATTGTTAAAATAGTAAATAGATATACTTTGAAGGTTTCAAATAGTATTATTTGTATTAAATTAAGTATACAAAGTTTTCTAATAGTTAAATTATTCATTTTAAAGGTTTAAAATAGTAAATAAATACACTTTGAAGGTTTCAAAAAGTAAATATATTTAAAAAGGGTTATGAATTTTGATTAATGATTATAATTATAATCATTGAAAATATCAATAAGTCTAATTTCTCTAGACATAATTTTGAACTTTTTTTTATTAAAATATTTGAAGCCATATAAAATATTCTACGAATTCGAGAGCGAGGTTAAAAAGGTTAAAACGGAAGTAAATAGACGGGTAAATAGTATTAAATTATTTGTTTATTGTATAATAAAATATATGCATTATATGCCTTTTATCGTTTTTTTCGAATAGTTAAATTAAACATTCGAAATTTTCGAAAAATTAGATTTAGGTATTCGATATTTTCGAATAATTAGATTTAGGTAATCGAAATTTTCGAATAATTAGATTTAGGTATTCGACATTTTAGAATATCTGTCAAATTCTAAAATTTACTATTTGAAAGAATTGAATATTCTAATATTCTAATATTCGATTCGATATTCGAAACCGTTTCCAAAATAAATACACACTAACAAATACCTGCTATCAATGCCACTCTATCACATACCATCCATTAGTACAAACCTTGACCCCTAGTGGAGGATATAGACGGGATTGACTAACATAGATCATCTTCATCAGTAACGCTAGTGTAGGTATTCTAATAGATCATGCTTTTTAGTATACTGAATATAGAATATCTGTCTGTAACATCAATGTACAGACCTCTGTGTATATTTAGTCATCTTAACTACCTGGGTATCTTAGTAGGCTAATCCATCAAACTAACAGTCAGTGGGGTGTAGGTTCAAACCCCATTCGCACCAATAAAATACGTATTGAAATAATACTTAGATAATTTAAATTATTTTCTAAATTTTTCTAAATATCTATTTAAACTTTTAAATTGAAGAATAATATGTTTGAATAATATTTGAATAATATATTGATTTATTATTTATGGGATGAAAATGAAGTGTTTATTTTATCTATATCTAGAATGTAGTATACATTTAATTACTGGTCCCACCTCTGCAATTGCATCTATTGTAGTCTAAATAGTAATGTATTTCTATGTAAACTAGTGTATGTTATTGTAATCATATGTCTGAATAATCTACACCTATTGACTGTTAGCATACTACCTATTGGGATTAACACACATGTGATATACAAGTCTTTATTCACTATTATATTTGCATAATATATTGCTGATATTCTTTCGGCAGGTTTCTACTAAGTATATCTAATTTATATTCTGTTATTTCCATATCTAATACTTTATAATTGAATATAAACCTAAATATATATATATATACTCTATTCAAGTACAACAAAAATATTGTTAATTATCTATAATATCTATATAGTGAATATAATCATCATTTCAATCATGTTCCTCCTCTATTAGATACTCATCATGGTGATGGACAATAGGAAGGTGGACAGTTTCAATGCGTGACTAAAACCCCTGTGGTCAGTGCAGCCTATAGAGCTACACGAGGACTTCTCGTACCGGTATCGCCCCCTTTAGTTCACTTCGTAGATTATCTTATAGCACAAACACGACTGTATCCGCTGGTAGCAGACTTCATCATCTCTAACAAGTATAAGCCCATCTTAAAGGAGTAATTAGTAATACATTGTTATAACTCCCGAATTTTTATTTAAAATATGTTATTCATTTCAATTTCATAAATTAGATTTATATAGAAATTATTCTTATTGTATGTATTTATTTGGATTATAATACATTTAATTATAAGCTGATATATATATATATATATAAGAGCTATTAATTATAACAAAATAATTAAATTTAATTTCATATTTACGACACATTTAAAATTTAGAAATTGTATAAGACATTTATTTAATTTATTAATTTAGTTATTAAGATAATATTTGTAAATATAAATATTAGTATTAAAATTCTTTATATTTTTGTAATATTTTCTATGATTTATAATAATATATTATTAAATAAATAAATTATTAATATTTAATTGTTATAATCATATAATTAATAATATTACGTCTACATATTATATAATATTGTATATAAATTTTAATTAATTGTTATGATAATAAAAATATATATTGATACAACGATCTAATGGTCTAGTAATATCAAGCCTAACGGATATAATTCTGAAACATCTATTATTGATAAATTATATTATGAACAAATAATAATACGACACAAAAATACATAACGTTTATACTACTTCATAAACATTGTTAGCTGTACATATTATGCTAAAAGTAATGCATACTAATATATAGTCTAATATTATCTAATTATAAACTAAATATATTTTTAATAAATCAATATTAATGTAAAATAAACAAATAATTCAATAATACTTACTTGTAAAAGTAATATATATATTATTAATTATATATTATAATGCAAACACGTTATACAATGTATAACTTATAAACATAATCAATACTATAAAAATCATTCAAGTTTAAATATTACTAGTATTGTATATATAATAATAAATAATAGAAAAGTTTATTGACTCAGAAAACGATGGACGTTTATATGAAAATAATATAAGCAATATAATATTTTTTCTAGCCATAACAAATAGTTTGTAAAACTTTAACCTTCTTATAATATCTGTATAATTATAAAATTAACTAAACTTAATAAGTTGTCCGAAATTATTGCATACTAAATCTGGTATTAATTATTGTCAATATATATGAGATAAATAGATGTGAAAAATATTCATGTGAAATTAATTTTATTATCTATAAAAAGTATTTTATAAGGGATGTACTAAAAACCCAGTTGTAATTTTATAATACTTATTTGTATATAATTTAATACTTTGATACTATATATATAGATGTATAATATATTATATATTATAATCAATAAGTGATATTAAATGTTCAAAATAGTAATATATTTATAGTAAAATTCTATGTTTAAATGATTTTTATTAACATTTTTTGCCCAGTTATAATTTTATAACAATGCATAATACATATTTATATATTTTAAACATAATTGTACACTTTAATAAATAATATATAGTATAATATTATATTAGCCAGTAGTAAACAAATGTATTATTAATATTTATTAAATATATTATAAAATTACAACTGGGCAATAAATTGTTATGAATAACAATCATTAACACCTAATACTTTACTATAAATACATTACTAATTTTAACATTTAATATCACTTATTGATTATAATATATTAAATATATATATATATATATATAGTATCAAAGTATTACATTTTGTATATTATATTATATAATTTATAAGTATTATAAAATTACAACTTTGGTTTAGTACATCCTATTTTATAACATGTTATAATAGTAGTTATATATAGTAAGTAACAACAATAAAATAGCATAGATAAGCTCGATATGGAGAGATTAAAAGTGTGTTATATTAAAAAAAATACATTAAATTACATTAATATCTCATATATAAATAAAGATATTTATTCAACCTAACACTGGTTATATAATTTAAATACATAAATAATAAGCATACAATAAATAAAAACATGTTTTTAAACATTATTATTTCTTAACCCTTTATTATAAAGTTTATAATTTATGAATATTTAATTTGATTAAATATACTATATAGTTAGATAATTAGTATAAATAACTATATAGTTAGATATATACATTTAATATTAATTATACTTAAAAATAATGTAATATTATAATAATTATATGTAAACATTATATTTAATAATTAATTTATATTTTAAAATAATTAATTATAAGCTCGTTAATGTTGGGTGGCCCTAAAAAGGGCCGATTGTAATTATAAATATGAAATAGTTAAGCCTTAACTGTTTTCTTGATAGCTTTCTTAGCGATTGGTTTTTTCACTATTTTCGAAACTGCCTTCTTCGCTTTCTTTGGAGAAGCATTTTTTGGTGAAGATTTAACATTTTTAATAATTGATTTCTTTGTAGTCTTTTTCACCATATTTTTAATCAATGTTTTCTTTGCTTCACTTTTCTTAGGTTTAACTGGTTTCTTGATTACTTTCTTTACTGGCTTTGGTTGAACTGCAACTTTAAAACTTCCGGTAGCACCTGTACCTTTGACTTGATTTAATAAACCGTTACTGACACCATTGCGTAAACATGTTTTTAAATTACTGTTAATTTTCTTGTCGTTAGTTCCCAACTTATAATTAGCAGAAATATATTTAAGAATGGCTGCACGAGATGATCCTTTTCTTTCCTTTAATGAAGAAATTGCTGACTCTACCATTTCGTTGAACTTGGGATGAACAGCTACAACTTTGGCTTTAACGGTTTTCTTAACTGGAGAACTCATGATAATATATACGAACGAGAGAAATATTAGAATGATATAAATCAATTGTCTAACTAATCCTATATACAAATAAACGGATGTGAAAGTAAGCTATATATTGTGTGTACAATTATTTCCAATTTCTCTAATTTTATCTCTATTTATAAAGTTTGTACTTAATTATATAAAGCTAGATCAAACATTTTTGATACTATTTTTATTTAATATTATAGATCTTATTTTCATTTAGATGAATATCCTAAGTGTATATATTATAATTTTAAATTAAATCAAGAAAAATATGATTAACCTGTAATTTCATAATTTTTAAACTTGATTTTTCGATTAAATATAAAAATTATATGTAATTAATAATTCTTTTTTATAAATTTATAATTTATTTCATATAATTGAATATCATTTTAGTATATTAACACAAAATATTTCTAATTATTTTAGTGTATCATTGTAAATTTCCACATGTAATATTAATATAAAGCACAACAATTTTCGATATTTCATATTTATAACAACATTTTATATTTAACATATATTTTTATATAAATAACATATTATAAATTCATTAAGTTCAATTATAATATTTATATATATATACGATTTTCCAAGTAGATATATAATTATATTATAATTAAAAAATTCATATTTATAATTATCTACGATTTTCCAAGTAGATATATAATTATAAAATTCATAATTATGCGTATATAATGATATTCTACTTATTGTAATAGTTTATATATTACCTAATATATAATTATTATATTTAAATAATAATAAAAGTCTAAATAAATTCTCAATCTGATTTATTATATATTAATAATTATTTTAGTAATACTTCAAATATATTAATATAACTTTAGTAGGTATACTATATTAATGCTAATTGTTAATTAACATTACAATTATTTCTGCAACTAGTACATATTTTACGTTTATTTGAATACTCCCTATATTTGTCATAATTTTATTAATTATTTAACTTTTACTAATTCTTTATAATCTACTATTAATGTCAGTTTAAACCCTATTATAGTACATGTAATTACTTTATTAAATTAGAATTAAAACATATTAAAAAAAGTAAACGTTGCTTAACATTAAATTATTTTATTAGTTTCATTTTACATAATTTAAAATATTATAAAAACACATTTTTTAATATAAATTATTAAACTATATTCAATTTACTTTAAATATGAAAAACGAACGTTGAAATATATTAATTAGATATAGCTAATATTATAAAAATGTGTATACAACTAAACATAAAATATATAATATGTAGCATATATTTTAAATGTATAATATAATATATTAATTCAATTTGAATAAACATGATTAATGTGGGTGGTCCTAAAAAGGACCGATTGTTAGAATTTGAACAGAAGTTGATAGAATTAAGTAGATTTACCAGTTTTCTTTGGTAAAAGAACAGCTTGAATATTAGGCAATACACCACCTTGAGCGATAGTAACACCGGCAAGTAATTTGTTTAATTCTTCATCATTACGGATGGCCAACTGAAGATGTCGAGGAATAATTCTAGATTTCTTGTTATCACGGGCAGCATTTCCAGCTAACTCGAGTATTTCAGCTGCTAAATATTCCATAACGGCAGCTAAATATACTGGTGCACCAGCACCAACTCTTTTAGCGTAGTTACCTCTTCGTAAATGGCGATGAATACGACCTACTGGGAATTGTAAACCAGCTCTGGATGATCTAGTTTTAGACTTGATTCCCTTCGCTTTACCTCCTTTTCCTCGTCCAGACATGATGATAATTTGATATGGATAGAGCGTTTAAATTATAAGAATTGATTAAATTGCCAATTTGGTAACCTTTATAGGCTTTAGCGTGGAATAGACTACCTTAACACATTGTGATTGGTCAGCCAATCATTAATGAGCTGTTAACATTGTTCTCTGTGTTTCATTTTATTGTAAATTATATATTTGTATAATTATTCAACCAATCAGCGATTTATTCACTTTTAATACCACGCAAAATATAATATAAAGTGCTGATTTTCATTATAAATCATTCATTATTAGTTTTTCATAATGGCACGTACAAAGCAAACCGCTCGTAAATCTACCGGAGGTAAAGCTCCTCGTAAACAATTAGCTACCAAGGCTGCTCGCAAGAGTGCTCCTGCTACTGGTGGAGTTAAGAAACCTCATAGATACCGACCTGGTACCGTTGCTCTTCGTGAGATCCGTCGTTACCAAAAATCTACTGAATTACTTATCCGTAAGTTACCTTTCCAACGTTTAGTTCGTGAAATCGCTCAAGATTTTAAAACTGATCTACGTTTCCAAAGTTCCGCTATCATGGCCCTTCAAGAAGCTAGTGAAGCCTATTTAGTAGGTCTCTTCGAAGATACTAACTTGTGTGCTATCCATGCTAAACGTGTTACTATTATGCCTAAAGATATTCAACTTGCAAGAAGAATTCGTGGTGAACGTGCTTAATTTTATCTTCTTTTCCTATACAAATCGGCCCTTTTCAGGGCCACACAATTCTAACATTTTTATATTCTATATTATTAATTACTTTATTTTATATCATATGTAATTTATTTCCAGTCTTACTATTACATTATAAACATATTAATGAATATATTTGTTGTAAATATAATACTTATTTATATACTCTACACTTACTACTACTCTCATTAATAACATATTTATCTATATATATTAATTACTAGTAACATTTTGAATTTATACATATAGGCTGATTAGAACACGACAAATCAATTGAACAGGTGTATGCGAGTAGACATAAATATAGATGTTCATTTATTATAAACTAAACTAGTAATATAATAGTGACTTTATTGTATAGTGAAAATTAACTAATTATATTGAACCTTAATTTAATTATTTATTATTTAGTTAATTATTAAATAATAGACATAAATATAATGTGTTTGTGTATATATATATATACAATTGTATTTGAATTATATACATAATTAGCGATCTATTGTACTCGTCTTCATTCGTAAAGACCCTTATATATATTTAATTATGTATTAAAAAGTAAATATATATTGGCTTCGTAACTGTATGCTCTATGAGTTTTTTAAAGTATATATACTTTATACTGTATACAGTCGTGTATAGAACTATTGTATATATATATCAAATCCATCTAAAAATAGAAATATATATATATATATATTAGCTTAAATATTAATAGTATTACATCATTAACTAAGGTATATTTATACAATAGATATACCTTAATCAATTATTTAAGAGTAATACCAAAGATAATACTATTAATATTTAAATAAATTACATATAGTGTACATATACCTATATAGTAATACCAAAGGGCTTTGGTAATACTATAGTATTTATAATAGTATTAATATTTATATTTAAAAAAATTATTTATAAGATTACATATTTATTTATAATAATGTATACTATATATAAATGTACGTGGTTTTGTTTAATATGTATATGAAGTAGGATAATGTTTCCATATTGTTATTATACTTGTAAATATAATTCATATAATATGATTTACTAGAATTGTTTTCATTACATATAATAAACTTATTTAAAATTGGGTGGCCCTAAAAAGGGCCGATTGTTGTCGATTATGAGATTAAGAAATTATTTAGAACTGGTGTATTTAGTAACGGCTTTGGTACCTTCACTTACGGCATGTTTAGCTAATTCTCCTGGGAGTAAAAGACGAACAGCGGTTTGAATTTCACGGCTCGAAATAGTAGATTTTTTGTTGTACTTTGTCAAACGAGAAGCTTCGTTCGCAATACGTTCGAATAAATCATTGACAAAAGAATTCATAATGCTCATAGCTTTGCTTGAAACTCCAGTGTCGGGGTGTACTTGTTTCAAGACCTTGTAAATGTATATACCGTAGGACTCCTTCCTCTTCTTATGACGTTTCTTATCTCCAGTTTTAGTAGTCTTGGTAGACTTCTGGACAGTTTTCTTGGAACCTTTAGCAGCTGAAGGGAACACCATGTTGAAATAATACTAATGTATGAATTGAATGATTCGTGTCTCGACTTATATTTACTTTAACGTGGAATGAATAACCAATAGGCTTCAAGTACAAAAGGGACTATATCGCGTATTTATACAATTTTAACGGTAATTCAACCGATGCACAAAGGAACAAAGGAATTCTGAAATGGAGCATTAGTCATCGTGTAGTAATACAAACCGATTTGTATTCTTAACAAAGAATTATACAAACTAATTATAGTATTTCATAAACTACCGTTTAATGATATATAAATCGTAGAATAAAATAATACAATCATTACTACTTACCTATACTTGCTATTAACATGTCTGGACGAGGAAAAGGTGGAAAAGGATTAGGAAAGGGAGGTGCCAAGCGTCATCGAAAAGTACTTCGTGATAACATCCAAGGTATCACTAAACCTGCTATCAGACGTTTAGCACGCAGAGGAGGTGTGAAACGTATCTCGGGACTGATTTACGAAGAAACTCGTGGAGTTCTCAAGGTATTCTTAGAGAATGTTATCCGTGATGCCGTTACCTATACTGAACATGCCAAACGTAAGACCGTTACTGCTATGGACGATGTTTACGCTTCGAAACGCCAAGGTCGTACCCTTTACGGATTCGGCGGTTAAAACTTGAACTTCAATATTACTTATTAAACAATCGGCCCTTTTTAGGGCCACCCAAACTTATACGAGTATATTAATTCAATTTGAATAAGTAACGATTTATAATTACTCTTGCATCACTATTAATATAAAACCAGATCTATATACAATATAATATTGTTATATAAGAATACATTAATTTTATAAAATATTGGCTTACTTTATAATGTATATATGTTGTACAATTTTATTTATAATATAATTTTTAAATATATATTAGTACTCTGAATCTATAGATAGTGTTTTATAATGTTTTATTATTTATTTTATAATCTACATTTAATATCAATCTAATTAACAATTATAATGATAATATTTATTAAATATACAGATTATTTAAAATACCATCTAGATGACATTTCTGAAAATTAGTAATAATATTATTTAAATTGTATTCACTATAGTGAAGAAAATATATATATAGAACGATTTTAAAATCAATATTCTTGTTATAACTACTAGTAACATATATGTTATAAATAATAGATACATTATATCAACTAATTTATTTTTATTATAAATTAGTATATTATTTAAAATAATTATTTTTGGCACTGGTATATTATCAGAATATTATAGTCATTCCGCATCAGTAATTGAAGATATATATATATATATATATATATATATATACATTCATTTGTATTCTATACATAAATAGCGTTGATACAAGACAAAGACGTCACGCTTTAGTGCACTCGTAGTAATTAACTAGTAAGTTTATATTATCAGAGCCGTAGGCAGTACGGCGTACGTATATAATATAACTAGGATGTTTTGTTATTACAAATAACCAACAGCTTTGGTCTGTATTCACAATGAAAGAAATGCAAATTAGATAATTACATGCGAAACTTATATTATACAATAATTAATATTGCTTATTTTACTCCATATGTAATTTAGTTAAATATTAATAGTATTACTATTATATAATTTACTATCATTAAGGTATATACTAATACTATAGTATTTATAACAATGTTAATATTTATATTAAAAAAAAAATATAGTACATATTTATTTATATATAATAAATACTATATATAAATGTACTTGTATATGAAATTGTAGTTTTGTTTAATTAATATTAATATTTTTAATTATTAATCATTATTTATATGAAGTAGGATATTGTTTCCATATTGATTATAATAATTATCATACTGTAAATATAATTATTAATATTCATAAAAAAAATACGTGTATATATTGAAATATAATAGTATATAATACTATTTATTTATTGAATCACACATATCATAATATCTTATATATATATGTATTAAAAGTAAATAATCTATAGATTATATATTTTTTTAAATATATTTTAAATTGTTAGGTGAACATAAATATTATAGTTTAACGCCAAACTCCATATGCTAATATAACCTATAGGTATATATATATATATATATATATAGGCTGATATAAAATTATATATTTATAGTCCACAGTCAAATACAAACCTATGTATAAAAATAAACGATCATATATTTGTCTATGGGTATATAGGTATATGTTCATATAAATATAAATACACAACAATTACATTGTTTAAATGTAGGTTTTGAAAGTAAATAGTATTTTTCGCTCCAAACTGTATGCATATCACGACCTAGGTCATGGAATAGGAAAATATACTATAAATGAGTATACCAATATATATATATATATATATATATATATTAATTTATTATATACCAAACTAGTAATATAATAACGGCTACATTAATATTGTGAGAAAATTAACTAATTATATTTACTATGAATTTGATAAATTACCACGTGGATAATATATATACTATTTATACTTTATTATAACTTTATTTATATAGGTAGGTATATTTATATAACTACCTATGTATATTATACATTGTATAGTATCGTATTATCATAGTATAGTAGTCATATAATGCTGGATATTTGGATATAATTTCACCTATAGTATCTTAGTAAATACATAGTGTACTTATATATATATATATAGATTGGTTATTTGAATTATATTTATAAATAGAATTGTGAAAATACAAAGGAAATGATGAACTTCATATAAATAAACCGTATTCATATACTATATATATATATATATATATATATATATAGGATGTTATGATATTATAGATAATATAATGTATTTGTTTGTATTTATATTCGAGTAATTATTAGTTAGTAATTCATATTTAGCATGTCAAATATTTGATAAATTATATATTTATCGTTAAAACAATATAATGATATATACGGATTATTCTTTATAATAGGTTTTTACAACTCATTGATTCCAAATAATCAAATGCAAATATTTTGAAATAATATACACCTTAAGGTAAATAAAACAATATACATGCATATAGAAATAATGAATAGAAAGGAAACGTATAGCTTTATACAATGAATATTATGGCATGCATTTTATCTATAGATCTATAGTTTACCAAGGTTAAATATAAATCTAGATATTCTCTTTAGTTCTATGTATATCATCGATATAAAGCATAGATTTAGATATTCTCTTTAGTTCTATGTATATCATCGATATAAAGCATAGATTTAGAGTATTAGTGGTACTCTAAATCTATGATATTAAACATAGATTTGTATTTTACTTAAACTATAAATCGTAATTTAGGTAAAATATAAATCTATAGATATAAAAAAAGATTTATTTACATCGATGTATCATATCGGTCTCTATCGGTAGATAAATGCACTTCTTAGTTGAACTCTGGGTTGAACTTAGTAAACAAATATGTTTATATTTCTTAATTTACAGTTTTTTTATTTAAATATATTATATATAAATGTATTAATTATATAGTTATTTGACAACCTTATCATAACAATTTTATAAATATTTATATTATGAATAGACTGGTTAGTGTTATATCATGTAACAATAATTTATAATCCCTACAATAGATACAATTATCTAATTTTTAATTAAATTTATTGTAAAGAAATAAATCATAAACAAATATTAATTATTAATTATTAATTTAATACATCATGTATTACATGCTTTAGTATAAATTATTGATTCAATATAATTATTTTAATTATTATTTATATATTTACAATTTTAGATGGTATTAATTTGAAATTAAAATGAAATTATTAGTATTGCAATAATATTTACTATTTCAAATCCCATTTGAAATGGGCATTATAATAATAATGATTATTATAATTAATAAATATTATCATAATCATCTTAATAATTATGATACTTATGATAATATTTATTAATATTATAGTCAGTTTCTTTGTATGAGTATGATTTGTTTTATATTGGTGATATTTTAATAATATTGATATTATTGAAATAAAATCTTATTAAATTATTTCGATCATTTATACAAGTAAACTATCGAGTCCCTTATTAACGACGCGATATTAATATTGAGTCCCTTTTATAATTAATGAAGAACCTAATGATTCAATATTCTTCGTTATCCAATTTATTTATGTTAATATAAAGTCTATGGGTGAAGACGATAACAATAATACACAATATCTAAGAGAATCAATATCTTTGGTATATTGTCGTTCATGTCTTCTCCCATATTAATTAAATAAAGTGTATAAATAAATGCATATAAATAACTGGGAAATTAATAACATTTTAATTTCCCTATTTATAATAATTAATATATGTGGGATGTGATTTTAAATCTAATTCCATAGTGTACCAGATACGCCATACCTAAGAGTATTATCAGGTACCAGGTACGTCGTCGTACCTTTCCTAATTAAATAAATTACATGTATATAGAATCGCGTCCCTTATAATAAACTCAATGCTTATATATGATCCAAATCTATCATTAATATTGTAGTTTTTTCAAGTTTTTATTTAAAAAAAAGTTATAATCATAAATTTGGAAAAAAATGCTTACTATTTTTTACATATTATATATTACTTATTAAAAATTAATTTATTTAAATTTTAATAAATTATCATTAAATACATTTATATTATACATTTATATTATAAATTGGAGTTTGCATATTACGACCATATTAAATTATAATACAATTTATTTAGAATTGTTTATAAACTAGAAAATAAAAAATAAAAACCCAGATATTTCTAATTATATAAATAAATAAATATATAATAATGTAATGAACATTTAATATATAATATAAATTTATATTCATAATATTAATTATTATAGAAATTAAAATTAAAAAATTGTTGAAGAGCTGTTTTATTTAGAATATAGTGTAAAACTGGAATGCATATTCAAAATAATTTGGTACGATGTGTGTTTTGTTAGAAAGGCGCACTCACTTAAGTAAATAAAAATATATATATATATATATATATATATATATATGTACATATTATAGTCATCGATATAAAGAAAGTTCTTTATATCGATGATTATAGTATGTAATATCTACATATGATAGTTAGTAAAATAAATCTATATAAAAAGTTTGCATTAAAAGTTTAACTTATAATGTTTTATCAATGATAATTTATCATATATATTAATTAATACAGAGAAATTCACAATATACTCAATTTTACTAACCAGTTACAGTAACTCACAGTCTAAATATAACTTAACTATATTTACTTCAATGAGCGTACATATATGAAGATGCATTCACCTAGTTAATTGAATATATGCGTCAGGTGTTCACTGCTATGTTGAGATTACTATTTAAATTGTCTACATTCAATAGCATGTCCTCTCATAGATATCCAACTCACTGGTCTATATTTATATTATATTATAATTCCATGTGCCTGTTCGTTAATCCTGTATTTAACGTATTAAAAACCAATTCATTAAATATTAAGTTAATAACTTTTCTAAATAAATATAATAATTAAACTGTTTATCTACAGCATACACACACCTTTATATTCATCAGCTTTTTAGATATATTAATTAATATGATAAAACTTATCAAAATCATCTTCTATGCATGTGTTTTTATAATGAGATCTGATTAAATAATTGTAAATTGATACAGTTTATTAATATTTCTCATTAATCAAAATTGAAATAACTATTTAATTTATCACTACTTAAATAGGTGTGAAATATTATGAATTATTATTGTTCTATAGTTTATATAATGTAATATAATTATAATTATAACCTATATTATTTAATTTATTTAAAAGTAATGTTAAGATTTTATTTCTCAATATATCGACATTGAAATTTAAGGCGACAGATCTTTTAATCATTAATATTTCACTAACAAAACAGGACATTTTGAGAAGACTAAAGATAAACTTCACTTCATCCGAGGGGAGATTTCTTCATCATATCTGTACGATAACAGTTCATAAGGTAGTAATGTTGTCGCAGGTTCCGATACTGAACTCCGAAACATCCAAAACTTATATGCCTGTACCTACACATATGTACACACCTACCCCTATACCTCTACTCCTACCTCTTTCCCTATATCTACCCCTATATCTACCCCTATACATATGAATACACCTATCTCTACATCTACTCCTATACCTCTACTTCTACCCCTTTCCTTACATCTACCCACCCCTATACCTAACCATACCCCTACTTATATGCCTGTACCTACACATATGTCTACACCTACCCTATACCTGTACTTCTACCCCTTTCCCTACATCTACCCCTATGCCTACCCCACATACAGGTACGAGAACACGTCATTCAATGAGACAACACTCCTCCACAAACAGGTAATCCATCTTGATGAAACCATGGTACTGTGGGCGCCTGACTTCGCATATACTATCTGCATGCAGTGCAGTGTCTCATTCCAGAAGCTTCTACAGAAGTTAAGACATCACTGTAGACTGTGTGGTTGTGATATCTGGCATAGCTGCTAGAGCTTCTTACCTCTAACTAATGCCCGTTAGTAACACTAACCATTACCACCCTAATACAACCAGGCCCACTTTAGTGCAACAAACCCCCATAGTACCACCATAACCACTAGTACATAACCACTAATATCTCATTAGTATCAAAAATTCTCTTTATACCACCACTAACACCTATTAGTACCACCAGACTGATATTAAAAATATAAACCCACATCCCTTAGTATAATCAATAACCAGCACACCTTAGTACAACCTCTGTCTCTTCTTACTAGATATGTAAATGAGCCTAGTTTTTTTTTATATGAACTGAGACTTGTAATTGTAATGCTGAATCCAGGCTTATATTTTTGTTTAAAAAAGACCCTGAGTCAAGTTGAGACTATTACATCTACAAATTTGAGATTATTTCTATATTTTCTATATCCATTTCACAATATATTATATTATATTATATTTTAATAATTAAACTCATTTATTATCATATAATAATATGTAATATAAATATTTATTTAAATGATTTTCATTTATTTAAGCAATACATTTGATCACTGAGGATAATATGGGACTGATAATAGATAAATATATGTTATCAAGGCTAATTTGATGCATTTTGATACTGAGAATATATGAATATTTTTATTCTTGTTTAACTGAACCTTCTTTCCCTTTTGTAAACTATAGTTATATAATTTCAAAAACTTGCAGGACATCGAATCTTAGAAATAATAGACTCAAATTTATAAAAAATAGTCAATACTTAAATTATTCTGTTTCTAATCTATCTTATACTAAAATATAAGGCTTAGAAACCTGTAAATCCATTGGAAACCTTTAAAATTATAGAAAAAATGTAAACCTAAGTTAAAATTTATCATCAGATTAATATATGACTGATGTTTAAATGAATAATAAATAAATCTATATATGAAATATAGTATGTATTTACATAAAGCTAATTCAACTATGAAATAATTCCTTAGACCTAATAGATTTTACTTATATGCAATATCTACAGTTTTTAAAGACAATTTAAAACACCCATACACACTAATACACACACACATATATACACATACACATTCACATAGTAAGATAATCTACCAGCTGAGAACACCCGTGTTGTCTGATAAACTCATGCGGTCCATTGTCGTCATGGCAACTAACTATATACAAAGTTAGTGCGCACACTTGGGGTTGGTAGCGGGAAGATAAGTATAAGACAAACACGTGATCCACTCATGTATTCTTATATAATAATTTGACGTTAAATTTAGTTTAAATGATTTTAGGAGTATATCGGTATTGTATTCTACTAAATAGTTATATAGATAGATATATAGTTTATTGAGTGTTGACACACAAAATGATATAAAACAATAATTTAATGATAAATAATAAATTACAATAAGAATGATGGTTTATACACGGCCCATTATATTTGTAGATATTGACATATATGAGAAATAAGTGTGTTTATTACTCTATAAAGTATAAGATTTACTTGTAAACTAACAACTTTACATAATATAGATGAACCATCGATCATAACTTCTATACTGTATATTAGTAATACATTATATTCTGAAAACATCACATCATCTATTGACACACATAATATATAGGTCACATGGACATTTTCAAGAACATGATGACACAGAATACACTGAAAGAGAAGATAGTTAGTTTTACCCATATTACACTACCCATTATAATACTTAGTATTTACCACTAGTACAATATCTTTAAACTTAAGGTGATGTATGTGTAGAAATTTAGTAATTTTTATATTAAATTTTATTGTCTGATATTTTTTATATGAATTCAGATTCAATTATATGTCTTTTCATATACTTGTCATTATAGAACTATTATATGTATTGAGTCACTTTTTTTTGTATAGTCTACACATTATATAATACAACAGTATTACAATAGGACATTCATAAAATATATATCATTATATATATTTATACATATATATTTTTGTTTTAAATTATTATTTATAAATCAACTTATGAAACTATTTGAAATATTATTTTTTATAATATTCTATTGTTAGTTAAATATATATATATATATTAGTAAAATATATTTTCCATAAAGCAATATAAAATATAAAATAGATTTTCCTGTAGAGCAACGAATGCATACAAACCTAGAGTGAAAATATTGATCATTGAGTAATATGCATTTGAAATTTCATAGCATAATATTTGTAATAATTATTTCTTATCTTTTATAAACTTATTTATTATCTATCACATTACATTTATAAATGACTATAATGATGTGTATAATATATAATAGTATCTATATAATAATGTACCATAATAAATATTACTATATTCATATTATATAAAAATGTATAAATTAAAAATATTTCTACTTTTTTAAATATGGTAGGGTCATAAAAACATGTTTTTATGTGATTTATATATTGTTTTTGAATGCAAATGTTTCATATACACTAAATTACATACGTAAATGATATTTTAATGGAATAATATTTTTTTTTGTTTTTTATGATATTTAACCACTTTATGCAATTTTTACCAATTTATGCACTGCGACATGGCCTTAAGGGTAGGCGCTGGAGTTCATCTACACTATGCTATTTATAGCTCCACCGAAAATGCTATTGATAACAAATTAATAAAGATAATTACATAATTTTCATAAATACAATTAATTTAAAAGAATGAAAAAAAATAGTTTAAAAACTATGAATATTTTTTATTATAAATATATTATACTAATCATGATTTATTTGTAAATATAAAGTATTAAATAGAATAATGATATACAAATAGGCAGTCATATATATTATACATTTACAGTAACAATTTCAGATACAAATAATATAAATTAAAAAAGTAGTAGGCATTTACATGTGGTTACTAAGTGAAAAAGAAAAAACTTGGAGAAAATGACATTCAAAGTTTTTACATAAATAATCATAGATAATATGTACAAATATGTAACTATATAAAATATACAATATAAAAACAAATATATAACACGTGATTTGTTTATTTATTAATGCTATTTAATCTATGCTAAAATAAATCTAGAAATTTTTAAATTAAACGATTATTCTAATAAATCGTAATATAAGATTACATATTACAAGTATTTACATAAATACAAAATATATTTATAAATATATTACTCCTAAAACACTTTATATTGATAGAAATACTCAAAAATATTTTAGGATATTATAAATAAAATACAGAACTTGTAAAATACATAATAAAAAAATATTGTAAAAATTAAATTATTTAACACATTTTAACTCCAGCGCCAACGTAACCTTGCCGGCGTTTACATGTAAAAGATAGGGGAAAATAGCTATTTTTTAACAGTCTATGTCTTTTCTATTTATTAGTATTTTGTCTAAATTTTTTTTAATTATCTAGAAAATATTCATCTATAGTTATATAGGTACATCATAAAATAATAAATGTATTATTAATTAAAGAAAAGTTAATTATAATATTAAAATTATTTTAAAATAAATTTATTACCATTTTTTATTATTATTTTTCAAATAATTATATTAATAGATTATATTTACGTTAGCTTACATACCTATATAATAATAACCATATATCAGGTATATACTCATAAAAATTCATATACTCATCCCAGTTATGTTCCTTTCCCCACTAATCCGTTGACACCATGTCCGGAACTAGATAACCAGACCTCACCAACTATAACACTGCGTCTATCTAATCGTAACGCACCGCTCGTCTTATAGACTCGTAGCCATTTGATTTACAAACGGATATTATATGTCTAGACATATCCATATATTCATATATATATATATATATATATATATATATATATATATATATATTGTTAAATTGAGTGGAGAGATTTTTTTCTATATTATTGTATCAAAATTATAAATATTGTTAATATAATATGTATTGTGTATAATATAGTATATATTGAATACAATATAAATAGCGGATACAAATGAACCCCTCAATACAATACAAATATGATTACAATTGAGCATGATACCAGCGTATCTATGTTTCAACTGTAACACTTCATTTGTTTCTACTCCCAAACCAGCATTAGCTATATTTCTTATAATTGTATAATCTATTTCTCAATCAACTACGATGAATTTTCTTAATTGATTTAACATTATGATTATAGAACACGTTACATAATATATTACATAAGATATTACTTAAGGTATTACATCAGTGATTACATGGTATTATAACTTCATACATGGTAATATTCACAGAAAAAGAACGACTAGAATACGTTGCAGGAGATTGAATATCTAAATCTGGTGAAGAGGCTATACGTTCAGCGCGGTGACAACTCTTTCACTGTTATAGGTGTAAGCGATACCAGCGGAACCAGGCTACCTAGTAAGGCTGGTGTGGAGCACAGACGAACTGCTGATGGGTCTGACTCCACTACCATCATCGTAACATTTGCTACAATAAGTGTTGGTACATCATCACATCGAGGTAGTGAATGTTAGACTAGATAGTAACGTATACCCAGGCTGTGGCACATTATAAACTTAATACTATGTTATTAGCGCATTATACGATAGCGTAGCATTACTCTAATTCATCGGGCGGAGTGAAACAAGTGAAATTTCAAAAAATATTAAAAAAAATCACATTTCCAAACCAATAAGTAAGATTTATTATAATATTTAGCTAAAGAGGTGTTCACGCGAGCAAACCATTGTGTAAGAATTCCGCAATCGCAAAAATATGTATTTTTATAAGACGCTTACAAAATATTCTAATTATAATATGTACACACTTGGTGAGGAAAACACATGCACGAGTATACAGATGAGAATATATGCATACAAAATGACATTCACATGTGAATCAATGTATAGCCTCTTTAAAAGATAATAACAAATATTAACATGTTTAATTGGAATTTATATTCGTTTCTCAGTTTTATCGATTAAATATAATTTTATCTAACATAACTCAATTTTGAAATACATTTTATATAAATATAAATATTCTAAATATTATTAACTAAGCATAACAAATTAGGAATAAATTATATGATAAACTTTATCTTAAAGCCTATATTTTATATCATAAGATCATATATTATATATGATATTATTATATTTAACATATAAGTTTATATAGCTATTTAAATTTAAATAAGTTATATTATTATAAATATAAATATAAGTTTAAAATTATTTTATATTTTTGCAAAGTTTATATATTATAAATCATATATAATATAGGTGTTTTAATATAGAATTTTAATATTAATATATAATATAGAATTTTCAGATTTTGCACTCATTTGAAGGTTTCGAATAGTAAATAAATACACTTCGAAGGTTTCAAATAGTATTATTTTTATTAAATTAAGTATTCGAAGGTTTCGATTAGTAAATAAATACACTTCGAAGGTTTCAAATAGTATTATTTTTATTAAATTAAGTATTCGAAGGTTTCGAATAGTAAATAAATACACTTTGAAGGTTTTAAATAGTATTATATGTATTAAATTAAGTATTCAAAGTTTTCAAATAGTTAATTTATTCATTTCTAAGGGGTAAAATAGTAAATAAATACACTTAAAAGGTTTTAAATAGTATTATTTATATTAAACCAAGTATTCAAAGTTTTCAAATAGTTAATTTATTCATTTCTAAGGGTTAAAATAGTAAATAGATATACTTCGAAGGTTTCAAATAGTATTATTTGTATTAAATTAAGTATACAAAGTTTTCTAATAGTTAAATTATTCATTTCGAAGATTTAAAATAGTAAATAATTACACTTAAAAGGTTTTAAATAGTATTATTTATATTAAACCAAGTATTCAAAGTTTTCAAATAGTTAATTTATTTATTTCTAATTGTTAAAATAGTAAATAGATATACTTTGAAGGTTTCAAATAGTATTATTTGTATTAAATTAAATATACAAAGTTTTCTAATAGTTAAATTATTCATTTTAAAGGTTTAAAATAGTAAATAAATACACTTTGAAGGTTTCAAAAAGTAAATATATTTAAAAAGGGTTATGAATTTTGATTAATGATTATAATTATAATCATTGAAAATATCAATAAGTCTAATTTCTCTAGACATAATTTTGAACTTTTTTTTATTAAAATATTTGAAACCATATAAAATATTCTACGAATTCGAGAGCGAGGTTAAAAAGGTTAAAACGGAAGTAAATAGACGGGTAAATAGTATTAAATTATTTGTTTATTGTATAATAAAATATATGCATTATATGCCTTTTATCGTTTTTTTCGAATAGTTAAATTAAACATTCGAAATTTTCGAAAAATTAGATTTAGGTATTCGATATTTTCGAATAATTAGATTTAGGTAATCGAAATTTTCGAATAATTAGATTTAGGTATTCGACATTTTAGAATATCTGTCAAATTCTAAAATTTACTATTTGAAAGAATTGAATATTCTAATATTCTAATATTCTATTCGATATTCGAAACCGTTTCCAAAATAAATACACACTAACAAATACCTGCTATCAATGCCACTCTATCACATACCATCCATTAGTACAAACCTTGACCCCTAGTGGAGGATATAGACGGGATTGACTAACATAGATCATCTTCATCAGTAACGCTAGTGTAGGTATTCTAATAGATCATGCTTTTTAGTATACTGAATATAGAATATCTGTCTGTAACATCAATGTACAGACCTCTGTGTATATTTAGTCATCTTAACTACCTGGGTATCTTAGTAGGCTAATCCATCAAACTAACAGTCAGTGGGGTGTAGGTTCAAACCCCATTCGCACCAATAAAATACGTATTGAAATAATACTTAGATAATTTAAATTATTTTCTAAATTTTTCTAAATATCTATTTAAACTTTTAAATTGAAGAATAATATGTTTGAATAATATTTGAATAATATATTGATTTATTATTTATGGGATGAAAATGAAGTGTTTATTTTATCTATATCTAGAATGTAGTATACATTTAATTACTGGTCCCACCTCTGCAATTGCATCTATTGTAGTCTAAATAGTAATGTATTTCTATGTAAACTAGTGTATGTTATTGTAATCATATGTCTGAATAATCTACACCTATTGACTGTTAGCATACTACCTATTGGGATTAACACACATGTGATATACAAGTCTTTATTCACTATTATATTTGCATAATATATTGCTGATATTCTTTCGGCAGGTTTCTACTAAGTATATCTAATTTATATTCTGTTATTTCCATATCTAATACTTTATAATTGAATATAAACCTAAATATATATATATACTCTATTCAAGTACAACAAAAATATTGTTAATTATCTATAATATCTATATAGTGAATATAATCATCATTTCAATCCTGTTCCTCGTCTATTAGATACTCATCATGGTGATGGACAATAGGAAGGTGGACAGTTTCAATGCGTGACTAAAACCCCTGTGGTCAGTGCAGCCTATAGAGCTACACGAGGACTTCTCGTACCGGTATCGCCCCCTTTAGTTCACTTCGTAGATTATCTTATAGCACAAACACGACTGTATCCGCTGCCAGCAGACTTCATCATCTCTAACAAGTATAAGCCCATCTTAAAGGAGTAATTAGTAATACATTGTTATAACTCCCGAATTTTTATTTAAAATATGTTATTCATTTCAATTTCATAAATTAGATTTATATAGAAATTATTCTTATTGTATGTATTTATTTGGATTATAATACATTTAATTATAAGCTGATATATATATATATATATATATAAGAGCTATTAATTATAACAAAATAATTAAATTTAATTTCATATTTACGACACATTTAAAATTTAGAAATTGTATAAGACATTTATTTAATTTATTAATTTAGTTATTAAACTAATATTTGTAAATATAAATATTAGTATTAAAATTCTTTATATTTTTGTAATATTTTCTATGATTTATAATAATATATTATTAAATAAATAAATTATTAATATTTAATTGTTATAATCATATAATTAATAATATTACGTCTACATATTATATAATATTGTATATAAATTTTAATTAATTGTTATGATAATAAAAATATATATTGATACAACGATCTAATGGTCTAGTAATATCAAGCCTAACGGATATAATTCTGAAACATCTATTATTGATAAATTATATTATGAACAAATAATAATACGACACAAAAATACATAACGTTTATACTACTTCATAAACATTGTTAGCTGTACATATTATGCTAAAAGTAATGCATACTAATATATAGTCTAATATTATCTAATTATAAACTAAATATATTTTTAATAAATCAATATTAATGTAAAATAAACAAATAATTCAATAATACTTACTTGTAAAAGTAATATATATATTATTAATTATATATTATAATGCAAACACGTTATACAATGTATAACTTATACACAATCAATACTATAAAAATCATTCAAGTTTAAATATTACTAGTATTGTATATATAATAATAAATAATAGAAAAGTTTATTGACTCAGAAAACGATGGACGTTTATATGAAAATAATATAAGCAATATAATATTTTTTATAGCCATAACAAATAGTTTGTAAAACTTTAACCTTCTTATAATATCTGTATAATTATAAAATTAACTAAACTTAATAAGTTGTCCGAAATTAGTCATACTAAATCTGGTATTAATTATTGTCAATATATATGAGATAAATAGATGTGAAAAATATTCATGTGAAATTAATTTTATTATCTATAAAAAGTATTTTATAAGGGATGTACTAAAAACCCAGTTGTAATTTTATAATACTTATTTGTATATAATTTAATACTTTGATACTATATATATAGATGTATAATATATTATATATTATAATCAATAAGTGATATTAAATGTTCAAAATAGTAATATATTTATAGTAAAATTCTATGTTTAAATGATTTTTATTAACATTTTTTGCCCAGTTATAATTTTATAACAATGCATAATACATATTTATATATTTTAAACATAATTGTACACTTTAATAAATAATATATAGTATAATATTATATTAGCCAGTAGTAAACAAATGTATTATTAATATTTATTAAATATATTATAAAATTACAACTGGGCAATAAATTGTTATGAATAACAATCATTAACACCTAATACTTTACTATAAATACATTACTAATTTTAACATTTAATATCACTTATTGATTATAATATATTAAATATATATATATATATAGTATCAAAGTATTACATTTTGTATATTATATTATATAATTTATAAGTATTATAAAATTACAACTTTGGTTTAGTACATCCTATTTTATAACATGTTATAATAGTAGTTATATATAGTAAGTAACAACAATAAAATAGCATAGATAAGCTCGATATGGAGAGATTAAAAGTGTGTTATATTAAAAAAAATACATTAAATTACATTAATATCTCATATATAAATAAAGATATTTATTCAACCTAACACTGGTTATATAATTTAAATACATAAATAATAAGCATACAATAAATAAAAACATGTTTTTAAACATTATTATTTCTTAACCCTTTATTATAAAGTTTATAATTTATGAATATTTAATTTGATTAAATATACTATATAGTTAGATAATTAGTATAAATAACTATGTAGTTAGATATATACATTTAATATTAATTATACTTAAAAATAATGTAATATTATAATAATTATATGTAAACATTATATTTAATAATTAATTTATATTTTAAAATAATTAATTATAAGCTCGTTAATGTTGGGTGGCCCTAAAAAGGGCCGATTGTAATTATAAATATGAAATAGTTAAGCCTTAACTGTTTTCTTGATAGCTTTCTTAGCGATTGGTTTTTTCACTATTTTCGAAACTGCCTTCTTCGCTTTCTTTGGAGAAGCATTTTTTGGTGAAGATTTAACATTTTTAATAATTGATTTCTTTGTAGTCTTTTTCACCATATTTTTAATCAATGTTTTCTTTGCTTCACTTTTCTTAGGTTTAACTGGTTTCTTGATTACTTTCTTTACTGGCTTTGGTTGAACTGCAACTTTAAAACTTCCGGTAGCACCTGTACCTTTGACTTGATTTAATAAACCGTTACTGACACCATTGCGTAAACATGTTTTTAAATTACTGTTAATTTTCTTGTCGTTAGTTCCCAACTTATAATTAGCAGAAATATATTTAAGAATGGCTGCACGAGATGATCCTTTTCTTTCCTTTAATGAAGAAATTGCTGACTCTACCATTTCGTTGAACTTGGGGTGAACAGCTACAACTTTGGCTTTAACGGTTTTCTTAACTGGAGAACTCATGATAATATATACGAACGAGAGAAATATTAGAATGATATAAATCAATTGTCTAACTAATCATATATACAAATAAACGGATGTGAAAGTAAGCTATATATTGTGTGTACAATTATTTCCAATTTCTCTAATTTTGTCTCTATTTATAAAGTTTGTACTTAATTATATAAAGCTAGATCAAACATTTTTGATACTATTTTTATTTAATATTATAGATCTTATTTTCATTTAGATGAATATCCTAAGTGTATATATTATAATTTTAAATTAAATCAAGAAAAATATGATTAACCTGTAATTTCATAATTTTTAAACTTGATTTTTCGATTAAATATAAAAATGATATGTAATTAATAATTCTTTTTTATAAATTTATAATTTATTTCATATAATTGAATATCATTTTAGTATATTAACACAAAATATTTCTAATTATTTTAGTGTATCATTGTAAATTTCCACATGTAATATTAATATAAAGCACAACAATTTTCGATATTTCATATTTATAACAACATTTTATATTTAACATATATTTTTATATAAATAACATATTATAAATTCATTAAGTTCAATTATAATATTTATATATATATACGATTTTCCAAGTAGATATATAATTATATTATAATTAAAAAATTCATATTTATAATTATCTACGATTTTCCAAGTAGATATATAATTATAAAATTCATAATTATGCGTATATAATGATATTCTACTTATTGTAATAGTTTATATATTACCTAATATATAATTATTATATTTAAATAATAATAAAAGTCTAAATAAATTCTCAATCTGATTTATTATATATTAATAATTATTTTAGTAATACTTCAAATATATTAATATAACTTAAGTAGGTATACTATATTAATGCTAATTGTTAATTAACATTACAATTATTTCTGCAACTAGTACATATTTTACGTTTATTTGAATACTCCCTATATTTGTCATAATTTTATTAATTATTTAACTTTTACTAATTCTTTATAATCTACTATTAATGTCAGTTTAAACCCTATTATAGTACATGTAATTACTTTATTAAATTAGAATTAAAACATATTAAAAAAAGTAAACGTTGCTTAACATTAAATTATTTTATTAGTTTCATTTTACATAATTTAAAATATTATAAAAACACATTTTTTAATATAAATTATTAAACTATATTCAATTTACTTTAAATATGAAAAACGAACGTTGAAATATATTAATTAGATATAGGTAATATTATAAAAATGTGTATACAACTAAACATAAAATATATAATATGTAGCATATATTTTAAATGTATAATATAATATATTAATTCAATTTGAATAAACATGATTAATGTGGGTGGTCCTAAAAAGGACCGATTGTTAGAATTTGAACAGAAGTTGATAGAATTAAGTAGATTTACCAGTTTTCTTTGGTAAAAGAACAGCTTGAATATTAGGCAATACACCACCTTGAGCGATAGTAACACCGGCAAGTAATTTGTTTAATTCTTCATCATTACGGATGGCCAACTGAAGATGTCGAGGAATAATTCTAGATTTCTTGTTATCACGGGCAGCATTTCCAGCTAACTCGAGTATTTCAGCTGCTAAATATTCCATAACGGCAGCTAAATATACTGGTGCACCAGCACCAACTCTTTTAGCGTAGTTACCTCTTCGTAAATGGCGATGAATACGACCTACTGGGAATTGTAAACCAGCTCTGGATGATCTAGTTTTAGACTTGATTCCCTTCGCTTTACCTCCTTTTCCTCGTCCAGACATGATGATAATTTGATATGGATAGAGCGTTTAAATTATAAGAATTGATTAAATTGCCAATTTGGTAACCTTTATAGGCTTTAGCGTGGAATAGACTACCTTAACACATTGTGATTGGTCAGCCAATCATTAATGAGCTGTTAACATTGTTCTCTGTGTTTCATTTTATTGTAAATTATATATTTGTATAATTATTCAACCAATCAGCGATTTATTCACTTTTAATACCACGCAAAATATAATATAAAGTGCTGATTTTCATTATAAATCATTCATTATTAGTTTTTCATAATGGCACGTACAAAGCAAACCGCTCGTAAATCTACCGGAGGTAAAGCTCCTCGTAAACAATTAGCTACCAAGGCTGCTCGCAAGAGTGCTCCTGCTACTGGTGGAGTTAAGAAACCTCATAGATACCGACCTGGTACCGTTGCTCTTCGTGAGATCCGTCGTTACCAAAAATCTACTGAATTACTTATCCGTAAGTTACCTTTCCAACGTTTAGTTCGTGAAATCGCTCAAGATTTTAAAACTGATCTACGTTTCCAAAGTTCCGCTATCATGGCCCTTCAAGAAGCTAGTGAAGCCTATTTAGTAGGTCTCTTCGAAGATACTAACTTGTGTGCTATCCATGCTAAACGTGTTACTATTATGCCTAAAGATATTCAACTTGCAAGAAGAATTCGTGGTGAACGTGCTTAATTTTATCTTCTTTTCCTATACAAATCTGCCCTTTTCAGGGCCACACAATTCTAACATTTTTATATTCTATATTATTAATTACTTTATTTTATATCATATGTAATTTATTTCCAGTCTTAATATTACATTATAAACATATTAATGAATATATTTGTTGTAAATATAATACTTATTTATATACTCAACACTTAGACTACTCTCATTAATAACATATTTATCTATATATATTAATTACTATTAACATTTTGAATTTATACATATAGGCTGATTAGAACACAACAAATCAATTGAACAGGTGTATGCGAGTAGAAATAAATATAGATGTTCATTTATTATAAACTAAACTAGTAATATAATAGTGACTTTATTGTATAGTGAAAATTAACTAATTATATTGAACCTTAATTTAATTATTTATTATTTAGTTAATTATTAAATAATAGACATAAATATAATGTGTTTGTGTATATATATATATACAATTGTATTTGAATTATATACATAATTAGCGATCTATTGTACTCGTCTTCATTCGTAAAGACCCTTATATATATTTAATTATGTATTAAAAAGTAAATATATATTGGCTTCGTAACTGTATGCTCTATGAGTTTTTTAAAGTATATATACTTTATACTGTATACAGTCGTGTATAGAACTATTGTATATATATATCAAATCCATCTAAAAATAGAAATATATATATATATATATTAGCTTAAATATTAATAGTATTACATCATTAACTAAGGTATATTTATACAATAGATATACCTTAATCAATTATTTAAGAGTAATACCAAAGATAATACTATTAATATTTAAATAAATTACATATACCTATATAGTAATACCAAAGGGCTTTGGTAATACTATAGTATTTATAATAGTATTAATATTTATATTTAAAAAAATTATTTATAAGATTACATATTTATTTATAATAATGTATACTATATATAAATGTACGTGGTTTTGTTTAATATGTATATGAAGTAGGATAATGTTTCCATATTGTTATTATACTTGTAAATATAATTCATATAATATGATTTACTAGAATTGTTTTCATTACATATAATAAACTTATTTAAAATTGGGTGGCCCTAAAAAGGGCCGATTGTTGTCGATTATGAGATTAAGAAATTATTTAGAACTGGTGTATTTAGTAACGGCTTTGGTACCTTCACTTACGGCATGTTTAGCTAATTCTCCTGGGAGTAAAAGACGAACAGCGGTTTGAATTTCACGGCTCGAAATAGTAGATTTTTTGTTGTACTTTGTCAAACGAGAAGCTTCGTTCGCAATACGTTCGAATAAATCATTGACAAAAGAATTCATAATGCTCATAGCTTTGCTTGAAACTCCAGTGTCGGGGTGTACTTGTTTCAAGACCTTGTAAATGTATATACCGTAGGACTCCTTCCTCTTCTTATGACGTTTCTTATCTCCAGTTTTAGTAGTCTTGGTAGACTTCTGGACAGTTTTCTTGGAACCTTTAGCAGCTGAAGGGAACACCATGTTGAAATAATACTAATGTATGAATTGAATGATTCGTGTCTCGACTTATATTTACTTTAACGTGGAATGAATAACCAATAGGCTTCAAGTACAAAAGGGACTATATCGCGTATTTATACAATTTTAACGGTAATTCAACCGATGCACAAAGGAACAAAGGAATTCTGAAATGGAGCATTAGTCATCGTGTAGTAATACAAACCGATTTGTATTCTTAACAAAGAATTATACAAACTAATTATAGTATTTCATAAACTACCGTTTAATGATATATAAATCGTAGAATAAAATAATACAATCATTACTACTTACCTATACTTGCTATTAACATGTCTGGACGAGGAAAAGGTGGAAAAGGATTAGGAAAGGGAGGTGCCAAGCGTCATCGAAAAGTACTTCGTGATAACATCCAAGGTATCACTAAACCTGCTATCAGACGTTTAGCACGCAGAGGAGGTGTGAAACGTATCTCGGGAATGATTTACGAAGAAACTCGTGGAGTTCTCAAGGTATTCTTAGAGAATGTTATCCGTGATGCCGTTACCTATACTGAACATGCCAAACGTAAGACCGTTACTGCTATGGACGTTGTTTACGCTTTGAAACGCCAAGGTCGTACCCTTTACGGATTCGGCGGTTAAAACTTGAACTTCAATATTACTTATTAAACAATCGGCCCTTTTTAGGGCCACCCAAACTTATACGAGTATATTAATTCAATTTGAATAAGTAACGATTTATAATTACTCTTGCATCACTATTAATATAAAACCAGATCTATATACAATATAATATTGTTATATAAGAATACATTAATTTTATAAAATATTGGCTTACTTTATAATGTATATATGTTGTACAATTTTATTTATAATATAATTTTTAAATATATATTAGTACTCTGAATCTATAGATAGTGTTTTATAATGTTTTATTATTTATTTTATAATCTACATTTAATATCAATCCGCTGGTATAATCTATTTAATCCACACAGTTAATTAAATCTAATTAACAATTATAATGATAATATTTATTAAATATACAGATTATTTAAAATACCATCTAGATGACATTTCTGAAAATTAGTAATAATATTATTTAAATTGTATTCACTATAGTGAAGAAAATATATATATAGAACGATTTTAAAATCAATATTCTTGTTATAACTACTAGTAACATATATGTTATAAATAATAGATACATTATATCAACTAATTTATTTTTATTATAAATTAGTATATTATTTAAAATAATTATTTTTTGGCACTGGTATATTATCAGAATATTATAGTCATTCCGCATCAGTAATTGAAGATATATATATATATATATATATATACATTCATTTGTATTCTATACATAAATAGCGTTGATACAAGACAAAGACGTCACGCTTTAGTGCACTCGTAGTAATTAACTAGTAAGTTTATATTATCAGAGCCGTAGGCAGTACGGCGTACGTATATAATATAACTAGGATGTTTTGATATTACAAATAACCAACAGCTTTGGTTTGTATTCACAATGAAAGAAATGCAAATTAGATAATTACATGCGAAACTTATATTATACAATTATTAATATTGCTTATTTTACTCCATATGTAATTTAGTTAAATATTAATAGTATTACTATTATATAATTTACTATCATTAAGGTATATACTAATACTATAGTATTTATAACAATGTTAATATTTATATTAAAAAAAAAATATAGTACATATTTATTTATATATAATAAATACAATAACGTATACTATATATAAATGTACTTGTATATGAAATTGTAGTTTTGTTTAATTAATATTAATATTTTTAATTATTAATCATTATTAATTAATATTATTTATATGAAGTAGGATATTGTTTCCATATTGATTATAATAATTATCATACTGTAAATATAATTATTAATATTCATAAAAAAAATACGTGTATATATTGAAATATAATAGTATATAATACTATTTATTTATTGAATCACACATATCATAATATCTTATATATATGTATTAAAAGTAAATAATCTATAGATTATATATTTTTTTAAATATATTTTAAATTGTTAGGTGAACATAAATAGTATAGTTTAACGCCAAACTCCATATGCTAATATAACCTATAGGTATATATATATATATATAGGCTGATATAAAATTATATATTTATAGTCCACAGTCAAATACAAACCTATGTATAAAAATAAACGATCATATATTTGTCTATGGGTATATAGGTAATTAATTAATTTCGGCGCTAAATAGCCTGACCCCGTTTCACTATTATTTAAATAAATATCACTGAATTAGATTAACGAACAATGAACTGTGTTTTCCTAACAGGTGCATTGCATCTATGTGTGGAAACCATTTAATGTGTATCATTAATCATGATTCATTATATATGTTCATATAAATATAAATACACAACAATTACATTGTTTAAATGTAGGTTTTGAAAGTAAATAGTATTTTTCGCTCCAAACTGTATGCATATCACGACCTAGGTCATGGAATAGGAAAATATACTATAAATGAGTATACCAATATATATATATATATATATATATTAATTTATTATATACCAAACTAGTAATATAATAACGGCTACATTAATATTGTGAGAAAATTAACTAATTATATTTACTATGAATTTGATAAATTACCATGTGGATAATATATATACTATTTATACTTTATTATAACTTTATTTATATAGGTAGGTGTAACGTTTGCGTGGTATATTGTTTATTGTGAGGCTAAACTATGATATATAAATATATAGTCTTACCTTATAACGTCGGTTGTTTATATAATTAATAATTAGGGTTTAACTGTTTGTGATCGTAAATATTGGGTTAATGTTTATTTGTGTCTTTATCAATGATCATTATCAAAGATCCTTAAACACAGATGGATATCGTTACATCCTCTTTTCTTTATCTGGAAAGACTATATACATATCTATAGTATTAGCCTCTTACATGGTATTTGTTTGTGTGGTTTGTGGCTTGTGTAATATGTGTATTTTGTAATAATAATAAAATAATAATACTTTTCCTGCACTGACTAATTGTACTAATAATAAAGAGTATTTAATAATAATAACATAATAATAAAATAATAATATAATCAATTCGTCTAACGATATAAAAATGGTTGAAACGAAAAACACAAAATCGAATTGATTACCCCAAAGTGCTTTACTTTGTTATCAGGCCACCACCTAATTTGTTTGGTAGCCATCTCTTCCTTTGTGGTCTTTGATAATCAATATTCGTCTTGATTTCATGATTATTTTTCTTACTTTCATTATCACTGCCTTCTTGTCTTATTTCTTCGTTTTCTTCTTCATTTAGTTTCTTTATGTCTTTTCTATTCCTTATGTATTCTGTATCTTTCACTTCCACTTTGTATTTTCTGTTGTCTAATGACTCTATGCATCTTCCTTTCGTCCATGTTTTCTGATTCGGCAATTTGATCTGTATGCTGTCTTCCACTTCAATCTTGTTGTACTCTCTTATTGATCTGTCGTAGTACTCGCGTTGTTTATTTTTCTTTTCCTTCATGGTTTCTATTTCTTCGCGCCTGTTATCTCGTGGTTTAAGCTTGTTTTTGTGTATTGGTAGTAAGGTTCTAGCTTTCCTACCGAACAATTTTTCGCTTGGTGATACTTTTTCTCCTTCACTTATGGTGTTGTTCCAATCCAGTATTGACAGTTGTTCGCTTCTTTTTGCGTCTTTGCATTTCTTAAATAAACTCTTTACTATCTTTACTGCACTTTCTGCTTTACCATTACTTTTTGGGTATAAGGGACTTGAGTGTATGATTTCGATGTCTAATTCTCTGGCAAACTTCTCATATTCGCTTCTAAATTGTGGTCCATTGTCCGATACTATTTTCTGCGGGATACCATGTATTGCGAATAGGTTCATTAATTGTTGATTTGTTTCAGTTGTTGATGTTTTCTTTAGTCTTGCTACCGATATGTAGCTAGAATAATAATCGATCACAACTAATAGTTGCCGTCCATCGACCTCACATAAATCTATTCCCAATTTTTCCCATGGTGTTTCTCCTATTTCATGTTGTATCATTGGTTGGTTTCCTTTGTTGTTAATTGCGAATTTTCTGCAAGTTTCGCACCTTTTTACGGTGTTGTACATCTCCTTGCTCATACCCGGCCAGTACATGACTTCACGTATTCTTCTAAGGCATGCTCCAATTCCGCCATGATATGCATGTGCTACATTTAACATTTCATTACGTAGTCGAAGTGGTACTATTAATTTGTCTTCTTTGAATATGAGATTATCGTTTGAGGTGATGATTGATCTGATTGAGTAGTAGTCTTTTGCTTCTTCTGGTGTCATATTTAATTTTGGCCATCCATTTCTGCATAGTTCCTTGATTGTGTGGCTGGTGTTGTCATTTATCGTTGCTTCTTGAATTCTCTTTAATCTATCTGGAGATATTGCTAGCATTGATAAATCTATCTCTTCTTCGATCGTGTTGATATCCGCGTTATCTTCTGGAGCTCTACTTAATGTGTCGGCGATGTACATTGTTTTCCCTGGCGTGTATTTTACCTTTATGTCGTATCTTTGTAATGACATCATCATGCGTTGTAATCTTGTCGTTATCTCGTTGATTGGTTTTGTCGTTAATACTTCTAATGGTTTATGGTCAGATTGTATGTTAATATTTGGTTTCCCATAGATGTAGAAATCGAATTTGCTGCATGCAAATAGTACTGCTAATAATTCTTTTTCTATTATTGCGTATCTTTGTTGTGTTTCGTTCAGTGCTTTTGAAGCGTATGCTATGGGTTGTCCTTCTTGCATTAGTGTTGCTCCTAAACCATATTGTGATGCATCGCATTGAATAGTTACTTCTTTGTTGACATCGTAATACTTCAGTGTGTCTGACGCTGCTACAATTTTCTTCAGTTCTTTGAATTCTTCATCTTCTGATTTTCCCCAATTCCACTTTGTAGATTTTTTTGTCAGTAATCTCATTCTGTTGGTTTTATTGGCTAATCTTGGTAAGAATTTCTCCAAATATTGAATCATCCCTAAGATTCTTCTCACCCCGGATTTGTCTTCTGGTGTGGGCATATTTTCTATTGCCGACATTTTTCCTTCACCTGGTTTCAACCCCCTAGATGTGGTTGTATGCCCAATATATTGTACTTCTTTCTTTTTCCATCTTATTTTGTTTCTGTTCAGCTTTATGTTGTTTTTCTTGCACGTTTCTAAAAACTGTATTACATTGTTGTCGTGATTTTCTGAAGCTTCTTCTTCTGTGTCTCCATATCCTATTATTAGAAAATCATCCGCTATCACCTCCACTCCCTTCAGTCCTTCTACCATGTCGGTCATCCGTCTTTGAAAGACTTCCGGTGCTGAACATATACCAAACGGTAATCTTTTCCACATATATCTTCCCCATGGTGTATTGAATGTCGTTAGTTCTTGTGATTTTCTGTCGAGTTCTATATGCCAGAATCCATCCTTTACGTCCATGACTGTGAAAAATTTTGCTTTGTTCAGTTTTGGTGTTATACTCTCTATGGTTGGTAGTGGAAAATGTTCTCTTTGTATGACTAGATTCAGTTCTTTTGGGTCTAAACAGATTCTTACGGTATTATCTTTCTTTCTCGTAACTACCATTGATGATATCCATTCTGTGGGCTTTGTGACTTGTTTTATGATTTTTCTCTCTTCTAGTTCTTTTATTTTCTCTAATACTTTTTCTTGCAACGGTGCTGCCACTGTTCTCTGACAGTGTTTTACTGGGTTGCATTTTTCGTTTAGTTTTATAGTGTATTTTCCTTTTATAACTCCTAGTTCTTCGTTGAATATTTCATGATATTTTTCTAAGATTTTATTTTGTTTTTCTTCGACCTGACATATTCTTGCGTCACTGTCTAGTATCTTTATTAATTTTAGTGCCAAACATGCTCTTCGACCTAATATGGAGTGAAATTTTCCACCTTCTACTATCAGCAATCTCAGTTTTATTTTGTTTTCTCTTCTTTGTACTTCAATGATTCTTTCACCTATTATTGGCCATTTCTTGTTACCAAATGCTGTTATGTTTTTGAATTTGTTCTTTTCTATCTTCTGCCCATTTACGTCTCCTGATATTCTTTTGTACTCAGTGAGTGTTATTACATTTACATTCGCCCCTGTATCTATCTGTAATCTCAATTTGGTGTTCCATTGTGTATTTAACGTTATTGTTTCCTCCTTCATGAGTGTTGTCGTTGAATATATTTCGGGTTCATCTTCTTGGATTTGATATACTGTGTTCGTTGTATGTGTTTCTTTTTGTGTGTGATAGTTTTTCTGTGCTGTATTCGCTGTATGATAGCCTTTTTGTGTATTGTAATTTTTCTGTGCTGTGCACATTTTTGCATAGTGATTGCTTCTTTTGCATAGATAACAAGTTTTTCCGTATGCCGGACAGCTTCTTTTTTCGTGTGTTTCTCCACATTTCTTGCATTTATATTTCTCGCTACTGTTCGGTCTTGTGTTTACCTGTTTCTTTTTGTATATCGCATTAATTTGATTTTTGCTCTCGAAGGCTTCTGCCTGTGATGCTGCCGTTTCTAATACTTTGCATAATTTTATAACTGTATCGAGATTAACATCAGCCCTAGATAGAATCCTCTTTCGTAATTCGTTGTCTTTCATGCCGCTTATTATACGATCTCGTAATATTTCTTCCGGTGTAATATTTTCAAATTCACATTTCTTGCTGAGTATTCTCAGCTCTGTTATATAGTTCGTCAGTGTCTCTGCTGTTTCCTGATCTCTTCTTTGGAATAGACATCTCTCAAATATTGTACTATTTTGTGGTTCTATTCTTTCATTGAATTTGTCTAATACTTTCTGCGTATTTATATCTTCTTGGTCAATATTGAATGTCTCGAAAATCCTCCGACAGTCTTCTCCCATTATTGTTAATAAGGTTGCAACTTGTACTTTTGGTTTCTTTTCATCCAGTTCTGATGCACACACATAATACTCCCAGCTCTTTTTCCAGTGTTTCCACTGCGTCTCGGCGTCATGTGCTTCAATGTCGAACGTTTGTGGTATCGGCAAATGTGTCATCATGTGTCGAAATGAAAATACTATATTTTATTTTTTTTTTTTTATTTTCACACTACCAAAATAATATAACTTTGAATTTAACGTTACTTTCTATATATCAATTTACATGACTTTATATATTCATGTAATAAAAATATAACAAATGATTTCATTAAATACAATTTAAAAATAAAAAACTTTTCAGATAAATAAATAAATAAATTTTTATTTTTATTTTTTTTATAAATAATTTTGCATATAAAACAACTTTTTTTTTTGCGTTAGTTATTAATCGTAGATGCCATGTAACGTTTGCGTGGTATATTGTTTATTGTGAGGCTAAACTATGATATATAAATATATAGTCTTACCTTATAACGTCGGTTGTTTATATAATTAATAATTAGGGTTTAACTGTTTGTGATCGTAAATATTGGGTTAATGTTTATTTGTGTCTTTATCAATGATCATTATCAAAGATCCTTAAACACAGATGGATATCGTTACAGTAGGTATATTTATATAACTACCTATGTATATTATACATTGTATAGTATCATATTATCATAGTATAGTAGTCATATAATGCTGGATATTTGGATATAATTTCACCTATAGTATCTTAGTAAATACATAGTGTACTTATATATATATATATAGATTGGTTATTTGAATTATATTTATAAATAGAATTGTGAAAATACAAAGGAAATGATGAACTTCATATAAATAAACCGTATTCATATACTATATATATATATATATATATATATAGGATGTTTTGATATTATAGATAATATAATGTATTTGTTTGTATTTATATTCGAGTAATTATTAGTTAGTAATTCATATTTAGCATGTCAAATATTTGATAAATTATATAATTTATCGTTAAAACAATATAATGATATATACGGATTATTCTTTATAATAGGTTTTTACAACTCATTGATTCCAAATAATCAAATGCAAATATTTTGAAATAATATACACCTTAAGGTAAATAAAACAATATACATGCATATAGAAATAATGAATAGAAAGGAAGCGTATAGCTTTATACAATGAATATTATGGAATGCATTTTATCTATAGATTTATAGTTTACCAAGGTTAAATATAAATCTAGATATTCTCTTTAGTTCTATGTATATCATCGATATAAAGCATAGATTTAGATATTCTCTTTAGTTCTATGTATATCATCGATATAAAGCATAGATTTAGAGTATTAGTGGTACTCTAAATCTATGATATTAAACATAGATTTGTATTTTACTTAAACTATAAATCGTAATTTAGGTAAAATATAAATCTATAGATATAAAAAAAGATTTATTTACATCGATGTATCATAACGGTCTCTATCGGTAGATAAATGCACTTCTTAGTTGAACTCTGGGTTGAACTTAGTAAACAAATATGTTTATATTTCTTAATTTACAGTTTTTTTATTTAAATATATTATATATAAATGTATTAATTATATAGTTATTTGACAACCTTATCATAACAATTTTATAAATATTTATATTATGAATAGACTGGTTAGTGTTATATCATGTAACAATAATTTATAATCCCTACAATAGATACAATTATCTAATTTTTAATTAAATTTATTGTAAAGAAATAAATCAAACAAATATTAATTATTAATTATTAATTTAATACATCATGTATTACATGCTTTAGTATAAATTATTGATTCAATATAATTATTTTAATTATTATTTATATATTTACAATTTTAGATGGTATTAATTTGAAATTAAAATGAAATTATTAGTATTGCAATAATATTTACTATTTCAAATCCCATTTGAAATGGGCATTATAATAATAATGATTATTATAATTAATAAATATTATCATAATCATCTTAATAATTATGATACTTATGATAATATTTATTAATATTATAGTCAGTTTCTTTGTATGAGTATGATTTGTTTTATATTGGTGATATTTTAATAATATTGATATTATTGAAATAAAATCTTATTAAATTATTTCGATCATTTATACAAGTAAACTATCGAGTCCCTTATTAACGACGCGATATTAATATTGAGTCCCTTTTATAATTAATGAAGAACCTAATGATTCAATATTCTTCGTTATCCAATTTATTTATGTTAATATAAAGTCTCTGGGTGAAGACGATAACAATAATACACAATATCTAAGAGAATCAATATCTTTGGTATATTGTCGTTCATGTCTTCTCCCATATTAATTAAATAAAGTGAATAAATAAATGCATATAAATAACTGGGAAATTAATAACATTTTAATTTCCCTATTTATAATAATTAATATATGTGGGATGTGATTTTAAATCTAATTCCATAGTGTACCAGATACGCCATACCTAAGAGTATTATCACGTACCAGGTACGTCGTCGTACCTTTCCTAATTAAATAAATTACATGTATATAGAATCGCGTCCCTTATAATAAACTCAATGCTTATATATGATCCAAATCTATCATTAATATTGTAGTTTTTTCAAGTTTTTATTTAAAAAAAAGTTATAATCATAAATTTGGAAAAAAATGCTTACTATTTTTTACATATTATATATTACTTATTAAAAATTAATTTATTTAAATTTTAATAAATTATCATTAAATACATTTATATTATACATTTATATTATAAATTGGAGTTTGCATATTACGACCATATTAAATTATAATACAATTTATTTAGAATTGTTTATAAACTAGAAAATAAAAAATAAAAACCCAGATATTTCTAATTATATAAATAAATAAATATATAATAATGTAATGAACATTTATTATATAATATAAATTTATATTCATAATATTAATTATTATAGAAATTAAAATTAAAAAATTGTTGAAGAGCTGTTTTATTTAGAATATAGTGTAAAACTGGAATGCATATTCAAAATAATTTGGTACGATGTGTGTTTTGTTAGAAAGGCGCACTCACTTAAGTAAATAAAAATATATATATATATATATATATATATATATGTACATATTATAGTCATCGATATAAAGAAAGTTCTTTATATCGATGATTATAGTATGTAATATCTACATATGATAGTTAGTAAAATAAATCTATATAAAAAGTTTGCATTAAAAGTTTAACTTATAATGTTTTATCAATGATAATTTATCATATATATTAATTAATACAGAGAAATTCACAATATACTCAATTTTACTAACCAGTTACAGTAACTCACAGTCTAAATATAACTTAACTATATTTACTTCAATGAGCGTACATATATGAAGATGCATTCACCTAGTTAATTGAATATATGCGTCAGGTGTTCACTGCTATGTTGAGATTACTATTTAAATTGTCTACATTCAATAGCATGTCCTCTCATAGATATCCAACTCACTGGTCTATATTTATATTATATTATAATTTCATGTGCCTGTTCGTTAATCCTGTATTTAACGTATTAAAAACCAATTCATTAAATATTAAGTTAATAACTTTTCTAAATAAATATAATAATTAAACTGTTTATCTACTGCATACACACACCTTTATATTCATCAGCTTTTTAGATATATTAATTAATATGATAAAACTTATCAAAATCATCTTCTATGCATGTGTTTTTATAATGAGATCTGATTAAATAATTGTAAATTGATACAGTTTATTAATATTTCTCATTAATCAAAATTGAAATAACTATTTAATTTATCACTACTTAAATAGGTGTGAAATGTTATGAATTATTATTGTTCTATAGTTTATATAATGTAATATAATTATAATTATATCTATATTATTTAATTTATTTAAAAGTAATGTTAAGATTTTATTTCTCAATATATCGACATTGAAATTTAAGGCGACAGATCTTTTAATCATTAATATTTCACTAACAAAACAATACATTTTGAGAAGACTAAAGATAAACTTCACTTCATCCGAGGGGAGATTTCTTCATCATATCTGTACGATAACAGTTCATAAGGTAGTAATGGTGTCGCAGGTTCCGATACTGAACTCCGAAACATCCAAAACTTATATGCCTGTACCTACACATATGTATACACCTACCCCTATACCTCTACGTCTACCTCTTTCCCTACATCTACCCCTATACCTACCCCTATACATATGAATACACCTATCTCTACATCTACTCCTATACCTCTACTTCTACCCCTTTCCTTACATCTACCCACCCCTATACCTAACCATACCCCTACTTATATGCCTATACCTACACATATGTCTACAACTACCCCATACCTCTACTCCTACCCCTTTCCCTACATCTACCCCTATGCCTACCCCACATACAGGTACGAGAACACGTCATTCAATGAGACAACACTCCTCCACAAACAGGTAATCGATCTTGATGAAACCATGGTACTGTGGGCGCCTGACTTCGCATATACTATCTGCATGCAGTGCAGTGTCTCATTCCAGAAGCTTCTACAGAAGTTAAGACATCACTGTAGACTGTGTGGTTGTGATATCTGGCATAGCTGCTAGAGCTTCTTACCTCTAACTAATGCCCGTTAGTAACACTAACCATTACCACCCTAATACAACCAGGCCCACTTTAGTGCAACAAACCCCCATAGTACCACCATAACCACTAGTACATAACCACTAATATCTCATTAGTATCAAAAATTCTCTTTATACCACCACTAACACCTATTAGTACCACCAGACTGATATTAAAAATATAAACCCACATCCCTTAGTATAATCAATAACCACCTTAGTACAACCCCTGTCTCTTCTTACTAGATATGTAAATGAGCCTAGTTTTTTTTTATATGAACTGAGACTTGTAATTGTAATGCTGAATCCAGGCTTATATTTTTGTTTAAAAAAGACCCTGAGTCAAGTTGAGACTATTACATCTACAAATTTGAGATTATTTCTATATTTTCTATATCCATTTCACAATATATTATATTATATTATATTTTAATAATTAAACTCATTTATTATCATATAATAATATGTAATATAAATATTTATTTAAATGATTTTCATTTATTTAAGCAATACATTTGATCACTGAGGATAATATGGGACTGATAATAGATAAATATATGTTATCAAGGCTAATTTGATGCATTTTGATACTGAGAATATATGAATATTTTTATTCTTGTTTAACTGAACCTTCTTTCCCTTTTTTAAACTATAGTTATATAATTTCAAAAACTTGCAGGACATCGAATCTTAGAAATAATAGACTCAAATTTATAAAAAATAGTCAATACTTAAAATATTCTGTTTCTAATCTATCTTATACTAAAATATAAGGCTTAGAAACCTGTAAATCCATTGGAAACCTTTAAAATTATAGAAAAAATGTAAACCTAAGTTAAAATTTATCATCAGATTAATATATGACTGATGTTTAAATGAATAATAAATAAATCTATATATGAAATATAGTATGTATTTACATAAAGCTAATTCAACTATGAAATAATTCCTTAGACCTAATAGATTTTACTTATATGCAATATCTACAGTTTTTAAAGACAATTTAAAACACCCATACACACTAATACACACACACATATATACACATACACATTCACATAGTAAGATAATCTACCAGCTGAGAACACCCGTGTTGTCTGATAAACTCATGCGGTCCATTGTCGTCATGGCAACTAACTATATACAAAGTTAGTGCGCACACTTGGGGTTGGTAGCGGGAAGATAAGTATAAGACAAACACGTGATCCACTCATGTATTCTTATATAATAATTTGACGTTAAATTTAGTTTAAATGATTTTAGGAGTATATCGGTATTGTATTCTACTAAATAGTTATATAGATAGATATATAGTTTATTGAGTGTTGACACACAAAATGACATAAAACAATAATTTAATGATAAATAATAAATTACAATAAGAATGATGGTTTATACACGGCCCATTATATTTGTAGATATTGACATATATGAGAAATAAGTGTGTTTATTACTCTATAAAGTATAAGATTTACTTGTAAACTAACAACTTTACATAATATAGATGAACCATCGATCATAACTTCTATACTGTATATTAGTAATACATTATATTCTGAAAACATCACATCATCTATTGACACACATAATATATAGGTCACATGGACATTTTCAAGAACATGATGACACAGAATACACTGAAAGAGAAGATAGTTAGTTTTACCCATATTACACTACCCATTATAATACTTAGTATTTACCACTAGTACAATATCTTTAAACTTAAGGTGATGTATGTGTAGAAATTTAGCAATTTTTTATTACATTTTATTGTCTGATATTTTTTATATGAATTCAGATTCAATTATATGTCTTTTCATATACTTGTCATTATAGAACTATTATATGTATTGAGTCACTTTTTTTTGTATAGTCTACACATTATATAATACAACAGTATTACAATAGGACATTCATAAAATATATATCATTATATATATTTATACATATATATTTTTTTTTTAAATTATTATTTATAAATCAACTTATGAAACTATTTGAAATATTATTTTTTATAATATTCTATTGTTAGTTAAATATATATATATATTAGTAAAATATATTTTCTATAAAGCAATATAAAATATAAAATAGATTTTCCTGTAGAGCAACGAATGCATACACGCCTAGAGTGAAAATATTGATCATTGAGTAATATGCATTTGAAATTTCATAGCATAATATTTGTAATAATTATTTCTTATCTTTTATAAACTTATTTATTATCTATCACATTACATTTATAAATGACTATAATGATGTGTATAATATATAATAGTATCTATATAATAATGTACTATAATAAATATTACTATATTCATATTATATAAAAATGTATATATAAATTAAAAATATTTCTACTTTTTTAAATATGGTAGTGTCATAAAAACATGTTTTTATGTGATTTATATATTGTTTTTAAATGCAAATGTTTCATATACACTAAATTACATACGTAAATGATGTTTTAATGGAATAATATTTTTTTTTGTTTTTTTATGATATTTAACCACTTTATGCAATTTTTACCAATTTATGCACTGCGACAGGGCCTTAAGGGTAGGCGCTGGAGTTCATCTACACCATGCTATTTATAGCTCCACCGAAAATGCTATTGATAACAAATTAATAAAGATAATTACATAATTTTCATAAATACAATTAATTTAAAAGAATGAAAAAAAATAGTTTAAAAACTATGAATATTTTTTATTATAAATATATTATACTAATCATGATTTATTTGTAAATATATAGTATTAAATAGAATAATGATATACAAATAGGCAGTCATATATATTATACATTTACAGTAAAAATTTCAGATACAAATAATATAAATTAAAAAAGTAGTAGGCATTTACATGTGGTTACTAAGTGAAAAAGAAAAAACTTGGAGAAAATGACATTCAAAGTTTTTACATAAATAATCATAGATAATATGTAAAAATATGTAACTATATAAAATATACAATATAAAAACAAATATATAACACGTGATTTGTTTATTTATTTAATGCTATTTAATCTATGATCTATGCTAAAATAAATCTAGAAATTTTTAAATTAAACGATTATTCTAATAAATCGTAATATAAGATTACATATTACAAGTATTTACATAAATACAAAATATATTTATAAATTTATTACTCCTAAAACACTTTATATTGATAGAAATACTCAAAAATATTTTAGGATATTATAAATAAAATACAGAACTTGTAAAATACATAATAAAAAAATATTGTAAAAATTAAATTATTTAACACATTTTAACTCCAGCGCCAACGTAACCTTGCCGGCGTTTACATGTAAAAGATAGGGGAAAATAGCTATTTATTAACAAGCTATGTCTTTTCTATTTATTAGTATTTTGTCTAATTTTTTTTTTAATTATCTAGAAAACATTCATCTATAGTTATATAGGTACATTATAAAATAATAAATGTATTATTAATTAAAGAAAAGTTAATTATAATATTAAAATTATTTTAAAATAAATTTATTACCATTTTTTTATTATTATTTTTCAAATAATTATATTAATAGATTATATTTACGTTAGCTTACATACCTATATAATAATAACCATATATCAGGTATATACTCAGAAAAGTCATATACTCACCCCAGTGATGTTCCTTTCCCCACTAGTCCGTTGACACCATGTCCGGAACTAGATAACCAGACCTCACCAACTATAACACTGCGTCTATCTAATCGTAACGCACCGCTCGTCTTATAGAATCGTAGCCATTTGATTTACAAACGGATATTATATGTCTAGACATATCCATATATTCATATATATATATATATATTGTTAAATTGAGTTGAGAGATTTTTTTCTATATTATTGTATCGAAATTATAAATATTGTTAATATAATATGTATTGTGTTTAATATAGTATATATTGAATACAATATAAATAGCGGATACAAATGAACCCCTCAATACAATACAAATATGATTACAATTGAGCTTGATACCAGCGTATCTATGTATCAACTGTAACACTTCATTTGTTTCTACCCCAAACCAGCATTAGCTATATTTCTTATAATTGTATAATCTATTTCTCAATCAACTACGATGAATTTTCTTAATTGATTTAACATTATGATTATAGCACACGTTACATAAGATATTACATAAGATATTACATAAGGTATTACATGGTATTATAACTTCATACATGGTAATATTCACAGAAAAAGAACGACTAGGATACATAGCAGGAGATTGAATATCTAAATCTGGTGAAGAGGCTATACGTTCAGCGCGGTGACAACTCTTTCACTGTTATAGGTGTAAGCGATACCAGCGGAACCAGACTACCTAGTAAGGCTGGTGTGGAGCACAGACGAACTGCTGATGGGTCTGACTCCACTACCATCATCGTAACATTAGCTACAATAAGTGTTGGTACATCATCACATCGAGGTAGTGAATGTTAGACTAGATAGTAACGTATACCCAGGCTGTGGCACATTATAAACTTAATACTATGTTATTAGCGCATTATACGATAGCGTAGCATTACTCTAATTCATCGGGCGGAGTGAAACAAGTGAAATTTCAAAAAATATTAAAAAAAATCACATTTCCAAACCAATAAGTAAGATTTATTATAATATTTAGCTAAAGAGGTGTTCACGCGAGCAAACCATTGTGTAAGAATTCCGCAATCGCAAAAATATGTATTTTTATAAGACGCTTACAAAATATTCTAATTATAATATGTATACACTTGGTGAGGAAAACACATGCACGAGTATACAGATGAGAATATATGCATACAAAATGACATTCACATGTGAATCAATGTATAGCCTCTTTAAAAGATAATAACAAATATTAACATGTTTAATTGGAATTTATATTCGTTTCTCAGTTATATCGATTAAATATAATTTTATCTAACATAACTCAATTTTGAAATACATTTTATATAAATATAAATATTCTAAATATTATTAACTAAGCATAACAAATTAGGAATAAATTATATGATAAACTTTATCTTAAAGCCTATATTTTATATCATAAGATCATATATTATATATGATATTATTATATTTAACATATAAGTTTATATAGCTATTTAAATTTAAATAAGTTATATTATTATAAATATAAATATAAGTTTAAAATTATTTTATATTTTTGCAAAGTTTATATATTATAAATCATATATAATATAGGTGTTTTAATATAGAATTTTAATATTAATATATAATATAGAATTTTCAGATTTTGCACTCATTTGAAGGTTTCGAATAGTAAATAAATACACTTCGAAGGTTTCAAATAGTATTATTTTTATTAAATTAAGTATTCGAAGGTTTCGATTAGTAAATAAATACACTTCGAAGGTTTCAAATAGTATTATTTTTATTAAATTAAGTATTCGAAGGTTTCAAATAGTAAATAAATACACTTTGAAGGTTTTAAATAGTATTATATGTATTAAATTAAGTATTCAAAGTTTTCAAATAGTTAATTTATTCATTTCTAAGGGGTAAAATAGTAAATAAATACACTTAAAAGGTTTTAAATAGTATTATTTATATTAAACCAAGTATTCAAAGTTTTCAAATAGTTAATTTATTCATTTCTAAGGGTTAAAATAGTAAATAGATATACTTCGAAGGTTTCAAATAGTATTATTTGTATTAAATTAAGTATACAAAGTTTTCTAATAGTTAAATTATTCATTTCGAAGATTTAAAATAGTAAATAATTACACTTAAAAGGTTTTAAATAGTATTATTTATATTAAACCAAGTATTCAAAGTTTTCAAATAGTTAATTTATTTATTTCTAATTGTTAAAATAGTAAATAGATATACTTTGAAGGTTTCAAATAGTATTATTTGTATTAAATTAAGTATACAAAGTTTTCTAATAGTTAAATTATTCATTTTAAAGGTTTAAAATAGTAAATAAATACACTTTGAAGGTTTCAAAAAGTAAATATATTTAAAAAGGGTTATGAATTTTGATTAATGATTATAATTATAATCATTGAAAATATCAATAAGTCTAATTTCTCTAGACATAATTTTGAACTTTTTTTTATTAAAATATTTGAAGCCATATAAAATATTCTACGAATTCGAGAGCGAGGTTAAAAAGGTTAAAACGGAAGTAAATAGACGGGTAAATAGTATTAAATTATTTGTTTATTGTATAATAAAATATATGCATTATATGCCTTTTATCGTTTTTTTCGAATAGTTAAATTAAACATTCGAAATTTTCGAAAAATTAGATTTAGGTATTCGATATTTTCGAATAATTAGATTTAGGTAATCGAAATTTTCGAATAATTAGATTTAGGTATTCGACATTTTAGAATATCTGTCAAATTCTAAAATTTACTATTTGAAAGAATTGAATATTCTAATATTCTAATATTCGATTCGATATTCGAAACCGTTTCCAAAATAAATACACACTAACAAATACCTGCTATCAATGCCACTCTATCACATACCATCCATTAGTACAAACCTTGACCCCTAGTGGAGGATATAGACGGGATTGACTAACATAGATCATCTTCATCAGTAACGCTAGTGTAGGTATTCTAATAGATCATGCTTTTTAGTATACTGAATATAGAATATCTGTCTGTAACATCAATGTACAGACCTCTGTGTATATTTAGTCATCTTAACTACCTGGGTATCTTAGTAGGCTAATCCATCAAACTAACAGTCAGTGGAGTGTAGGTTCAAACCCCATTCGCACCAATAAAATACGTATTGAAATAATACTTAGATAATTTAAATTATTTTCTAAATTTTTCTAAATATCTATTTAAACTTTTAAATTGAAGAATAATATGTTTGAATAATATTTGAATAATATATTGATTTATTATTTATGGGATGAAAATGAAGTGTTTATTTTATCTATATCTAGAATGTAGTATACATTTAATTACTGGTCCCACCTCTGCAATTGCATCTATTGTAGTCTAAATAGTAATGTATTTCTATGTAAACTAGTGTATGTTATTGTAATCATATGTCTGAATAATCTACACCTATTGACTGTTAGCATACTACCTATTGGGATTAACACACATGTGATATACAAGTCTTTATTCACTATTATATTTGCATAATATATTGCTGATATTCTTTCGGCAGGTTTCTACTAAGTATATCTAATTTATATTCTGTTATTTCCATATCTAATACTTTATAATTGAATATAAACCTAAATATATATATATACTCTATTCAAGTACAACAAAAATATTGTTAATTATCTATAATATCTATATAGTGAATATAATCATCATTTCAATCCTGTTCCTCCTCTATTAGATACTCATCATGGTGATGGACAATAGGAAGGTGGACAGTTTCAATGCGTGACTAAAACCCCTGTGGTCAGTGCAGCCTATAGAGCTACACGAGGACTTCTCGTACCGGTATCGCCCCCTTTAGTTCACTTCGTAGATTATCTTATAGCACAAACACGACTGTATCCGCTGCCAGCAGACTTCATCATCTCTAACAAGTATAAGCCCATCTTAAAGGAGTAATTAGTAATACATTGTTATAACTCCCGAATTTTTATTTAAAATATGTTATTCATTTCAATTTCATAAATTAGATTTATATAGAAATTATTCTTATTGTATGTATTTATTTGGATTATAATACATTTAATTATAAGCTGATATATATATATATATATAAGAGCTATTAATTATAACAAAATAATTAAATTTAATTTCATATTTACGACACATTTAAAATTTAGAAATTGTATAAGACATTTATTTAATTTATTAATTTAGTTATTAAGATAATATTTGTAAATATAAATATTAGTATTAAAATTCTTTATATTTTTGTAATATTTTCTATGATTTATAATAATATATTATTAAATAAATAAATTATTAATATTTAATTGTTATAATCATATAATTAATAATATTACGTCTACATATTATATAATATTGTATATAAATATTAATTAATTGTTATGATAATAAAAATATATATTGATACAACGATTTAATGGTCTAGTAATATCAAGCCTAACGGATATAATTCTGAAACATCTATTATTGATAAATTATATTATGAACAAATAATAATACGACACAAAAATACATAACGTTTATACTACTTCATAAACATTGTTAGCTGTACATATTATGCTAAAAGTAATGCATACTAATATATAGTCTAATATTATCTAATTATAAACTAAATATATTTTTAATAAATCAATATTAATGTAAAATAAACAAATAATTCAATAATACTTACTTGTAAAAGTAATATATATATTATTAATTATATATTATAATGCAAACACGTTATACAATGTATAACTTATACACATAATCAATACTATAAAAATCATTCAAGTTTAAATATTACTAGTATTGTATATATAATAATAAATAATAGAAAAGTTTATTGACTCAGAAAACGATGGACGTTTATATGAAAATAATATAAGCAATATAATATTTTTTCTAGCCATAACAAATAGTTTGTAAAACTTTAACCTTCTTATAATATCTGTATAATTATAAAATTAACTAAACTTAATAAGTTGTCCGAAATTATTGCATACTAAATCTGGTATTAATTATTGTCAATATATATGAGATAAATAGATGTGAAAAATATTCATGTGAAATTAATTTTATTATCTATAAAAAGTATTTTATAAGGGATGTACTAAAAACCCAGTTGTAATTTTATAATACTTATTTGTATATAATTTAATACTTTGATACTATATATATAGATGTATAATATATTATATATTATAATCAATAAGTGATATTAAATGTTCAAAATAGTAATATATTTATAGTAAAATTCTATGTTTAAATGATTTTTATTAACATTTTTTGCCCAGTTATAATTTTATAACAATGCATAATACATATTTATATATTTTAAACATAATTGTACACTTTAATAAATAATATATAGTATAATATTATATTAGCCAGTAGTAAACAAATGTATTATTAATATTTATTAAATATATTATAAAATTACAACTGGGCAATAAATTGTTATGAATAACAATCATTAACACCTAATACTTTACTATAAATACATTACTAATTTTAACATTTAATATCACTTATTGATTATAATATATTAAATATATATATATATATATAGTATCAAAGTATTACATTTTGTATATTATATTATATAATTTATAAGTATTATAAAATTACAACTTTGGTTTAGTACATCCTATTTTATAACATGTTATAATAGTAGTTATATATAGTAAGTAACAACAATAAAATAGCATAGATAAGCTCGATATGGAGAGATTAAAAGTGTGTTATATTAAAAAAAATACATTAAATTACATTAATATCTCATATATAAATAAAGATATTTATTCAACCTAACACTGGTTATATAATTTAAATACATAAATAATAAGCATACAATAAATAAAAACATGTTTTTAAACATTATTATTTCTTAACCCTTTATTATAAAGTTTATAATTTATGAATATTTAATTTGATTAAATATACTATATAGTTAGATAATTAGTATAAATAACTATATAGTTAGATATATACATTTAATATTAATTATACTTAAAAATAATGTAATATTATAATAATTATATGTAAACATTATATTTAATAATTAATTTATATTTTAAAATAATTAATTATAAGCTCGTTAATGTTGGGTGGCCCTAAAAAGGGCCGATTGTAATTATAAATATGAAATAGTTAAGCCTTAACTGTTTTCTTGATAGCTTTCTTAGCGATTGGTTTTTTCACTATTTTCGAAACTGCCTTCTTCGCTTTCTTTGGAGAAGCATTTTTTGGTGAAGATTTAACATTTTTAATAATTGATTTCTTTGTAGTCTTTTTCACCATATTTTTAATCAATGTTTTCTTTGCTTCACTTTTCTTAGGTTTAACTGGTTTCTTGATTACTTTCTTTACTGGCTTTGGTTGAACTGCAACTTTAAAACTTCCGGTAGCACCTGTACCTTTGACTTGATTTAATAAACCGTTACTGACACCATTGCGTAAACATGTTTTTAAATTACTGTTAATTTTCTTGTCGTTAGTTCCCAACTTATAATTAGCAGAAATATATTTAAGAATGGCTGCACGAGATGATCCTTTTCTTTCCTTTAATGAAGAAATTGCTGACTCTACCATTTCGTTGAACTTGGGGTGAACAGCTACAACTTTGGCTTTAACGGTTTTCTTAACTGGAGAACTCATGATAATATATACGAACGAGAGAAATATTAGAATGATATAAATCAATTGTCTAACTAATCCTATATACAAATAAACGGATGTGAAAGTAAGCTATATATTGTGTGTACAATTATTTCCAATTTCTCTAATTTTATCTCTATTTATAAAGTTTGTACTTAATTATATAAAGCTAGATCAAACATTTTTGATACTATTTTTATTTAATATTATAGATCTTATTTTCATTTAGATGAATATCCTAAGTGTATATATTATAATTTTAAATTAAATCAAGAAAAATATGATTAACCTGTAATTTCATAATTTTTAAACTTGATTTTTCGATTAAATATAAAAATTATATGTAATTAATAATTCTTTTTTATAAATTTATAATTTCTTTCATATAATTGAATATCATTTTAGTATATTAACACAAAATATTTCTAATTATTTTAGTGTATCATTGTAAATTTCCACATGTAATATTAATATAAAGCACAACAATTTTCGATATTTCATATTTATAACAACATTTTATATTTAACATATATTTTTATATATATAACATATTATAAATTCATTAAGTTCAATTATAATATTTATATATATATACGATTTTCCAAGTAGATATATAATTATATTATAATTAAAAAATTCATATTTATAATTATCTACGATTTTCCAAGTAGATATATAATTATAAAATTCATAATTATGCGTATATAATGATATTCTACTTATTGTAATAGTTTATATATTACCTAATATATAATTATTATATTTAAATAATAATAAAAGTCTAAATAAATTCTCAATCTGATTTATTATATATTAATAATTATTTTAGTAATACTTCAAATATATTAATATAACTTTAGTAGGTATACTATATTAATGATAATTGTTAATTAACATTACAATTATTTCTGCAACTAGTACATATTTTACGTTTATTTGAATACTCCCTATATTTGTCATAATTTTATTAATTATTTAACTTTTACTAATTCTTTATAATCTACTATTAATGTCAGTTTAAACCCTATTATAGTACATGTAATTACTTTATTAAATTAGAATTAAAACATATTAAAAAAAGTAAACGTTGCTTAACATTAAATTATTTTATTAGTTTCATTTTACATAATTTAAAATATTATAAAAACACATTTTTTAATATAAATTATTAAACTATATTCAATTTACTTTAAATATGAAAAACGAACGTTGAAATATATTAATTAGATATAGCTAATATTATAAAAATGTGTATACAACTAAACATAAAATATATAATATGTAGCATATATTTTAAATGTATAATATAATATATTAATTCAATTTGAATAAACATGATTAATGTGGGTGGTCCTAAAAAGGACCGATTGTTAGAATTTGAACAGAAGTTGATAGAATTAAGTAGATTTACCAGTTTTCTTTGGTAAAAGAACAGCTTGAATATTAGGCAATACACCACCTTGAGCGATAGTAACACCGGCAAGTAATTTGTTTAATTCTTCATCATTACGGATGGCCAACTGAAGATGTCGAGGAATAATTCTAGATTTCTTGTTATCACGGGCAGCATTTCCAGCTAACTCGAGTATTTCAGCTGCTAAATATTCCATAACGGCAGCTAAATATACTGGTGCACCAGCACCAACTCTTTTAGCGTAGTTACCTCTTCGTAAATGGCGATGAATACGACCTACTGGGAATTGTAAACCAGCTCTGGATGATCTAGTTTTAGACTTGATTCCCTTCGCTTTACCTCCTTTTCCTCGTCCAGACATGATGATAATTTGATATGGATAGAGCGTTTAAATTATAAGAATTGATTAAATTGCCAATTTGGTAACCTTTATAGGCTTTAGCGTGGAATAGACTACCTTAACACATTGTGATTGGTCAGCCAATCATTAATGAGCTGTTAACATTGTTCTCTGTGTTTCATTTTATTGTAAATTATATATTTGTATAATTATTCAACCAATCAGCGATTTATTCACTTTTAATACCACGCAAAATATAATATAAAGTGCTGATTTTCATTATAAATCATTCATTATTAGTTTTTCATAATGGCACGTACAAAGCAAACCGCTCGTAAATCTACCGGAGGTAAAGCTCCTCGTAAACAATTAGCTACCAAGGCTGCTCGCAAGAGTGCTCCTGCTACTGGTGGAGTTAAGAAACCTCATAGATACCGACCTGGTACCGTTGCTCTTCGTGAGATCCGTCGTTACCAAAAATCTACTGAATTACTTATCCGTAAGTTACCTTTCCAACGTTTAGTTCGTGAAATCGCTCAAGATTTTAAAACTGATCTACGTTTCCAAAGTTCCGCTATCATGGCCCTTCAAGAAGCTAGTGAAGCCTATTTAGTAGGTCTCTTCGAAGATACTAACTTGTGTGCTATCCATGCTAAACGTGTTACTATTATGCCTAAAGATATTCAACTTGCAAGAAGAATTCGTGGTGAACGTGCTTAATTTTATCTTCTTTTCCTATACAAATCGGCCCTTTTCAGGGCCACACAATTCTAACATTTTTATATTCTATATTATTAATTACTTTATTTTATATCATATGTAATTTATTTCCAGTCTTACTATTACATTATAAACATATTAATGAATATATTTGTTGTAAATATAATACTTATTTATATACTCTACACTTACTACTACTCTCATTAATAACATATTTATCTATATATATTAATTACTAGTAACATTTTGAATTTATACATATAGGCTGATTAGAACACGACAAATCAATTGAACAGGTGTATGCGAGTAGACATAAATATAGATGTTCATTTATTATAAACTAAACTAGTAATATAATAGTGACTTTATTGTATAGTGAAAATTAACTAATTATATTGAACCTTAATTTAATTATTTATTATTTAGTTAATTATTAAATAATAGACATAAATATAATGTGTTTGTGTATATATATATATACAATTGTATTTGAATTATATACATAATTAGCGATCTATTGTACTCGTCTTCATTCGTAAAGACCCTTATATATATTTAATTATGTATTAAAAAGTAAATATATATTGGCTTCGTAACTGTATGCTCTATGAGTTTTTTAAAGTATATATACTTTATACTGTATACAGTCGTGTATAGAACTATTGTATATATATATCAAATCCATCTAAAAATAGAAATATATATATATATATATATTAGCTTAAATATTAATAGTATTACATCATTAACTAAGGTATATTTATACAATAGATATACCTTAATCAATTATTTAAGAGTAATACCAAAGATAATACTATTAATATTTAAATAAATTACATATAGTGTACATATACCTATATAGTAATACCAAAGGGCTTTGGTAATACTATAGTATTTATAATAGTATTAATATTTATATTTAAAAAAATTATTTATAAGATTACATATTTATTTATAATAATGTATACTATATATAAATGTACGTGGTTTTGTTTAATATGTATATGAAGTAGGATAATGTTTCCATATTGTTATTATACTTGTAAATATAATTCATATAATATGATTTACTAGAATTGTTTTCATTACATATAATAAACTTATTTAAAATTGGGTGGCCCTAAAAAGGGCCGATTGTTGTCGATTATGAGATTAAGAAATTATTTAGAACTGGTGTATTTAGTAACGGCTTTGGTACCTTCACTTACGGCATGTTTAGCTAATTCTCCTGGGAGTAAAAGACGAACAGCGGTTTGAATTTCACGGCTCGAAATAGTAGATTTTTTGTTGTACTTTGTCAAACGAGAAGCTTCGTTCGCAATACGTTCGAATAAATCATTGACAAAAGAATTCATAATGCTCATAGCTTTGCTTGAAACTCCAGTGTCGGGGTGTACTTGTTTCAAGACCTTGTAAATGTATATACCGTAGGACTCCTTGTCCGACTAAAGATAAACTTCACTTCATCCGAGGGGAGATTTCTTCATCATATCTGTACGATAACAGTTCATAAGGTAGTAATGTTGTCGCAGGTTCCGATACTGAACTCCGAAACATCCAAAACTTATATGCCTGTACCTACACATATGTACACACCTACCCCTATACCTCTACTCCTACCCCTTTCCCTACATCTACCCCTATACCTACCCCTATACATATGAATACACCTATCTCTACAACTACCCCATACCTCTACTCCTACCCCTTTCCCTACATCTACCCCTATGCCTACCCCACATACCCCTACTTATATGCCTGTACCTACACATATGTCTACAACTACCCCATACCTCTACTCCTACCCCTTTCCCTACATCTACCCCTATGCCTACCCCACATACAGGTACGAGAACACGTCATTCAATGAGACAACACTCCTCCACAAACAGGTAATCCATCTTGATGAAACCATGGTACTGTGGGCGCCTGACTTCGCATATACTATCTGCATGCAGTGCAGTGTCTCATTCCAGAAGCTTCTACAGAAGTTAAGACATCACTGTAGACTGTGTGGTTGTGATATCTGGCATAGCTGCTAGAGCTTCTTACCTCTAACTAATGCCCGTTAGTAACACTAACCATTACCACCCTAATACAACCAGGCCCACTTTAGTGCAACAAACCCCCATAGTACCACCATAACCACTATTACATAACCACTAATATCTCATTAGTATCAAAAATTCTCTTTATACCACCACTAACACCTATTAGTACCACCAGACTGATATTAAAAATATAAACCCACATCCCTTAGTATAATCAATAACCAGCACACCTTAGTACAACCTCTGTCTCTTCTTACTAGATATGTAAATGAGCCTAGTTTTTTTTTATATGAACTGAGACTTGTAATTGTAATGCTGAATCCAGGCTTATATTTTTGTTTAAAAAAGACCCTGAGTCAAGTTGAGACTATTACATCTACAAATTTGAGATTATTTCTATATTTTCTATATCCATTTCACAATATATTATATTATATTATATTTTAATAATTAAACTCATTTATTATCATATAATAATATGTAATATAAATATTTATTTAAATGATTTTCATTTATTTAAGCAATACATTTGATCACTGAGGATAATATGGGACTGATAATAGATAAATATATGTTATCAAGGCTAATTTGATGCATTTTGATACTGAGAATATATGAATATTTTTATTCTTGTTTAACTGAACCTTCTTTCCCTTTTGTAAACTATAGTTATATAATTTCAAAAACTTGCAGGACATCGAATCTTAGAAATAATAGACTCAAATTTATAAAAAATAGTCAATACTTAAAATATTCTGTTTCTAATCTATCTTATACTAAAATATAAGGCTTAGAAACCTGTAAATCCATTGGAAACCTTTAAAATTATAGAAAAAATGTAAACCTAAGTTAAAATTTATCATCAGATTAATATATGACTGATGTTTAAATGAATAATAAATAAATCTATATATGAAATATAGTATGTATTTACATAAAGCTAATTCAACTATGAAATAATTCCTTAGACCTAATAGATTTTACTTATATGCAATATCTACAGTTTTTAAAGACAATTTAAAACACCCATACACACTAATACACACACACATATATACACATACACATTCACATAGTAAGATAATCTACCAGCTGAGAACACCCGTGTTGTCTGATAAACTCATGCGGTCCATTGTCGTCATGGCAACTAACTATATACAAAGTTAGTGCGCACACTTGGGGTTGGTAGCGGGAAGATAAGTATAAGACAAACACGTGATCCACTCATGTATTCTTATATAATAATTTGACGTTAAATTTAGTTTAAATGATTTTAGGAGTATATCGGTATTGTATTCTACTAAATAGTTATATAGATAGATATATAGTTTATTGAGTGTTGACACACAAAATGATATAAAACAATAATTTAATGATAAATAATAAATTACAATAAGAATGATGGTTTATACACGGCCCATTATATTTGTAGATATTGACATATATGAGAAATAAGTGTGTTTATTACTCTATAAAGTATAAGATTTACTTGTAAACTAACAACTTTACATAATATAGATGAACCATCGATCATAACTTCTATACTGTATATTAGTAATACATTATATTCTGAAAACATCACATCATCTATTGACACACATAATATATAGGTCACATGGACATTTTCAAGAACATGATGACACAGAATACACTGAAAGAGAAGATAGTTAGTTTTACCCATATTACACTACCCATTATAATACTTAGTATTTACCACTAGTACAATATCTTTAAACTTAAGGTGATGTATGTGTAGAAATTTAGCAATTTTTATATTAAATTTTATTGTCTGATATTTTTTATATGAATTCAGATTCAATTATATGTCTTTTCATATACTTGTCATTATAGAACTATTATATGTATTGAGTCACTTTTTTTTGTATAGTCTACACATTATATAATACAACAGTATTACAATAGGACATTCATAAAATATATATCATTATATATATTTATACATATATATTTTTTTTTTAAATTATTATTTATAAATCAACTTATGAAACTATTTGAAATATTATTTTTTATAATATTCTATTGTTAGTTAAATATATATATATATATTAGTAAAATATATTTTCCATAAAGCAATATAAAATATAAAATAGATTTTCCTGTAGAGCAACGAATGCATACAAACCTAGAGTGAAAATATTGATCATTGAGTAATATGCATTTGAAATTTCATAGCATAATATTTGTAATAATTATTTCTTATCTTTTATAAACTTATTTATTATCTATCACATTACATTTATAAATGACTATAATGATGTGTATAATATATAATAGTATCTATATAATAATGTACCATAATAAATATTACTATATTCATATTATATAAAAATGTATAAATTAAAAGTATTTCTACTTTTTTAAATATGGTAGGGTCATAAAAACATGTTTTTATGTGATTTATATATTGTTTTTGAATGCAAATGTTTCATATACACTAAATTACATACGTAAATGATATTTTAATGGAATAATATTTTTTTTTGTTTTTTATGATATTTAACCACTTTATGCAATTTTTACCAATTTATGCACTGCGACAGGGCCTTAAGGGTAGGCGCTGGAGTTCATCTACACCATGCTATTTATAGCTCCACCGAAAATGCTATTGATAACAAATTAATAAAGATAATTACATAATTTTCATAAATACAATTAATTTAAAAGAATGAAAAAAAATAGTTTAAAAACTATGAATATTTTTTATTATAAATATATTATACTAATCATGATTTATTTGTAAATATAAAGTATTAAATAGAATAATGATATACAAATAGGCAGTCATATATATTATACATTTACAGTAACAATTTCAGATACAAATAATATAAATTAAAAAAGTAGTAGGCATTTACATGTGGTTACTAAGTGAAAAAGAAAAAACTTGGAGAAAATGACATTCAAAGTTTTTACATAAATAATCATAGATAATATGTACAAATATGTAACTATATAAAATATACAATATAAAAACAAATATATAACACGTGATTTGTTTATTTATTAATGCTATTTAATCTATGCTAAAATAAATCTAGAAATTTTTAAATTAAACGATTATTCTAATAAATCGTAATATAAGATTACATATTACAAGTATTTACATAAATACAAAATATATTTATAAATATATTACTCCTAAAACACTTTATATTGATAGAAATACTCAAAAATATTTTAGGATATTATAAATAAAATACAGAACTTGTAAAATACATAATAAAAAAATATTGTAAAAATTAAATTATTTAACACATTTTAACTCCAGCGCCAACGTAACCTTGCCGGCGTTTACATGTAAAAGATAGGGGAAAATAGCTATTTTTTAACAGGCTATGTCTTTTCTATTTATTAGTATTTTGTCTAAATTTTGTTTAATTATCTAGAAAATATTCATCTATAGTTATATAGGTACATCATAAAATAATAAATGTATTATTAATTAAAGAAAAGTTAATTATAATATTAAAATTATTTTAAAATAAATTTATTACCATTTTTTATTATTATTTTTCAAATAATTATATTAATAGATTATATTTACGTTAGCTTACATACCTATATAATAATAACCATATATCAGGTATATACTCATAAAAATTCATATACTCATCCCAGTTATGTTCCTTTCCCCACTAATCCGTTGACACCATGTCCGGAACTAGATAACCAGACCTCACCAACTATAACACTGCGTCTATCTAATCGTAACGCACCGCTCGTCTTATAGACTCGTAGCCATTTGATTTACAAACGGATATTATATGTCTAGACATATCCATATATTCATATATATATATATATATATATATATATATATATATATATATATATATATTGTTAAATTGAGTGGAGAGATTTTTTTCTATATTATTGTATCAAAATTATAAATATTGTTAATATAATATGTATTGTGTATAATATAGTATATATTGAATACAATATAAATAGCGGATACAAATGAACCCCTCAATACAATACAAATATGATTACAATTGAGCATGATACCAGCGTATCTATGTTTCAACTGTAACACTTCATTTGTTTCTACTGGTAGTAAAACCAGCATTAGCTATATTTCTTATAATTGTATAATCTATTTCTCAATCAACTACGATGAATTTTCTTAATTGATTTAACATTATGATTATAGAACACGTTACATAATATATTACATAAGATATTACTTAAGGTATTACATCAGTGATTACATGGTATTATAACTTCATACATGGTAATATTCACAGAAAAAGAACGACTAGAATACGTTGCAGGAGATTGAATATCTAAATCTGGTGAAGAGGCTATACGTTCAGCGCGGTGACAACTCTTTCACTGTTATAGGTGTAAGCGATACCAGCGGAACCAGGCTACCTAGTAAGGCTGGTGTGGAGCACAGACGAACTGCTGATGGGTCTGACTCCACTACCATCATCGTAACATTAGCTACAATAAGTGTTGGTACATCATCACATCGAGGTAGTGAATGTTAGACTAGATAGTAACGTATACCCAGGCTGTGGCACATTATAAACTTAATACTATGTTATTAGCGCATTATACGATAGCGTAGCATTACTCTAATTCATCGGGCGGAATGAAACAAGTGAAATTTCAAAAAATATTAAAAAAAATCACATTTCCAAACCAATAAGTAAGATTTATTATAATATTTAGCTAAAGAGGTGTTCACGCGAGCAAACCATTGTGTAAGAATTCCGCAATCGCAAAAATATGTATTTTTATAAGACGCTTACAAAATATTCTAATTATAATATGTACACACTTGGTGAGGAAAACACATGCACGAGTATACAGATGAGAATATATGCATACAAAATGACATTCACATGTGAATCAATGTATAGCCTCTTTAAAAGATAATAACAAATATTAACATGTTTAATTGGAATTTATATTCGTTTTCAGTTTTATCGATTAAATATAATTTTATCTAACATAACTCAATTTTGAAATACATTTTATATAAATATAAATATTCTAAATATTATTAACTAAGCATAACAAATTAGGAATAAATTATATGATAAACTTTATCTTAAAGCCTATATTTTATATCATAAGATCATATATTATATATGATATTATTATATTTAACATATAAGTTTATATAGCTATTTAAATTTAAATAAGTTATATTATTATAAATATAAATATAAGTTTAAAATTATTTTATATTTTTGCAAAGTTTATATATTATAAATCATATATAATATAGGTGTTTTAATATAGAATTTTAATATTAATATATAATATAGAATTTTCAGATTTTGCACTCATTTGAAGGTTTCGAATAGTAAATAAATACACTTCGAAGGTTTCAAATAGTATTATTTTTATTAAATTAAGTATTCGAAGGTTTCGAATAGTAAATAAATACACTTTGAAGGTTTTAAATAGTATTATATGTATTAAATTAAGTATTCAAAGTTTTCAAATAGTTAATTTATTCATTTCTAAGGGGTAAAATAGTAAATAAATACACTTAAAAGGTTTTAAATAGTATTATTTATATTAAACCAAGTATTCAAAGTTTTCAAATAGTTAATTTATTCATTTCTAAGGGTTAAAATAGTAAATAGATATACTTCGAAGGTTTCAAATAGTATTATTTGTATTAAATTAAGTATACAAAGTTTTCTAATAGTTAAATTATTCATTTCGAAGATTTAAAATAGTAAATAATTACACTTAAAAGGTTTTAAATAGTATTATTTATATTAAACCAAGTATTCAAAGTTTTCAAATAGTTAATTTATTTATTTCTAATTGTTAAAATAGTAAATAGATATACTTTGAAGGTTTCAAATAGTATTATTTGTATTAAATTAAGTATACAAAGTTTTCTAATAGTTAAATTATTCATTTTAAAGGTTTAAAATAGTAAATAAATACACTTTGAAGGTTTCAAAAAGTAAATATATTTAAAAAGGGTTATGAATTTTGATTAATGATTATAATTATAATCATTGAAAATATCAATAAGTCTAATTTCTCTAGACATAATTTTGAACTTTTTTTTATTAAAATATTTGAAGCCATATAAAATATTCTACGAATTCGAGAGCGAGGTTAAAAAGGTTAAAACGGAAGTAAATAGACGGGTAAATAGTATTAAATTATTTGTTTATTGTATAATAAAATATATGCATTATATGCCTTTTATCGTTTTTTTCGAATAGTTAAATTAAACATTCGAAATTTTCGAAAAATTAGATTTAGGTATTCGATATTTTCGAATAATTAGATTTAGGTAATCGAAATTTTCGAATAATTAGATTTAGGTATTCGACATTTTAGAATATCTGTCAAATTCTAAAATTTACTATTTGAAAGAATTGAATATTCTAATATTCTAATATTCGATTCGATATTCGAAACCGTTTCCAAAATAAATACACACTAACAAATACCTGCTATCAATGCCACTCTATCACATACCATCCATTAGTACAAACCTTGACCCCTAGTGGAGGATATAGACGGGATTGACTAACATAGATCATCTTCATCAGTAACGCTAGTGTAGGTATTCTAATAGATCATGCTTTTTAGTATACTGAATATAGAATATCTGTCTGTAACATCAATGTACAGACCTCTGTGTATATTTAGTCATCTTAACTACCTGGGTATCTTAGTAGGCTAATCCATCAAACTAACAGTCAGTGGGGTGTAGGTTCAAACCCCATTCGCACCAATAAAATACGTATTGAAATAATACTTAGATAATTTAAATTATTTTCTAAATTTTTCTAAATATCTATTTAAACTTTTAAATTGAAGAATAATATGTTTGAATAATATTTGAATAATATATTGATTTATTATTTATGGGATGAAAATGAAGTGTTTATTTTATCTATATCTAGAATGTAGTATACATTTAATTACTGGTCCCACCTCTGCAATTGCATCTATTGTAGTCTAAATAGTAATGTATTTCTATGTAAACTAGTGTATGTTATTGTAATCATATGTCTGAATAATCTACACCTATTGACTGTTAGCATACTACCTATTGGGATTAACACACATGTGATATACAAGTCTTTATTCACTATTATATTTGCATAATATATTGCTGATATTCTTTCGGCAGGTTTCTACTAAGTATATCTAATTTATATTCTGTTATTTCCATATCTAATACTTTATAATTGAATATAAACCTAAATATATATATATACTCTATTCAAGTACAACCAAAATATTGTTAATTATCTATAATATCTATATAGTGAATATAATCATCATTTCAATCCTGTTCCTCCTCTATTAGATACTCATCATGGTGATGGACAATAGGAAGGTGGACAGTTTCAATGCGTGACTAAAACCCCTGTGGTCAGTGCAGCCTATAGAGCTACACGAGTACTTCTCGTACCGGTATCGCCCCCTTTAGTTCACTTCGTAGATTATCTTATAGCACAAACACGACTGTATCCGCTGCCAGCAGACTTCATCATCTCTAACAAGTATAAGCCCATCTTAAAGGAGTAATTAGTAATACATTGTTATAACTCCCGAATTTTTATTTAAAATATGTTATTTATTTCAATTTCATAAATTAGATTTATATAGAAATTATTCTTATTGTATGTATTTATTTGGATTATAATACATTTAATTATAAGCTGATATATATATATATAAGAGCTATTAATTATAACAAAATAATTAAATTTAATTTCATATTTACGACACATTTAAAATTTAGAAATTGTATAAGACATTTATTTAATTTATTAATTTAGTTATTAAGATAATATTTGTAAATATAAATATTAGTATTAAAATTCTTTATATTTTTGTAATATTTTCTATGATTTATAATAATATATTATTAAATAAATAAATTATTAATATTTAATTGTTATAATCATATAATTAATAATATTACGTCTACATATTATATAATATTGTATATAAATTTTAATTAATTGTTATGATAATAAAAATATATATTGATACAACGATCTAATGGTCTAGTAATATCAAGCCTAACGGATATAATTCTGAAACATCTATTATTGATAAATTATATTATGAACAAATAATAATACGACACAAAAATACATAACGTTTATACTACTTCATAAACATTGTTAGCTGTACATATTATGCTAAAAGTAATGCATACTAATATATAGTCTAATATTATCTAATTATAAACTAAATATATTTTTAATAAATCAATATTAATGTAAAATAAACAAATAATTCAATAATACTTACTTGTAAAAGTAATATATATATTATTAATTATATATTATAATGCAAACACGTTATACAATGTATAACTTATACACATAATCAATACTATAAAAATCATTCAAGTTTAAATATTACTAGTATTGTATATATAATAATAAATAATAGAAAAGTTTATTGACTCAGAAAACGATGGACGTTTATATGAAAATAATATAAGCAATATAATATTTTTTCTAGCCATAACAAATAGTTTGTAAAACTTTAACCTTCTTATAATATCTGTATAATTATAAAATTAACTAAACTTAATAAGTTGTCCGAAATTATTGCATACTAAATCTGGTATTAATTATTGTCAATATATATGAGATAAATAGATGTGAAAAATATTCATGTGAAATTAATTTTATTATCTATAAAAAGTATTTTATAAGGGATGTACTAAAAACCCAGTTGTAATTTTATAATACTTATTTGTATATAATTTAATACTTTGATACTATATATATATAGATGTATAATATATTATATATTATAATCAATAAGTGATATTAAATGTTCAAAATAGTAATATATTTATGGTAAAATTCTATGTTTAAATGATTTTTATTAACATTTTTTGCCCAGTTATAATTTTATAACAATGCATAATACATATTTATATATTTTAAACATAATTGTACACTTTAATAAATAATATATAGTATAATATTATATTAGCCAGTAGTAAACAAATGTATTATTAATATTTATTAAATATATTATAAAATTACAACTGGGCAATAAATTGTTATGAATAACAATCATTAACACCTAATACTTTACTATAAATACATTACTAATTTTAACATTTAATATCACTTATTGATTATAATATATTAAATATATATATATATATATATATAGTATCAAAGTATTACATTTTGTATATTATATTATATAATTTATAAGTATTATAAAATTACAACTTTGGTTTAGTACATCCTATTTTATAACATGTTATAATAGTAGTTATATATAGTAAGTAACAACAATAAAATAGCATAGATAAGCTCGATATGGAGAGATTAAAAGTGTGTTATATTAAAAAAAATACATTAAATTACATTAATATCTCATATATAAATAAAGATATTTATTCAACCTAACACTGGTTATATAATTTAAATACATAAATAATAAGCATACAATAAATAAAAACATGTTTTTAAACATTATTATTTCTTAACCCTTTATTATAAAGTTTATAATTTATGAATATTTAATTTGATTAAATATACTATATAGTTAGATAATTAGTATAAATAACTATATAGTTAGATATATACATTTAATATTAATTATACTTAAAAATAATGTAATATTATAATAATTATATGTAAACATTATATTTAATAATTAATTTATATTTTAAAATAATTAATTATAAGCTCGTTAATGTTGGGTGGCCCTAAAAAGGGCCGATTGTAATTATAAATATGAAATAGTTAAGCCTTAACTGTTTTCTTGATAGCTTTCTTAGCGATTGGTTTTTTCACTATTTTCGAAACTGCCTTCTTCGCTTTCTTTGGAGAAGCATTTTTTGGTGAAGATTTAACATTTTTAATAATTGATTTCTTTGTAGTCTTTTTCACCATATTTTTAATCAATGTTTTCTTTGCTTCACTTTTCTTAGGTTTAACTGGTTTCTTGATTACTTTCTTTACTGGCTTTGGTTGAACTGCAACTTTAAAACTTCCGGTAGCACCTGTACCTTTGACTTGATTTAATAAACCGTTACTGACACCATTGCGTAAACATGTTTTTAAATTACTGTTAATTTTCTTGTCGTTAGTTCCCAACTTATAATTAGCAGAAATATATTTAAGAATGGCTGCACGAGATGATCCTTTTCTTTCCTTTAATGAAGAAATTGCTGACTCTACCATTTCGTTGAACTTGGGGTGAACAGCTACAACTTTGGCTTTAACGGTTTTCTTAACTGGAGAACTCATGATAATATATACGAACGAGAGAAATATTAGAATGATATAAATCAATTGTCTAACTAATCCTATATACAAATAAACGGATGTGAAAGTAAGCTATATATTGTGTGTATAATTATTTCCAATTTCTCTAATTTTGTCTCTATTTATAAAGTTTGTACTTAATTATATAAAGCTAGATCAAACATTTTTGATACTATTTTTATTTAATATTATAGATCTTATTTTCATTTAGATGAATATCCTAAGTGTATATATTATAATTTTAAATTAAATCAAGAAAAATATGATTAACCTGTAATTTCATAATTTTTAAACTTGATTTTTCGATTAAATATAAAAATTATATGTAATTAATAATTCTTTTTTATAAATTTATAATTTATTTCATATAATTGAATATAATTTTAGTATATTAACACAAAATATTTCTAATTATTTTAGTGTATCATTGTAAATTTCCACATGTAATATTAATATAAAGCACAACAATTTTCGATATTTCATATTTATAACAACATTTTATATTTAACATATATTTTTATATAAATAACATATTATAAATTCATTAAGTTCAATTATAATATTTATATATATATACGATTTTCCAAGTAGATATATAATTATATTATAATTAAAAAATTCATATTTATAATTATCTACGATTTTCCAAGTAGATATATAATTATAAAATTCATAATTATGCGTATATAATGATATTCTACTTATTGTAATAGTTTATATATTACCTAATATATAATTATTATATTTAAATAATAATAAAAGTCTAAATAAATTCTCAATCTGATTTATTATATATTAATAATTATTTTAGTAATACTTCAAATATATTAATATAACTTAAGTAGGTATACTATATTAATGCTAATTGTTAATTAACATTACAATTATTTCTGCAACTAGTACATATTTTACGTTTATTTGAATACTCCCTATATTTGTCATAATTTTATTAATTATTTAACTTTTACTAATTCTTTATAATCTACTATTAATGTCAGTTTAAACCCTATTATAGTACATGTAATTACTTTATTAAATTAGAATTAAAACATATTAAAAAAAGTAAACGTTGCTTAACATTAAATTATTTTATTAGTTTCATTTTACATAATTTAAAATATTATAAAAACACATTTTTTAATATAAATTATTAAACTATATTCAATTTACTTTAAATATGAAAAACGAACGTTGAAATATATTAATTAGATATAGCTAATATTATAAAAATGTGTATACAACTAAACATAAAATATATAATATGTAGCATATATTTTAAATATATTAATTAAATTTGAATAAACATGATTAATGTGGGTGGTCCTAAAAAGGACCGATTGTTAGAATTTGAACAGAAGTTGATAGAATTAAGTAGATTTACCAGTTTTCTTTGGTAAAAGAACAGCTTGAATATTAGGCAATACACCACCTTGAGCGATAGTAACACCGGCAAGTAATTTGTTTAATTCTTCATCATTACGGATGGCCAACTGAAGATGTCGAGGAATAATTCTAGATTTCTTGTTATCACGGGCAGCATTTCCAGCTAACTCGAGTATTTCAGCTGCTAAATATTCCATAACGGCAGCTAAATATACTGGTGCACCAGACCCAACTCTTTTAGCGTAGTTACCTCTTCGTAAATGGCGATGAATACGACCTACTGGGAATTGTAAACCAGCTCTGGATGATCTAGTTTTAGACTTGATTCCCTTCGCTTTACCTCCTTTTCCTCGTCCAGACATGATGATAATTTGATATGGATAGAGAGCGTTTAAAATATAAGAATTGATTAAATTGCCAATTTGGTAACCTTTATAGGCTTTAGCGTGGAATAGACTACCTTAACACATTGTGATTGGTCAGCCAATCATTAATGAGCTGTTAACATTGTTCTCTGTGTTTCATTTTATTGTAAATTATATATTTGTATAATTATTCAACCAATCAGCGATTTATTCACTTTTAATACCACGCAAAATATAATATAAAGTGCTGATTTTCATTATAAATCATTCATTATTAGTTTTTCATAATGGCACGTACAAAGCAAACCGCTCGTAAATCTACCGGAGGTAAAGCTCCTCGTAAACAATTAGCTACCAAGGCTGCTCGCAAGAGTGCTCCTGCTACTGGTGGAGTTAAGAAACCTCATAGATACCGACCTGGTACCGTTGCTCTTCGTGAGATCCGTCGTTACCAAAAATCTACTGAATTACTTATCCGTAAGTTACCTTTCCAACGTTTAGTTCGTGAAATCGCTCAAGATTTTAAAACTGATCTACGTTTCCAAAGTTCCGCTATCATGGCCCTTCAAGAAGCTAGTGAAGCCTATTTAGTAGGTCTCTTCGAAGATACTAACTTGTGTGCTATCCATGCTAAACGTGTTACTATTATGCCTAAAGATATTCAACTTGCAAGAAGAATTCGTGGTGAACGCGATATTAATATTGAGTCCCTTTTATAATTAATGAAGAACCTAATGATTCAATATTCTTCGTTATCCAATTTATTTATGTTAATATAAAGTCTCTGGGTGAAGACGATAACAATAATACACAATATCTAAGAGAATCAGTATCTTTGGTGTATTGTCGTTCATGTCTTCTCCCATATTAATTAAATAAAGTGAATAAATAAATGCATATAAATAACTGGGAAATTAATAACATTTTAATTTCCCTATTTATAATAATTAATATATGTGGGATGTGATTTTAAATCTAATTCCATAGTGTACCAGATACGCCATACCTAAGAGTATTATCACGTACCAGGTACGTCGTCGTACCTTTCCTAATTAAATAAATTACATGTATATAGAATCGCGTCCCTTATAATAAACTCAATGCTTATATATGATCCAAATCTATCATTAATATTGTAGTTTTTTCAAGTTTTTATTTAAAAAAAAGTTATAATCATAAATTTGGAAAAAAATGCTTACTATTTTTTACATATTATATATTACTTATTAAAAATTAATTTATTTAAATTTTAATAAATTATCATTAAATACATTTATATTATAAATTGGAGTTTGCATATTACGACCATATTAAATTATAATACAATTTATTTAGAATTGTTTATAAACTAGAAAATAAAAAATAAAAACCCAGATATTTCTAATTATATAAATAAATAAATATATAATAATGTAATGAACATTTAATATATAATATAAATTTATATTCATAATATTAATTATTATAGAAATTAAAATTAAAAAATTGTTGAAGAGCTGTTTTATTTAGAATATAGTGTAAAACTGGAATGCATATTCAAAATAATTTGGTACGATGTGTGTTTTGTTAGAAAGGCGCACTCACTTAAGTAAATAAAAATATATATATATATATATATATATATATATATGTACATATTATAGTCATCGATATAAAGAAAGTTCTTTATATCGATGATTATAGTATGTAATATCTACATATGATAGTTAGTAAAATAAATCTATATAAAAAGTTTGCATTAAAAGTTTAACTTATAATGTTTTATCAATGATAATTTATCATATATATTAATTAATACAGAGAAATTCACAATATACTCAATTTTACTAACCAGTTACAGTAACTCACAGTCTAAATATAACTTAACTATATTTACTTCAATGAGCGTACATATATGAAGATGCATTCACCTAGTTAATTGAATATATGCGTCAGGTGTTCACTGCTATGTTGAGATTACTATTTAAATTGTCTACATTCAATAGCATGTCCTCTCATAGATATCCAACTCACTGGTCTATATTTATATTATATTATAATTCCATGTGCCTGTTCGTTAATCCTGTATTTAACGTATTAAAAACCAATTCATTAAATATTAAGTTAATAACTTTTCTAAATAAATATAATAATTAAACTGTTTATCTACTGCATACACACACCTTTATATTCATCAGCTTTTTAGATATATTAATTAATATGATAAAACTTATCAAAATCATCTTCTATGCATGTGTTTTTATAATGAGATCTGATTAAATAATTGTAAATTGATACAGTTTATTAATATTTCTCATTAATCAAAATTGAAATAACTATTTAATTTATCACTACTTAAATAGGTGTGAAATATTATGAATTATTATTGTTCTATAGTTTATATAATGTAATATAATTATAATTATATCTATATTATTTAATTTATTTAAAAGTAATGTTAAGATTTTATTTCTCAATATATCGACATTGAAATTTAAGGCGACAGATCTTTTAATCATTAATATTTCACTAACAAAACAGGACATTTTGAGAAGACTAAAGATAAACTTCACTTCATCCGAGGGGAGATTTCTTCATCATATCTGTACGATAACAGTTCATAAGGTAGTAATGGTGTCGCAGGTTCCGATACTGAACTCCGAAACATCCAAAACTTATATGCCTGTACCTACACATATGTACACACCTACCCCCATACCTCTACTCCTACCCCTTTCCCTACATCTACCCCTATACCTACCCCTATACATATGAATACACCTATCTCTACATCTACTCCTATACCTCTACTTCTACCCCTTTCCTTACATCTACCCACCCCTATACCTAACCATACCCCTACTTATATGCCTATACCTACACATATGTCTACACCTACCCCATACCTCTACTCCTACCCCTTTCCCTACATCTACCCCTATGCCTACCCCACATACAGGTACGAGAACACGTCATTCAATGAGACAACACTCCTCCACAAACAGGTAATCCATCTTGATGAAACCATGGTACTGTGGGCGCCTGACTTCGCATATACTATCTGCATGCAGTGCAGTGTCTCATTCCAGAAGCTTCTACAGAAGTTAAGACATCACTGTAGACTGTGTGGTTGTGATATCTGGCATAGCTGCTAGAGCTTCTTACCTCTAACTAATGCCCGTTAGTAACACTAACCATTACCACCCTAATACAACCAGGCCCACTTTAGTGCAACAAACCCCCATAGTACCACCATAACCACTAGTACATAACCACTAATATCTCATTAGTATCAAAAATTCTCTTTATACCACCACTAACACCTATTAGTACCACCAGACTGATATTAAAAATATAAACCCACATCCCTTAGTATAATCAATAACCAGCACACCTTAGTACAACCTCTGTCTCTTCTTACTAGATATGTAAATGAGCCTAGTTTTTTTTTATATGAACTGAGACTTGTAATTGTAATGATGAATCCAGGCTTATATTTTTGTTTAAAAAAGACCCTGAGTCAAGTTGAGACTATTACATCTACAAATTTGAGATTATTTCTATATTTTCTATATCCATTTCACAATATATTATATTATATTATATTTTAATAATTAAACTCATTTATTATCATATAATAATATGTAATATAAATATTTATTTAAATGATTTTCATTTATTTAAGCAATACATTTGATCACTGAGGATAATATGGGACTGATAATAGATAAATATATGTTATCAAGGCTAATTTGATGCATTTTGATACTGAGAATATATGAATATTTTTATTCTTGTTTAACTGAACCTTCTTTCCCTTTTGTAAACTATAGTTATATAATTTCAAAAACTTGCAGGACATCGAATCTTAGAAATAATAGACTCAAATTTATAAAAAATAGTCAATACTTAAAATATTCTGTTTCTAATCTATCTTATACTAAAATATAAGGCTTAGAAACCTGTAAATCCATTGGAAACCTTTAAAATTATAGAAAAAATGTAAACCTAAGTTAAAATTTATCATCAGATTAATATATGACTGATGTTTAAATGAATAATAAATAAATCTATATATGAAATATAGTATGTATTTACATAAAGCTAATTCAACTATGAAATAATTCCTTAGACCTAATAGATTTTACTTATATGCAATATCTACAGTTTTTAAAGACAATTTAAAACACCCATACACACTAATACACACACACATATATACACATACACATTCACATAGTAAGATAATCTACCAGCTGAGAACACCCGTGTTGTCTGATAAACTCATGCGGTCCATTGTCGTCATGGCAACTAACTATATACAAAGTTATTGCGCACACTTGGGGTTGGTAGCGGGAAGATAAGTATAAGACAAACACGTGATCCACTCATGTATTCTTATATAATAATTTGACGTTAAATTTAGTTTAAATGATTTTAGGAGTATATCGGTATTGTATTCTACTAAATAGTTATATAGATAGATATATAGTTTATTGAGTGTTGACACACAAAATGACATAAAACAATAATTTAATGATAAATAATAAATTACAATAAGAATGATGGTTTATACACGGCCCATTATATTTGTAGATATTGACATATATGAGAAATAAGTGTGTTTATTACTCTATAAAGTATAAGATTTACTTGTAAACTAACAACTTTACATAATATAGATGAAACATCGATCATAACTTCTATACTGTATATTAGTAATACATTATATTCTGAAAACATCACATCATCTATTGACACACATAATATATAGGTCACATGGACATTTTCAAGAACATGATGACACAGAATACACTGAAAGAGAAGATAGTTAGTTTTACCCATATTACACTACCCATTATAATACTTAGTATTTACCACTAGTACAATATCTTTAAACTTAAGGTGATGTATGTGTAGAAATTTAGCAATTTTTATATTAAATTTTATTGTCTGATATTTTTTATATGAATTCAGATTCAATTATATGTCTTTTCATATACTTGTCATTATAGAACTATTATATGTATTGAGTCACTTTTTTTTGTATAGTCTACACATTATATAATACAACAGTATTACAATAGGACATTCATAAAATATATATCATTATATATATTTATACATATATATTTTTTTTTTAAATTATTATTTATAAATCAACTTATGAAACAATTTGAAATATTATTTTTTATAATATTCTATTGTTAGTTAAATATATATATATATATTAGTAAAATATATTTTCCATAAAGCAATATAAAATATAAAATAGATTTTCCTGTAGAGCAACGAATGCATACAAACCTAGAGTGAAAATATTGATCATTGAGTAATATGCATTTGAAATTTCATAGCATAATATTTGTAATAATTATTTCTTATCTTTTATAAACTTATTTATTATCTATCACATTACATTTATAAATGACTATAATGATGTGTATAATATATAATAGTATCTATATAATAATGTACCATAATAAATATTACTATATTCATATTATATAAAAATGTATAAATTAAAAATATTTCTACTTTTTTAAATATGGTAGGGTCATAAAAACTTGTTTTTATGTGATTTATATATTGTTTTTGAATGCAAATGTTTCATATACACTAAATTACATACGTAAATGATATTTTAATGGAATAATATTTTTTTTTGTTTTTTTATGATATTTAACCACTTTATGCAATTTTTACCAATTTATGCACTGCGACAGGGCCTTAAGGGTAGGCGCTGGAGTTCATCTACACCATGCTATTTATAGCTCCACCGAAAATGCTATTGATAACAAATTAATAAAGATAATTACATAATTTTCATAAATACAATTAATTTAAAAGAATGAAAAAAAATAGTTTAAAAACTATGAATATTTTTTATTATAAATATATTATACTAATCATGATTTATTTGTAAATATAAACTATTAAATAGAATAATGATATACAAATAGGCAGTCATATATATTATACATTTACAGTAACAATTTCAGATACAAATAATATAAATTAAAAAAGTAGTAGGCATTTGTGGTTACTAAGTGAAAAAGAAAAAACTTGGAGAAAATGACATTCAAAGTTTTTACATAAATAATCATAGATAATATGTACAAATATGTAACTATATAAAATATACAATATAAAAACAAATATATAACACGTGATTTGTTTATTTATTTAATGCTATTTAATCTATGCTAAAATAAATCTAGAAATTTTTAAATTAAACGATTATTCTAATAAATCGTAATATAAGATTACATATTACAAGTATTTACATAAATACAAAATATATTTATAAATATATTACTCCTAAAACACTTTATATTGATAGAAATACTCAAAAATATTTTAGGATATTATAAATAAAATACAGAACTTGTAAAATACATAATAAAAAAATATTGTAAAAATTAAATTATTTAACACATTTTAACTCCAGCGCCAACGTAACCTTGCCGGCGTTTACATGTAAAAGATAGGGGAAAATAGCTATTTTTTAACAGGCTATGTCTTTTCTATTTATTAGTATTTTGTCTAAATTTTTTTTAATTATCTAGAAAACATTCATCTATAGTTATATAGATACATCATAAAATAATAAATGTATTATTAATTAAAGAAAAGTTAATTATAATATTAAAATTATTTTAAAATAAATTTATTACCATTTTTTATTATTATTTTTCAAATAATTATATTAATAGATTATATTTACGTTAGCTTACATACCTATATAATAATAACCATATATCAGGTATATACTCAGAAAAGTCATATACTCATCCCAGTTATGTTCCTTTCCCCACTAATCCGTTGACACCATGTCCGGAACTAAATAACCAGACCTCACCAACTATAACACTGCGTCTATCTAATTGTAACGCACCGCTCGTCTTATAGACTCGTAGCCATTTGATTTACAAACGGATATTATATGTCTAGACATATCCATATATTCATATATATATATATATATATATATATATATTGTTAAATTGAGTGGAGAGATTTTTTTCTATATTATTGTATCGAAATTATAAATATTGTTAATATAATATGTATTGTGTATAATATAGTATATATTGAATACAATATAAATAGCGGATACAAATGAACCCCTCAATACAATACAAATATGATTACAATTGAGCATGATACCAGCGTATCTATGTTTCAACTGTAACACTTCATTTATTTCTACTCCCAAACCAGCATTAGCTATATTTCTTATAATTGTATAATCTATTTCTCAATCAACTACGATGAATTTTCTTAATTGATTTAACATTATGATTATAGAACACGTTACATAATATATTACATAAGATATTACTTAAGGTATTACATCAGTGATTACATGGTATTATAACTTCATACATGGTAATATTCACAGAAAAAGAACGACTAGAATACGTTGCAGGAGATTGAATATCTAAATCTGGTGAAGAGGCTATACGTTCAGCGCGGTGACAACTCTTTCACTGTTATAGGTGTAAGCGATACCAGCGGAACCAGGCTACCTAGTAAGGCTGGTGTGGAGCACAGACGAACTGCTGATGGGTCTGACTCCACTACCATCATCGTAACATTAGCTACAATAAGTGTTGGTACATCATCACATCGAGGTAGTGAATGTTAGACTAGATAGTAACGTATACCCAGGCTGTGGCACATTATAAACTTAATACTATGTTATTAGCGCATTATACGATAGCGTAGCATTACTCTAATTCATCGGGCGGAGTGAAACAAGTGAAATTTCAAAAAATATTAAAAAAAATCACATTTCCAAACCAATAAGTAAGATTTATTATAATATTTAGCTAAAGAGGTGTTCACGCGAGCAAACCATTGTGTAAGAATTCCGCAATCGCAAAAATATGTATTTTTATAAGACGCTTACAAAATATTCTAATTATAATATGTATACACTTGGTGAGGAAAACACATGCACGAGTATACAGATGAGAATATATGCATACAAAATGACATTCACATGTGAATCAATGTATAGCCTCTTTAAAAGATAATAACAAATATTAACATGTTTAATTGGAATTTATATTCGTTTCTCAGTTTTATCGATTAAATATAATTTTATCTAACATAACTCAATTTTGAAATACATTTTATATAAATATAAATATTCTAAATATTATTAACTAAGCATAACAAATTAGGAATAAATTATATGATAAACTTTATCTTAAAGCCTATATTTTATATCATAAGATCATATATTATATATGATATTATTATATTTAACATATAAGTTTATATAGCTATTTAAATTTAAATAAGTTATATTATTATAAATATAAATATAAGTTTAAAATTATTTTATATTTTTGCAAAGTTTATATATTATAAATCATATATAATATAGGTGTTTTAATATAGAATTTTAATATTAATATATAATATAGAATTTTCAGATTTTGCACTCATTTGAAGGTTTCGAATAGTAAATAAATACACTTCGAAGGTTTCAAATAGTATTATTTTTATTAAATTAAGTATTCGAAGGTTTCGAATAGTAAATAAATACACTTTGAAGGTTTTAAATAGTATTATATGTATTAAATTAAGTATTCAAAGTTTTCAAATAGTTAATTTATTCATTTCTAAGGGGTAAAATAGTAAATAAATACACTTAAAAGGTTTTAAATAGTATTATTTATATTAAACCAAGTATTCAAAGTTTTCAAATAGTTAATTTATTCATTTCTAAGGGTTAAAATAGTAAATAGATATACTTCGAAGGTTTCAAATAGTATTATTTGTATTAAATTAAGTATACAAAGTTTTCTAATAGTTAAATTATTCATTTCGAATATTTAAAATAGTAAATAATTACACTTAAAAGGTTTTAAATAGTATTATTTATATTAAACCAAGTATTCAAAGTTTTCAAATAGTTAATTTATTTATTTCTAATTGTTAAAATAGTAAATAGATATACTTTGAAGGTTTCAAATAGTATTATTTGTATTAAATTAAGTATACAAAGTTTTCTAATAGTTAAATTATTCATTTTAAAGGTTTAAAATAGTAAATAAATACACTTTGAAGGTTTCAAAAAGTAAATATATTTAAAAAGGGTTATGAATTTTGATTAATGATTATAATTATAATCATTGAAAATATCAATAAGTCTAATTTCTCTAGACATAATTTTGAACTTTTTTTTATTAAAATATTTGAAGCCATATAAAATATTCTACGAATTCGAGAGCGAGGTTAAAAAGGTTAAAACGGAAGTAAATAGACGGGTAAATAGTATTAAATTATTTGTTTATTGTATAATAAAATATATGCATTATATGCCTTTTATCGTTTTTTTCGAATAGTTAAATTAAACATTCGAAATTTTCGAAAAATTAGATTTAGGTATTCGATATTTTCGAATAATTAGATTTAGGTAATCGAAATTTTCGAATAATTAGATTTAGGTATTCGACATTTTAGAATATCTGTCAAATTCTAAAATTTACTATTTGAAAGAATTGAATATTCTAATATTCTAATATTCGATTCGATATTCGAAACCGTTTCCAAAATAAATACACACTAACAAATACCTGCTATCAATGCCACTCTATCACATACCATCCATTAGTACAAACCTTGACCCCTAGTGGAGGATATAGACGGGATTGACTAACATAGATCATCTTCATCAGTAACGCTAGTGTAGGTATTCTAATAGATCATGCTTTTTAGTATACTGAATATAGAATATCTGTCTGTAACATCAATGTACAGACCTCTGTGTATATTTAGTCATCTTAACTACCTGGGTATCTTAGTAGGCTAATCCATCAAACTAACAGTCAGTGGAGTGTAGGTTCAAACCCCATTCGCACCAATAAAATACGTATTGAAATAATACTTAGATAATTTAAATTATTTTCTAAATTTTTCTAAATATCTATTTAAACTTTTAAATTGAAGAATAATATGTTTGAATAATATTTGAATAATATATTGATTTATTATTTATGGGATGAAAATGAAGTGTTTATTTTATCTATATCTAGAATGTAGTATACATTTAATTACTGGTCCCACCTCTGCAATTGCATCTATTGTAGTCTAAATAGTAATGTATTTCTATGTAAACTAGTGTATGTTATTGTAATCATATGTCTGAATAATCTACACCTATTGACTGTTAGCATACTACCTATTGGGATTAACACACATGTGATATACAAGTCTTTATTCACTATTATATTTGCATAATATATTGCTGATATTCTTTCGGCAGGTTTCTACTAAGTATATCTAATTTATATTCTGTTATTTCCATATCTAATACTTTATAATTGAATATAAACCTAAATATATATATATACTCTATTCAAGTACAACAAAAATATTGTTAATTATCTATAATATCTATATAGTGAATATAATCATCATTTCAATCCTGTTCCTCCTCTATTAGATACTCATCATGGTGATGGACAATAGGAAGGTGGTCAGTTTCAATGCGTGACTAAAACCCCTGTGGTCAGTGCAGCCTATAGAGCTACACGAGGACTTCTCGTACCGGTATCGCCCCCTTTAGTTCACTTCGTAGATTATCTTATAGCACAAACACGACTGTATCCGCTGCCAGCAGACTTCATCATCTCTAACAAGTATAAGCCCATCTTAAAGGAGTAATTAGTAATACATTGTTATAACTCCCGAATTTTTATTTAAAATATGTTATTCATTTCAATTTCATAAATTAGATTTATATAGAAATTATTCTTATTGTATGTATTTATTTGGATTATAATACATTTAATTATAAGCTGATATATATATATATATATATAAGAGCTATTAATTATAACAAAATAATTAAATTTAATTTCATATTTACGACACATTTAAAATTTAGAAATTGTATAAGACATTTATTTAATTTATTAATTTAGTTATTAAGATAATATTTGTAAATATAAATATTAGTATTAAAATTCTTTATATTTTTGTAATATTTTCTATGATTTATAATAATATATTATTAAATAAATAAATTATTAATATTTAATTGTTATAATCATATAATTAATAATATTACGTCTACATATTATATAATATTGTATATAAATTGTAATTAATTGTTATGATAATAAAAATATATATTGATACAACGATCTAATGGTCTAGTAATATCAAGCCTAACGGATATAATTCTGAAACATCTATTATTGATAAATTATATTATGAACAAATAATAATACGACACAAAAATACATAACGTTTATACTACTTCATAAACATTGTTAGCTGTACATATTATGCTAAAAGTAATGCATACTAATATATAGTCTAATATTATCTAATTATAAACTAAATATATTTTTAATAAATCAATATTAATGTAAAATAAACAAATAATTCAATAATACTTACTTGTAAAAGTAATATATATATTATTAATTATATATTATAATGCAAACACGTTATACAATGTATAACTTATACACAATCAATACTATAAAAATCATTCAAGTTTAAATATTACTAGTATTGTATATATAATAATAAATAATAGAAAAGTTTATTGACTCAGAAAACGATGGACGTTTATATGAAAATAATATAAGCAATATAATATTTTTTATAGCCATAACAAATAGTTTGTAAAACTTTAACCTTCTTATAATATCTGTATAATTATAAAATTAACTAAACTTAATAAGTTGTCCGAAATTATTGCATACTAAATCTGGTATTAATTATTGTCAATATATATGAGATAAATAGATGTGAAAAATATTCATGTGAAATTAATTTTATTATCTATAAAAAGTATTTTATAAGGGATGTACTAAAAACCCAGTTGTAATTTTATAATACTTATTTGTATATAATTTAATACTTTGATACTATATATATAGATGTATAATATATTATATATTATAATCAATAAGTGATATTAAATGTTCAAAATAGTAATATATTTATAGTAAAATTCTATGTTTAAATGATTTTTATTAACATTTTTTGCCCAGTTATAATTTTATAACAATTCATAATACATATTTATATATTTTAAACATAATTGTACACTTTAATAAATAATATATAGTATAATATTATATTAGCCAGTAGTAAACAAATGTATTATTAATATTTATTAAATATATTATAAAATTACAACTGGGCAATAAATTGTTATGAATAACAATCATTAACACCTAATACTTTACTATAAATACATTACTAATTTTAACATTTAATATCACTTATTGATTATAATATATTAAATATATATATATATATATAGTATCAAAGTATTACATTTTGTATATTATATTATATAATTTATAAGTATTATAAAATTACAACTTTGGTTTAGTACATCCTATTTTATAACATGTTATAATAGTAGTTATATATAGTAAGTAACAACAATAAAATAGCATAGATAAGCTCGATATGGAGAGATTAAAAGTGTGTTATATTAAAAAAAATACATTAAATTACATTAATATCTCATATATAAATAAAGATATTTATTCAACCTAACACTGGTTATATAATTTAAATACATAAATAATAAGCATACAATAAATAAAAACATGTTTTTAAACATTATTATTTCTTAACCCTTTATTATAAAGTTTATAATTTATGAATATTTAATTTGATTAAATATACTATATAGTTAGATAATTAGTATAAATAACTATATAGTTAGATATATACATTTAATATTAATTATACTTAAAAATAATGTAATATTATAATAATTATATGTAAACATTATATTTAATAATTAATTTATATTTTAAAATAATTAATTATAAGCTCGTTAATGTTGGGTGGCCCTAAAAAGGGCCGATTGTAATTATAAATATGAAATAGTTAAGCCTTAACTGTTTTCTTGATAGCTTTCTTAGCGATTGGTTTTTTCACTATTTTCGAAACTGCCTTCTTCGCTTTCTTTGGAGAAGCATTTTTTGGTGAAGATTTAACATTTTTAATAATTGATTTCTTTGTAGTCTTTTTCACCATATTTTTAATCAATGTTTTCTTTGCTTCACTTTTCTTAGGTTTAACTGGTTTCTTGATTACTTTCTTTACTGGCTTTGGTTGAACTGCAACTTTAAAACTTCCGGTAGCACCTGTACCTTTGACTTGATTTAATAAACCGTTACTGACACCATTGCGTAAACATGTTTTTAAATTACTGTTAATTTTCTTGTCGTTAGTTCCCAACTTATAATTAGCAGAAATATATTTAAGAATGGCTGCACGAGATGATCCTTTTCTTTCCTTTAATGAAGAAATTGCTGACTCTACCATTTCGTTGAACTTGGGGTGAACAGCTACAACTTTGGCTTTAACGGTTTTCTTAACTGGAGAACTCATGATAATATATACGAACGAGAGAAATATTAGAATGATATAAATCAATTGTCTTACTAATCCTATATACAAATAAACGGATGTGAAAGTAAGCTATATATTGTGTGTACAATTATTTCCAATTTCTCTAATTTTGTCTCTATTTATAAAGTTTGTACTTAATTATATAAAGCTAGATCAAACATTTTTGATACTATTTTTATTTAATATTATAGATCTTATTTTCATTTAGATGAATATCCTAAGTGTATATATTATAATTTTAAATTAAATCAAGAAAAATATGATTAACCTGTAATTTCATAATTTTTAAACTTGATTTTTCGATTAAATATAAAAATTATATGTAATTAATAATTCTTTTTTATAAATTTATAATTTATTTCATATAATTGAATATCATTTTAGTATATTAACACAAAATATTTCTAATTATTTTAGTGTATCATTGTAAATTTCCACATGTAATATTAATATAAAGCACAACAATTTTCGATATTTCATATTTATAACAACATTTTATATTTAACATATATTTTTATATAAATAACATATTATAAATTCATTAAGTTCAATTATAATATTTATATATATATACGATTTTCCAAGTAGATATATAATTATATTATAATTAAAAAATTCATATTTATAATTATCTACGATTTTCCAAGTAGATATATAATTATAAAATTCATAATTATGCGTATATAATGATATTCTACTTATTGTAATAGTTTATATATTACCTAATATATAATTATTATATTTAAATAATAATAAAAGTCTAAATAAATTCTCAATCTGATTTATTATATATTAATAATTATTTTAGTAATACTTCAAATATATTAATATAACTTAAGTAGGTATACTATATTAATGCTAATTGTTAATTAACATTACAATTATTTCTGCAACTAGTACATATTTTACGTTTATTTGAATACTCCCTATATTTGTCATAATTTTATTAATTATTTAACTTTTACTAATTCTTTATAATCTACTATTAATGTCAGTTTAAACCCTATTATAGTACATGTAATTACTTTATTAAATTAGAATTAAAACATATTAAAAAAAGTAAACGTTGCTTAACATTAACTTATTTTATTAGTTTCATTTTACATAATTTAAAATATTATAAAAACACATTTTTTAATATAAATTATTAAACTATATTCAATTTACTTTAAATATGGAAAACGAACGTTGAAATATATTAATTAGATATAGCTAATATTATAAAAATGTGTATACAACTAAACATAAAATATATAATATGTAGCATATATTTTAAATGTATAATATAATATATTAATTAAATTTGAATAAACATGATTAATGTGGGTGGTCCTATTCCAAATAGATAATGGAGCATCAGTAAACGTGATTCCATTATAAGTATATGAATTAGCAAGTAAAGATTTTCAGCACAGAAAAATTAAAAAGTCTGATACAACAGAAATAACAGCATTTGGAGGTACAAGATGGAAAATCAAAGGAGAAGTCATAATAAGAGTATAAAGAAGAAACAAAGAATGTTTGATACGATTAAAGATAGCAGATGGAGATCAATTCCATTCCATACTCGGAAGATCAGCAAGTGTTAAGTTAGGATGCATCAAGATCTTAGATAATGATGAGAAATACGAGCAAGTGAATCAGATTCAAAACACACTTGACTTGAAAATACTCATGACAAAATATCCAGAAGTATTTGATGGTCAAGTAGGAAAATTGGAAGGGAAATATACAATAAAGATCAATGACAAATCAGTACCAGTTAAACATGCGCAGCGAACAGTTTCGGTGCCATTAAGAGAAGAACATGTAAATATATGTACAACGGAAAGAGAAACAATGGCTAGACTCGCCATCTCAGATGAAAGAATGAAACGATTCATAAAAGAAACAAATGAAGATGATATCTTGAAGAAATTAAAAATACAAACCCAAACAGGATGGGGTACAAAGACAGAAGATAATCCCGAACTAGGAAAATACTACTCAATGCGAGATGATATAACAGTAATAGATGAGTTACTTTATAAGGACAATAGATTGATAGTACCTACAACACTGAGAGAAGAATTCATGTCACTGGCACACCAATCTCATGGTGGAATTTGTGCATGTCTAGGAAGAATGAGAGAATCAGTATACTGGCCGGGAATTACAACTCAGATGAAACAGAAAGTAAAGAATTGCGAGATATGCATGAAATATCAAGAAAATAAGGTAATTAAAGATCCATTAATGTATCATGATACAGGGACAATACCATGGTCAAAGATAGGAGTAGATATATGTTATTTTGATAATAGAACTCTATTAGTCACTTCAGATTACTACTCAAATTACATAACTGTACGAAGATTACGCAACCAAGGAACGGATGACGTAATCAATGAACTTTTAGGAATATTTTCTACACATGGATTACCTGAAAATATAGTTTGTGACAATGGTCCACAATTCAGGGAAAAATTCTTAAAATTTACAAAAGATCATGACATAAATCTAGTTACATCAAGCCCATATTTACCGCAAAGCAATGGCAAAGCAGAAAATGCGGTGAAGATGATTAAAAGAATTTTTAAGAAATGTAGGGATAATAAGATATCTGAGCAACTAGCGATATTAAATTACAATAACACACCAACAGAAGGCATAGAACTAAGTCCATCACAACGATTATTCGGTAGAAGATGTAGAACTTTGCTACCATTAACAGAGGAAATGTTGAAAGCTAGACATAAAACAGACGAAGAAAGAGAGAAACAGAGTAAAACGAAAATTAAACAGGCATATTACTATAATACAGAGCTAAATCCATCACCAATATACAAGGAGGGAGATGTAGTACGTATAAAGAAACCAAGGGAAGAATTCTTTTACTATACTAATATATACACTCAAGATCCTAGGTAAAATGTAAGCCACTTAGTTATTAATCAGCTAACGTTATAGTTCTTATTCACACCCATAATATTATTATTTACAAAGTAAATATCATTGTAGTGAAGGCATTATGAAACATACATTTTCACTAGGTAAAATACAAATTCTAGTAAATATAAGATAGTTTATGAATAAAGTAATAGCATTAATGCTAATGGTTAAGTAACATTACAATTATTTCTGCAACTAATGCATATTATACGTTTATTTGAATACTCCCCCTATATTTGTCATAATTTTAATACAAGTTTGCTTTGTAATTGTATTAATTATTTAACTTTTACTAATTATCTATAATCTACTTGTAATTTCAGTTAAAACTCTATTATAGTACATGTAATTACTTTATTAAATTATATTAAAAAAAGTAAACGTTGCTTAAAATAAAATTATTTTATTAGTTTCATTTTACATAATTCAAAATATTATAAAAACACATTTTTTATTTATAGAAAATAATCTAATGTGAACTATTTTTATTATATTTTGATAATTAGTTTAATAATTTAATCATAAATAATATTATTGATATAAATTATTAAACTAAATAGAGTAATTACTAAACTATATTCAATTTACTTTGAATATGAAAAACGAGCGTTGAAATATATTAATTATATATAGGTAATATTATTAAAATGTATATACAAATAAACATAAAATATATAATATATTAATTCAATTTTAATAAACATAATTAATGTGGGTGGTCCTAAAAAGGACCGATTGTTAGAATTTGAAAGAATTAAGTAGATTTACCAGTTTTCTTTGGTAAAAGAACAGCTTGAATATTAGGCAATACACCACCTTGAGCGATAGTAACACCAGCAAGTAATTTGTTTAATTCTTCATCATTACGGATGGCCAACTGAAGATGTCGAGGAATAATTCTAGATTTCTTGTTATCACGGGCAGCATTTCCAGCTAACTCGAGAATTTCAGCAGCTAAATATTCCATAACGGCAGCTAAATATACTGGTGCACCAGCACCAACTCTTTTAGCGTAGTTACCTCTTCGTAAATGGCGATGGATACGACCTACAGGGAATTGTAAACCAGCTCTTGAAGATCTAGTCTTAGACTTAAGTCCCTTTGCTTTACCTCCTTTTCCTCGTCCAGACATGATGATAATTTGATATGGATAGAGCGTTTTAATTATAAGAATTGATTAAATTACCAATTTGGTAACCTTTATAGGCTTTAGCGTGGAATAGACTACCTCAACGCATTGTGATTGGTCAGCCAATAGAAAGAGAATAAATCAGCCAATCATTAATGAACTGTTAACTTGTTCTCTGTGTTTCATTTTATTGTAAATTATATATTTGTATAATTATTTAACCAATCAGCGATTTATTTACTTTTAATACCACACAAAATACTATATAAAGTGCTGATTTTCTAAAATAGTTATAAATCATCATTATTATTTTTCCATAATGGCACGTACTAAGCAAACTGCTCGTAAATCTACCGGAGGTAAAGCTCCTCGTAAACAATTGGCTACTAAAGCTGCTCGCAAGAGTGCTCCTGCTACTGGTGGAGTTAAGAAACCTCACAGATACAGACCTGGTACCGTTGCTCTTCGTGAAATCCGTCGTTACCAAAAATCTACTGAATTACTTATCCGTAAGTTGCCTTTCCAACGATTAGTTCGTGAAATCGCTCAAGATTTTAAAACTGATCTACGTTTCCAAAGTTCCGCTATCATGGCCCTTCAAGAAGCTAGCGAAGCCTATTTAGTAGGTCTCTTCGAAGATACTAACTTGTGTGCTATCCATGCTAAACGTGTTACTATTATGCCTAAAGATATTCAACTTGCCAGAAGAATTCGTGGTGAACGTGCTTAATTTTATCTTTTTTTCCTATACAAATCGGCCCTTTTCAGGGCCACCCAATTCTAACATTTTTATATTCTATATTATTAATTACTTTATATAATATTTATATTGCTTCTTTTATACCATAATGTCATTTATTTCCAGTCTTAATAAACATATTAATGATTATATTTTAAATATAATAATTATTTATATTAATATATTTATTTACTCATAAACAAATTATGATTATATATTGATTATTATACTTATTCACATGAATTTTAAGAAAATAGTATATATTTATGTAGTATGAGAAGGCAAGATAAATAATCTATTACGCTAACATATTTATCGATATATAGTACATATTGAATGCATACATATAGGCTGATTAGAACATGACAAATTAATTTCTCATTTAACAGGTGTTGACACGAAACCCCGTAGGCATAGCATAGATAGTGGACAGCGTCCCCTCCACTAGCTATGGTCATATCATACCTAGGTTATGTTTAGTAATAATATATTGGTAACAATTATTATTTAATTATAATCTTATTCAATACAGTTTATTTGCATATATATGCATATGAATGAAGAACACGTTGAAACTGGTTCTTACCAGATGGCAGGTGATTAAAAATAACTAGCATATTTTGTGCGGCAAATATTTTGAACATAAATAGAATACCCTAGCGATAAACAGCATCACTACTACATACACACATAACTGTTTTTCGTCACCCTTAAGAGATAATATTATATTATTAAAATAGTATACTATAACATGTTTATATTATATATTTATATTACTATTTATAGATAACTATATATATATATATATATATATATATATAATTAAATTTTAAATATAGAGAATTTAATTCGCTCCTATGTCTATGGGTCTAAATTCGCTCCTATGTCTATATACCCTAAATACAATTGATATTTTTTTTAATAAATTCTTTATGTGATTTTATAATTAAAATTATGAAGTTGTGAATATAAATTTTGTATTATACTTGGAATATAATATGTGATTCTTCATAATACACGTGTATTTTAAGATAATAGTATATATATATATATGTGTGTGTGTGTGTGTGTGTGTATATTATTGTATACAACGCATATTATGCATGTGTATAAGGGTAAATAATATATGTTGGCCCCAAACGTTGTATACTCACTAACTATCAACCTATATTTAATACATACTATATATTGGCGCCAAATGTAGTATTAGTACCATTATATAAGTGGAAATACATGAATATGTTATTTCTAAAATTTAAGGTGGTGAAAGTAAATAGTTTATTTGTATACCTAATCTATACATTATTGTTTAATATATTTAGATCACCATTATTAAATTAGATTTTATATAAGAAAAGGTATACCTATATGTAAGAAGTTGTAACGTGTTTTACATAGCACACAGTGAATTTAATTAAAAAAGTTGTAACTGGTTTCCTACTATACCAGATGGCTGGTGATTAAAAGTAGATACAACCTATTATTTATTAACTAAATAACTAGAATACCCTGATGGTAAACATCGTATCTACTGCATATACATATACCTTTACATTCGTCTTATATATAGTCACATATGTGACAAAGAGATTATATATATTATAGAAATAGTATATTATAGTATATGCGAGTAGCAATACATATAGATATTCATTTATTATAAACTAAACTAGTAATATAATAGTGACTTTATTGTATAGCGAAACTTAACTAATTATATTTAACCTTCATTTAATTATTTATTATTTATTTAGTTAATTATTAAATAATAGAAGATACATATAATGTGTATATATATATATATATATATATATATATATATGTTTGTGTGTATATAGAGACACTTTTATTTGAATTATATACATAATTAACGTTCTATTGCACTCGTCTTCATTAGTAAAACCCCTTATATATTTAATTATGTATTAAAATTATGTTTATAATATAAAATGTATATGTATTAAAAAGTTAATATATATATATACATATATATATATATATGTGTGTTGTCTTCATAACTGTATGCTCTATGAGTATTTTTAAGTATACAGTCATGTATAGTACTAGTGTGTAGTATACACTGTATTCTATACACTACATATTATATATAGCAGTGTACATATATATATATATATATATATATCAAATCCATCTAACAAAGGGCTTTGTCTATATGTATATATGTATCTATATAAAATCCATTTAACAAATGGATTTGTGTAATGTGTATATTTAGTCGCCTAACTTCATACATTCATATCCTTTGTGTAGGGTTACATCAAATAACCGACATTATTATTTGTTATATAACAGGCGTTAGAAGTAATTAGTATAGTTTGGCGCGAAACCACGTGAGGCTCTAGAGACAGCTCTCAGGGACTAATGTACTTTCACAGGGGACTTTCTATATATATAGAATATAAATATAAAACATTGATAGTTGTTCACTATATTCTAGAATACCACCGCCCCATGGCATATGCATATATTATATATTTGGTGGCAACATTCGAATCTCCTAATTATGTTCTTCTTATACGTGATAAAGAGATATATACACATATATATACTGGTGCCAAACTGTATGTGAAGTTGATAACATTGTCAACCACTTATATTATATTGAGTTACTACTAAATCAAAAGCAATAGCGTTAACGACATGATGTATAACTTATAATGCTAATTATTGTTACTGTTAGTTAACTTTATAAATAATAGTTACAAAACTAATTCATAATACACTAATATACCATTATACAATATTAAAAGTAAATAATCTATTGTTATATAATAACTTTATGATCAATGCATATATGTTACGAATATAGCTAGTATATATTATCGCCAAACTCCATGTGCTAATATATAACATATATAGGCTGATATAAATCACATATTTATAGTTTACAGTAAAATACAATTCTATTATTTAATTTAATATCACTGAATTAAATTAAGCGAACAATGAACTGTGTTTTCCTAACTGGTGCATTGTATCTCTGTATGGACAGTGTCCATTGTACACCCCTTAATTAATGTGTATAATAATATATGTCGATATACGTAAAATACTCGATAATTGATTGCTTTATATATAAAACCTACTATAGTAGGTTTTGAAAGTAAATAGTATATTTTCGCGCTAAACTGTATGCATATTATCACGATCTAGGTCATGGAGTTATGTTTATTATGTTGTCAGGGGTATACGTTATTAATAATAACTTATTATATATATATATATATTATTGTTTAATATAATCTAATTCACCAATGTTTATTTTTATTTATATGCATAACAAACAGCTACATTAGGTAACAAGTTGTAACGTGTATATCTACCTAACGTATTATACGATAACTGAAGCAATACACAATGCATGTAATTAGAACGAGTTCAAACTGGTTCTTACCAGATTATCTAGTGATTAAAAATAACTGGCATATTTTGGGCGGCAATCTATGCATATTTTGAATGCAAATAGAATACCCGTCGTGGCATTAAACACTGTTTCTAAACAGCATGATTACTATACATACTTGTAACAAAGCCTATGGGGTTTGCTTGTAACTACTACAAATACCTGTATAATATAGAGTGTATATTAGTCATTTATGTGACAAATAAATCATATTATATTATAGAAATAGTATACTACATATAGGAAGTATATAATAGGCCTAGTAAGTATATAATATAAATGAGCATACGCAACAAAATATACACTAATTTATTATACACCAAACTAGTAATACAATAATTGCTATATTTAATAATGTTAGAAATGTAACTAATTATATTTACTCGTAATTTAATATTTTATCATGTCAATAATTAATAATAATAATACATTTTCTATTTGTTCTTTATTTATGTATATACACAGTATACAGTATATATTATACATTGTACATTGTATAGTATATATCCCATATATATTATTATAGTGGTAATTTAGGGTCGGTAATTGAAGAATCTCATATATAATCATAGTAATATATATATATATATAGATACGATTATTTGAATTATATACATAAATGGAATATATACAATACACAGAGTTCACGCTCCACTGCACTCGTAGTAATTAATTAGTCATTTTATATTAGCGAATCTAGAATTAATTATAGTGTATTGTACAATTTGTAGTGTATTGTTAATTCTAGATTTGCTAATATAAAATGACTAATTAATTACTACGAGTGCAGTGGAGCGTGAACTATTTGTATTGTCTATATTCCATTTATGTATATAATAATAATGTTATATATAACAACATAAGGATAAATTGTAAAATACCAGAATATATTATAATAACAAAACAGTATATAACATAATTGCATAACTGTAATATATCTACATATATATTATTATATACATTGCTATATAATATACATGAAATAAAAATAAATCATATATCAGATATATAGAAAACATATAATATATAGAATAAATCAAGACAGATATTACCGGGAAAAAAAATATTAAAAGAAAATTTTTTTAAATAAAAAATAGATAGTATATTTTTCAGTATAAATATTATAATACATGCAACCTAAAAAAGCGATTATATTATTTAATTAAAGAAAGAAATATTAAAATGTTATAAATACTACTATAAATCCTATTGATATATATATAGTTATATACAAATAAAAATACATATACTTAATCATTATGATAATGTTAAAATATATTAGGATTATTTTTTAAATTTGTAAAATATATATTATTAGTCAATTAGATGTAAATGATAATAAAGTATAATAAAAGTATTTGTATATATATACAATATAATATAATAATTTTGTTTTAATTTGTAAAATTTAACATTAGACTAATAATTAGTCAATAAAATAAAATTATATCATTAGTCTTTGTATAAACTTATAAAATATTTTTTATAGTTTTTATTAAATTTATTTGGATTATTATTGTATTTCAGATTTAAGTTTAGGTTATTCCAAAATGTTGGTCCAAACAATGTATATATATATATAATTGTACGGATTGATATTATTGGTTAGTTTGTTATTAGGTAAACTGAAGTAAATACTATCTTTTGAAACATATATTATATATAATTATATATACTTTTAATATCTTATAAAATAAAAAAAATCTGTAGAAAGTAAATTTATAAGATGTATATTGTTATAACGTATTAAGATATCATATCATTTTTGCAAACATCTTTAAATTAACATGAATACTATATTGTATTAGTTTGAAAAATAAATTATATCATATTGTAATCAATTTGTTATTATTCAATAATTGTATTGCTGAAAGAATATATCATATTAAATATGAATAAAATTATACTATGGTAAAATATCTATTATATAAAATATATATCTATTATCTACTGTTAAGCATTATCTAACGTTAATATAATCTTTATGTTATGGTGATGTAGATTAATTATATATAATATATATTAATTATAATAATGAAACTATTTTTAATATATTTATATCAAGAATATGATATACTATAATTATTTTCATTATAATAGTATAATAAACTTATTTAAAATTGGGTGGCCCTAAAAAGGGCCGATTGTTGTAGATGGTGAGATTAAGAAATTATTTAGAACTGGTGTATTTAGTAACGGCTTTTGTACCTTCACTTACGGCATGTTTAGCTAATTCTCCTGGGAGTAAAAGACGAACAGCGGTTTGAATTTCACGACTTGAAATAGTCGATTTTTTGTTGTACTTTGTCAAACGAGAAGCTTCGTTAGCAATACGTTCGAATAAGTCATTGACAAAAGAATTCATAATGCTCATAGCTTTGCTTGAAACTCCAGTGTCGGGGTGTACTTGTTTCAAGACCTTGTAAATGTATATACCGTAGGACTCCTTCCTCTTCTTATGACGTTTCTTATCTCCAGTTTTAGTAGTCTTGGTAGACTTCTGGACAGTTTTCTTGGAACCTTTAGCAGCTGAAGGGAACACCATGTTGAAATAATACTAATGTATGAATTGAATGATTCGTGTCTCGACTTATATTTACTTTAACGTGGAATGAATAACCAATAGGCTTCAAGTACAAAAGGGACTATATCGCGTATTTATACAATTTTAACGGTAATTCAACCGATGCACAAAGGAACAAAGGAATTCTGAAATGGAGCATTAGTCATCGTGTAGTAATACAAACCGATTTGTATTCTTAACAAAGAATTATACAAACTAATAGTATTTCATAAACTACCGTTTAATGATATATAAATCGTAGAATAAAATAATACAATCATTACTACTTACCTATACTTGCTATTAACATGTCTGGACGAGGAAAAGGTGGAAAAGGATTAGGAAAGGGAGGTGCCAAGCGTCATCGAAAAGTACTTCGTGATAACATCCAAGGTATCACTAAACCTGCTATCAGACGTTTAGCACGCAGAGGAGGTGTGAAACGTATCTCGGGACTGATTTACGAAGAAACTCGTGGAGTTCTCAAGGTATTCTTAGAGAATGTTATCCGTGATGCCGTTACCTATACTGAACATGCCAAACGTAAGACCGTTACTGCTATGGACGTTGTTTACGCTTTGAAACGCCAAGGTCGTACCCTTTACGGATTCGGCGGTTAAAACTTGAACTTCAATATTACTTATTAAACAATCGGCCCTTTTTAGGGCCACCCAAACTTATACGAGTATATTAATTCAATTTGAATAAGTAACGATTTATAATTACTCTTGCATCACTATTAATATAAAACCAGATCTATATACAATATAATATTGTTATATAAGAATACATTAATTTTATAAAATATTGGCTTACTTTATAATGTATATATGTTGTACAATTTTATTTATAATATAATTTTTAAATATATATTAGTACTCTGAATCTATAGATAGTGTTATTTTATAATGTTTTATTATTTATTTTATAATCTACATTTAATATCAATCCGCTGGTATAATCTATTTAATCCACACAGTTAATTAAATCTAATTAACAATTATAATGATAATATTTATTAAATATACAGATTATTTAAAATACCATCTAGATGACATTTCTGAAAATTAGTAATAATATTATTTAAATTGTATTCACTATAGTGAAGAAAATATATATATAGAACGATTTTAAAATCAATATTCTTGTTATAACTACTAGTAACATATATGTTATAAATAATAGATACATTATATCAACTAATTTATTTTTATTATAAATTAGTATATTATTTAAAATAATTATTTTTGGCACTGGTATATTATCAGAATATTATAGTCATTCCGCATCAGTAATTGAAGATATATATATATATATATATATACATTCATTTGTATTCTATACATAAATAGCGTTGATACAAGACAAATACGTCACGCTTTAGTGCACTCGTAGTAATTAACTAGTAAGTTTATATTATCAGAGCCGTAGGCAGTACGGCGTACGTATATAATATAACTAGGATGTTTTGATATTACAAATAACCAACAGCTTTGGTTTGTATTCACAATGAAAGAAATGCAAATTAGATAATTACATGCGAAACTTATATTATACAATAATTAATATTGCTTATTTTACTCCATATGTAATTTAGTTAAATATTAATAGTATTACTATTATATAATTTACTATCATTAAGGTATATACTAATACTATAGTATTTATAACAATGTTAATATTTATATTAAAAAAAAAATATAGTACATATTTATTTATATATAATAAATACTATATATAAATGTACTTGTATATGAAATTGTAGTTTTGTTTAATTAATATTAATATTTTTAATTATTAATCATTATTAATTAATATTATTTATATGAAGTAGGATATTGTTTCCATATTGATTATAATAATTATCATACTGTAAATATAATTATTAATATTCATAAAAAAAATACGTGTATATATTGAAATATAATAGTATATAATACTATTTATTTATTGAATCACACATATCATAATATCTTATATATATATGTATTAAAAGTAAATAATCTATAGATTATATATTTTTTTAAATATATTTTAAATTGTTAGGTGAACATAAATAGTATAGTTTAACGCCAAACTCCATATGCTAATATAACCTATAGGTATATATATATATATAGGCTGATATAAAATTATATATTTATAGTCCACAGTCAAATACAAACCTATGTATAAAAATAAACGATCATATATTTGTCTATGGGTATATAGGTATATGTTCATATAAATATAAATACACAACAATTACATTGTTTAAATGTAGGTTTTGAAAGTAAATAGTATTTTTCGCTCCAAACTGTATGCATATCACGACCTAGGTCATGGAATAGGAAAATATACTATAAATGAGTATACCAATATATATATATATATATATATATATATATTAATTTATTATATACCAAACTAGTAATATAATAACGGCTACATTAATATTGTGAGAAAATTAACTAATTATATTTACTATGAATTTGATAAATTACCACGTGGATAATATATATACTATTTATACTTTATTATAACTTTATTTATATAGGTAGGTATATTTATATAACTACCTATGTATATTATACATTGTATAGTATCGTATTATCATAGTATAGTAGTCATATAATGCTGGATATTTGGATATAATTTCACCTATAGTATCTTAGTAAATACATAGTGTACTTATATATATATATATAGATTGGTTATTTAAATTATATTTATAAATAGAATTGTGAAAATACAAAGGAAATGATGAACTTCATATAAATAAACCGTATTCATATACTATATATATATATATATATATATATATATATATATAGGATGTTATGATATTATAGATAATATAATGTATTTGTTTGTATTTATATTCGAGTAATTATTAGTTAGTAATTCATATTTAGCATGTCAAATATTTGATAAATTATATAATTTATCGTTAAAACAATATAATGATATATACGGATTATTCTTTATAATAGCTTTTTACAACTCATTGATTCCAAATAATCAAATGCAAATATTTTGAAATAATATACACCTTAAGGTAAATAAAACAATATACATGCATATAGAAATAATGAATAGAAAGGAAACGTATAGCTTTATACAATGAATATTATGGCATGCATTTTATCTATAGATCTATAGTTTACCAAGGTTAAATATAAATCTAGATATTCTCTTTAGTTCTATGTATATCATCGATATAAAGCATAGATTTAGATATTCTCTTTAGTTCTATGTATATCATCGATATAAAGCATAGATTTAGAGTATTAGTGGTACTCTAAATCTATGATATTAAACATAGATTTGTATTTTACTTAAACTATAAATCGTAATTTAGGTAAAATATAAATCTATAGATATAAAAAAAGATTTATTTACATCGATGTATCATATCGGTCTCTATCGGTAGATAAATGCACTTCTTAGTTGAACTCTGGGTTGAACTTAGTAAACAAATATGTTTATATTTCTTAATTTACAGTTTTTTTATTTAAATATATTATATATAAATGTATTAATTATATAGTTATTTGACAACCTTATCATAACAATTTTATAAATATTTATATTATGAATAGACTGGTTAGTGTTATATCATGTAACAATAATTTATAATCCCTACAATAGATACAATTATCTAATTTTTAATTAAATTTATTGTAAAGAAATAAATCATAAACAAATATTAATTATTAATTATTAATTTAATACATCATGTATTACATGCTTTAGTATAAATTATTGATTCAATATAATTATTTTAATTATTATTTATATATTTACAATTTTAGATGGTATTAATTTGAAATTAAAATGAAATTATTAGTATTGCAATAATATTTACTATTTCAAATCCCATTTGAAATGGGCATTATAATAATAATGATTATTATAATTAATAAATATTATCATAATCATCTTAATAATTATGATACTTATGATAATATTTATTAATATTATAGTCAGTTTCTTTGTATGAGTATGATTTGTTTTATATTGGTGATATTTTAATAATATTGATATTATTGAAATAAAATCTTATTAAATTATTTCGATCATTTATACAAGTAAACTATCGAGTCCCTTATTAACGACGCGATATTAATATTGAGTCCCTTTTATAATTAATGAAGAACCTAATGATTCAATATTCTTCGTTATCCAATTTATTTATGTTAATATAAAGTCTCTGGGTGAAGACGATAACAATAATACACAATATCTAAGAGAATCAATATCTTTGGTATATTGTCGTTCATGTCTTCTCCCATATTAATTAAATAAAGTGAATAAATAAATGCATATAAATAACTGGGAAATTAATAACATTTTAATTTCCCTATTTATAATAATTAATATATGTGGGATGTGATTTTAAATCTAATTCCATAGTGTACCAGATACGCCATACCTAAGAGTATTATCACGTAGCAGGTACGTCGTCGTACCTTTCCTAATTAAATAAATTACATGTATATAGAATCGCGTCCCTTATAATAAACTCAATGCTTATATATGATCCAAATCTATCATTAATATTGTAGTTTTTTCAAGTTTTTATTTAAAAAAAAGTTATAATCATAAATTTGGAAAAAAATGCTTACTATTTTTTACATATTATATATTACTTATTAAAAATTAATTTATTTAAATTTTAATAAATTATCATTAAATACATTTATATTATACATTTATATTATAAATTGGAGTTTGCATATTACGACCATATTAAATTATAATACAATTTATTTAGAATTGTTTATAAACTAGAAAATAAAAAATAAAAACCCAGATATTTCTAATTATATGTAGTAAGGCCGGAATGCCTCTTTGTCGTTTTGTATTAAACAAAACGTGAATTGCTTTTACAACTTTATTAAACCAAAAACCTAAAGAAATAGTAATAATAATAATACATGTAGTTTACATTAATGACATGAACCTTACCGTGTATATGTGGTTCGAATAATGCAGTACATATAGCGTATACAATTTGAATGTTACAATTAGAATATAACTATACCTATACGTTACTATCAGAATATCAACTGAATGATGTCGCTGCACTAAACATTCTATGTTATAGGTGCACGACGCTAATTGGTTGATTCTACGTGACGCACTGATGCGTGATACGCCACGCTATATCGACAGATTAGTGCATTGTATGCATATTCGCTGGGTCTTATATATTGCGTAATATCACTATATAACATCCACCCAACCCCTGAAGAAAAATTTGCCCTCAAATTTTCAAACATTACCAACAACTAACTTTATATTTTCCCTATTCTCTACTCTAGTATTATCACCATATATAATCTTATATGCCGATGTCCCCTTTACCCTTCCTTCAACTTTCCACAATTCATCTCCCCAATAATTTTCTAGTTTCCTTCTCCCTAATACTCTATTTTTTATACGTACTACACTACCTTCCTCTAGTATATCCTCCCTTTCAATATATAATTTCCTATTTTCCTCTTCCACTACCTTAGCATCCATAATCTTTTTATTCATTTTCAATACCCTATTTTTTGTATCTACAAGCCATTCTCCTTCCAATTTATTTGCCATGCCACTTAACTTCCTATCTATCGGTAACCTCTCTTCTCGTCCAAACATCAACTGAAATGGGGAATAGCCAGTCGTCGTATGTTTCGTTATATTATAATAGTAAACTACCCTTTGCAAATGTTTTGGCCATTTTCTTTTTTCTTCTACACTGAGTACTCTTAGCAGACTTATTATCGTCCTATTCATCCTCTCACATTGCCCATTACCCTTGGGGTGATATGGACTCGATCTACTTTGTTTTATACCAAATAAATTACAAACTTCCTTCACCAAACCTGCCTGGAAATTACGTCCTTGATCGGTATGTATTCGTTCTGGTATTCCATAATCATATACCCATTCATTTAATAAAATCTTTGCTACGGTTTCAGCACTCTGATCTCGTGTTGGAACTGCTCTTACAAACTTGGTATATGCATCAGTCATTACTAATACATTTTCTCGATTATCTGTAGATTTATCTAAAGTTACGAAATCTAAAAATAGAAGTTCTAATGGTCTACTAGCCCCTATACTACCTAATCTTATTATCGGTTTTCTTACTATTCCCTTGGACCTACTACATACCTCGCATTCATTGACATACTTTCTTACATCTTCATATTTACCTTTCCAGGTATACCAAAGATTAACCCTCGCCATGGATCTCTCAATTCCCTGATGTCCATTATTATCATGTATCCCTTCTAATACTTCCTTAATCAATGACCTCGGTAAAACTAAAATGTCATCTCCCTCCTTTCTATTCTTATATAATATTCCACCCTCTAACTTATATCTCTCTACTTTCTCCCCTTTCTCTAATAACTCTATAATACTTAGTAACCCGCTTTCCTGCATCTGTTTCTCCCTTAATGACTCTCTATCCATTTGACCTATTATTTCAATTTCATTCACAACCCCATCTCCTCCTACCTCTACATGTCTCACATCCAAATCTTCCTCATACATATTATTACTATCCTCTACCTCTGAATTACTATCCTGTTTTCTTGATAAGGCATCTGCTACAATATTTTGTTTTCCTGCTCTATATTTAAATGTAAGTTCAAATGGTGCTAATCTACCTATCCACCTCTGTTCTAAAGCCGAAAGATCCTTCTTATTTAATATGCAAGCAACTGCGCTATTATCAGTAATCACCTGACATTTAGATCCTAATAAGTAGTGTCTAAACTTATCTGATATAGCCCATACTACTGCTAAAAATTCTAACTTTTTAGCTGAATAATTCGCCTCATTTCTCTCTCCCTTATTCAGTGATTTACTAGCATACGCTATTACTACCCTTTTTCCATCTATTTCTTGGCTTAATACTGCCCCTAGCCCTCTATCCGATGCATCTGTCTCTACTGTAAATGGTCTATCATACTTTGCTATTCCTAATATTGGTGCACTCACTAATTTTTCCTTCAGTGCTTCCATCGCCTGGTCACATTCCTTATTCCACCCTATCAATACTTTTTTACTCCTAAACCTACTTACTCTCTTTTCACCTACACTCTTATCTATTCTATTCAACTCGTTTAGTGGAGATACAATTTTAGCAAATCCTTTGATAAACCGTCTATAATATGAACATACTCCTAAGAATGATCTTAATTCCTTTAAATTTGTAGGTTTCTCCCACTCCACTATTGCTTTAGTTTTCTCCTTAATAGTACTTATACCCTTATTCGATATATTATAACCTAAAAAAACTACTTGTTCTATACAAAATTTACACTTCTTAATATTAAGTTTTAATCCAGCGCCCTCTAGCTTACCCAATACTAGTTTTAAATGTTCTATATGCGATTCTACTGTTGGTGAGAAAACTAACACATCATCTAAATAGCATACAACTGACTCAAACATTTCATCCCTAAATAAATTACTCATCATTCTTTGAAATGTTGCAGGTGCATTTATTAGTCCAAATGGCATACGTGTAAACTCATATAATCCCCACGGGGAACTAAAAGCTGTTTTATGTTGATCTGATTTATCAACTCTAATTTGATTATATGCTGATTTAAGGTCTATACATGAAAAATATTTCGCACTACCTAATGCCTCTAATGAATCATCAATACGAGGTATTGGATACGCGTCCTTAATGGTTTTTTTATTTAGTTTTCTATAATCGACACATAATCTAATCTCTCCACTACTTTTTCTAACTATTACTAATGGACTCACAAATTCACTACTAGATTTCACTACTACCCCTTCCTCTATCCACTCATCTATCTGTTTTTTTACATCTCCAATTAATGATTTTATTATTCTCCTATACGGTTGTGCAACTGGTATTTCGTCTATCGTTCTAATACTATGTGTTCCTACTGCTAAACCTATACTATTACCCTTTACATGAAATATACTCTTATATTCAGTTATTAATTGCTCTACTTGTTTTCTAAAACCTCCTTTTAACCCTATATATGCTACATCTAGTGAATTACTCTCTACCCTATTTACTTTCCTAATTATAATCTCCTTTAATTTTGTTTCTTTATCCCCTAACCATACATATTCAAATTTCTCCAATATATTCATTCCAATTATACATAGACTATCTATCTGAGTAACTACAAATATCACATCCTTACATTTCTTATTCCACATAAATGCGTCTACTTGTACCACTCCCATCGTTATTAATTTACTACCATTTGCTGTCCTCAAATTACTCAACCGTTTATCCTCTATCAAATTTAGACCCCACTTCCTAACTAAACTTATAGGAATTATCGATACTTGACTACCTGTATCTACGATAAAATTGCTACTTCTACCCTCTATGCTACATAATACTACTGGACACTTACTCATACAGGACATTTCAACACTATATATGCCTCCCCAGTCCCTGTTTACTGTGGAGGATACCCGTTTCCCGATCCCCTAATTCTACACCATCTTGCTGAATGGCCTACTCTCCCACAGTTATAACACCTCTGTACTCTACTCCCACTATTACTATTTGTGCAAACCCTGCTCTATAACGCTCTACTTCTCTCCTTAGATCTAACACTTCCTGTCTTAATTTATCACTCTCACTCTCTATTCTATAAAACTCCCCTGATGTGTTTACTTCTGCCCCTACTCCAATTATATTCACAAACTTCTGTGCCTCTACTCTTAACTCTGTAAACCCAGCATCCTTACTAGAATTTGATAAAAGGTGATATCTTACCTTTTCATCTATTAAATTACTTCTAAATACTTCTGCCATTAAATCCTTCCACCCATCTACTTCCTTAACCCTCATTCCCAATCTAAACAACTCATCCGAAAATTCCATTATACATTCTCCTACCCTCTGTTTCCTCCCTACTAACTCCCTTAATCTTTCCCCTTTAGACCCACACGACCCATCCCTATCTCTCAGTACTTTAAATATTTTGTCTATACACGTGACAACCTCTATTTGTGACCATAATTTTAGTTTTGCCCCCCCTTGTATATGGTATAGTATATACCCGGCTGCCTCATCTCCTTTCATACCTCTTAGCCTAACGCACTCTTCCGCCCTCATAATCCACCCCTCTACATCACTCTCATCTATATAATTATCCAACTTAACATAATTAGTATCTCGTTTGGGAGGTCTACCCAAGGGTTTGGTGGATTCATCAGTCATGATAAGAAAAAAATATTTATAATTAAATTAAAGATAAAAAAATGTAGCCCAGCAAATAATATAATACAACGCACTAACCCGTTCGACGTCTTCAATTTCTCCCTCCAGTCGACAGCTCCAGTCGTTAGACACGTGGCCTTTTCTTCTGCTTCCGGGTACCGAGTGTACTTCCTGGTTTCACAGCCCTCCGTTGGCGAATATACACGGTTAATTGGAGTTTAAAAGCAGGATACCGCTGTCACCAATGTAGTAAGGCCGGAATGCCTCTTTGTCGTTTTGTATTAAACAAAACGTGAATTGCTTTTACAACTTTATTAAACCAAAAACCTAAAGAAATAGTAATAATAATAATACATGTAGTTTACATTAATGACATGAACCTTACCGTGTATATGTGGTTCGAATAATGCAGTACATATAGCGTATACAATTTGAATGTTACAATTAGAATATAACTATACCTATACGTTACTATCAGAATATCAACTGAATGATGTCGCTGCACTAAACATTCTATGTTATAGGTGCACGACGCTAATTGGTTGATTCTACGTGACGCACTGATGCGTGATACGCCACGCTATATCGACAGATTAGTGCATTGTATGCATATTCGCTGGGTCTTATATATTGCGTAATATCACTATATAACATATATAAATAAATAAATATATAATAATGTAATGAACATTTAATATATAATATAAATTTATATTCATAATATTAATTATTATAGAAATTAAAATTAAAAAATTGTTGAAGAGCTGTTTTATTTAGAATATAGTGTAAAACTGGAATGCATATTCAAAATAATTTGGTACGATGTGTATTTTGTTAGAAAGGCGCACTCACTTAAGTAAATAAAAATATATATATATATATATATATATATATATATGTACATATTATAGTCATCGATATAAAGAAAGTTCTTTATATCGATGATTATAGTATGTAATATCTACATATGATAGTTAGTAAAATAAATCTATATAAAAAGTTTGCATTAAAAGTTTAACTTATAATGTTTTATCAATGATAATTTATCATATATATTAATTAATACAGAGAAATTCACAATATACTCAATTTTACTAACCAGTTACAGTAACTCACAGTCTAAATATAACTTAACTATATTTACTTCAATGAGCGTACATATATGAAGATGCATTCACCTAGTTAATTGAATATATGCGTCAGGTGTTCACTGCTATGTTGAGATTACTATTTAAATTGTCTACATTCAATAGCATGTCCTCTCATAGATATCCAACTCACTGGTCTATATTTATATTATATTATAATTCCATGTGCCTGTTCGTTAATCCTGTATTTAACGTATTAAAAACCAATTCATTAAATATTAAGTTAATAACTTTTCTAAATAAATATAATAATTAAACTGTTTATCTACTGCATACACACACCTTTATATTCATCAGCTTTTTAGATATATTAATTAATATGATAAAACTTATCAAAATCATCTTCTATGCATGTTTTTTTATAATGAGATCTGATTAAATAATTGTAAATTGATACAGTTTATTAATATTTCTCATTAATCAAAATTGAAATAACTATTTAATTTATCACTACTTAAATAGGTGTGAAATATTATGAATTATTATTGTTCTATAGTTTATATAATGTAATATAATTATAATTATATCTATATTATTTAATTTATTTAAAAGTAATGTTAAGATTTTATTTCTCAATATATCGACATTGAAATTTAAGGCGACAGATCTTTTAATCATTAATATTTCACTAACAAAACAGGACATTTTGAGAAGACTAAAGATAAACTTCACTTCATCCGAGGGGAGATTTCTTCATCATATCTGTACGATAACAGTTCATAAGGTAGTAATGGTGTCGCAGGTTCCGATACTGAACTCCGAAACATCCAAAACTTATATGCCTGTACCTACACATATGTCTACACCTACCCCTATACCTCTACTCCTACCCCTTTCCCTACATCTACCCCTATGCCTACCTCACATACAGGTACGAGAACACGTCATTCAATGAGACAACACTCCTCCACAAACAGGTAATCCATCTTGATGAAACCATGGTACTGTGGGCGCCTGACTTCGCATATACTATCTGCATGCAGTGCAGTGTCTCATTCCAGAAGCTTCTACAGAAGTTAAGACATCACTGTAGACTGTGTGGTTGTGATATCTGGCATAGCTGCTAGAGCTTCTTACCTCTAACTAATGCCCGTTAGTAACACTAACCATTACCACCCTAATACAACCAGGCCCACTTTAGTGCAACAAACCCACATAGTACCACCATAACCACTAGTACATAACCACTAATATCTCATTAGTATCAAAAATTCTCTTTATACCACCACTAACACCTATTAGTACCACCAGACTGATATTAAAAATATAAACCCACATCCCTTAGTATAATCAATAACCAGCACACCTTAGTACAACCTCTGTCTCTTCTTACTAGATATGTAAATGAGCCTAGTTTTTTTTTATATGAACTGAGACTTGTAATTGTAATGCTGAATCCAGGCTTATATTTTTGTTTAAAAAAGACCCTGAGTCAAGTTGAGACTATTACATCTACAAATTTGAGATTATTTCTATATTTTCTATATCCATTTCACAATATATTATATTATATTATATTTTAATAATTAAACTCATTTATTATCATATAATAATATGTAATATAAATATTTATTTAAATGATTTTCATTTATTTAAGCAATACATTTGATCACTGAGGATAATATGGGACTGATAATAGATAAATATATGTTATCAAGGCTAATTTGATGCATTTTGATACTGAGAATATATGAATATTTTTATTCTTGTTTAACTGAACCTTCTTTCCCTTTTGTAAACTATAGTTATATAATTTCAAAAACTTGCAGGACATCGAATCTTAGAAATAATAGACTCAAATTTATAAAAAATAGTCAATACTTAAAATATTCTGTTTCTAATCTATCTTATACTAAAATATAAGGCTTAGAAACCTGTAAATCCATTGGAAACCTTTAAAATTATAGAAAAAATGTAAACCTAAGTTAAAATTTATCATCAGATTAATATATGACTGATGTTTAAATGAATAATAAATAAATCTATATATGAAATATAGTATGTATTTACATAAAGCTAATTCAACTATGAAATAATTCCTTAGACCTAATAGATTTTACTTATATGCAATATCTACAGTTTTTAAAGACAATTTAAAACACCCATACACACTAATACACACACACATATATACACATACACATTCACATAGTAAGATAATCTACCAGCTGAGAACACCCGTGTTGTCTGATAAACTCATGCGGTCCATTGTCGTCATGGCAACTAACTAAATACAAAGTTAGTGCGCACACTTGGGGTTGGTAGCGGGAAGATAAGTATAAGACAAACACGTGATCCACTCATGTATTCTTATATAATAATTTGACGTTAAATTTAGTTTAAATGATTTTAGGAGTATATCGGTATTGTATTCTACTAAATAGTTATATAGATAGATATATAGTTTATTGAGTGTTGACACACAAAATGACATAAAACAATAATTTAATGATAAATAATAAATTACAATAAGAATGATGGTTTATACACGGCCCATTATATTTGTAGATATTGACATATATGAGAAATAAGTGTGTTTATTACTCTATAAAGTATAAGATTTACTTGTAAACTAACAACTTTACATAATATAGATGAACCATCGATCATAACTTCTATACTGTATATTAGTAATACATTATATTCTGAAAACATCACATCATCTATTGACACACATAATATATAGGTCACATGGACATTTTCAAGAACATGATGACACAGAATACACTGAAAGAGAAGATAGTTAGTTTTACCCATATTACACTACCCATTATAATACTTAGTATTTACCACTAGTACAATATCTTTAAACTTAAGGTGATGTATGTGTAGAAATTTAGCAATTTTTATATTAAATTTTATTGTCTGATATTTTTTATATGAATTCAGATTCAATTATATGTCTTTTCATATACTTGTCATTATAGAACTATTATATGTATTGAGTCACTTTTTTTTGTATAGTCTACACATTATATAATACAACAGTATTACAATAGGACATTCATAAAATATATATCATTATATATATTTATACATATATATTTTTTTTTTAAATTATTATTTATAAATCAACTTATGAAACAATTTGAAATATTATTTTTTATAATATTCTATTGTTAGTTAAATATATATATATATATTAGTAAAATATATTTTCCATAAAGCAATATAAAATATAAAATAGATTTTCCTGTAGAGCAACGAATGCATACAAACCTAGAGTGAAAATATTGATCATTGAGTAATATGCATTTGAAATTTCATAGCATAATATTTGTAATAATTATTTCTTATCTTTTATAAACTTATTTATTATCTATCACATTACATTTATAAATGACTATAATGATGTGTATAATATATAATAGTATCTATATAATAATGTACCATAATAAATATTACTATATTCATATTATATAAAAATGTATAAATTAAAAATATTTCTACTTTTTTAAATATGGTAGGGTCATAAAAACTTGTTTTTATGTGATTTATATATTGTTTTTGAATGCAAATGTTTCATATACACTAAATTACATACGTAAATGATATTTTAATGGAATAATATTTTTTTTTGTTTTTTTATGATATTTAACCACTTTATGCAATTTTTACCAATTTATGCACTGCGACAGGGCCTTAAGGGTAGGCGCTGGAGTTCATCTACACCATGCTATTTATAGCTCCACCGAAAATGCTATTGATAACAAATTAATAAAGATAATTACATAATTTTCATAAATACAATTAATTTAAAAGAATGAAAAAAAATAGTTTAAAAACTATGAATATTTTTTATTATAAATATATTATACTAATCATGATTTATTTGTAAATATAAACTATTAAATAGAATAATGATATACAAATAGGCAGTCATATATATTATACATTTACAGTAACAATTTCAGATACAAATAATATAAATTAAAAAAGTAGTAGGCATTTGTGGTTACTAAGTGAAAAAGAAAAAACTTGGAGAAAATGACATTCAAAGTTTTTACATAAATAATCATAGATAATATGTACAAATATGTAACTATATAAAATATACAATATAAAAACAAATATATAACACGTGATTTGTTTATTTATTTAATGCTATTTAATCTATGCTAAAATAAATCTAGAAATTTTTAAATTAAACGATTATTCTAATAAATCGTAATATAAGATTACATATTACAAGTATTTACATAAATACAAAATATATTTATAAATATATTACTCCTAAAACACTTTATATTGATAGAAATACTCAAAAATATTTTAGGATATTATAAATAAAATACAGAACTTGTAAAATACATAATAAAAAAATATTGTAAAAATTAAATTATTTAACACATTTTAACTCCAGCGCCAACGTAACCTTGCCGGCGTTTACATGTAAAAGATAGGGGAAAATAGCTATTTTTTAACAGGCTATGTCTTTTCTATTTATTAGTATTTTGTCTAAATTTTTTTTAATTATCTAGAAAACATTCATCTATAGTTATATAGATACATCATAAAATAATAAATGTATTATTAATTAAAGAAAAGTTAATTATAATATTAAAATTATTTTAAAATAAATTTATTACCATTTTTTATTATTATTTTTCAAATAATTATATTAATAGATTATATTTACGTTAGCTTACATACCTATATAATAATAACCATATATCAGGTATATACTCAGAAAAGTCATATACTCATCCCAGTTATGTTCCTTTCCCCACTAATCCGTTGACACCATGTCCGGAACTAAATAACCAGACCTCACCAACTATAACACTGCGTCTATCTAATTGTAACGCACCGCTCGTCTTATAGACTCGTAGCCATTTGATTTACAAATGGATATTATATGTCTAGACATATCCATATATTCATATATATATATATATATATATATATATATATTGTTAAATTGAGTGGAGAGATTTTTTTCTATATTATTGTATCGAAATTATAAATATTGTTAATATAATATGTATTGTGTATAATATAGTATATATTGAATACAATATAAATAGCGGATACAAATGAACCCCTCAATACAATACAAATATGATTACAATTGAGCATGATACCAGCGTATCTATGTTTCAACTGTAACACTTCATTTATTTCTACTCCCAAACCAGCATTAGCTATATTTCTTATAATTGTATAATCTATTTCTCAATCAACTACGATGAATTTTCTTAATTGATTTAACATTATGATTATAGAACACGTTACATAATATATTACATAAGATATTACTTAAGGTATTACATCAGTGATTACATGGTATTATAACTTCATACATGGTAATATTCACAGAAAAAGAACGACTAGAATACGTTGCAGGAGATTGAATATCTAAATCTGGTGAAGAGGCTATACGTTCAGCGCGGTGACAACTCTTTCACTGTTATAGGTGTAAGCGATACCAGCGGAACCAGGCTACCTAGTAAGGCTGGTGTGGAGCACAGACGAACTGCTGATGGGTCTGACTCCACTACCATCATCGTAACATTAGCTACAATAAGTGTTGGTACATCATCACATCGAGGTAGTGAATGTTAGACTAGATAGTAACGTATACCCAGGCTGTGGCACATTATAAACTTAATACTATGTTATTAGCGCATTATACGATAGCGTAGCATTACTCTAATTCATCGGGCGGAGTGAAACAAGTGAAATTTCAAAAAATATTAAAAAAAATCACATTTCCAAACCAATAAGTAAGATTTATTATAATATTTAGCTAAAGAGGTGTTCACGCGAGCAAACCATTGTGTAAGAATTCCGCAATCGCAAAAATATGTATTTTTATAAGACGCTTACAAAATATTCTAATTATAATATGTATACACTTGGTGAGGAAAACACATGCACGAGTATACAGATGAGAATATATGCATACAAAATGACATTCACATGTGAATCAATGTATAGCCTCTTTAAAAGATAATAACAAATATTAACATGTTTAATTGGAATTTATATTCGTTTCTCAGTTTTATCGATTAAATATAATTTTATCTAACATAACTCAATTTTGAAATACATTTTATATAAATATAAATATTCTAAATATTATTAACTAAGCATAACAAATTAGGAATAAATTATATGATAAACTTTATCTTAAAGCCTATATTTTATATCATAAGATCATATATTATATATGATATTATTATATTTAACATATAAGTTTATATAGCTATTTAAATTTAAATAAGTTATATTATTATAAATATAAATATAAGTTTAAAATTATTTTATATTTTTGCAAAGTTTATATATTATAAATCATATATAATATAGGTGTTTTAATATAGAATTTTAATATTAATATATAATATAGAATTTTCAGATTTTGCACTCATTTGAAGGTTTCGAATAGTAAATAAATACACTTCGAAGGTTTCAAATAGTATTATTTTTATTAAATTAAGTATTCGAAGGTTTCGAATAGTAAATAAATACACTTTGAAGGTTTTAAATAGTATTATATGTATTAAATTAAGTATTCAAAGTTTTCAAATAGTTAATTTATTCATTTCTAAGGGGTAAAATAGTAAATAAATACACTTAAAAGGTTTTAAATAGTATTATTTATATTAAACCAAGTATTCAAAGTTTTCAAATAGTTAATTTATTCATTTCTAAGGGTTAAAATAGTAAATAGATATACTTCGAAGGTTTCAAATAGTATTATTTGTATTAAATTAAGTATACAAAGTTTTCTAATAGTTAAATTATTCATTTCGAATATTTAAAATAGTAAATAATTACACTTAAAAGGTTTTAAATAGTATTATTTATATTAAACCAAGTATTCAAAGTTTTCAAATAGTTAATTTATTTATTTCTAATTGTTAAAATAGTAAATAGATATACTTTGAAGGTTTCAAATAGTATTATTTGTATTAAATTAAGTATACAAAGTTTTCTAATAGTTAAATTATTCATTTTAAAGGTTTAAAATAGTAAATAAATACACTTTGAAGGTTTCAAAAAGTAAATATATTTAAAAAGGGTTATGAATTTTGATTAATGATTATAATTATAATCATTGAAAATATCAATAAGTCTAATTTCTCTAGACATAATTTTGAACTTTTTTTTATTAAAATATTTGAAGCCATATAAAATATTCTACGAATTCGAGAGCGAGGTTAAAAAGGTTAAAACGGAAGTAAATAGACGGGTAAATAGTATTAAATTATTTGTTTATTGTATAATAAAATATATGCATTATATGCCTTTTATCGTTTTTTTCGAATAGTTAAATTAAACATTCGAAATTTTCGAAAAATTAGATTTAGGTATTCGATATTTTCGAATAATTAGATTTAGGTAATCGAAATTTTCGAATAATTAGATTTAGGTATTCGACATTTTAGAATATCTGTCAAATTCTAAAATTTACTATTTGAAAGAATTGAATATTCTAATATTCTAATATTCGATTCGATATTCGAAACCGTTTCCAAAATAAATACACACTAACAAATACCTGCTATCAATGCCACTCTATCACATACCATCCATTAGTACAAACCTTGACCCCTAGTGGAGGATATAGACGGGATTGACTAACATAGATCATCTTCATCAGTAACGCTAGTGTAGGTATTCTAATAGATCATGCTTTTTAGTATACTGAATATAGAATATCTGTCTGTAACATCAATGTACAGACCTCTGTGTATATTTAGTCATCTTAACTACCTGGGTATCTTAGTAGGCTAATCCATCAAACTAACAGTCAGTGGAGTGTAGGTTCAAACCCCATTCGCACCAATAAAATACGTATTGAAATAATACTTAGATAATTTAAATTATTTTCTAAATTTTTCTAAATATCTATTTAAACTTTTAAATTGAAGAATAATATGTTTGAATAATATTTGAATAATATATTGATTTATTATTTATGGGATGAAAATGAAGTGTTTATTTTATCTATATCTAGAATGTAGTATACATTTAATTACTGGTCCCACCTCTGCAATTGCATCTATTGTAGTCTAAATAGTAATGTATTTCTATGTAAACTAGTGTATGTTATTGTAATCATATGTCTGAATAATCTACACCTATTGACTGTTAGCATACTACCTATTGGGATTAACACACATGTGATATACAAGTCTTTATTCACTATTATATTTGCATAATATATTGCTGATATTCTTTCGGCAGGTTTCTACTAAGTATATCTAATTTATATTCTGTTATTTCCATATCTAATACTTTATAATTGAATATAAACCTAAATATATATATATACTCTATTCAAGTACAACCAAAATATTGTTAATTATCTATAATATCTATATAGTGAATATAATCATCATTTCAATCCTGTTCCTCCTCTATTAGATACTCATCATGGTGATGGACAATAGGAAGGTGGACAGTTTCAATGCGTGACTAAAACCCCTGTGGTCAGTGCAGCCTATAGAGCTACACGAGTACTTCTCGTACCGGTATCGCCCCCTTTAGTTCACTTCGTAGATTATCTTATAGCACAAACACGACTGTATCCGCTGCCAGCAGACTTCATCATCTCTAACAAGTATAAGCCCATCTTAAAGGAGTAATTAGTAATACATTGTTATAACTCCCGAATTTTTATTTAAAATATGTTATTTATTTCAATTTCATAAATTAGATTTATATAGAAATTATTCTTATTGTATGTATTTATTTGGATTATAATACATTTAATTATAAGCTGATATATATATATATAAGAGCTATTAATTATAACAAAATAATTAAATTTAATTTCATATTTACGACACATTTAAAATTTAGAAATTGTATAAGACATTTATTTAATTTATTAATTTAGTTATTAAGATAATATTTGTAAATATAAATATTAGTATTAAAATTCTTTATATTTTTGTAATATTTTCTATGATTTATAATAATATATTATTAAATAAATAAATTATTAATATTTAATTGTTATAATCATATAATTAATAATATTACGTCTACATATTATATAATATTGTATATAAATTTTAATTAATTGTTATGATAATAAAAATATATATTGATACAACGATCTAATGGTCTAGTAATATCAAGCCTAACGGATATAATTCTGAAACATCTATTATTGATAAATTATATTATGAACAAATAATAATACGACACAAAAATACATAACGTTTATACTACTTCATAAACATTGTTAGCTGTACATATTATGCTAAAAGTAATGCATACTAATATATAGTCTAATATTATCTAATTATAAACTAAATATATTTTTAATAAATCAATATTAATGTAAAATAAACAAATAATTCAATAATACTTACTTGTAAAAGTAATATATATATTATTAATTATATATTATAATGCAAACACGTTATACAATGTATAACTTATACACATAATCAATACTATAAAAATCATTCAAGTTTAAATATTACTAGTATTGTATATATAATAATAAATAATAGAAAAGTTTATTGACTCAGAAAACGATGGACGTTTATATGAAAATAATATAAGCAATATAATATTTTTTCTAGCCATAACAAATAGTTTGTAAAACTTTAACCTTCTTATAATATCTGTATAATTATAAAATTAACTAAACTTAATAAGTTGTCCGAAATTATTGCATACTAAATCTGGTATTAATTATTGTCAATATATATGAGATAAATAGATGTGAAAAATATTCATGTGAAATTAATTTTATTATCTATAAAAAGTATTTTATAAGGGATGTACTAAAAACCCAGTTGTAATTTTATAATACTTATTTGTATATAATTTAATACTTTGATACTATATATATATAGATGTATAATATATTATATATTATAATCAATAAGTGATATTAAATGTTCAAAATAGTAATATATTTATGGTAAAATTCTATGTTTAAATGATTTTTATTAACATTTTTTGCCCAGTTATAATTTTATAACAATGCATAATACATATTTATATATTTTAAACATAATTGTACACTTTAATAAATAATATATAGTATAATATTATATTAGCCAGTAGTAAACAAATGTATTATTAATATTTATTAAATATATTATAAAATTACAACTGGGCAATAAATTGTTATGAATAACAATCATTAACACCTAATACTTTACTATAAATACATTACTAATTTTAACATTTAATATCACTTATTGATTATAATATATTAAATATATATATATATATATAGTATCAAAGTATTACATTTTGTATATTATATTATATAATTTATAAGTATTATAAAATTACAACTTTGGTTTAGTACATCCTATTTTATAACATGTTATAATAGTAGTTATATATAGTAAGTAACAACAATAAAATAGCATAGATAAGCTCGATATGGAGAGATTAAAAGTGTGTTATATTAAAAAAAATACATTAAATTACATTAATATCTCATATATAAATAAAGATATTTATTCAACCTAACACTGGTTATATAATTTAAATACATAAATAATAAGCATACAATAAATAAAAACATGTTTTTAAACATTATTATTTCTTAACCCTTTATTATAAAGTTTATAATTTATGAATATTTAATTTGATTAAATATACTATATAGTTAGATAATTAGTATAAATAACTATATAGTTAGATATATACATTTAATATTAATTATACTTAAAAATAATGTAATATTATAATAATTATATGTAAACATTATATTTAATAATTAATTTATATTTTAAAATAATTAATTATAAGCTCGTTAATGTTGGGTGGCCCTAAAAAGGGCCGATTGTAATTATAAATATGAAATAGTTAAGCCTTAACTGTTTTCTTGATAGCTTTCTTAGCGATTGGTTTTTTCACTATTTTCGAAACTGCCTTCTTCGCTTTCTTTGGAGAAGCATTTTTTGGTGAAGATTTAACATTTTTAATAATTGATTTCTTTGTAGTCTTTTTCACCATATTTTTAATCAATGTTTTCTTTGCTTCACTTTTCTTAGGTTTAACTGGTTTCTTGATTACTTTCTTTACTGGCTTTGGTTGAACTGCAACTTTAAAACTTCCGGTAGCACCTGTACCTTTGACTTGATTTAATAAACCGTTACTGACACCATTGCGTAAACATGTTTTTAAATTACTGTTAATTTTCTTGTCGTTAGTTCCCAACTTATAATTAGCAGAAATATATTTAAGAATGGCTGCACGAGATGATCCTTTTCTTTCCTTTAATGAAGAAATTGCTGACTCTACCATTTCGTTGAACTTGGGGTGAACAGCTACAACTTTGGCTTTAACGGTTTTCTTAACTGGAGAACTCATGATAATATATACGAACGAGAGAAATATTAGAATGATATAAATCAATTGTCTAACTAATCCTATATACAAATAAACGGATGTGAAAGTAAGCTATATATTGTGTGTATAATTATTTCCAATTTCTCTAATTTTGTCTCTATTTATAAAGTTTGTACTTAATTATATAAAGCTAGATCAAACATTTTTGATACTATTTTTATTTAATATTATAGATCTTATTTTCATTTAGATGAATATCCTAAGTGTATATATTATAATTTTAAATTAAATCAAGAAAAATATGATTAACCTGTAATTTCATAATTTTTAAACTTGATTTTTCGATTAAATATAAAAATTATATGTAATTAATAATTCTTTTTTATAAATTTATAATTTATTTCATATAATTGAATATAATTTTAGTATATTAACACAAAATATTTCTAATTATTTTAGTGTATCATTGTAAATTTCCACATGTAATATTAATATAAAGCACAACAATTTTCGATATTTCATATTTATAACAACATTTTATATTTAACATATATTTTTATATAAATAACATATTATAAATTCATTAAGTTCAATTATAATATTTATATATATATACGATTTTCCAAGTAGATATATAATTATATTATAATTAAAAAATTCATATTTATAATTATCTACGATTTTCCAAGTAGATATATAATTATAAAATTCATAATTATGCGTATATAATGATATTCTACTTATTGTAATAGTTTATATATTACCTAATATATAATTATTATATTTAAATAATAATAAAAGTCTAAATAAATTCTCAATCTGATTTATTATATATTAATAATTATTTTAGTAATACTTCAAATATATTAATATAACTTAAGTAGGTATACTATATTAATGCTAATTGTTAATTAACATTACAATTATTTCTGCAACTAGTACATATTTTACGTTTATTTGAATACTCCCTATATTTGTCATAATTTTATTAATTATTTAACTTTTACTAATTCTTTATAATCTACTATTAATGTCAGTTTAAACCCTATTATAGTACATGTAATTACTTTATTAAATTAGAATTAAAACATATTAAAAAAAGTAAACGTTGCTTAACATTAAATTATTTTATTAGTTTCATTTTACATAATTTAAAATATTATAAAAACACATTTTTTAATATAAATTATTAAACTATATTCAATTTACTTTAAATATGAAAAACGAACGTTGAAATATATTAATTAGATATAGCTAATATTATAAAAATGTGTATACAACTAAACATAAAATATATAATATGTAGCATATATTTTAAATATATTAATTAAATTTGAATAAACATGATTAATGTGGGTGGTCCTAAAAAGGACCGATTGTTAGAATTTGAACAGAAGTTGATAGAATTAAGTAGATTTACCAGTTTTCTTTGGTAAAAGAACAGCTTGAATATTAGGCAATACACCACCTTGAGCGATAGTAACACCGGCAAGTAATTTGTTTAATTCTTCATCATTACGGATGGCCAACTGAAGATGTCGAGGAATAATTCTAGATTTCTTGTTATCACGGGCAGCATTTCCAGCTAACTCGAGTATTTCAGCTGCTAAATATTCCATAACGGCAGCTAAATATACTGGTGCACCAGACCCAACTCTTTTAGCGTAGTTACCTCTTCGTAAATGGCGATGAATACGACCTACTGGGAATTGTAAACCAGCTCTGGATGATCTAGTTTTAGACTTGATTCCCTTCGCTTTACCTCCTTTTCCTCGTCCAGACATGATGATAATTTGATATGGATAGAGAGCGTTTAAAATATAAGAATTGATTAAATTGCCAATTTGGTAACCTTTATAGGCTTTAGCGTGGAATAGACTACCTTAACACATTGTGATTGGTCAGCCAATCATTAATGAGCTGTTAACATTGTTCTCTGTGTTTCATTTTATTGTAAATTATATATTTGTATAATTATTCAACCAATCAGCGATTTATTCACTTTTAATACCACGCAAAATATAATATAAAGTGCTGATTTTCATTATAAATCATTCATTATTAGTTTTTCATAATGGCACGTACAAAGCAAACCGCTCGTAAATCTACCGGAGGTAAAGCTCCTCGTAAACAATTAGCTACCAAGGCTGCTCGCAAGAGTGCTCCTGCTACTGGTGGAGTTAAGAAACCTCATAGATACCGACCTGGTACCGTTGCTCTTCGTGAGATCCGTCGTTACCAAAAATCTACTGAATTACTTATCCGTAAGTTACCTTTCCAACGTTTAGTTCGTGAAATCGCTCAAGATTTTAAAACTGATCTACGTTTCCAAAGTTCCGCTATCATGGCCCTTCAAGAAGCTAGTGAAGCCTATTTAGTAGGTCTCTTCGAAGATACTAACTTGTGTGCTATCCATGCTAAACGTGTTACTATTATGCCTAAAGATATTCAACTTGCAAGAAGAATTCGTGGTGAACGTGCTTAATTTTATCTTCTTTTCCTATACAAATCGGCCCTTTTCAGGGCCACACAATTCTAACATTTTTATATTCTATATTATTAATTACTTTATTTTATATCATATGTAATTTATTTCCAGTCTTACTATTACATTATAAACATATTAATGAATATATTTGTTGTAAATATAATACTTATTTATATACTCTACACTTACTACTACTCTCATTAATAACATATTTATCTATATATATTAATTACTAGTAACATTTTGAATTTATACATATAGGCTGATTAGAACACGACAAATCAATTGAACAGGTGTATGCGAGTAGACATAAATATAGATGTTCATTTATTATAAACTAAACTAGTAATATAATAGTGACTTTATTGTATAGTGAAAATTAACTAATTATATTGAACCTTAATTTAATTATTTATTATTTAGTTAATTATTAAATAATAGACATAAATATAATGTGTTTGTGTATATATATATATACAATTGTATTTGAATTATATACATAATTAGCGATCTATTGTACTCGTCTTCATTCGTAAAGACCCTTATATATATTTAATTATGTATTAAAAAGTAAATATATATTGGCTTCGTAACTGTATGCTCTATGAGTTTTTTAAAGTATATATACTTTATACTGTATACAGTCGTGTATAGAACTATTGTATATATATATCAAATCCATCTAAAAATAGAAATATATATATATATATATATTAGCTTAAATATTAATAGTATTACATCATTAACTAAGGTATATGTATACAATAGATATACCTTAATCAATTATTTAAGAGTAATGCCAAAGATAATACTATTAATATTTAAATAAATTACATATAGTGTACATATACCTATATAGTAATACCAAAGGGCTTTGGTAATACTATAGTATTTATAATAGTATTAATATTTATATTTAAAAAAATTATTTATAAGATTACATATTTATTTATAATAATGTATACTATATATAAATGTACGTGGTTTTGTTTAATATGTATATGAAGTAGGATAATGTTTCCATATTGTTATTATACTTGTAAATATAATTCATATAATATGATTTACTAGAATTGTTTTCATTACATATAATAAACTTATTTAAAATTGGGTGGCCCTAAAAAGGGCCGATTGTTGTCGATTATGAGATTAAGAAATTATTTAGAACTGGTGTATTTAGTAACGGCTTTGGTACCTTCACTTACGGCATGTTTAGCTAATTCTCCTGGGAGTAAAAGACGAACAGCGGTTTGAATTTCACGACTCGAAATAGTAGATTTTTTGTTGTACTTTGTCAAACGAGAAGCTTCGTTCGCAATACGTTCGAATAAATCATTGACAAAAGAATTCATAATGCTCATAGCTTTGCTTGAAACTCCAGTGTCGGGGTGTACTTGTTTCAAGACCTTGTAAATGTATATACCGTAGGACTCCTTCCTCTTCTTATGACGTTTCTTATCTCCAGTTTTAGTAGTCTTGGTAGACTTCTGGACAGTTTTCTTGGAACCTTTAGCAGCTGAAGGGAACACCATGTTGAAATAATACTAATGTATGAATTGAATGATTCGTGTCTCGACTTATATTTACTTTAACGTGGAATGAATAACCAATAGGCTTCAAGTACAAAAGGGACTATATCGCGTATTTATACAATTTTAACGGTAATTCAACCGATGCACAAAGGAACAAAGGAATTCTGAAATGGAGCATTAGTCATCGTGTAGTAATACAAACCGATTTGTATTCTTAACAAAGAATTATACAAACTAATTATAGTATTTCATAAACTACCGTTTAATGATATATAAATCGTAGAATAAAATAATACAATCATTACTACTTACCTATACTTGCTATTAACATGTCTGGACGAGGAAAAGGTGGAAAAGGATTAGGAAAGGGAGGTGCCAAGCGTCATCGAAAAGTACTTCGTGATAACATCCAAGGTATCACTAAACCTGCTATCAGACGTTTAGCACGCAGAGGAGGTGTGAAACGTATCTCGGGACTGATTTACGAAGAAACTCGTGGAGTTCTCAAGGTATTCTTAGAGAATGTTATCCGTGATGCCGTTACCTATACTGAACATGCCAAACGTAAGACCGTTACTGCTATGGACGTTGTTTACGCTTTGAAACGCCAAGGTCGTACCCTTTACGGATTCGGCGGTTAAAACTTGAACTTCAATATTACTTATTAAACAATCGGCCCTTTTTAGGGCCACCCAAACTTATACGAGTATATTAATTCAATTTGAATAAGTAACGATTTATAATTACTCTTGCATCACTAATAATATAAAACCAGATCTATATACAATATAATATTGTTATATAAGAATACATTAATTTTATAAAATATTGGCTTACTTTATAATGTATATATGTTGTACAATTTTATTTATAATATAATTTTTAAATATATATTAGTACTCTGAATCTATAGATAGTGTTTTATAATGTTTTATTATTTATTTTATAATCTACATTTAATATCAATCCGCTGGTATAGTCTATTTAATCCACACAGTTAATTAAATCTAATTAACAATTATAATGATAATATTTATTAAATATACAGATTATTTAAAATACCATCTAGATGACATTTCTGAAAATTAGTAATAATATTATTTAAATTGTATTCACTATAGTGAAGAAAATATATATATAGAACGATTTTAAAATCAATATTCTTGTTATAACTACTAGTAACATATATGTTATAAATAATAGATACATTATATCAACTAATTTATTTTTATTATAAATTAGTATATTATTTAAAATAATTATTTTTGGCACTGGTATATTATCAGAATATTATAGTCATTCCGCATCAGTAATTGAAGATATATATATATATATACATTCATTTGTATTCTATACATAAATAGCGTTGATACAAGACAAATACGTCACGCTTTAGTGCACTCGTAGTAATTAACTAGTAAGTTTATATTATCAGAGCCGTAGGCAGTACGGCGTACGTATATAATATAACTAGGATGTTTTGATATTACAAATAACCAACAGCTTTGGTTTGTATTCACAATGAAAGAAATGCAAATTAGATAATTACATGCGAAACTTATATTATACAATAATTAATATTGCTTATTTTACTCCATATGTAATTTACTTAAATATTAATAGTATTACTATTATATAATTTACTATCATTAAGGTATATACTAATACTATAGTATTTATAACAATGTTAATATTTATATTAAAAAAAAAATATAGTACATATTTATTTATATATAATAAATACTATATATAAATGTACTTGTATATGAAATTGTAGTTTTGTTTAATTAATATTAATATTTTTAATTATTAATCATTATTAATTAATATTATTTATATGAAGTAGGATATTGTTTCCATATTGATTATAATAATTATCATACTGTAAATATAATTATTAATATTCATAAAAAAAATACGTGTATATATTGAAATATAATAGTATATAATACTATTTATTTATTGAATCACACATATCATAATATCTTATATATATATGTATTAAAAGTAAATAATCTATAGATTATATATTTTTTTAAATATATTTTAAATTGTTAGGTGAACATAAATAGTATAGTTTAACGCCAAACTCCATATGCTAATATAACCTATAGGTATATATATATATATAGGCTGATATAAAATTATATATTTATAGTCCACAGTCAAATACAAACCTATGTATAAAAATAAACGATCATATATTTGTCTATGGGTATATAGATATATGTTCATATAAATATAAATACACAACAATTACATTGTTTAAATGTAGGTTTTGAAAGTAAATAGTATTTTTCGCTCCAAACTGTATGCATATCACGACCTAGGTCATGGAATAGGAAAATATACTATAAATGAGTATACCAATATATATATATATATATATATATATTAATTTATTATATACCAAACTAGTAATATAATAACGGCTACATTATTATTGTGAGAAAATTAACTAATTATATTTACTATGAATTTGATAAATTACCATGTGGATAATATATATACTATTTATACTTTATTATAACTTTATTTATATAGGTAGGTATATTTATATAACTACCTATGTATATTATACATTGTATAGTATCATATTATCATAGTATAGTAGTCATATAATGCTGGATATTTGGATATAATTTCACCTATAGTATCTTAGTAAATACATGGTGTACTTATATATATATATATAGATTGGTTATTTGAATTATATTTATAAATAGAATTGTGAAAATACAAAGGAAATGATGAACTTCATATAAATAAACCGTATTCATATACTATATATATGTTGTAAGGTATATTATTAGTATTATACAAGTGTGTGCACTGTAGCGTATCATATGCATTCCTGTTTCCATTGTTGATATGCATGAATGATTTGATAAAAGTCATATCCTAAATTCAACAAGCCACTTCTAGAAATACAGTCAGTACTTAAACATCTATATTAGATATATAAAACAAGCGTAGCGCATATAACATTGGTGACAGCGGCATCCAGTGCTGACTAGGACCAGTGGCTAGAGGAAGAAATTGAAATACAACATAGGATAACAGGTTTGTGTATTGATATTGTTACTTTGCATACACTTGTATAATAAAATATTATTTTAGATAATAAAATATTATTTTTAAAATAATATTTTTAGTTTATTTACGTAATTAAACATAGTTATAAGAGGGATATAGAAGATATGGGAGAAGATAGTAAGCCAGTAGGTAGACCTGCTAAGAAAGATTTAGCATATGTTAAACTAGATTATTTTAATGAGGGTACAGATGCTGGTGAGTGGATTGCAAGAGCTGAGGAATGTGTAGATTTATTGGGGCATAAGGGTGAGGATGCGGCAGGGTATATTTTATATCATATAAGAGGTGGTGCAAAATTAGAATTATCAATGTTAGGCAATAAACTTTTAAATAAAGAGCATATATTTAATAGTTTAAGGGAGAGATGTAGTAGTAGGAGGTCACGGGGTGAGAGGTTACATGATCTAGTTGATAGGAAACAACGAGAAGGGGAGAATATTACTATGTTTATAGATGCTATATTAAAATTAGGGTTAAGTTTGAAAGAGGATGTAGATGGGTGGGAGGGGCTAATGACAGATTCATTCAAAACAAATGTATTTGACTGCGAATTACGGCGATATTTATTAATATCAGGGAAAAAAAAAAGTTTTTCTGAAATACGCTCAATGGCGAGGGAGTTTGAATCTATGAGTAATGTGAAGGAGGGTGGTATATGCTATAAGATAGAAACTAATAAAGTAATAGGTGAAGTAACTAATAGAGGGAATGATGGTAGTAGGTTGGAGGAACGTATACAAATATTAGAGAGGAGGAATACTGAGTTGGAAGGTAGATTAAGAGGTAACTGGACAGACAGAGTTAGATGTTTTACATGTGGAGGGGAAGGGCATACTAGTAAATGGTGTAGGAATAGGAATTTAAACCGCCAACCTTTCCAGTAGATCAGGCAACTAGGAAAGGGGCGAATGCCTGGAAAATAAAGGGGGGTACAAGGGAAATAGGTAATAATAATAGGTTAATAGGAAGATGTCCTAGGGAAAAGGTAGTAATAAATCGGATGGTAGTTGAATGTTTAATAGATACAGGTAGTCAGGTTTCAGTGATATCAGAGGGGATGGTAAGGTCATTAGACTTGAAAGTAATACCTGTAAACCCAAAAGTTGATTTAAAAACAGCAAATGGCACTAAATTAGAATATAGGGGACAAGTAATAATGGATATTATATTATGGGGTAAGAAGAGTGAGAAGGTAGGTTTCATAGTAACTAATATTAAGGGATTGTTTATAATAGGTATGAATATTTTACAGACTTATGGGGTTATATCGATTACTGGAGTGAGTAGGGGAATTCATATAAGAAGTAGGGTATCAAATGGAATAAGTAGTGTTAGTATTAATAATGAGGAGATAGTAAAAGTTTATATAGGGTGTAAAAATAGAATTTTTAAGGAGAGCATAGAAAAATTAACTTATAAATATAGAAAAATATTTTTTTTAAATAATGATAGATTAGCTTCTGCTAAAGTAGGATTACACAGTATTAGAACAATAGACAAAATACCGGTCGCTCAACCTTATAGACGAATAATACCTTCCCAGGTAGAGGCAGTGAAGAATCAGATTGTTAAGTGGGAGATGGGAGGGGTAATAGTTAAGTCCAATAGTGAATATGCAAGTCCACTAGTGGTAGTAAAAAAGGGTACAGGAGAAATTAGATTATGTGTAGACTATAGGTAGCTGAATAATAAGACTATTAAGGATGCATATCCAATTCCTAGGATAGATGATTCATTAGAGGCACTAGGGGGAGCTAAAGTATTTTCGTCTTTCGATTTAAAGTCAGCATATCACCAGATAAAAATAGTAAAAGAGGATCAATTTAAAACAGCATTCAGTTCCCCGTGGGGACTCTACGAGTTTACTAGAATGCCATTTGGGTTAACCAATGCTCCAGCTACATTTCAGAGAGTAATATCAAACTTATTTAGATCAGAGATGTATAAATTTGTAGTATGTTATTTAGATGATATATTAGTTTATTCTAAGACATGGAAGGAACATTTAGGACATATTGAAGTTGTAATGATGAGGTTGGAAGAAGCTGGATTTCAGTTAAATACAGGGAAATGTAGATTATTTATAAATGAAATACATTTTCTAGGCTTTAAGATATCAGATAAAGGGATAGGAACGATACCGGATAAGATTAAGACGATAATAGAGTGGAAAAGGCCAAAGAACTTGAAGGAGTTAAGGTCATTCTTGGGTGTAGGATCATATTATCGTAGGTTTATAGAAGGATATACTAAGATTGTACATCCATTATTAAAATTAACGAAATCTGAGGCAGGGGTAGGTAGTATAAGTAAGAGAATGAGTAGACGGGTAAATATTAAGTGGGATGATGACTGTGAAAGAGCGATGCAGAAGATAAAAGATAAGTTAAGTAGTGCACCAATATTCGAGGAAGCATTCATATTAGAGACAGATGCATCACATATTGGTTTAGGTGCTGTTCTTAGCCAGGTAATAGATGGGGAGAGGAAGGTAATTGCATATGCTAGTAGATCATTAAAGGCAGGAGAAGAAAATCAAGCTAATTACTCGGCTAAGAAACTAGATTTTCTTGCCGTAGTATGGGCGGTAACTGATAAATTTAAACATTACTTAATGGGGGCTAAACAGTGTACAATATTTACAGATAATAGCGCTGTAGCGTGTATAGAAAATAAGAAACAGTTAACAGCTTTAGAGCAGAGGTGGGTATCAAGACTAGCGCCATTTCCAATACGTTTTAAATATAGAACAGGTAGTACAAATATAGTAGCAGATGCGTTATCTAGGAGATGTGAGGAGAATAATGAGGTAGAAGGGGATGATTTCAAAAGATTATATGAGGATGATCTAGAGATCAATGATATTAGTATAATAGCAGGCATAGAGGAAGGGAAGATAAGGGAGATGCAAATGGAGGAGCATATGTTAAAAGAGATAATAAAACATTTAGAAAGTGGGTCAATAAATAATGATAACTACATAATAGAAGAAGGAGTTCTATATAAGAATAGGAAAAATGGTGATAAGGTATTGGTAGTTCCACGTGAGTTAATTAGGGAGATCTTACAAGGGGTACACGATGCCAATGGTCACCAGGGTATAGATAGAACGGTAGCGAGAATCAGTCTAAAGTATACCTGGGTAGGTAGATATAGAGATATTAAGGAGTATATAGATAAGTGCGAAATATGTCAAGTATCTAAGGGAGGGCTATACCTAACCATACCCCTACTTATATGCCTATACCTACACATATGTCTACAACTACCCCATACCTCTACTCCTACCCCTTTCCCTACATCTACCCCTATGCCTACCCCACATACCCCTACTTATATGCCTGTACCTACACATATGTCTACACCTACCCCTATACCTGTACTCCTACCCCTTTCCCTACATCTACCCCTATGCCTACCCCACATACAGGTACGAGAACACGTCATTCAATGAGACAACACTCCTCCACAAACAGGTAATCCATCTTGATGAAACCATGGTACTGTGGGCGCCTGACTTCGCATATACTATCTGCATGCAGTGCAGTGTCTCATTCCAGAAGCTTCTACAGAAGTTAAGACATCACTGTAGACTGTGTGGTTGTGATATCTGGCATAGCTGCTAGAGCTTCTTACCTCTAACTAATGCCCGTTAGTAACACTAACCATTACCACCCTAATACAACCAGGCCCACTTTAGTGCAACAAACCCCCATAGTACCACCATAACCACTATTACATAACCACTAATATCTCATTAGTATCAAAAATTCTCTTTATACCACCACTAACACCTATTAGTACCACCAGACTGATATTAAAAATATAAACCCACATCCCTTAGTATAATCAATAACCAGCACACCTTAGTACAACCTCTGTCTCTTCTTACTAGATATGTAAATGAGCCTAGTTTTTTTTATATGAACTGAGACTTGTAATTGTAATGCTGAATCCAGGCTTATATTTTTGTTTAAAAAAGACCCTGAGTCAAGTTGAGACTATTACATCTACAAATTTGAGATTATTTCTATATTTTCTATATCCATTTCACAATATATTATATTATATTATATTTTAATAATTAAACTCATTTATTATCATATAATAATATGTAATATAAATATTTATTTAAATGATTTTCATTTATTTAAGCAATACATTTGATCACTGAGGATAATATGGGACTGATAATAGATAAATATATGTTATCAAGGCTAATTTGATGCATTTTGATACTGAGAATATATGAATATTTTTATTCTTGTTTAACTGAACCTTCTTTCCCTTTTGTAAACTATAGTTATATAATTTCAAAAACTTGCAGGACATCGAATCTTAGATATAATAGACTCAAATTTATAAAAAATAGTCAATACTTAAAATATTCTGTTTCTAATCTATCTTATACTAAAATATAAGGCTTAGAAACCTGTAAATCCATTGGAAACCTTTAAAATTATAGAAAAAATGTAAACCTAAGTTAAAATTTATCATCAGATTAATATATGACTGATGTTTAAATGAATAATAAATAAATCTATATATGAAATATAGTATGTATTTACATAAAGCTAATTCAACTATGAAATAATTCCTTAGACCTAATAGATTTTACTTATATGCAATATCTACAGTTTTTAAAGACAATTTAAAACACCCATACACACTAATACACACACACATATATACACATACACATTCACATAGTAAGATAATCTACCAGCTGAGAACACCCGTGTTGTCTGATAAACTCATGCGGTCCATTGTCGTCATGGCAACTAACTATATACAAAGTTAGTGCGCACACTTGGGGTTGGTAGCGGGAAGATAAGTATAAGACAAACACGTGATCCACTCATGTATTCTTATATAATAATTTGACGTTAAATTTAGTTTAAATGATTTTAGGAGTATATCGGTATTGTATTCTACTAAATAGTTATATAGATAGATATATAGTTTATTGAGTGTTGACACACAAAATGACATAAAACAATAATTTAATGATAAATAATAAATTACAATAAGAATGATGGTTTATACACGGCCCATTATATTTGTAGATATTGACATATATGAGAAATAAGTGTGTTTATTACTCTATAAAGTATAAGATTTACTTGTAAACTAACAACTTTACATAATATAGATGAACCATCGATCATAACTTCTATACTGTATATTAGTAATACATTATATTCTGAAAACATCACATCATCTATTGACACACATAATATATAGGTCACATGGACATTTTCAAGAACATGATGACACAGAATACACTGAAAGAGAAGATAGTTAGTTTTACCCATATTACACTACCCATTATAATACTTAGTATTTACCACTAGTACAATATCTTTAAACTTAAGGTGATGTATGTGTAGAAATTTAGCAATTTTTATATTAAATTTTATTGTCTGATATTTTTTATATGAATTCAGATTCAATTATATGTCTTTTCATATACTTGTCATTATAGAACTATTATATGTATTGAGTCACTTTTTTTGTATAGTCTACACATTATATAATACAACAGTATTACAATAGGACATTCATAAAATATATATCATTATATATATTTATACATATATATTTTTTTTTTAAATTATTATTTATAAATCAACTTATGAAACTATTTGAAATATTATTTTTTATAATATTCTATTGTTAGTTAAATATATATATATATATTAGTAAAATATATTTTCCATAAAGCAATATAAAATATAAAATAGATTTTCCTGTAGAGCAACGAATGCATACAAACCTAGAGTGAAAATATTGATCATTGAGTAATATGCATTTGAAATTTCATAGCATAATATTTGTAATAATTATTTCTTATCTTTTATAAACTTATTTATTATCTATCACATTACATTTATAAATGACTATAATGATGTGTATAATATATAATAGTATCTATATAATAATGTACCATAATAAATATTACTATATTCATATTATATAAAAATGTATAAATTAAAAATATTTCTACTTTTTTAAATATGGTAGGGTCATAAAAACATGTTTTTATGTGATTTATATATTGTTTTTGAATGCAAATGTTTCATATACACTAAATTACATACGTAAATGATATTTTAATGGAATAATATTTTTTTTTGTTTTTTTATGATATTTAACCACTTTATGCAATTTTTACCAATTTATGCACTGCGACAGGGCCTTAAGGGTAGGCGCTGGAGTTCATCTACACCATGCTATTTATAGCTCCACCGAAAATGCTATTGATAACAAATTAATAAAGATAATTACATAATTTTCATAAATACAATTAATTTAAAAGAATGAAAAAAAATAGTTTAAAAACTATGAATATTTTTTATTATAAATATATTATACTAATCATGATTTATTTGTAAATATAAAGTATTAAATAGAATAATGATATACAAATAGGCAGTCATATATATTATACATTTACAGTAACAATTTCAGATACAAATAATATAAATTAAAAAAGTAGTAGGCATTTACATGTGGTTACTAAGTGAAAAAGAAAAAACTTGGAGAAAATGACATTCAAAGTTTTTACATAAATAATCATAGATAATATGTACAAATATGTAACTATATAAAATATACAATATAAAAACAAATATATAACACGTGATTTGTTTATTTATTTAATGCTATTTAATCTATGCTAAAATAAATCTAGAAATTTTTAAATTAAACGATTATTCTAATAAATCGTAATATAAGATTACATATTACAAGTATTTACATAAATACAAAATATATTTATAAATATATTACTCCTAAAACACTTTATATTGATAGAAATACTCAAAAATATTTTAGGATATTATAAATAAAATACAGAACTTGTAAAATACATAATAAAAAAATATTGTAAAAATTAAATTATTTAACACATTTTAACTCCAGCGCCAACGTAACCTTGCCGGCGTTTACATGTAAAAGATAGGGGAAAATAGCTATTTTTTAACAGGCTATGTCTTTTCTATTTATTAGTATTTTGTCTAAATTTTTTTTAATTATCTAGAAAACATTCATCTATAGTTATATAGGTACATCATAAAATAATAAATGTATTATTAATTAAAGAAAAGTTAATTATAATATTAAAATTATTTTAAAATAAATTTATTACCATTTTTTATTATTATTTTTCAAATAATTATATTAATAGATTATATTTACGTTAGCTTACATACCTATATAATAATAACCATATATCAGGTATATACTCAGAAAAGTCATATACTCACCCCAGTGATGTTCCTTTCCCCACTAATCCGTTGACACCATGTCCGGAACTAGATAACCAGACCTCACCAACTATAACACTGCGTCTATCTAATCGTAACGCACCGCTCGTCTTATAGACTCGTAGCCATTTGATTTACAAACGGATATTATATGTCTAGACATATCCATATATTCATATATATATATATATATATATATATATATATATATATATATATATATATATATATATATATATTGTTAAATTGAGTGGAGAGATTTTTTTCTATATTATTGTATCAAAATTATAAATATTGTTAATATAATATGTATTGTGTATAATATAGTATATATTGAATACAATATAAATAGCGGATACAAATTAACCCCTCAATACAATACAAATATGATTACAATTGAGCATGATACCAGCGTATCTATGTTTCAACTGTAACACTTCATTTGTTTCTACTGGGAGTAAAACCAGCATTAGCTATATTTCTTATAATTGTATAATCTATTTCTCAATCAACTACGATTGTTTTCTTAATTGATTTAACATTATGATTATAGAACACGTTACATAATATATTACATAAGATATTACTTAAGGTATTACATCAGTGATTACATGGTATTATAACTTCATACATGGTAATATTCACAGAAAAAGAACGACTAGAATACGTTGCAGGAGATTGAATATCTAAATCTGGTGAAGAGGCTATACGTTCAGCGCGGTGACAACTCTTTCACTGTTATAGGTGTAAGCGATACCAGCGGAACCAGGCTACCTAGTAAGGCTGGTGTGGAGCACAGACGAACTGCTGATGGGTCTGACTCCACTACCATCATCGTAACATTAGCTACAATAAGTGTTGGTACATCATCACATCGAGGTAGTGAATGTTAGACTAGATAGTAACGTATACCCAGGCTGTGGCACATTATAAACTTAATACTATGTTATTAGCGCATTATACGATAGCGTAGCATTACTCTAATTCATCGGGCGGAGTGAAACAAGTGAAATTTCAAAAAATATTAAAAAAAATCACATTTCCAAACCAATAAGTAAGATTTATTATAATATTTAGCTAAAGAGGTGTTCACGCGAGCAAACCATTGTGTAAGAATTCCGCAATCGCAAAAATATGTATTTTTATAAGACGCTTACAAAATATTCTAATTATAATATGTACACACTTGGTGAGGAAAACACATGCACGAGTATACAGATGAGAATATATGCATACAAAATGACATTCACATGTGAATCAATGTATAGCCTCTTTAAAAGATAATAACAAATATTAACATGTTTAATTGGAATTTATATTCGTTTCTCAGTTTTATCGATTAAATATAATTTTATCTAACATAACTCAATTTTGAAATACATTTTATATAAATATAAATATTCTAAATATTATTAACTAAGCATAACAAATTAGGAATAAATTATATGATAAACTTTATCTTAAAGCCTATATTTTATATCATAAGATCATATATTATATATGATATTATTATATTTAACATATAAGTTTATATAGCTATTTAAATTTAAATAAGTTATATTATTATAAATATAAATATAAGTTTAAAATTATTTTATATTTTTGCAAAGTTTATATATTATAAATCATATATAATATAGGTGTTTTAATATAGAATTTTAATATTAATATATAATATAGAATTTTCAGATTTTGCACTCATTTGAAGGTTTCGAATAGTAAATAAATACACTTCGAAGGTTTCAAATAGTATTATTTTTATTAAATTAAGTATTCGAAGGTTTCGATTAGTAAATAAATACACTTCGAAGGTTTCAAATAGTATTATTTTTATTAAATTAAGTATTCGAAGGTTTCGAATAGTAAATAAATACACTTTGAAGGTTTTAAATAGTATTATATGTATTAAATTAAGTATTCAAAGTTTTCAAATAGTTAATTTATTCATTTCTAAGGGGTAAAATAGTAAATAAATACACTTAAAAGGTTTTAAATAGTATTATTTATATTAAACCAAGTATTCAAAGTTTTCAAATAGTTAATTTATTCATTTCTAAGGGTTAAAATAGTAAATAGATATACTTCGAAGGTTTCAAATAGTATTATTTGTATTAAATTAAGTATACAAAGTTTTCTAATAGTTAAATTATTCATTTCGAAGATTTAAAATAGTAAATAATTACACTTAAAAGGTTTTAAATAGTATTATTTATATTAAACCAAGTATTCAAAGTTTTCAAATAGTTAATTTATTTATTTCTAATTGTTAAAATAGTAAATAGATATACTTTGAAGGTTTCAAATAGTATTATTTGTATTAAATTAAGTATACAAAGTTTTCTAATAGTTAAATTATTCATTTTAAAGGTTTAAAATAGTAAATAAATACACTTTGAAGGTTTCAAAAAGTAAATATATTTAAAAAGGGTTATGAATTTTGATTAATGATTATAATTATAATCATTGAAAATATCAATAAGTCTAATTTCTCTAGACATAATTTTGAACTTTTTTTTATTAAAATATTTGAAGCCATATAAAATATTCTACGAATTCGAGAGCGAGGTTAAAAAGGTTAAAACGGAAGTAAATAGACGGGTAAATAGTATTAAATTATTTGTTTATTGTATAATAAAATATATGCATTATATGCCTTTTATCGTTTTTTTCGAATAGTTAAATTAAACATTCGAAATTTTCGAAAAATTAGATTTAGGTATTCGATATTTTCGAATAATTAGATTTAGGTAATCGAAATTTTCGAATAATTAGATTTAGGTATTCGAAATTTTAGAATATCTGTCAAATTCTAAAATTTACTATTTGAAAGAATTGAATATTCTAATATTCTAATATTCGATTCGATATTCGAAACCGTTTCCAAAATAAATACACACTAACAAATACCTGCTATCAATGCCACTCTATCACATACCATCCATTAGTACAAACCTTGACCCCTAGTGGAGGATATAGACGGGATTGACTAACATAGATCATCTTCATCAGTAACGCTAGTGTAGGTATTCTAATAGATCATGCTTTTTAGTATACTGAATATAGAATATCTGTCTGTAACATCAATGTACAGACCTCTGTGTATATTTAGTCATCTTAACTACCTGGGTATCTTAGTAGGCTAATCCATCAAACTAACAGTCAGTGGGGTGTAGGTTCAAACCCCATTCGCACCAATAAAATACGTATTGAAATAATACTTAGATAATTTAAATTATTTTCTAAATTTTTCTAAATATCTATTTAAACTTTTAAATTGAAGAATAATATGTTTGAATAATATTTGAATAATATATTGATTTATTATTTATGGGATGAAAATGAAGTGTTTATTTTATCTATATCTAGAATGTAGTATACATTTAATTACTGGTCCCACCTCTGCAATTGCATCTATTGTAGTCTAAATAGTAATGTATTTCTATGTAAACTAGTGTATGTTATTGTAATCATATGTCTGAATAATCTACACCTATTGACTGTTAGCATACTACCTATTGGGATTAACACACATGTGATATACAAGTCTTTATTCACTATTATATTTGCATAATATATTGCTGATATTCTTTCGGCAGGTTTCTACTAAGTATATCTAATTTATATTCTGTTATTTCCATATCTAATACTTTATAATTGAATATAAACCTAAATATATATATATACTCTATTCAAGTACAACAAAAATATTGTTAATTATCTATAATATCTATATAGTGAATATAATCATCATTTCAATCCTGTTCCTCCTCTATTAGATACTCATCATGGTGATGGACAATAGGAAGGTGGACAGTTTCAATGCGTGACTAAAACCCCTGTGGTCAGTGCAGCCTATAGAGCTACACGAGGACTTCTCGTACCGGTATCGCCCCCTTTAGTTCACTTCGTAGATTATCTTATAGCACAAACACGACTGTATCCGCTGCCAGCAGACTTCATCATCTCTAACAAGTATAAGCCCATCTTAAAGGAGTAATTAGTAATACATTGTTATAACTCCCGAATTTTTATTTAAAATATGTTATTCATTTCAATTTCATAAATTAGATTTATATAGAAATTATTCTTATTGTATGTATTTATTTGGATTATAATACATTTAATTATAAGCTGATATATATATATATATAAGAGCTATTAATTATAACAAAATAATTAAATTTAATTTCATATTTACGACACATTTAAAATTTAGAAATTGTATAAGACATTTATTTAATTTATTAATTTAGTTATTAAGATAATATTTGTAAATATAAATATTAGTATTAAAATTCTTTATATTTTTGTAATATTTTCTATGATTTATAATAATATATTATTAAATAAATAAATTATTAATATTTAATTGTTATAATCATATAATTAATAATATTACGTCTACATATTATATAATATTGTATATAAATTTTAATTAATTGTTATGATAATAAAAATATATATTGATACAACGATCTAATGGTCTAGTAATATCAAGCCTAACGGATATAATTCTGAAACATCTATTATTGATAAATTATATTATGAACAAATAATAATACGACACAAAAATACATAACGTTTATACTACTTCATAAACATTGTTAGCTGTACATATTATGCTAAAAGTAATGCATACTAATATATAGTCTAATATTATCTAATTATAAACTAAATATATTTTTAATAAATCAATATTAATGTAAAATAAACAAATAATTCAATAATACTTACTTGTAAAAGTAATATATATATTATTAATTATATATTATAATGCAAACACGTTATACAATGTATAACTTATACACATAATCAATACTATAAAAATCATTCAAGTTTAAATATTACTAGTATTGTATATATAATAATAAATAATAGAAAAGTTTATTGACTCAGAAAACGATGGACGTTTATATGAAAATAATATAAGCAATATAATATTTTTTCTAGCCATAACAAATAGTTTGTAAAACTTTAACCTTCTTATAATATCTGTATAATTATAAAATTAACTAAACTTAATAAGTTGTCCGAAATTATTGCATACTAAATCTGGTATTAATTATTGTCAATATATATGAGATAAATAGATGTGAAAAATATTCATGTGAAATTAATTTTATTATCTATAAAAAGTATTTTATAAGGGATGTACTAAAAACCCAGTTGTAATTTTATAATACTTATTTGTATATAATTTAATACTTTGATACTATATATATAGATGTATAATATATTATATATTATAATCAATAAGTGATATTAAATGTTCAAAATAGTAATATATTTATAGTAAAATTCTATGTTTAAATGATTTTTATTAACATTTTTTGCCCAGTTATAATTTTATAACAATGCATAATACATATTTATATATTTTAAACATAATTGTACACTTTAATAAATAATTTATAGTATAATATTATATTAGCCAGTAGTAAACAAATGTATTATTAATATTTATTAAATATATTATAAAATTACAACTGGGCAATAAATTGTTATGAATAACAATCATTAACACCTAATACTTTACTATAAATACATTACTAATTTTAACATTTAATATCACTTATTGATTATAATATATTAAATATATATATATATATATAGTATCAAAGTATTACATTTTGTATATTATATTATATAATTTATAAGTATTATAAAATTACAACTTTGGTTTAGTACATCCTATTTTATAACATGTTATAATAGTAGTTATATATAGTAAGTAACAACAATAAAATAGCATAGATAAGCTCGATATGGAGAGATTAAAAGTGTGTTATATTAAAAAAAATACATTAAATTACATTAATATCTCATATATAAATAAAGATATTTATTCAACCTAACACTGGTTATATAATTTAAATACATAAATAATAAGCATACAATAAATAAAAACATGTTTTTAAACATTATTATTTCTTAACCCTTTATTATAAAGTTTATAATTTATGAATATTTAATTTGATTAAATATACTATATAGTTAGATAATTAGTATAAATAACTATATAGTTAGATATATACATTTAATATTAATTATACTTAAAAATAATGTAATATTATAATAATTATATGTAAACATTATATTTAATAATTAATTTATATTTTAAAATAATTAATTATAAGCTCGTTAATGTTGGGTGGCCCTAAAAAGGGCCGATTGTAATTATAAATATGAAATAGTTAAGCCTTAACTGTTTTCTTGATAGCTTTCTTAGCGATTGGTTTTTTCACTATTTTCGAAACTGCCTTCTTCGCTTTCTTTGGAGAAGCATTTTTTGGTGAAGATTTAACATTTTTAATAATTGATTTCTTTGTAGTCTTTTTCACCATATTTTTAATCAATGTTTTCTTTGCTTCACTTTTCTTAGGTTTAACTGGTTTCTTGATTACTTTCTTTGGTTGAACTGCAACTTTAAAACTTCCGGTAGCACCTGTACCTTTGACTTGATTTAATAAACCGTTACTGAAACCATTGCGTAAACATGTTTTTAAATTACTGTTAATTTTCTTGTCGTTAGTTCCCAACTTATAATTAGCAGAAATCTATTTAAGAATGGCTGCACGAGATGATCCTTTTCTTTCCTTTAATGAAGAAATTGCTGACTCTACCATTTCGTTGAACTTGGGGTGAACAGCTACAACTTTGGCTTTAACGGTTTTCTTAACTGGAGAACTCATGATAATATATACGAACGAGGGAAATATTAGAATGATATAAATCAATTGTCTAACTAATCCTATATACATAAACGGATGTGAAAGTAAGCTATATATTGTGTGTACAATTATTTCCAATTTCTCTAATTTTGTCTCTATTTATAAAGTTTGTACTTAATTATATAAAGCTAGATCAAACATTTTTGATACTATTTTTATTTAATATTATAGATCTTATTTTCATTTAGATGAATATCCTAAGTGTATATATTATAATTTTAAATTAATCAAGAAAAATATGATTAACCTGTAATTTCATAATTTTTAAACTTGATTTTTCGATTAAATATAAAAATTATATGTAATTAATAATTCTTTTTTATAAATTTATAATTTATTTCATATAATTGAATATCATTTTAGTATATTAACACAAAATATTTCTAATTATTTTGTGTATCATTGTAAATTTCCACATGTAATATTAATATAAAGCACAACAATTTTCGATATTTCATATTTATAACAACATTTTATATTTAACATATATTTTTATATAAATAACATATTATAAATTCATTAAGTTCAATTATAATATTTATATATATATACGATTTTCCAAGTAGATATATAATTATATTATAATTAAAAAATTCATATTTATAATTATCTACGATTTTCCAAGTAGATATATAATTATAAAATTCATAATTATGCGTATATAATGATATTCTACTTATTGTAATAGTTTATATATTACCTAATATATAATTATTATATTTAAATAATAATAAAAGTCTAAATAAATTCTCAATCTGATTTATTATATATTAATAATTATTTTAGTAATACTTCAAATATATTAACTTAAGTAGGTATACTATATTAATGCTAATTGTTAATTAACATTACAATTATTTCTGCAACTAGTACATATTTTACGTTTATTTGAATACTCCCTATATTAGTCATAATTTTATTAATTATTTAACTTTTACTAATTCTTTATAATCTACTATTAATGTCAGTTTAAACCCTATTATAGTACATGTAATTACTTTATTAAATTAGAATTAAAACATATTAAAAAAAGTAAACGTTGCTTAACATTAAATTATTTTATTAGTTTCATTTTACATAATTTAAAATATTATAAAAACACATTTTTTAATATAAATTATTAAACTATATTCAATTTACTTTAAATATGAAAAACGAACGTTGAAATATATTAATTAGATATAGCTAATATTATAAAAATGTGTATACAACTAAACATAAAATATATAATATGTAGCATATATTTTAAATATATTAATTAAATTTGAATAAACATGATTAATGTGGGTGGTCCTAAAAAGGACCGATTGTTAGAATTTGAACAGAAGTTGATAGAATTAAGTAGATTTACCAGTTTTCTTTGGTAAAAGAACAGCTTGAATATTAGGCAATACACCACCTTGAGCGATAGTAACACCGGCAAGTAATTTGTTTAATTCTTCATCATTACGGATGGCCAACTGAAGATGTCGAGGAATAATTCTAGATTTCTTGTTATCACGGGCAGCATTTCCAGCTAACTCGAGTATTTCAGCTGCTAAATATTCCATAACGGCAGCTAAATATACTGGTGCACCAGCACCAACTCTTTTAGCGTAGTTACCTCTTCGTAAATGGCGATGAATACGACCTACTGGGAATTGTAAACCAGCTCTGGATGATCTAGTTTTAGACTTGATTCCCTTCGCTTTACCTCCTTTTCCTCGTCCAGACATGATGATAATTTGATATGGATAGAGCGTTTAAATTATAAGAATTGATTAAATTGCCAATTTGGTAACCTTTATAGGCTTTAGCGTGGAATAGACTACCTTAACACATTGTGATTGGTCAGCCAATCATTAATGAGCTGTTAACATTGTTCTCTGTGTTTCATTTTATTGTAAATTATATATTTGTATAATTATTCAACCAATCAGCGATTTATTCACTTTTAATACCACGCAAAATATAATATAAAGTGCTGATTTTCATTATAAATCATTCATTATTAGTTTTTCATAATGGCACGTACAAAGCAAACCGCTCGTAAATCTACCGGAGGTAAAGCTCCTCGTAAACAATTAGCTACCAAGGCTGCTCGCAAGAGTGCTCCTGCTACTGGTGGAGTTAAGAAACCTCATAGATACCGACCTGGTACCGTTGCTCTTCGTGAGATCCGTCGTTACCAAAAATCTACTGAATTACTTATCCGTAAGTTACCTTTCCAACGTTTAGTTCGTGAAATCGCTCAAGATTTTAAAACTGATCTACGTTTCCAAAGTTCCGCTATCATGGCCCTTCAAGAAGCTAGTGAAGCCTATTTAGTAGGTCTCTTCGAAGATACTAACTTGTGTGCTATCCATGCTAAACGTGTTACTATTATGCCTAAAGATATTCAACTTGCAAGAAGAATTCGTGGTGAACGTGCTTAATTTTATCTTCTTTTCCTATACAAATCGGCCCTTTTCAGGGCCACACAATTCTAACATTTTTATATTCTATATTATTAATTACTTTATTTTATATCATATGTAATTTATTTCCAGTCTTACTATTACATTATAAACATATTAATGAATATATTTGTTGTAAATATAATACTTATTTATATACTCTACACTTACTACTACTCTCATTAATAACATATTTATCTATATATATTAATTACTAGTAACATTTTGAATTTATACATATAGGCTGATTAGAACACGACAAATCAATTGAACAGGTGTATGCGAGTAGACATAAATATAGATGTTCATTTATTATAAACTAAACTAGTAATATAATAGTGACTTTATTGTATAGTGAAAATTAACTAATTATATTGAACCTTAATTTAATTATTTATTATTTAGTTAATTATTAAATAATAGACATAAATATAATGTGTTTGTGTATATATATATATACAATTGTATTTGAATTATATACATAATTAGCGATCTATTGTACTCGTCTTCATTCGTAAAGACCCTTATATATATTTAATTATGTATTAAAAAGTAAATATATATTGGCTTCGTAACTGTATGCTCTATGAGTTTTTTAAAGTATATATACTTTATACTGTATACAGTCGTGTATAGAACTATTGTATATATATATCAAATCCATCTAAAAATAGAAATATATATATATATATATATTAGCTTAAATATTAATAGTATTACATCATTAACTAAGGTATATGTATACAATAGATATACCTTAATCAATTATTTAAGAGTAATACCAAAGATAATACTATTAATATTTAAATAAATTACATATAGTGTACATATACCTATATAGTAATACCAAAGGGCTTTGGTAATACTATAGTATTTATAATAGTATTAATATTTATATTTAAAAAAATTATTTATAAGATTACATATTTATTTATAATAATGTATACTATATATAAATGTACGTGGTTTTGTTTAATATGTATATGAAGTAGGATAATGTTTCCATATTGTTATTATACTTGTAAATATAATTCATATAATATGATTTACTAGAATTGTTTTCATTACATATAATAAACTTATTTAAAATTGGGTGGCCCTAAAAAGGGCCGATTGTTGTCGATTATGAGATTAAGAAATTATTTAGAACTGGTGTATTTAGTAACGGCTTTGGTACCTTCACTTACGGCATGTTTAGCTAATTCTCCTGGGAGTAAAAGACGAACAGCGGTTTGAATTTCACGACTCGAAATAGTAGATTTTTTGTTGTACTTTGTCAAACGAGAAGCTTCGTTCGCAATACGTTCGAATAAATCATTGACAAAAGAATTCATAATGCTCATAGCTTTGCTTGAAACTCCAGTGTCGGGGTGTACTTGTTTCAAGACCTTGTAAATGTATATACCGTAGGACTCCTTCCTCTTCTTATGACGTTTCTTATCTCCAGTTTTAGTAGTCTTGGTAGACTTCTGGACAGTTTTCTTGGAACCTTTAGCAGCTGAAGGGAACACCATGTTGAAATAATACTAATGTATGAATTGAATGATTCGTGTCTCGACTTATATTTACTTTAACGTGGAATGAATAACCAATAGGCTTCAAGTACAAAAGGGACTATATCGCGTATTTATACAATTTTAACGGTAATTCAACCGATGCACAAAGGAACAAAGGAATTCTGAAATGGAGCATTAGTCATCGTGTAGTAATACAAACCGATTTGTATTCTTAACAAAGAATTATACAAACTAATTATAGTATTTCATAAACTACCGTTTAATGATATATAAATCGTAGAATAAAATAATACAATCATTACTACTTACCTATACTTGCTATTAACATGTCTGGACGAGGAAAAGGTGGAAAAGGATTAGGAAAGGGAGGTGCCAAGCGTCATCGAAAAGTACTTCGTGATAACATCCAAGGTATCACTAAACCTGCTATCAGACGTTTAGCACGCAGAGGAGGTGTGAAACGTATCTCGGGACTGATTTACGAAGAAACTCGTGGAGTTCTCAAGGTATTCTTAGAGAATGTTATCCGTGATGCCGTTACCTATACTGAACATGCCAAACGTAAGACCGTTACTGCTATGGACGTTGTTTACGCTTTGAAACGCCAAGGTCGTACCCTTTACGGATTCGGCGGTTAAAACTTGAACTTCAATATTACTTATTAAACAATCGGCCCTTTTTAGGGCCACCCAAACTTATACGAGTATATTAATTCAATTTGAATAAGTAACGATTTATAATTACTCTTGCATCACTATTAATATAAAACCAGATCTATATACAATATAATATTGTTATATAAGAATACATTAATTTTATAAAATATTGGCTTACTTTATAATGTATATATGTTGTACAATTTTATTTATAATATAATTTTTAAATATATATTAATACTCTGAATCTATAGATAGTGTTTTATAATGTTTTATTATTTATTTTATAATCTACATTTAATATCAATCTAATTAACAATTATAATGATAATATTTATTAAATATACAGATTATTTAAAATACCATCTAGATGACATTTCTGAAAATTAGTAATAATATTATTTAAATTGTATTCACTATAGTGAAGAAAATATATATATAGAACGATTTTAAAATCAATATTCTTGTTATAACTACTAGTAACATATATGTTATAAATAATAGATACATTATATCAACTAATTTATTTTTATTATAAATTAGTATATTATTTAAAATAATTATTTTTGGCACTGGTATATTATCAGAATATTATAGTCATTCCGCATCAGTAATTGAAGATATATATATATATATATACATTCATTTGTATTCTATACATAAATAGCGTTGATACAAGACAAATACGTCACGCTTTAGTGCACTCGTAGTAATTAACTAGTAAGTTTATATTATCAGAGCCGTAGGCAGTACGGCGTACGTATATAATATAACTAGGATGTTTTGATATTACAAATAACCAACAGCTTTGGTTTGTATTCACAATGAAAGAAATGCAAATTAGATAATTACATGCGAAACTTATATTATACAATAATTAATATTGCTTATTTTACTCCATATGTAATTTAGTTAAATATTAATAGTATTACTATTATATAATTTACTATCATTAAGGTATATACTAATACTATAGTATTTATAACAATGTTAATATTTATATTAAAAAAAAAATATAGTACATATTTATTTATATATAATAAATACTATATATAAATGTACTTGTATATGAAATTGTAGTTTTGTTTAATTAATATTAATATTTTTAATTATTAATCATTATTAATTAATATTATTTATATGAAGTAGGATATTGTTTCCATATTGATTATAATAATTATCATACTGTAAATATAATTATTAATATTCATAAAAAAAATACGTGTATATATTGAAATATAATAGTATATAATACTATTTATTTATTGAATCACACATATCATAATATCTTATATATATATGTATTAAAAGTAAATAATCTATAGATTATATATTTTTTTAAATATATTTTAAATTGTTAGGTGAACATAAATAGTATAGTTTAACGCCAAACTCCATATGCTAATATAACCTATAGGTATATATATATATATATAGGCTGATATAAAATTATATATTTATAGTCCACAGTCAAATACAAACCTATGTATAAAAATAAACGATCATATATTTGTCTATGGGTATATAGGTATATGTTCATATAAATATAAATACACAACAATTACATTGTTTAAATGTAGGTTTTGAAAGTAAATAGTATTTTTCGCTCCAAACTGTATGCATATCACGACCTAGGTCATGGAATAGGAAAATATACTATAAATGAGTATACCAATATATATATATATATATATATATATATATATATATTAATTTATTATATACCAAACTAGTAATATAATAACGGCTACATTAATATTGTGAGAAAATTAACTAATTATATTTACTATGAATTTGATAAATTACCACGTGGATAATATATATACTATTTATACTTTATTATAACTTTATTTATATAGGTAGGTATATTTATATAACTACCTATGTATATTATACATTGTATAGTATCGTATTATCATAGTATAGTAGTCATATAATGCTGGATATTTGGATATAATTTCACCTATAGTATCTTAGTAAATACATAGTGTACTTATATATATATATATAGATTGGTTATTTAAATTATATTTATAAATAGAATTGTGAAAATACAAAGGAAATGATGAACTTCATATAAATAAACCGTATTCATATACTATATATATATATATATATATATATATAGGATGTTATGATATTATAGATAATATAATGTATTTGTTTGTATTTATATTCGAGTAATTATTAGTTAGTAATTCATATTTAGCATGTCAAATATTTGATAAATTATATAATTTATCGTTAAAACAATATAATGATATATACGGATTATTCTTTATAATAGCTTTTTACAACTCATTGATTCCAAATAATCAAATGCAAATATTTTGAAATAATATACACCTTAAGGTAAATAAAACAATATACATGCATATAGAAATAATGAATAGAAAGGAAACGTATAGCTTTATACAATGAATATTATGGCATGCATTTTATCTATAGATCTATAGTTTACCAAGGTTAAATATAAATCTAGATATTCTCTTTAGTTCTATGTATATCATCGATATAAAGCATAGATTTAGATATTCTCTTTAGTTCTATGTATATCATCGATATAAAGCATAGATTTAGAGTATTAGTGGTACTCTAAATCTATGATATTAACATAGATTTGTATTTTACTTAAACTATAAATCGTAATTTAGGTAAAATATAAATCTATAGATATAAAAAAAGATTTATTTACATCGATGTATCATATCGGTCTCTATCGGTAGATAAATGCACTTCTTAGTTGAACTCTGGGTTGAACTTAGTAAACAAATATGTTTATATTTCTTAATTTACAGTTTTTTTATTTAAATATATTATATATAAATGTATTAATTATATAGTTATTTGACAACCTTATCATAACAATTTTATAAATATTTATATTATGAATAGACTGGTTAGTGTTATATCATGTAACAATACTTTATAATCCCTACAATAGATACAATTATCTAATTTTTAATTAAATTTATTGTAAAGAAATAAATCATAAACAAATATTAATTATTAATTATTAATTTAATACATCATGTATTACATGCTTTAGTATAAATTATTGATTCAATATAATTATTTTAATTATTATTTATATATTTACAATTTTAGATGGTATTAATTTGAAATTAAAATGAAATTATTAGTATTGCAATAATATTTACTATTTCAAATCCCATTTGAAATGGGCATTATAATAATAATGATTATTATAATTAATAAATATTATCATAATCATCTTAATAATTATGATACTTATGATAATATTTATTAATATTATAGTCAGTTTCTTTGTATGAGTATGATTTGTTTTATATTGGTGATATTTTAATAATATTGATATTATTGAAATAAAATCTTATTAAATTATTTCGATCATTTATACAAGTAAACTATCGAGTCCCTTATTAACGACGCGATATTAATATTGAGTCCCTTTTATAATTAATGAAGAACCTAATGATTCAATATTCTTCGTTATCCAATTTATTTATGTTAATATAAAGTCTCTGGGTGAAGACGATAACAATAATACACAATATCTAAGAGAATCAATATCTTTGGTATATTGTCGTTCATGTCTTCTCCCATATTAATTAAATAAAGTGAATAAATAAATGCATATAAATAACTGGGAAATTAATAACATTTTAATTTCCCTATTTATAATAATTAATATATGTGGGATGTGATTTTAAATCTAATTCCATAGTGTACCAGATACGCCATACCTAAGAGTATTATCACGTACCAGGTACGTCGTCGTACCTTTCCTAATTAAATAAATTACATGTATATAGAATCGCGTCTCTTATAATAAACTCAATGCTTATATATGATCCAAATCTATCATTAATATTGTAGTTTTTTCAAGTTTTTATTTAAATTTTAATAAATTATCATTAAATACATTTATATTATACATTTATATTATAAATTGGAGTTTGCATATTACGACCATATTAAATTATAATACAATTTATTTAGAATTGTTTATAAACTAGAAAATAAAAAATAAAAACCCAGATATTTCTAATTATATAAATAAATAAATATATAATAATGTAATGAACATTTAATATATAATATAAATTTATATTCATAATATTAATTATTATAGAAATTAAAATTAAAAAATTTTTGAAGAGCTGTTTTATTTAGAATATAGTGTAAAACTGGAATGCATATTCAAAATAATTTGGTACGATGTGTGTTTTGTTAGAAAGGCGCACTCACTTAAGTAAATAAAAATATATATATATATATATATATATATATGTACATATTATAGTCATCGATATAAAGAAAGTTCTTTATATCGATGATTATAGTATGTAATATCTACATATGATAGTTAGTAAAATAAATCTATATAAAAAGTTTGCATTAAAAGTTTAACTTATAATGTTTTATCAATGATAATTTATCATATATATTAATTAATACAGAGAAATTCACAATATACTCAATTTTACTAACCAGTTACAGTAACTCACAGTCTAAATATAACTTAACTATATTTACTTCAATGAGCGTACATATATGAAGATGCATTCACCTAGTTAATTGAATATATGCGTCAGGTGTTCACTGCTATGTTGAGATTACTATTTAAATTGTCTACATTCAATAGCATGTCCTCTCATAGATATCCAACTCACTGGTCTATATTTATATTATATTATAATTCCATGTGCCTGTTCGTTAATCCTGTATTTAACGTATTAAAAACCAATTCACTAAATATTAAGTTAATAACTTTTCTAAATAAATATAATAATTAAACTGTTTATCTACTGCATACACACACCTTTATATTCATCAGCTTTTTAGATATATTAATTAATATGATAAAACTTATCAAAATCATCTTCTATGCATGTGTTTTTATAATGAGATCTGATTAAATAATTGTAAATTGATACAGTTTATTAATATTTCTCATTAATCAAAATTGAAATAACTATTTAATTTATCACTACTTAAATAGGTGTGAAATATTATGAATTATTATTGTTCTATAGTTTATATAATGTAATATAATTATAATTATATCTATATTATTTAATTTATTTAAAAGTAATGTTAAGATTTTATTTCTCAATATATCGACATTGAAATTTAAGGCGACAGATCTTTTAATCATTAATATTTCACTAACAAAACAGGACATTTTGAGAAGACTAAAGATAAACTTCACTTCATGCGAGGGGAGATTTCTTCATCATATCTGTACGATAACAGTTCATAAGGTAGTAATGGTGTCGCAGGTTCCGATACTGAACTCCGAAACATCCAAAACTTATATGCCTGTACCTACACATATGTACACACCTACCCCTATACCTCTACTCCTACCTCTTTCCCTATATCTACCCCTATACCTACCCCTATACATATGAATACACCTATCTCTACATCTACTCCTATACCTCTACTTCTACCCCTTTCCTTACATCTACCCACCCCTATACCTAACCATACCCCTACTTATATGCCTATACCTACACATATGTCTACAACTACCCCTATACCTCTACTCCTACCTCTTTCCCTATATCTACCCCTATGCCTACCCCACATACAGGTACGAGAACACGTCATTCAATGAGACAACACTCCTCCACAAACAGGTAATCCATCTTGATGAAACCATGGTACTGTGGGCGCCTGACTTCGCATATACTATCTGCATGCAGTGCAGTGTCTCATTCCAGAAGCTTCTACAGAAGTTAAGACATCACTGTAGACTGTGTGGTTGTGATATCTGGCATAGCTGCTAGAGCTTCTTACCTCTAACTAATGCCCGTTAGTAACACTAACCATTACCACCCTAATACAACCAGGCCCACTTTAGTGCAACAAACCCCCATAGTACCACCATAACCACTAGTACATAACCACTAATATCTCATTAGTATCAAAAATTCTCTTTATACCACCACTAACACCTATTAGTACCACCAGACTGATATTAAAAATATAAACCCACATCCCTTAGTATAATCAATAACCAGCACACCTTAGTACAACCTCTGTCTCTTCTTACTAGATATGTAAATGAGCCTAGTTTTTTTTTATATGAACTGAGACTTGTAATTGTAATGCTGAATCCAGGCTTATATTTTTGTTTAAAAAAGACCCTGAGTCAAGTTGAGACTATTACATCTACAAATTTGAGATTATTTCTATATTTTCTATATCCATTTCACAATATATTATATTATATTATATTTTAATAATTAAACTCATTTATTATCATATAATAATATGTAATATAAATATTTATTCAAATGATTTTCATTTATTTAAGCAATACATTTGATCACTGAGGATAATATGGGACTGATAATAGATAAATATATGTTATCAAGGCTAATTTGATGCATTTTGATACTGAGAATATATGAATATTTTTATTCTTGTTTAACTGAACCTTCTTTCCCTTTTGTAAACTATAGTTATATAATTTCAAAAACTTGCAGGACATCGAATCTTAGAAATAATAGACTCAAATTTATAAAAAATAGTCAATACTTAAAATATTCTGTTTCTAATCTATCTTATACTAAAATATAAGGCTTAGAAACCTGTAAATCCATTGGAAACCTTTAAAATTATAGAAAAAATGTAAACCTAAGTTAAAATTTATAATCAGATTAATATATGACTGATGTTTAAATGAATAATAAATAAATCTATATATGAAATATAGTATGTATTTACATAAAGCTAATTCAACTATGAAATAATTCCTTAGACCTAATAGATTTTACTTATATGCAATATCTACAGTTTTTAAAGACAATTTAAAACACCCATACACACTAATACACACACACATATATACACATACACATTCACATAGTAAGATAATCTACCAGCTGAGAACACCCGTGTTGTCTGATAAACTCATGCGGTCCATTGTCGTCATGGCAACTAACTATATACAAAGTTAGTGCGCACACTTGGGGTTGGTAGCGGGAAGATAAGTATAAGACAAACACGTGATCCACTCATGTATTCTTATATAATAATTTGACGTTAAATTTAGTTTAAATGATTTTAGGAGTATATCGGTATTGTATTCTACTAAATAGTTATATAGATAGATATATAGTTTATTGAGTGTTGACACACAAAATGACATAAAACAATAATTTAATGATAAATAATAAATTACAATAAGAATGATGGTTTATACACGGCCCATTATATTTGTAGATATTGACATATATGAGAAATAAGTGTGTTTATTACTCTATAAAGTATAAGATTTACTTGTAAACTAACAACTTTACATAATATAGATGAACCATCGATCATAACTTCTATACTGTATATTAGTAATACATTATATTCTGAAAACATCACATCATCTATTGACACACATAATATATAGGTCACATGGACATTTTCAAGAACATGATGACACAGAATACACTGAAAGAGAAGATAGTTAGTTTTACCCATATTACACTACCCATTATAATACTTAGTATTTACCACTAGTACAATATCTTTAAACTTAAGGTGATGTATGTGTAGAAATTTAGCAATTTTTATATTAAATTTTATTGTCTGATATTTTTTATATGAATTCAGATTCAATTATATGTCTTTTCATATACTTGTCATTATAGAACTATTATATGTATTGAGTCACTTTTTTTTGTATAGTCTACACATTATATAATACAACAGTATTACAATAGGACATTCATAAAATATATATCATTATATATATTTATACATATATATTTTTTTTTTAAATTATTATTTATAAATCAACTTATGAAACTATTTGAAATATTATTTTTTATAATATTCTATTGTTAGTTAAATATATATATATATATTAGTAAAATATATTTTCCATAAAGCAATATAAAATATAAAATAGATTTTCCTGTAGAGCAACGAATGCATACAAACCTAGAGTGAAAATATTGATCATTGAGTAATATGCATTTGAAATTTCATAGCATAATATTTGTAATAATTATTTCTTATCTTTTATAAACTTATTTATTATCTATCACATTACATTTATAAATGACTATAATGATGTGTATAATATATAATAGTATCTATATAATAATGTACCATAATAAATATTACTATATTCATATTATATAAAAATGTATAAATTACAAATATTTCTACTTTTTTAAATATGGTAGGGTCATAAAAACATGTTTTTATGTGATTTATATATTGTTTTTGAATGCAAATGTTTCATATACACTAAATTACATACGTAAATGATATTTTAATGGAATAATATTTTTTTTTGTTTTTTATGATATTTAACCACTTTATGCAATTTTTACCAATTTATGCACTGCGACAGGGCCTTAAGGGTAGGCGCTGGAGTTCATCTACACCATGCTATTTATAGCTCCACCGAAAATGCTATTGATAACAAATTAATAAAGATAATTACATAATTTTCATAAATACAATTAATTTAAAAGAATGAAAAAAAATAGTTTAAAAACTATGAATATTTTTTATTATAAATATATTATACTAATCATGATTTATTTGTAAATATAAAGTATTAAATAGAATAATGATATACAAATAGGCAGTCATATATATTATACATTTACAGTAACAATTTCAGATACAAATAATATAAATTAAAAAAGTAATAGGCATTTACATGTGGTTACTAAGTGAAAAAGAAAAAACTTGGAGAAAATGACATTCAAAGTTTTTACATAAATAATCATAGATAATATGTACAAATATGTAACTATATAAAATATACAATATAAAAACAAATATATAACACGTGATTTGTTTATTTATTTAATGCTATTTAATCTATGCTAAAATAAATCTAGAAATTTTTAAATTAAACGATTATTCTAATAAATCGTAATATAAGATTACATATTACAAGTATTTACATAAATACAAAATATATTTATAAATATATTACTCCTAAAACACTTTATATTGATAGAAATACTCAAAAATATTTTAGGATATTATAAATAAAATACAGAACTTGTAAAATACATAATAAAAAAATATTGTAAAAATTAAATTATTTAACACATTTTAACTCCAGCGCCAACGTAACCTTGCCGGCGTTTACATGTAAAAGATAGGGGAAAATAGCTATTTTTTAACAGGCTATGTCTTTTCTATTTATTAGTATTTTGTCTAAATTTTTTTTAATTATCTAGAAAACATTCATCTATAGTTATATAGGTACATCATAAAATAATAAATGTATTATTAATTAAAGAAAAGTTAATTATAATATTAAAATTATTTTAAAATAAATTTATTACCATTTTTTATTATTATTTTTCAAATAATTATATTAATAGATTATATTTACGTTAGCTTACATACCTATATAATAATAACCATATATCAGGTATATACTCAGAAAAGTCATATACTCATCCCAGTTATGTTCCTTTCCCCACTAATCCGTTGACACCATGTCCGGAACTAGATAACCAGACCTCACCAACTATAACACTGCGTCTATCTAATCGTAACGCACCGCTCGTCTTATAGACTCGTAGCCATTTGATTTACAAACGGATATTATATGTCTAGACATATCCATATATTCATATATATATATATATATATATATATATATATATATATATATATTGTTAAATTGAGTGGAGAGATTTTTTTCTATATTATTGTATCAAAATTATAAATATTGTTAATATAATATGTATTGTGTATAATATAGTATATATTGAATACAATATAAATAGCGGATACAAATTAACCCCTCAATACAATACAAATATGATTACAATTGAGCATGATACCAGCGTATCTATGTTTCAACTGTAACACTTCATTTGTTTCTACTGGGAGTAAAACCAGCATTAGCTATATTTCTTATAATTGTATAATCTATTTCTCAATCAACTACGATTGTTTTCTTAATTGATTTAACATTATGATTATAGAACACGTTACATAATATATTACATAAGATATTACTTAAGGTATTACATCAGTGATTACATGGTATTATAACTTCATACATGGTAATATTCACAGAAAAAGAACGACTAGAATACGTTGCAGGAGATTGAATATCTAAATCTGGTGAAGAGGCTATACGTTCAGCGCGGTGACAACTCTTTCACTGTTATAGGTGTAAGCGATACCAGCGGAACCAGGCTACCTAGTAAGGCTGGTGTGGAGCACAGACGAACTGCTGATGGGTCTGACTCCACTACCATCATCGTAACATTAGCTACAATAAGTGTTGGTACATCATCACATCGAGGTAGTGAATGTTAGACTAGATAGTAACGTATACCCAGGCTGTGGCACATTATAAACTTAATACTATGTTATTAGCGCATTATACGATAGCGTAGCATTACTCTAATTCATCGGGCGGAGTGAAACAAGTGAAATTTCAAAAAATATTAAAAAAAATCACATTTCCAAACCAATAAGTAAGATTTATTATAATATTTAGCTAAAGAGGTGTTCACGCGAGCAAACCATTGTGTAAGAATTCCGCAATCGCAAAAATATGTATTTTTATAAGACGCTTACAAAATATTCTAATTATAATATGTACACACTTGGTGAGGAAAACACATGCACGAGTATACAGATGAGAATATATGCATACAAAATGACATTCACATGTGAATCAATGTATAGCCTCTTTAAAAGATAATAACAAATATTAACATGTTTAATTGGAATTTATATTCGTTTCTCAGTTTTATCGATTAAATATAATTTTATCTAACATAACTCAATTTTGAAATACATTTTATATAAATATAAATATTCTAAATATTATTAACTAAGCATAACAAATTAGGAATAAATTATATGATAAACTTTATCTTAAAGCCTATATTTTATATCATAAGATCATATATTATATATGATATTATTATATTTAACATATAAGTTTATATAGCTATTTAAATTTAAATAAGTAATATTATTATAAATATAAATATAAGTTTAAAATTATTTTATATTTTTGCAAAGTTTATATATTATAAATCATATATAATATAGGTGTTTTAATATAGAATTTTAATATTAATATATAATATAGAATTTTCAGATTTTGCACTCATTTGAAGGTTTCGAATAGTAAATAAATACACTTCGAAGGTTTCAAATAGTATTATTTTTATTAAATTAAGTATTCGAAGGTTTCGATTAGTAAATAAATACACTTCGAAGGTTTCAAATAGTATTATTTTTATTAAATTAAGTATTCGAAGGTTTCGAATAGTAAATAAATACACTTTGAAGGTTTTAAATAGTATTATATGTATTAAATTAAGTATTCAAAGTTTTCAAATAGTTAATTTATTCATTTCTAAGGGGTAAAATAGTAAATAAATACACTTAAAAGGTTTTAAATAGTATTATTTATATTAAACCAAGTATTCAAAGTTTTCAAATAGTTAATTTATTCATTTCTAAGGGTTAAAATAGTAAATAGATATACTTCGAAGGTTTCAAATAGTATTATTTGTATTAAATTAAGTATACAAAGTTTTCTAATAGTTAAATTATTCATTTCGAAGATTTAAAATAGTAAATAATTACACTTAAAAGGTTTTAAATAGTATTATTTATATTAAACCAAGTATTCAAAGTTTTCAAATAGTTAATTTATTTATTTCTAATTGTTAAAATAGTAAATAGATATACTTTGAAGGTTTCAAATAGTATTATTTGTATTAAATTAAGTATACAAAGTTTTCTAATAGTTAAATTATTCATTTTAAAGGTTTAAAATAGTAAATAAATACACTTTGAAGGTTTCAAAAAGTAAATATATTTAAAAAGGGTTATGAATTTTGATTAATGATTATAATTATAATCATTGAAAATATCAATAAGTCTAATTTCTCTAGACATAATTTTGAACTTTTTTTTATTAAAATATTTGAAGCCATATAAAATATTCTACGAATTCGAGAGCGAGGTTAAAAAGGTTAAAACGGAAGTAAATAGACGGGTAAATAGTATTAAATTATTTGTTTATTGTATAATAAAATATATGCATTATATGCCTTTTATCGTTTTTTTCGAATAGTTAAATTAAACATTCGAAATTTTCGAAAAATTAGATTTAGGTATTCGATATTTTCGAATAATTAGATTTAGGTAATCGAAATTTTCGAATAATTAGATTTAGGTATTCGACATTTTAGAATATCTGTCAAATTCTAAAATTTACTATTTGAAAGAATTGAATATTCTAATATTCTAATATTCGATTCGATATTCGAAACCGTTTCCAAAATAAATACACACTAACAAATACCTGCTATCAATGCCACTCTATCACATACCATCCATTAGTACAAACCTTGACCCCTAGTGGAGGATATAGACGGGATTGACTAACATAGATCATCTTCATCAGTAACGCTAGTGTAGGTATTCTAATAGATCATGCTTTTTAGTATACTGAATATAGAATATCTGTCTGTAACATCAATGTACAGACCTCTGTGTATATTTAGTCATCTTAACTACCTGGGTATCTTAGTAGGCTAATCCATCAAACTAACAGTCAGTGGGGTGTAGGTTCAAACCCCATTCGCACCAATAAAATACGTATTGAAATAATACTTAGATAATTTAAATTATTTTCTAAATTTTTCTAAATATCTATTTAAACTTTTAAATTGAAGAATAATATGTTTGAATAATATTTGAATAATATATTGATTTATTATTTATGGGATGAAAATGAAGTGTTTATTTTATCTATATCTAGAATGTAGTATACATTTAATTACTGGTCCCACCTCTGCAATTGCATCTATTGTAGTCTAAATAGTAATGTATTTCTATGTAAACTAGTGTATGTTATTGTAATCATATGTCTGAATAATCTACACCTATTGACTGTTAGCATACTACCTATTGGGATTAACACACATGTGATATACAAGTCTTTATTCACTATTATATTTGCATAATATATTGCTGATATTCTTTCGGCAGGTTTCTACTAAGTATATCTAATTTATATTCTGTTATTTCCATATCTAATACTTTATAATTGAATATAAACCTAAATATATATATATACTCTATTCAAGTACAACCAAAATATTGTTAATTATCTATAATATCTATATAGTGAATATAATCATCATTTCAATCCTGTTCCTCCTCTATTAGATACTCATCATGGTGATGGACAATAGGAAGGTGGACAGTTTCAATGCGTGACTAAAACCCCTGTGGTCAGTGCAGCCTATAGAGCTACACGAGTACTTCTCGTACCGGTATCGCCCCCTTTAGTTCACTTCGTAGATTATCTTATAGCACAAACACGACTGTATCCGCTGCCAGCAGACTTCATCATCTCTAACAAGTATAAGCCCATCTTAAAGGAGTAATTAGTAATACATTGTTATAACTCCCGAATTTTTATTTAAAATATGTTATTTATTTCAATTTCATAAATTAGATTTATATAGAAATTATTCTTATTGTATGTATTTATTTGGATTATAATACATTTAATTATAAGCTGATATATATATATATATAAGAGCTATTAATTATAACAAAATAATTAAATTTAATTTCATATTTACGACACATTTAAAATTTAGAAATTGTATAAGACATTTATTTAATTTATTAATTTAGTTATTAAGATAATATTTGTAAATATAAATATTAGTATTAAAATTCTTTATATTTTTGTAATATTTTCTATGATTTATAATAATATATTATTAAATAAATAAATTATTAATATTTAATTGTTATAATCATATAATTAATAATATTACGTCTACATATTATATAATATTGTATATAAATTTTAATTAATTGTTATGATAATAAAAATATATATTGATACAACGATCTAATGGTCTAGTAATATCAAGCCTAACGGATATAATTCTGAAACATCTATTATTGATAAATTATATTATGAACAAATAATAATACGACACAAAAATACATAACGTTTATACTACTTCATAAACATTGTTAGCTGTACATATTATGCTAAAAGTAATGCATACTAATATATAGTCTAATATTATCTAATTATAAACTAAATATATTTTTAATAAATCAATATTAATGTAAAATAAACAAATAATTCAATAATACTTACTTGTAAAAGTAATATATATATTATTAATTATATATTATAATGCAAACACGTTATACAATGTATAACTTATACACATAATCAATACTATAAAAATCATTCAAGTTTAAATATTACTAGTATTGTATATATAATAATAAATAATAGAAAAGTTTATTGACTCAGAAAACGATGGACGTTTATATGAAAATAATATAAGCAATATAATATTTTTTCTAGCCATAACAAATAGTTTGTAAAACTTTAACCTTCTTATAATATCTGTATAATTATAAAATTAACTAAACTTAATAAGTTGTCCGAAATTATTGCATACTAAATCTGGTATTAATTATTGTCAATATATATGAGATAAATAGATGTGAAAAATATTCATGTGAAATTAATTTTATTATCTATAAAAAGTATTTTATAAGGGATGTACTAAAAACCCAGTTGTAATTTTATAATACTTATTTGTATATAATTTAATACTTTGATACTATATATATATAGATGTATAATATATTATATATTATAATCAATAAGTGATATTAAATGTTCAAAATAGTAATATATTTATAGTAAAATTCTATGTTTAAATGATTTTTATTAACATTTTTTGCCCAGTTATAATTTTATAACAATGCATAATACATATTTATATATTTTAAACATAATTGTACACTTTAATAAATAATATATAGTATAATATTATATTAGCCAGTAGTAAACAAATGTATTATTAATATTTATTAAATATATTATAAAATTACAACTGGGCAATAAATTGTTATGAATAACAATCATTAACACCTAATACTTTACTATAAATACATTACTAATTTTAACATTTAATATCACTTATTGATTATAATATATTAAATATATATATATATATATAGTATCAAAGTATTACATTTTGTATATTATATTATATAATTTATAAGTATTATAAAATTACAACTTTGGTTTAGTACATCCTATTTTATAACATGTTATAATAGTAGTTATATATAGTAAGTAACAACAATAAAATAGCATAGATAAGCTCGATATGGAGAGATTAAAAGTGTGTTATATTAAAAAAAATACATTAAATTACATTAATATCTCATATATAAATAAAGATATTTATTCAACCTAACACTGGTTATATAATTTAAATACATAAATAATAAGCATACAATAAATAAAATCATGTTTTTAAACATTATTATTTCTTAACCCTTTATTATAAAGTTTATAATTTATGAATATTTAATTTGATTAAATATACTATATAGTTAGATAATTAGTATAAATAACTATATAGTTAGATATATACATTTTACACAATATTAATTATACTTAAAAATAATGTAATATTATAATAATTATATGTAAACATTATATTTAATAATTAATTTATATTTTAAAATAATTAATTATAAGCTCGTTAATGTTGGGTGGCCCTAAAAAGGGCCGATTGTAATTATAAATATGAAATATAAATATGAAACGTGTATAGAACTATTGTATATATATATCAAATCCATCTAAAAATAGAAATATATATATATATATATATATTAGCTTAAATATTAATAGTATTACATCATTAACTAAGGTATATTTATACAATAGATATACCTTAATCAATTATTTAAGAGTAATACCAAAGATAATACTATTAATATTTAAATAAATTACATATAGTGTACATATACCTATAGAGTAATACCAAAGGGCTTTGGTAATACTATAGTATTTATAATAGTATTAATATTTATATTTAAAAAATTATTTATAAGATTACATATTTATTTATAATAATGTATACTATATATAAATGTACGTGGTTTTGTTTAATATGTATATGAAGTAGGATAATGTTTCCATATTGTTATTATACTTGTAAATATAATTCATATAATATGATTTACTAGAATTGTTTTCATTACATATAATAAACTTATTTAAAATTGGGTGGCCCTAAAAAGGGCCGATTGTTGTCGATTATGAGATTAAGAAATTATTTAGAACTGGTGTATTTAGTAACGGCTTTGGTACCTTCACTTACGGCATGTTTAGCTAATTCTCCTGGGAGTAAAAGACGAACAGCGGTTTGAATTTCACGGCTCGAAATAGTAGATTTTTTGTTGTACTTTGTCAAACGAGAAGCTTCGTTCGCAATACGTTCGAATAAATCATTGACAAAAGAATTCATAATGCTCATAGCTTTGCTTGAAACTCCAGTGTCGGGGTGTACTTGTTTCAAGACCTTGTAAATGTATATACCGTAGGACTCCTTCCTCTTCTTATGACGTTTCTTATCTCCAGTTTTAGTAGTCTTGGTAGACTTCTGGACAGTTTTCTTGGAACCTTTAGCAGCTGAAGGGAACACCATGTTGAAATAATACTAATGTATGAATTGAATGATTCGTGTCTCGACTTATATTTACTTTAACGTGGAATGAATAACCAATAGGCTTCAAGTACAAAAGGGACTATATCGCGTATTTATACAATTTTAACGGTAATTCAACCGATGCACAAAGGAACAAAGGAATTCTGAAATGGAGCATTAGTCATCGTGTAGTAATACAAACCGATTTGTATTCTTAACAAAGAATTATACAAACTAATTATAGTATTTCATAAACTACCGTTTAATGATATATAAATCGTAGAATAAAATAATACAATCATTACTACTTTCCTATACTTGCTATTAACATGTCTGGACGAGGAAAAGGTGGAAAAGGATTAGGAAAGGGAGGTGCCAAGCGTCATCGAAAAGTACTTCGTGATAACATCCAAGGTATCACTAAACCTGCTATCAGACGTTTAGCACGCAGAGGAGGTGTGAAACGTATCTCGGGACTGATTTACGAAGAAACTCGTGGAGTTCTCAAGGTATTCTTAGAGAATGTTATCCGTGATGCCGTTACCTATACTGAACATGCCAAACGTAAGACCGTTACTGCTATGGACGTTGTTTACGCTTTGAAACGCCAAGGTCGTACCCTTTACGGATTCGGCGGTTAAAACTTGAACTTCAATATTACTTATTAAACAATCGGCCCTTTTTAGGGCCACCCAAACTTATACGAGTATATTAATTCAATTTGAATAAGTAACGATTTATAATTACTCTTGCATCACTATTAATATAAAACCAGATCTATATACAATATAATATTGTTATATAAGAATACATTAATTTTATAAAATATTGGCTTACTTTATAATGTATATATGTTGTACAATTTTATTTATAATATAATTTTTAAATATATATTAGTACTCTGAATCTATAGATAGTGTTTTATAATGTTTTATTATTTATTTTATAATCTACATTTAATATCAATCCGCTGGTATAATCTATTTAATCCACACAGTTAATTAAATCTAATTAACAATTATAATGATAATATTTATTAAATATACAGATTATTTAAAATACCATCTAGATGACATTTCTGAAAATTAGTAATAATATTATTTAAATTGTATTCACTATAGTGAAGAAAATATATATATAGAACGATTTTAAAATCAATATTCTTGTTATAACTACTAGTAACATATATGTTATAAATAATAGATACATTATATCAACTAATTTATTTTTATTATAAATTAGTATATTATTTAAAATAATTATTTTTGGCACTGGTATATTATCAGAATATTATAGTCATTCCGCATCAGTAATTGAAGATATATATATATATATATATACATTCATTTGTATTCTATACATAAATAGCGTTGATACAAGACAAAGACGTCACGCTTTAGTGCACTCGTAGTAATTAACTAGTAAGTTTATATTATCAGAGCCGTAGGCAGTACGGCGTACGTATATAATATAACTAGGATGTTTTGATATTACAAATAACCAATAGCTTTGGTTTGTATTCACAATGAAAGAAATGCAAATTAGATAATTACATGCGAAACTTATATTATACAATAATTAATATTGCTTATTTTACTCCATATGTAATTTAGTTAAATATTAATAGTATTACTATTATATAATGTACTATCATTAAGGTATATACTAATACTATAGTATTTATAACAATGTTAATATTTATATTAAAAAAAATATATAGTACATATTTATTTATATATAATAAATACTATATATAAATGTACTTGTATATGAAATTGTAGTTTTGTTTAATTAATATTAATATTTTTAATTATTAATCATTATTAATTAATATTATTTATATGAAGTAGGATATTGTTTCCATATTGATTATAATAATTATCATACTGTAAATATAATTATTAATATTCATAAAAAAAATACGTGTATATATTGAAATATAATAGTATATAATACTATTTATTTATTGAATCACACATATCATAATATCTTATATATATATGTATTAAAAGTAAATAATCTATAGATTATATATTTTTTTAAATATATTTTAAATTGTTAGGTGAACATAAATAGTATAGTTTAACGCCAAACTCCATATGCTAATATAACCTATAGGTATATATATATATATATATAGGCTGATATAAAATTATATATTTATAGTCCACAGTCAAATACAAACCTATGTATAAAAATAAACGATCATATATTTGTCTATGGGTATATAGGTATATGTTCATATAAATATAAATACACAACAATTACATTGTTTAAATGTAGGTATTGAAAGTAAATAGTATTTTTCGCTCCAAACTGTATGCATATCACGACCTAGGTCATGGAATAGGAAAATATACTATAAATGAGTATACCAATATATATATATATATATATATATATATATATTAATTTATTATATACCAAACTAGTAATATAATAACGGCTACATTAATATTGTGAGAAAATTAACTAATTATATTTACTATGAATTTGATAAATTACCACGTGGATAATATATATACTATTTATACTTTATTATAACTTTATTTATATAGGTAGGTATATTTATATAACTACCTATGTATATTATACATTGTATAGTATCGTATTATCATAGTATAGTAGTCATATAATGCTGGATATTTGGATATAATTTCACCTATAGTATCTTAGTAAATACATAGTGTACTTATATATATATATATATAGATTGGTTATTTGAATTATATTTATAAATAGAATTGTGAAAATACAAAGGAAATGATGAACTTCATATAAATAAACCGTATTCATATACTATATATATATATATATATATATATATAGGATGTTATGATATTATAGATAATATAATGTATTTGTTTGTATTTATATTCGAGTAATTATTAGTTAGTAATTCATATTTAGCATGTCAAATATTTGATAAATTATATAATTTATCGTTAAAACAATATAATGATATATACGGATTATTCTTTATAATAGCTTTTTACAACTCATTGATTCCAAATAATCAAATGCAAATATTTTGAAATAATATACACCTTAAGGTAAATAAAACAATATACATGCATATAGAAATAATGAATAGAAAGGAAACGTATAGCTTTATACAATGAATATTATGGCATGCATTTTATCTATAGATCTATAGTTTACCAAGGTTAAATATAAATCTAGATATTCTCTTTAGTTCTATGTATATCATCGATATAAAGCATAGATTTAGATATTCTCTTTAGTTCTATGTATATCATCGATATAAAGCATAGATTTAGAGTATTAGTGGTACTCTAAATCTATGATATTAAACATAGATTTGTATTTTACTTAAACTATAAATCGTAATTTAGGTAAAATATAAATCTATAGATATAAAAAAAGATTTATTTACATCGATGTATCATATCGGTCTCTATCGGTAGATAAATGCACTTCTTAGTTGAACTCTGGGTTGAACTTAGTAAACAAATATGTTTATATTTCTTAATTTACAGTTTTTTTATTTAAATATATTATATATAAATGTATTAATTATATAGTTATTTGACAACCTTATCATAACAATTTTATAAATATTTATATTATGAATAGACTGGTTAGTGTTATATCATGTAACAATAATTTATAATCCCTACAATAGATACAATTATCTAATTTTAATTAAATTTATTGTAAAGAAATAAATCATAAACAAATATTAATTATTAATTATTAATTATTAATTGAATACATCATGTATTACATGCTTTAGTATAAATTATTGATTCAATATAATTATTTTAATTATTATTTATATATTTACAATTTTAGATGGTATTAATTTGAAATTAAAATGAAATTATTAGTATTGCAATAATATTTACTATTTCAAATCCCATTTGAAATGGGCATTATAATAATAATGATTATTATAATTAATAAATATTATCATAATCATCTTAATAATTATGATACTTATGATAATATTTATTAATATTATAGTCAGTTTCTTTGTATGAGTATGATTTGTTTTATATTGGTGATATTTTAATAATATTGATATTATTGAAATAAAATCTTATTAAATTATTTCGATCATTTATACAAGTAAACTATCGAGTCCCTTATTAACGACGCGATATTAATATTGAGTCCCTTTTATAATTAATGAAGAACCTAATGATTCAATATTCTTCGTTATCCAATTTATTTATGTTAATATAAAGTCTCTGGGTGAAGACGATAACAATAATACACAATATCTAAGAGAATCAATATCTTTGGTATATTGTCGTTCATGTCTTCTCCCATATTAATTAAATAAAGTGAATAAATAAATGCATATAAATAACTGGGAAATTAATAACATTTTAATTTCCCTATTTATAATAATTAATATATGTGGGATGTGATTTTAAATCTAATTCCATAGTGTACCAGATACGCCATACCTAAGAGTATTATCACGTACCAGGTACGTCGTCGTACCTTTCCTAATTAAATAAATTACATGTATATAGAATCGCGTCCCTTATAATAAACTCAATGCTTATATATGATCCAAATCTATCATTAATATTGTAGTTTTTTCAAGTTTTTATTTAAAAAAAAGTTATAATCATAAATTTGGAAAAAAATGCTTACTATTTTTTACATATTATATATTACTTATTAAAAATTAATTTATTTAAATTTTAATAAATTATCATTAAATACATTTATATTATAAATTGGAGTTTGCATATTACGACCATATTAAATTATAATACAATTTATTTAGAATTGTTTATAAACTAGAAAATAAAAAATAAAAACCCAGATATTTCTAATTATATAAATAAATAAATATATAATAATGTAATGAACATTTAATATATAATATAAATTTATATTCATAATATTAATTATTATAGAAATTAAAATTAAAAAATTGTTGAAGAGCTGTTTTATTTAGAATATAGTGTAAAACTGGAATGCATATTCAAAATAATTTGGTACGATGTGTGTTTTGTTAGAAAGGCGCACTCACTTAAGTAAATAAAAATATATATATATATATATATATATATATATGTACATATTATAGTCATCGATATAAAGAAAGTTCTTTATATCGATGATTATAGTATGTAATATCTACATATGATAATTAGTAAAATAAATCTATATAAAAAGTTTGCATTAAAAGTTTAACTTATAATGTTTTATCAATGATAATTTATCATATATATTAATTAATACAGAGAAATTCACAATATACTCAATTTTACTAACCAGTTACAGTAACTCACAGTCTAAATATAACTTAACTACATTTACTTCAATGAGCGTACATATATGAAGATGCATTCACCTAGTTAATTGAATATATGCGTCAGGTGTTCACTGCTATGTTGAGATTACTATTTAAATTGTCTACATTCAATAGCATGTCCTCTCATAGATATCCAACTCACTGGTCTATATTTATATTATATTATAATTCCATGTGCCTGTTCGTTAATCCTGTATTTAACGTATTAAAAACCAATTCACTAAATATTAAGTTAATAACTTTTCTAAATAAATATAATAATTAAACTGTTTATCTACTGCATACACACACCTTTATATTCATCAGCTTTTTAGATATATTAATTAATATGATAAAACTTATCAAAATCATCTTCTATGCATGTGTTTTTATAATGAGATCTGATTAAATAATTGTAAATTGATACAGTTTATTAATATTTCTCATTAATCAAAATTGAAATAACTATTTAATTTATCACTACTTAAATAGGTGTGAAATATTATGAATTATTATTGTTCTATAGTTTATATAATGTAATATAATTATAATTATATCTATATTATTTAATTTATTTAAAAGTAATGTTAAGATTTTATTTCTCAATATATCGACATTGAAATTTAAGGCGACAGATCTTTTAATCATTAATATTTCACTAACAAAACAGGACATTTTGAGAAGACTAAAGATAAACTTCACTTCATGCGAGGGGAGATTTCTTCATCATATCTGTACGATAACAGTTCATAAGGTAGTAATGGTGTCGCAGGTTCCGATACTGAACTCCGAAACATCCAAAACTTATATGCCTGTACCTACACATATGTACACACCTACCCCTATACCTCTACTCCTACCTCTTTCCCTACATCTACCCCTATACATATGAATACACCTATTTATGTTATTGATTGTTGCATAATTCCACATTTTGGTAATCATTTAACTCACGCTGCTCGTCGCATGTATTATTTGCATGATATTATTAATCTCTGATAAGTCAGACATTTCGCTAAGTCGGACACTTTTCCCGGTCACTTGCGAGTCCGACTTATCGGGAGTTGACTGTATATCATAAATTATGATTCATAAATATCAAAGGAAAAATATATAATGTTAAATAAATAAGAATTATATATAGGCCTAATAGACATTATTGGAGAAAGATATAATTTTATTTGTTTCTATATAAAATCCAAAAAAGATTGGTGCATTCAAAATTAAGAAATAGACTCGGAGTTAATAAAGCTGCAATTGTATTTATGTACAAATATTTGAATATAAAGTAATTTATTTAAATAATTATCAAAAACGTTTTTATTTGATTTCTTGTACTAATAATTTTAGTATAATTATTTGAATATAATTCTAGATAATAAAATAGTCTGTATAATATAAAAACACTAGTAATTAAATAATAATTATTTAATGTTGCATTATATAATATGTAACATATGTTATATATATAAATATGTAACAGCATATAATATAATGTATACATTAATTTAGATAATTCAAGACATACACAATATCACATTTTTATTATAATATAATTCTATTTATTTATATATCTTTACTTAATTTTATAGATAATTAATATTTATATATAATTTTATAAATTTAAATATACATTAATAGTTATTTAAATTTCTAAGTCTATTAGCAGTAGAATAATGATTTATTCAATTTTTATAATTAATTAAACATCTATTTATTATATTATTTTATAATTTAATATTATTTGTATTATAATCAAATAAATCGATTTAAATCAAAAAAATCCGATTTAAATCAAATAAATCGGATTTTTTTGAACCCTGCTTACTAGTATGTATTATAATAGTATTATAATAATAATTATATATTAAAATTGAATTAATATACTCGTATAAGTTTGGGTGGCCCTAAAAAGGGCCGATTGTTTCATAAGTAATATTGAAGTTCAAGTTTTAACCGCCGAATCCGTAAAGGGTACGACCTTGGCGTTTCAAAGCGTAAATAACGTCAATAGCAGTAACGGTCTTACGTTTGGCATGTTCAGTAGACCGGTTCGTTCGATTCAATTTTTAATCCTTCATATAAAATATAATACATATCTATATTTTAGTATAATATGTGTTAATAATTTTTATAAAAAAATAGTTACCTTTGGTCACGAAGCATTTAAAGTTTGAAATATAAATTATTATTTTAAGATAAAATCAATAATATTCCATGTATAATAGTAATGACACCATCTTATTATCTTTGATGTTTACAAATATTTAAATTAATATTTAATATTAATTATGTATTTGTATTATATTTAATGAATTAATATAATATATACCATTATTTATATTTATTATTAATATAATATCTATATTTCATGTTTATATCTACAAATTACCAATATTAATGTATCCTAAAACTCAAGAAAATACACCATTTTACAAAGTATTTATTTCAAAATAATTCAAAAAAATAATTAATTTTTAAAAATTAATATATATAATTATACTTTACATAAATTTGAGTTATCAGATTGTATTGAATTGTGGATATAAGTTAGATATAAATGTTCTTTATACAAATATAATTAAAAAAATTAAAAACTATGTAAAATTATTTTGTATTTCATATTTCAAATAAAAATCCAAAAAAATTTAAAAATGATGTTAATTTTTTTTCTAAAAATAATTTTTAATTTTTTAATAATTAATTTGAATTGTATTATTATTATCTATAAATTATATATTTTAATTTTTTAAATTAAATTGTAATAATTTATTTATATTAAATTATACGATTTTTAGATATTTTTTTTGACTAAAATTATTTTATAAAATTTGGGCATCTAGATTGTTATGAAAAATATTTTGTACTGTTAATACTACTTGTTATATATGTTTCTAGGATATATCCATAGTTGGCTTAAAAAAAATCATCCAATTTTATAAAAATTGAATAAAACTTATTTCTATATCTCCCCCATGTTAACTTTTGTATGTATTCAATGTTAAAATAAAAAGGTCTCGTGACATAACAATATTTAAGATAACGGTCTAAAATTTTAAACACTTATTCATCATAGCATACATAATTGTCACAGATGTGAAGGTTTTTAAAATTGCGAAAAAAAATGTAGTACGAACCGGTCTAATGTTCAGTGTAGGTAACGGCATCATTTGTTATGCATATACATATTAAAATATATATTATTGAATTAGATTATATTAAATAATAATATATTCCACGTTATTATTAATAACGTATAACCCTGACAACATAATAAACATAGCTCCATGACCTAGGTCGTGATATGCATACAGTTTGGAGCGAAAAATACTATTTACTTTCAAAACCTACATTAAACAATGTAATTGTTGTGTATTTATATTTATAAGAACATATATAATGAATCATTATTAATGATACACAATAAATGGTTTCCACACAGAGATGCAATGCACCTGTTAGGAAAACACAGTTCATTTTTCGTTAATCTAATTCAGTGATATTTATTTAAATAATAGTGAAACGGGGTCAGGCTATTTAGCGCCGAAATTAATTAATTACCTATATACCCATAGACAAATATATGATCGTTTATTTGTATACATAGGTTTGTATTTGACTGTGAACTATAAATATATAATTTTATATCAGCCTATATATATATATATACCTATAGGTTATATTAGCATATGGAGTTTGGCGTTAAACTATACTATCTATGTTCACTTAACAATTTAAAATATATAATCTATAGATTATTTAATTTTAATACATATATATAAGATATTATGATATGTGTGATTCAATAAATAAATAGTATTATATACTATTATATTTCAATACACGTATTTTTGTTATGAATATTAATAATTATATTTACAGTATGATAATTATTATAATCAATATGGAAACAATATCCTACTTCATATAAATAATATTAATTAATAATGATTAATAATTAAAAATATTAATATTAATTAAACAAAACTACAATTTCATATACAAGTACATTTATATATAGTATACGTTATTGTATTTATTATATATAAATAAATATGTACTCTATTTTTTTTTAAATATAAATATTAACATTATTAAAAATACTATAGTATTAGCAAAGCCCTGGGGGCTTTGGTATTAGTATATACCTTAATGATAGTAAATTATATAATAGTAATACTATTAATATTTAACTAAATTACATATGGAGCAAGGGCTTTGGTATTAGTATATACCTTAATGATAGTAAATTATATAATAGTAATACTATTAATATTTAACTAAATTACATATGGAGTAAAATAAGCAATATTAATAATTGTATAATATAAGTTTCGCATGTAATTATCTAATTTGCATTTCTTTCATTGTGAATACAAACCAAAGCTGTTGGTTATTTGTAATATCAAAACATACGAGTGCACTAAAGCGTGACGTCTTTGTCTTGTATCAACGCTATTTATGTATAGAATACAAATGAATGTATATATATATATATCTTCAATTACTGATGCGGAATGACTATAATATTCTGATAATATACCAGTGCCAAAAATAATTATTTTAAATAATATACTAATTTATAATAAAAATAAATTAGTTGATATAATGTATCTATTATTTATAACATATATGTTACTAGTAGCTATAACAAGAATATTGATTTTAAAATCGTTCTATATATATTTTCTTCACTATAGTGAATACAATTTAAATAATATTATTACTAATTTTCAGAAATGTCATCTAGATGGTATTTTAAATAATCTGTATATTTAATAAATATTATCATTATAATTGTTAATTAGATTTAATTAACTGTGTGGATTAAATAGATTATACCAGTGGATTGATATTAAATGTAGATTATAAAATAAATAATAAAACTACATAAATGGAATATAGACAATACAAATAGTTCACGCTCCGCTGCACTCGTAGTAATTAATTAGTCATTTTATATCAGCAAATCTAGAATTAAAAATACACTACAAATTGTACAATACACTATAATTTATTCTAGATTCGCTAATATAAAATGACTAATTAATTACTACGAGTGCAGTGGAGCGTGAATTATGTGTATTGTATATATTCCATTTATGTATATAATTCAAATAATAGTATCTATACATATATATATATATATAGCTATTCATTACTATTATTATATATGAGATTCTTCAATTACCGATCCTAAATTACCACTATAATAATATATATGGGATATATACTATAAAATGTACAATGTATAATATAAACTGTATACTGTGTATGTACATAAATAAAGAACAAATAGGAAATTTATTATTATTAATAATTATTGACATGATAACATATTAAATTACGAGTAAATATAATTAGTTACATTTCTAACATTATTAAATATAGCAATTATTGTATTACTAGTTTGGTGTATAATAAATTAGTGTATATTTTGTTGTGTATGCTCATTTATATTATATACTTAGTATGCCTATTATTTACTTCCTATATGTAGTATACTATTTCTATACTATAATATGATTTATTTGTCATATAAATGACTAATATACACTCTATATTATACAGGTATTTGTAGTAGTTACAAGCAAACCCAATAGGCTTTGTTACAAGTATGTATAGTAATCATGCTGTTTAGTAAACAGTGTTTACCGCCAGGGTATTCTATTTGCGTTCACAATATGCATAGATTGCCGCCCATAATATGCCAGTTATTTTTAATCACTAGATAATCTGGTAAGAACCAGTTTGAACTCGTTATAATTACATGCATTGTGTATTGCTTCAGTTATCGTATAATACGTTAGGTAGATATACACGTTACAACTTGTTACATAATGTAGCTGTTTTTTATGCATATAAATAAAAATAAACATTGGTGAATTAGATTATATTAAACAATAATATATTTCAAGTTATTATTAATAACCTATAACCCTGACAAAATATTGTCGTGTTTATATGAACCTATACAATGATACGTATTAAGTGATGTACATACATAGATACAATGCACCAGTTAGGCAAACACAGTTCATTGTTCGCTTAATTTAATTCAGTGATATTAAATTAAATAATAGAATTGTATTTTACTGTAAACTATAAATATGTGATTTATATCAGCCTATATAGGTTATATTAGCACATGGAGTTTGGCGATAATATATACTAGCTATATTCGTAACATATATGCATTGATCATAAAGTTATTATATAACAATAGATTATTTACTTTTAATATTGTATAATGGTATATTAGTGTATTATGAATTAGTTTTGTAACTATTATTTATAAAGTTAACTAACAGTAACAATAATTAGCATTATAAGTTATACATCATGTCGTTAACGCTATTGCTTTTGATTTAGTAGTAACTCAATATAATATAAGTGGTTGACAATGTTATCAACTTCACATACAGTTTGGCACCAGTATATATATATGTGTATATATCTCTTTATCACGTATAAGAAGAACATAATTAGGAGATTCGAATGTTGCCACCAAATATATAATATATACATATGCCATGGGGCGGGGGTATTCTAGAATATAGTGAACAACTATCAATGTTTTATATTTATATTATATATATAGAAAGTCCCCTGTGAAAGTACATTAGTCCCTGAGAGCTGTCTCTAGAGCCTCACGTGGTTTCGCGCCAAACTATACTAATTAATTCTAACGCCTGTTATATAACAAAGAATAATGTCGGTTATTTGATGTAACCCTACACAAAGGATATGAATGTATGAAGTTAGGCGACTAAATATACATATTACACAAAGCCCTTTGTTAAATGGATTTTATATAGATACATATATACATATAGACAAAGCCCTTTGTTAGATGGATTTGATATATATATATATATATATATATATATATATGTACACTGCTATATATAGTATGTAGTTTATAGAATACAGTGTAAACTATACACGCTCAAGGTGGTGTATTGCCTAATATTCAAGCTGTTCTTTTACCAAAGAAAACTGGTAAATCTACTTAATTCTTTCAAATTCTAACAATCGGTCCTTTTTAGGACCACCCACATTAATTATGTTTATTAAAATTGAATTAATATATTATATATTTTATGTTTATTTGTATATACATTTTAATAATATTACCTATATATAATTAATATATTTCAACGGTCGTTTTTCATATTCAAAGTAAATTGAATATAGTTTAGTAATTACTCTATTTAGTTTAATAATTTATATCAATAATATTATTTATGATTAAATTATTAAACTAATTATCAAAATATAATAAAAATAGTTCACATTAGATTATTTCTATAAATAAAAAATGTGTTTTTATAATATTTTGAATTATGTAAAATGAAACTAATAAAATAATTTTATTTTAAGCAACGTTTACTTTTTTTAATATAATTTAATAAATAATTACATGTACTATAATAGAGTTTTAACTGAAATTACAAGTAGATTATAGATAATTAGTAAAAGTTAAATAATTAATACAATTACAAAGCAAACTTGTATTAAAATTATTACAAATATAGGGGGAGTATTCAAATAAACGTATAATATGCACTAGTTGCAGAAATAATTGTAATGTTACTTAACCATTAGCATTAATGCTATTACTTTATTCATAAACTATCTTATATTTACTAGAATTTGTATTTTACCTAGTGAAAATGTATGTTTCATAATGCCTTCACTACAATGATATTTACTTTGTAAATAATAATATTATGGGTGTGAATAAGAACTATAACGTTAGCTGATTAATAACTAAGTGGCTTACATTTTACCTAGGATATTGAGTGTATATATTAGTATAGTAAAAGAATTCTTCCCTTGGTTTCTTTATACGTACTACATCTCCCTCCTTGTATATTGGTGATGGGTTTAGCTCTGTATTATAGTAATATGCCTGTTTAATTTTCGTTTTACTCTGTTTCTCTCTTTCTTCGTCTGTTTTATGTCTAGCTTTCAACATTTCCTCTGTTAATGGTAGCAAAGTTCTACATCTTCTACCGAATAATCGTTGTGATGGACTTAGTTCTATGCCTTCTGTTGGTGTGTTATTGTAATTTAATATCGCTAGTTGCTCAGATATCTTATTATCCCTACATTTCTTAAAAATTCTTTTAATCATCTTCACCGCATTTTCTGCTTTGCCATTGCTTTGCGGTAAATATGGGCTTGATGTAACTAGATTTATGTCATGATCTTTTGTAAATTTTAAGAATTTTTCCCTGAATTGTGGACCATTGTCACAAACTATATTTTCAGGTAATCCATGTGTAGAAAATATTCCTAAAAGTTCATTGATTACGTCATCCGTTCCTTGGTTGCGTAATCTTCGTACAGTTATGTAATTTGAGTAGTAATCTGAAGTGACTAATAGAGTTCTATTATCAAAATAACATATATCTACTCCTATCTTTGACCATGGTGTTGTCCCTGTATCATGATACATTAATGGATCTTTAATTACCTTATTTTCTTGATATTTCATGCATATCTCGCAATTCTTTACTTTCTGTTTCATCTGAGTTGTAATTCCCGGCCAGTATACTGATTCTCTCATTCTTCCTAGACATGCACAAATTCCACCATGAGATTGGTGTGCCAGTGACATGAATTCTTCTCTCAGTGTTGTAGGTACTACCAATCTATTGTCCTTATAAAGTAACTCATCTATTACTGTTATATCATCTCGCATTGAGTAGTATTTTCCTATTTCGGGATTATCTTCTGTCTTTGTACCCCATCCTGTTTGGGTTTGTATTTTTAATTTCTTCAAGATATCATCTTCATTTGTTTCTTTTATGAATCGTTTCATTCTTTCATCTGAGATGGCGAGTCTAGCCATTGTTTCTCTTTCCGTTGTACATATATTTACATGTTCTTCTCTTAATGGCACCGAAACTGTTCGCTGCGCATGTTTAACTGGTACTGATTTGTCATTGATCTTTATTGCATATTTCCCTTCCAATTTTCCTACTTGACCATCAAATACTTCTGGATATTTTGTCATGAGTATTTTCAAGTCAAGTGTGTTTTGAATCTGACTCACTTGCTCGTATTTCTCATTATTATCTAAGATCTTGATGCATCCTAACTCAACACTTGCTGATCTTCCGAGTATGGAATGGAATTGATCTCCATCTGCTATCTTTAATCGTATCAAACATTCTTTGTTTCTTCTTTGTACTCTTATTATGACTTCTCCTTTGATTTTCCATCTTGTACCTCCAAATGCTGTTATTTCTGTTGTATCAGACTTTTTAATTTTTCTGTGCTGAAAATCTTTACTTGCTAATTCATATACTTATAATGGAATCACGTTTACTGATGCTCCATTATCTATTTGGAATTTGATTAATGATCCCCACTGCGTTTTAAGGGTAACAGTTTCGCACTTCGGTAGTGTATCCACTGTTCTTACATCATTTACTTTGTATACACTGAACACATTCTGCACTCTTTCGTTTTTTTCACTTGCTTTACACATTGATCTGTAATGGTTCATTCTGTTGCATTTCGCACATGTTTTTCCATATGCTGGATACAATTCTTTCTTAAATTGATGTATTCCTCACAGTATCGACATTTTATTTCTTTTCTTTTTTCTTGATATTGTTTCTTCGGTTTGCTATTTATGTAATTTATTGTTTCTTTGGTTTTCAAGGTTGTACTTTGCTCCTGAGATATGTCCTCTGCTCTGCATATCTTTATGAGCATTTCACATGTTAGATTACTTCTTGTTATCAAACTTTTCCGTAAATTATTATTTCGCATTCCGTTTATTATTTTATCCCTTATTATCTCATCGACTGTTATATTCGTAAAATCACATCGCTTGCTCATGGTCTTTATATCATTTACGTACCTCTCAAATGATTCATGTTCTTGTTGATATCTTCTGTAGAACATACATCTTTCGAATATTTGGTTTATTTGAGGTTCTACATATTCATTAAATTTTTTCAATATATTTGTTATGTTTTTTTTCTCGTCTTCTTTATCGAATGTGAAATTTTCGTATATTTTCTGTGCTGATTCGCCTAATATAGTAAGTAATATAGACACTTGTGTACTTCCATTCTTTTTTTCTAATTTGGTAGCAGCATAGTAGTGTTCCCATTTTTTCTTCCATATAGACCATCGAATAGATATGTCAGTTGCTTCCATATCTAATTGTTCTGGAACTGGTAATTGTGCCATTTTATTTAACTTATACAATTAATAAAATATTAACCAATAATAACAACAACAATATTAATAATAATAATAATAGTAATAAATAATAATAATACGTAATAAACAATTATAAAAATAACAATATTTCAATCACATATGTTAAATGAATTTTATAAATATGAAAATGTAGACATATATATATACCTATCTATACTTATAATATAAAAATAAACAAATCAATTTTTATATTTTTTTAAATTCATATAACATGCTAAAATGATTATATACTATACTCAATTATTCTATGTATTCAATAAATTATTTATATATATATCATATATCATTAATTAATTTATTTCCATAAAATGTAATCTTTTTTTAAAAAAAAAATTGTAAACAAATTTAATTGAATGGTTTTTTTTTTTTTCCCCAGGTACCTAATATAGTTAAAATGACGTTTCTATTAATTTTTGAGATTATTAATCATTAAATTAACTATATAATATGTAATTTTAATTGCCGCTGTCACCATATAACGTTAGCTGATTAATAACTAAGTGGCTTACCTTTTACCTAGGATCTTGAGTGTATATATTAGTATAGTAAATGAAGTTATTTGAATAGATTTAGAACTATTATGATTTAGTTAACTATCTATAAATTGAAGTGACCTATTTCTAGAGGTTCAATTTAAAGGTAAGAAAAGGATTTTTACAGAACTTAGGAATAGCGTTAAGAACATTAAGAGATGTATTAATTAAGTTATGCGTAATACTTAATAATATAGGCTTACAACTAAGAATTACAATATATATTTAATATAGTATACCTACTTAAGATTATATTAATATATTTAAAGTATTACTAAAATAATTATTAATATATAATAAATCAGATTATGAGAATTTATTTAGACTTTTATTATTATTTAAATATAATAATTATATATTAGGTATTTTATAAACTATTAAAATAAGTATAATATCAGTAATATCATTATATACGCATAATTATGATTTTTTAATTATCAAATAATTATATATCTACTTGGAAAATCGTAGATAATTATAAATATTATAATTGAGTTGTATGCATTGAAAGCTTAATGAATTTATAATATGTTATTTATATAAAAATATATGTTAAATATAAAATGTTGTTATATGGTAAATATCGAAAATTGTTGTGCTTTATATTAATATTACATGTAGAAATTTACAATTATACATTAAAATAATTAGAAATATTTGTTGTTAATATACTAAAATGATATTCAATTATATGAAATAAATTATAAATTAATAATTATTAATTACATATAATTTTTGTATTTAATCGAAAAGTCAAGTTTAAAAATTATGAAATTACAGGTTAATCATATTTGTCTTGATTTAATTTGAAATTATAATATATACACTTAGGATATTCATCTAAATGAAAATAAGATCTATAATATTAAAAAAAAATAGTATCAAAAATGTTTGATCTAGTTTGATATAATTGAGTACAAACTTTATAAAAAGAGACAAAATTAGAGAAATTGGAAATAATTTTACACAAAATTATAGCTTACTTTCACATCCGTTTATTTGTATATAGGATTAGTTAGACAATTGATTTATATCATTCTAATATTTCTCTCGTTCGTATATTATCATGAGTTCTCCAGTTAAGAAAACCGTTAAAGCCAAAGTTGTAGTTGTTCACCCCAAGTTCAACGAAATGGTAGAGTCAGCAATTTCTTCATTAAAGGAAAGAAAAGGATCATCTCGTGCAGCCATTCTTAAATATATTTCTGCTAATTATAAGTTGGGAACTAACGACAAGAAAATTAACAGTAATTTAAAAAAATGTTTACGCAATGGTGTCAGTAACGGTTTATTAAATCAAGTCAAAGGTACAGGTGCTAATGGAAGTTTTAAAGTTGCAGTTCAACCAAAGCCAGTAAAGAAAGTAATCAAGAAACCAGTTAAACCAAAGAAAAGTGAAGCAAAGAAAACATTGATTAAAAATATGGTGAAAAAGACTACAAATAAATCAATTATTAAAAAGGTTAAATCTTCCCCAAAGAAAGCGAAGAAGGCAGTTTCGAAAATAGTGAAAAAACCAATCGCTAAGAAAGCTATCAAGAAAACAGTTAAGGCTTAACTATTTCATATTTATAATTACAATCGGCCCTTTTTAGGGCCACCCAACATTAACGAGCTTATAATTAATTATTTTAAAATATAAATTAATTATTAAATATAATGTTTACATTTAATAATACATATAATTATTATAATATTACATTATTTTTAAGGATAATAAATATTAAATGTATATATCTAACTATATAGTTATTTATACTAATTATCTAACTATATTATATAGTATATACTATATTTAATCAAATTAAATATTCATAAATTATAAAGGGTTAAGAAATAATAATGTTTAAAAACATGTTTTTATTTATTGTATGCTTATTATTTATGTATTTAAATTATATAACCAATGTTAGGTTGAATATAATATCTTTATTTATATATGAGATATTAATGTAATTTTATGTATTTTTTTTAATATAACACACTTTTAATCTCTCCATATCGAGCTTATCTATGCTATTTTATTGTTGTTACTTACTATATATAACTACTATTATAACATGTTATAAAATAGGATGTACTAAAACAAAGTTGTAATTTTATAATACTTATAAATTATATAATAAAATATACAAAATTTAATACTTTGATACTATATATATATATATATATATATATATTATAATCAATAAGTGATATTAAATGTTAAAATTAGTAATGTATTAGGTTTTAATGATTGTTATTCATAACAATTTATTGCCCAGTTGTAATTTTATAATATATTTAATAAATATTAATAATACATGTGTTTACTACTGACTAATATAATATTATACTATATATTATTTATTAAAGTGTACAATTATGTTTAACATATATAAATATGTATTATGCATGTATTGATTATAATATATAATATATTATACATATATATATATAGTATCAAAGTATTAAATTAATTATATTATATACAAATAAGTATTATAAAATTACAACTGGGTTTTTAGTACATCCCTTATAAAATACTTTTTATAGATAATAAAATTAATTTCAAAATTTTTGAATATTTTTCATATCTATTTATCTCATATATATATATATTGATAATAATTAATACCAGATTTAGTATGCAATAATTTCGAACAACTTATTAAGTTTAGTTAATTTTATAATTGTACATATATTATAAGAAGGTTAAAGTATATAATATTAGACTATATATTAGTATGCATTACTTTTAGCATAATATGTACAGCTAACAATGTGTATGACGTAATATAAACGTTATGTATTAACAATATTAAAATAAGGAAAGAATATGTCAGATATTTTGATTTTTAATATTTCATATTAATATTTATTTGTAACCTATTTCAACAGTAACTCTAAATGGTTTTATATTCTTTATTTTTGTGTCGTATTATTATTTGTTCATAATATAATTTATCAATAATAGATGTTTCAGAATTATATCCGTTAGGCTTGATATTATTAGACCATTAGATCGTTGTATCAATATTTATTTTTATTATCATAACAATTAATTAAAATTTATATACAATATTATATAATATGTAGACGTAATATTATTAATTATATGATTATAACAATTAAATATTAATAATTTATTTATTTAATAATATAAAGAATTTTAATACTAATATTTATATTTACAAATATTATCTTAATAACTAAATTAATAAATTAAATGAATGTCTTATACAAATTTTAAATGTGTCGTAAATATGAAATTTAATTTAATTATTTTGTTATAATTAATAGCTCTTATATATATATATATATATCAGCTTATAATTAAATGTATTATAATCCAAATAAATACATACAATAAGAATAATTTCTATATAAATCTAATTTATGAAATTGAAATGAATAACATATTTTAAATAAAAATTCGGGAGTTATAACAATGTATTACTAATTACTCCTTTAAGATGGGCTTATACTTGTTAGAGATGATGAAGTCTGCTGGCAGCGGGTACAGTCGTGTTTGTGCTATAAGATAACTTACGAAGTGAACTACAGGGGGCGATACCGGTACGAGAAATCCTCGTGTAGCTCTATAGGCCGCACTGACCACAGGGGTTTTAGTCACGCGTTGAAACTGTCCACCTTCCAATTGTCCTTCATCATGATGATGATCTAATAGAGGAGGAACAGGATTGAAATGATGATTATATTCACTATATAGATATTATAGATAATTAACAATATTTTTGTTGTACTTGAATAGAGTATATATATATATTTATATAATATATTTAGGTTTATATTCAATTATAAAGTATTAGATATGGAAATAACAGAATATAAATTAGATATACTTAGTAGAAACCTGCCGAAAGAATATCAGCAATATATTATGCAAATAGAATAGTGAATAAAGACTTGTATACCACGTGTGTGTTAATCCCAATAGGTAGTATGCTAACAGTCAATAGGTGTAGATTATTCAGGCATATGATTACAATAACATACACTAGTTTACATAGAAATACATTACTATTTAGATTACAATAGATGCAATTGCAGAGGTGGGGCCAGTAATTAAATGTATACTACATTCTAGATATAGATAAAATAAACACTTCATTTTCATCCCATAAATAATAAATCAATATATTATTCAAATATTATTCAAACATATTATTCTTCAATTTAAAAGTGTAAATAGATATTTAGAAAAATTTTGAAAATAATTAAAATTATCTAAGTATTATTTCAATACAGATTTTATTGGTGCGAATGTAGTAGTAGTAGTAATAGTATTTATTTATACACAAAGATTAATATAATATTCTACAATGTGTTTTACTGTTTGTCGAACAGTTTACAGGTGTGGGTTCCGTGATTTAACGATCATCCGTAAAAATAATATAATAAAATAAAATACATTCTTAAATATAATAATATAATAATAATATAATAACACGATTACATTTCAAAGAGGGTTAGATATGTGGTATTTTAGTGGGGAACGTTTGAATAGCTCCTTGAGTTTATATTTGAAAGTGGTGATTGAGATATCTTCTTTGCGTATGGATTGGGGAAGTTTATTCCAGAGAGTTGTACCTCTCCAGCTAAATCGTTTGTTACCGTACTTTCGTAGTCGTGTAGTCGGTATGTCAAGTCTATATGTTTGTCTCAGTTGTCTGTTAGTGGTTTGTTTGTGAAGTAAAGTATGTAAATTATGAGGTTGAGTGGTTTTTGTAGTTTTGTAAAGTATAGTTAGTAGTTTAATGTTGATGTTGTCAATTGTAGGTAGCCAGTTTAGTGAATTCCGTAAGTTCGTAATGCTAGTAGTGTAATCTGTGTTTTTTAGATTAAAAATAATTCTAGTAGTTCTATTTACTAATCGGTCAATATTTGTAGTAACTGTTTTGTTTTCTCCGGCTAGTAAAGAGTTACAGTATAGAAATCTAGACATTATCAGTGAATTTGATAGAATTATACCTTATGTTTGGTTAAGTATGGTCTTAGTTTTTTTAAATTATATATATGAAAGGAAGAAGTTTGTTTCATTTTACTGATATGTTTAGTAAAGTCGAGTTTGTTAGTAAAGTGGAAACCTAAGTATTTTGTATTTTCAGTCGGTATTATATTTATGTTATTTATATTTATTAGTGGAACTGTAGTATTGATCGTGGAATTGGTTATAAAGTTGATTAGTTCAGTTTTTGTTGGATTTAGTAACAAATTATTTTTTGTAAGCCAAATTTGCAGTGAGGTTAAACATGATTGTAAGTTAATTGAGTGAATGAATTGGGCGTGTAATTCTATGTCGTCAGCGTAAAGATTATAGTTCACGTGTGGGAAGTTAGTCAGTAGTTTGTTGAGTGGAAGTAAATAAATGGAAAATAGTATGGGAGAAAGAGTGGAACCCTGTGGGACTCCATATTTAATAGCATAAGGTTGAGATAATGTTTCGTTTATTTTAATAGAAAAACTCCGACACCGGATAAAATTTGAAAACCATTTGATAGGTACCTTCCCTATACCGATAGATCTAATTCTTTCTATTAAAATGTCAAAGTCGATAGTGTCAAAAGCGGCAGATAAGTCCAGTAGTATCAGTTGTATCGGTAAGTTGCTGTCTAGTGATTTGTATAAGTCGTCAAAGAGTGATAGTAGTGTCGTTTCTGTACTGTGATTCTTGCGGAATGCATTTTGTCTTCTGTCTAGTAAGTCGTAAGTATTTAAATATGATATTATTTGTTTGTTTAAAATTTTTTCTAGAATTTTAGAAAGTAATGGAAGTTGAGATACTGGTCTATAATTACTCAGTACTTCAACATCTAAATCTGGTTTTTTTAAGTAAGGATTGATAATTGCGTATTTTAAATTATTGGGTATTTCACCAGTCATTAATGAAGTATCAATTATTTGTTTATAAATGGGAGCTAGTGTAGAAGCCAGTATTTTAGTCATTTTCAGTGGAATAGGGTCAGAAGGAGATGTTGTCTTTGCTGTAACAATTAAGTTATAGATATCAGTTATAGTAGGTCGTTCAAATTCTGTAAATGTGTGTTTGCAGGTTGTAGTTAGGATTGTCGTATCAGTTGGTAGTAATTGTCGTTGTAAATATAGATTATAGCAAAGTTTTTCTACTTTTTCAGAGAAAAAATCACCAAATCTAGTGCAGAGTGTTTTATCTAGATTTGTAGTGGGAAGACTTATTTTATTTTTCTTGCCTAAAAGTGTTTTGGTAATGTTGAATAGTTTCTTGTAGTCATGTTGTGAATGGTTTATTTTGTTTTTAATGTAGTCTGTTTTGGTTTGATTTAAAAGTGTTCTGTAAGTGTATCTGGATTTCTGCAGTTGAGTTCGGTTAATTATTGTTGGGTGTTTTAAATATTTCTTATTTTGAGTTCTAAAAATATGTTTCAATTTCCCTAGATCTGAGTTAAACCAGGGCTGGTTATCGTGTTTGGTTAAGTAGTTAGTTTTAAGTGGTGCATGTTTGTTGAGTAAGTCTGTTAGTAATTCAGTTAGTGAGTAGGCTGTTAAGTGACATGAAATAACTGATTTATTTATATCGTTTTTAAAGTCATCATAGTTTATTTTGTTGATGTTTCTGTATGTGATTGTTGTTCGTTTAGGTGTAGTGTATGGCATTGTAATGGTGAAATCAATGGAATAATGGTCAGTAAGTAAAGTATGTCTGACAGGGGGTTTGTTTAACAGTTTAGAGTCAGTGAAGGTTAGAATTAAGTCAAGGGTATTTCCATGAATGTGCGTTGGGAAGTTTACATGTTGAGTGAGGTTTAGTTCATTGTAAGTCATTTTGAATTTATAGTGATGTAGTAAGTCCGTATTTACGTGAAAGTTAAAATCTCCAAGTATTAAAAGATTTTCGGTAGAGTGGTCATGTATAATGTAAGTAAAGTCAGTAATGAAGGAACGGTAATCATTATTTGGTGGTCTATATATCAGAAGTAGGGACAGTGAAAGATTGTTATGTTTTATTTTTGTAAGTAGTAAGTCACAGTTAGTCGATTGGTAGACTTTGGATGATGTGACGATGATGTCTTTTTGTATTAACAAAGTAACACCACCGGCATTTCTTCCATCATCTCTATTTTTAGATATCATGGTGTAACCTACATTTTCAAGTTCGGCAGGGATTATTTTATTTTTAGCATTCAGCCAAGTTTCAGTCAAAGCTATAATATTGTAAGGTTTACTAGATATGTATGAAATTATTAAGTCAATATTTTTTGATATAGATCTAGCATTTATCAGTGTGGTCAGTAAGTTTGCATCGGATGATAGTCATGTCGTTTTGTTCGTATTTTTTGTTTGATCAAATTTAAATGAGTTTAGGGAATTTTGCCATTCAATTTTTTGTGTGTCAGTCGGTATCAGTGGTTTGTTTTTCCAGTCAGTCGTGTTATCAGTACGTCTAAGTCGTAATTCGTAGGTGTCATTCTCTAGATTTAAAACGCATTTGTAACCATCCAGTTTCCCAGATTTAACTGCATGGTAATAAATGTTTTTTTGGCGGATCTGAATAGGTGTCAGTAAATTGTGTATGAATAGTTTGTTATATGGTGTATTTTTTAATTTAAAATTTAGATTTGTGAAGTAGTATTTAGCTGTGTAAGTTGTGAATGTGATGAAGCAGCTGGTGTTCCCGAAAGACACAAGTGCAACAGTGTTTTTATTTATATTTAAATCAGTTAGTAGTTCGTTTATGTATGTGCGATTCATGTTAGTCTTGTCAATGTTTTCAATAGTGACAGTTAGATTGGTATTATTTGGTAATTTCGGTTTTAAGAAGGTTATTGGTTGGGGTCTGTTGTTATAGTTTAGGTTAATAGGAGAGAAATGGTTATTATAAACATTTCTATTAGGTATTTCAGTACGGTTAATTTCATTACGGTTAATTTCATTACGGTTAATTTTTAGGAGATTAGTATTGAGGTTATTAATATTAGGTTGTATCAAGTTATGAGTAAAGTTGTCTGTATACAGTCTCTGTGGGTGGTTTGTAGGTTTAGGAATGTTTATGTAGTTTGTGTTTGTGTTATGTTTTAGAGTGTTGGTTATATGTGGGAAGTGAGTATTGTAGTTAGTATGTGGTGGTGAAGTAAGTAATGTTGGTGTAAAATAAGTGTCATGATGGGAAATATTGTTGTTTATTTTATTTGTTAAATTATTATTGTGAGTCATTAAGGATTGGATTTGTTGTGTATGTGATTTAAGTGTAGCTAGTATTGTGTTTATGTTTTCCTCAAATTTTGTATTGTATGTAGCGTTAGTAACAGTAGTTTGTGTGGTGGCAGTTAGTTAGAGTAGTAGCAGTATAGTTGGTATCAGTATCGGTAATCAATCTTATGTCGGTATTAGAATGGGGTTTGAACCTACACCCCAATGACTACTTGTTTAATGTATTAGCTTACTAAGATACCCAGGTAGTTAAGATGACTACATATACAGGGAGGTCTATACATGGATGTTACAGACAGATATTCTATATTCAGTACAATACAAAGTTGTCTAAGCATGATCTATTAGAATACCTACATAGCGTTACTGATGAAGATGCTCTCTGTTAGTCAATCCCCGTCTATATCCTCCACTAGGGATCAAGGTTTGTACTAATGGATGGTATGTGATAGAGTGGCATTGATAGCGGGTATTTGTTAGCGTGTGACACTTATTGCTGCTCTGTATTAGTTTAGTGAGCATTGAGTCATGTTACTCAATTCAACTGATGGCTGGTGTATATTATATACAGAGATTATATCAACACTGACGTTTAGTTGTTTATTATCTACTGAAGGTGATTAACATATGTTATTAGAGGATAATTAATTATAGAATATATTTAAAATGAATTTCTAGAATATTTTATAATAAAGACTAATTTGTAGGAATTGAAATTTTATAATCTAATAATTATTATATTATAATATATTGATACCCGATATGTATTTTAAAAATAGATGAACTCTTCTCCATAGTTTATAAATCATTCGTAAAATAAGAGTACATTATAATAAGAGGTCTGTTCAACAAGTGAATTCAAGGTAATTAATTTATATATGTGAACTATTTAGATTTATTAAAGAATATATTTTAAAACAATTAAAAAAGAGTCAAATATTAGCTAATATATTTAGATGAAATAGATTCTTCACCAACTTTAGATATTCATCCTCCTGCAACAGATACTAGTCGTTCTTCTTATGGCACTCGTAATCTCCTTCCGATTTCAGGGTGGGTTTCAAGTCCTGCTTCTTCATTCAGAGATCAGCCCCCTTTAGAGCATTACCTAGAGGTGTCTCGGTATCCATCCTTTAGAAAATGGTGATCCCTAGGTTTGGGCGAAGTTGTCGATGATTAATGGATATCACGGCGATTGCGTACTATAATGTGAGATGAAATGTAGTGTTAAGATTATTGAATTACGATTATTTAAAAAATGTATAAGTAATATTACAATATAATTAAATATGTGTTTGAGTTTTATGCATATGTGTTTGTGTATAATGAAAATATATATCTATCTATATATATATATATATATATATATATATATATATCTATATATATGTAGCATAGTACGAATAATAATCTTAACATTGGTATTCGACTAGAGGCTATAATAGTATGTGTGGATGTTGTTATAGAATGATGAATAAGGCGTAGTGAGTGTAATTGATAGTTTAAAGACTCTGTGTTGTGGGACTTTGTTATAAAAAAATCTACTGTCAAATATAACTCCAACATTTTTTGACTTAAGGGCATACGTCGGTGCGCACGCTATTTCACGCATTTACATGTCAAGAGATAGGAAATACAAAGGTCCATTAAAATATATGTTTAGTTAAAACTATTCAATGAATTTAACTATCGATTTTTGTATTGTATACAATATATATACTGCTACAATTGTGTGTTTATATTTTTTTAAATATTATTTATTTCATGTATAAATATATTATGTATTATGTCTAATTTATTTAAACCAATATTTTTATAAATGTATACCAATATTGTCTCTTATAAATAATAATTACAAAAATTGAAAAACATAATGTTATTTATTCATATGAAATTTACATATAGCAAAAAAAAATGTTAGGATACCTATGCTAGATTATTCTAAACATTTATTTATATTCACCTAGGTAGTACAAAATAATTATTCTGAGTAAAATGCATCTAAAGTTTTACTAAGTAAAAATCACTATTATAAAATAAAGCAAATACAGTTTATGTAATTATTATAGTAGTATATAGAATTACAATATGTTATTATGTATAGTTTATATATTTAGATAAAATAACGCAATAATAGTATTATATAATTTATAAAATAATATATATATATATATAGATGTATAAATATATAGATGTATATATTCAATAAATAATTATAAATTGGAATTGTAAAATACATTGAATACATAATTGTCAATTGTAATAGTATAATACATTCATTATATAATTATAATTATATAAATATAATTATACAAGATACAATAAAATATGAAATAAAATACTATTAATACTAATAATAACTAATAAATATATATTTAAATACAACTAACTATAACTAAATGTAATTAATATAAATTTACAAATTTACTTAAGTAATATAAATAAATGTAAATATACGTAGTAATATAATTTGTAAACCAAATTATAAATAAAATAAACTCAACTACAAATCTAATATAAAGACTAATAATGGAATAAAAATAACTATTTTATAATATTAATGATATAAAACTAATATATAAATGAAACTAACTATAAATATATGTAAATAATATAAGTACAAATAAAGGTAAAATGATGAACAAATATAAATTGTAAAAGTGAAATGATGTAAAGGAAGTAAGAAATATATAGTGCCTGTTTATTAGATTTTCTATTGGTTTATAATATCACATGAAATAAGTTTACAATGATAATAATATAGAATAAATAAAGATAGACAATTCGGTTTTAAAATTTTGTAAATCGACAATATATAAGTATAAAATATTATAAAATAAAATGTAGGCATTATTATAAATTTTTCATGTAGATTTCAAAATAAATTATAAGCCTACATTATTTATTTTAAAAGGTGTGTTATAAAATAAGCTTTTTATTTTATTTTTAGGCCGTTTTCAATGATAATATTTTGACAGATATTAAATAACATATACAAATTTATAATATTGAATAAGAAAATTAAAAATATTTTTGTGATTTTAGCTGATTTCTCTACTGCGGTATACCCTTAATAGACTATCCATATAAATACATATACATATTGATTGGAGAAATGTTTGTAAAGTGTGAATATCAAATATACAGTAGGAAGATAGGATTGGTTTAAATTAGATTGAAGGTTAGGGGATAAAGTGGTGAGCGAATTGGGAGTACATGTAGAGTAGATGCAGACATATGAGTAGGGTTAAGTATAGGTGTTGATTATCAACAGTTAATACTAGATGCAATCACGTGAATGTTAATGATATACTTTTAATAATAATAAATTATATTTATATAAAATACACATAAAATGTAAGGCTTTTTAAGGTTATCACTATACTAATCACTATACTAATAAATACCTTTATATTAATTCTAAATAATTATAATAAAATTAATACTAATACTTATATTATATATAATATTAATATAATAACTAAATTTAAAATGTAATGATAAAATAAATATAACTTGTTATTAAAGTATGTATAAGTTAATAAATGGAAAACAAAATGATAATTAAATTTAGATTTGAATACAAATAAAATATTTATCATATGATATTATTGTAAACAAATTTCAACTATTGAATGTTGATAATTTAAATTAGGAAAAAAATATGTAGATTAGTTTTTTAAATTCTAAAATCTATCTTATATTCATAAAAATATTGTGATTACTTAATTATAATAAAATTATTTAATATATGAAAATTATTATTAATTAATAATTATATATATATATAAAATATCTTAACTACATAGAGAATTATATTTTATATAAAAGTATGTTTTATATGTCATTATATATAAAATATTTTATATTTTAAAATGAATATGAAAAATATAAACAAAATTTGTAAAGTAATTACACTTTTAAGTCTACTCTTATGTAAGTAAAGTTTAAATATTGAAATAGTAATAAATACAAAGAATTACAATGTATGATGTAATAGGGGTACAACTAACTATCTTTCTTTCATTTGCTTCTCTGTCATCATGTTCTTGAAGGCGTCCATGTGACCTATATTATGTAACATGTGATAAGAGATCATGTGATGTTGTAATTTAATGTCTTACTTTTAGAAGTTATACAATACTCACTGTTTCAGCTTGATTATGTATTTTTTGATTTACTAGTAAATCTAGTATTTAATAGCATAACAAACACAGGTATATATTTTAGTCACTAATATCTACTATCTACTAAGCATAGATACAACAATTTTTTAACATTTTACCCTGATAATATTATTATTAAATCAATAATAATTATAATTATGCTGAGTATTTAATTAGAATATTTGAATGCGATCACATTTATTATAATACTTATATACTATTAATATATATACTTACCAGCTACCAACCCTGTATGTGCATAAATTAATGTTGTATATAGTTAGTTGCCACACCGACAATGGAATGCTTGAGTTTAACAGACAAGACAGGCATTTTCAGCTGATAGATTATCTTACTATGTGAATGTGTGTTGTATATATGTGTTGGTATTAGCTCATTTTAAAAAGCTTGGGCTTGGCATTATAATTACAAGTCTCGGTTAATATCAAAAAAGGTCGGCCATATTTACATCTCAGTAAAAAGTAACTGTGATTGTACTAAGGTGTGTTGGTTTTTGATTATACTAAGGGATGTGGGTTTATAGTTTTAATATCAGTCTTCTGTAATAATAGGTGTTAGTGGTGGTATAAAGAGACTTTTTGATACTAATGAGATATTAGTGGTTATGTACTAGTGGTTATTGTGGTACTAAGGGGGTTGGCTGCACTAAAGTGGGCCTGGTTGTATTAGGGTTGTAATGGTTAGTGTTACTAACGGGCATTAGTTAGAGGTAAGAAGCTCTAGCAGCTATGCCAGATATCACAACCACACAGTCTACAGTGATGTCTTAACTTCTGTAGAAGCTTCTGGAATGAGACACTGCACTGAATGCATATAGTACATGCGAAGTCAGGCGCCCACAGTACCATGGTTTCATCAAGATGTATTACCTGTTTGCGGAGGAGTGTTGTCTCATTGAATGAAGTGTTCTCAAACCTGTATGTGAGGTAGGTATATGGTTATATGTAGGGAAAGGGGTAGGAGTAGAGGTATAGGGGTAGGTGTATACATATGTGTAGGTACAGGCATATAATTTGGGGTATGGGTAGGCATAGGAGTAGATGTAAGTGAAGAAAAATATTGTTGAATGATATTACAATTTGTGGTATTAACTATTTCCTTCCAATCGTCATTTATCGTCACCTATACAATTCGCGTATCGTCATATTTAATCATCTCAATTTATTAAGTTATCCGAAACTATTATTCTAGTTCTAGTGATTGTTTAATGTTATTACATAATCATTGATGTCACAACCTTACACATGTAATGAACGCAGTAATTTGTTATTATTATTATTAATATTTTAGACAATTAACAATAGTGTATGGAAGTTTTGTCATTATTAAACAATATTATTATCATGGCGGTGGTAATGTAATATGTTCCGAACATTACAATATTCATGGTAGTCATTGGAAGTATGTAGAAACTTGATGGTAGTTATTTTATAAAATACTCAATTATTATTATTATTATTACTATAAAATTGTCTATTTTAATAACTACTACATAATTTCAATAGATATCTATACAATTTAATTTAATTCGATATTACAATTATAGGAATACATATTTCCAAAAGAAGAAGCATCAATATATACTATGATATGATTTTGTAATGAATTTATCAATATAACATTGAATATAATATATTTGTATACATTTAAGTATATATAAATCTATATATATTACTCTACCAATAAATAAATATCAAATATTTAAAAGTAAAAATAAACATAATATAAATATGAAATCTATTATATAAAAGAAAGTCTATTTAATTATATATATATATGTGTGTGTGTGTGTGTGTATCTGGTGAGGTAACTCGAGAACCGGGGTACGTCGCGAAAATATGTTATACCCGATCTTAATAAATTTGCAACAGTATGGTCTTGGTCCGGAAAATTTTTTGAATTTTATACCGCGTACCCCAGAAAAACCTGAAAAATTGACTTTTTGCCATTAAAATGATTTTTTGTCGTCCAAAATCTTCGGCGTCGCATTTTTGAAATATTTTTTTTACATTTTTTCGAACTATTTTTTTGAATTTTTTTTGATTTTTTTTTGAAATTTTTGGAAATTTTGGAAATTTTTTGAAATATTTTTGAAATATTTTTGACATTTTTTGAAATATTTTTGAAGTTTTTTTTAAATATTTTTAAACATTTTTTTGAAATTTTTTTAAAATATATTTTGTAATATTATTTATATTTTTTGTATTTTAAAAAATATTATTTGAAATAATTTTTTATATTTTTCAACTATTCGTTGAAATATTATTATTTTAAGATATAATTAAAATATTATAATTATATAATAAATATATAAATATTATAAGATATAATAATATACTTTTTAAAATATTTGTAGAACATTTATAAAAAATATATTTTGTAATATTTGGAAATATTTGTTGTATACTAGGAATACAGAATCAGGAATAGCTATACTTAATAAATAATAGATAGGCAAACAATCAAAAATCGATCAACGCAGGGTGCGGTTTGGGTTTTCGATATTTATTAAGTACTATTTTGTAATATTGGAAATATGTGTTGTATTTTTTTAAATATTATTTGAAATATTTTTGAAATATTTTTCCACTAATTTTTGAGATATTAATATTTGTATAAATTTGTTTGAATTTTAGCAACAATTTATGTTATTGTATATGAAAAGCAGAATCATGAATAGCCATAAATAATAAATAATAGATAGGTAAGCTATCAAACAACGAGTAAAGCAAAGTTGGGTACGGCAAGAAATTCCAAATCAGGAATAGTTATAATTAATAAATGATAGATAGGCAAATAATAAAAAACCGAGCAACGCCGATTTGGAACTGTTTGGGTTTAGGTTTTCAACATATTTTGGAATATTTGAAATATCTGTTGTATTTTTTGAAATATTTTTTATCTAATTTTTTAAATATTAAAAAAAATATGTTTCTACATATGTTTAATTTTATTTAATTGTATATACTAGAAATGTAGGATCAGGAATAGCTCTAATTAATAAATAATAAATAGGCAAACAATCAAAAACCGATAAATGTCGAGTCGAGTACTGTTTGGATTTGGGTTTAGGTTTGAGTTTTCGACATTTTTTTAAAACATATTTTGTAATATTTTAAATATTTGTTGTATTTGTTAGCAATTATATATTTTAGAATAATCAGGAATAGCTATAATTAATAAAAATAAATAGTCAAACAATCAAAAACCTAGCAACGCCGGGTAGGGTATGACTGCTAATATGTTGAAATATTTTTTATATTTAAAAAATATTTTTAGACACTTTTTAAAAATATATTTTATAATATTTTAAAGTATTTTTGTATTTTTGTATTTTTACAAAATATTTTACAAATAAGTCTTAAAAAGAACAACGCTAGATCTACATCGGATACAGTTAGATTTATTAAATATTAGTTAGAAGACAACAATTAAAGAATAGCTATGCATAATTAGGAATAACTATAATTAATAATTGATAGGCAAATAATAAAAAAACGAGCAACGTCGGGTTGGGTTCGGCAAACAATTCTAAATCAGGAATAGTTATAATTAATAAAGTATAGATAGGCATATAATTAAAAACCGATCAACGCCGTTTTGGGACGGTTTGGGTTTGGGTTTTCAACATATTTTGTAATATTTGAAATATTTGTTGTATTTTTTAAAATATTTTTTGAAATATTTGTTCACTAATTTTTTAAATATTATAAACAATATTTTTCTATATTTGTTTGTATTTTAAATAAACTTTATTTAATTGTATATACTAGAAATATAGAATCAGAAATTGCCCTAATTAATAAATAATAAATAATAGATAGGCAAACAAACAAAAACCAAGAAATGCCGGGTCGGGTATGGTTTGTTTTTAAAACATATTTTGTAATATTTTATATATTTTTTTGCAATTTTTAGCAATTATATATTTTAGAATAATCAGGAATAGCTATAATTAATAAAAAAAATTAATAGGCATTAAAAATCAGGTATGGCTACTAATATGTTGAAATATTTTTTATATTTCTTAAAATATTTTTAGACACTTTTTAAAAATATATTTTCTAATATTTTAAATTATTATTTGTAATCTTACCAAATATTTTACAAATAATCTTAAAAACGAACAACGCTGAGTCTACATCGGATACAGTTAGAATTAGTAAATATTAGTTAGAAGAAAACAATTAAATATTAGCTAAGTATAATCAGGAATAGCTACAATTAATAGGCAAATAATCAAAAACCTAGCAACGCAGGGTAGTGTACGGTTTGTGTTTGGGTTTAGGTTTGGGTTTTAGACATTTTTTTAAAACATATTTTGTAATATTTGAAATATTTGTTGTATTTTTTAACATATTATTTGAAAATGTTTTCTACTTTGTTTTGTATGTCAGCTAACATTTATTGTATTATATATATATCAATTAAGAATCAGGAATAGCTATAATTAATATATAATATATAGGAAAATAATCAAAACCGAGCAACGCCGGGTCGGGTACGGCTAGTATACTATAAAGAGTTATCAATAGATTAAAAGCAACCTTTTCGTTTATCAAACACTTTCACATAAATAACAGAAATCTTCTGCAAACGAATTATTATCTTGTTATTTTCTACAACGATGATATCTATTTTATATTTAGGATATGATAGAAAATCATCATTATGATTAATTCTTATACAGAGTTATTATTTATTTACAGTTGTTTTTACGAGGGGAACGATAGAGATAACCTAGTTTTTGTTTACTCCACACGCCAATTTGCATGGAATCAGTATCGGAAGCTGCGACACCATTACTACCATATGAACTGTTATCGTACAGAGATGATGAAGAAATCTCCTCTCGGATGAGGTGAAGTTTATCTTTAGTTTTCTCAAAATGTCCTGTTTTGTTAATGAAATATTAATTATAAAAAATCTGTCGTCTTAAATGTCAATGTCGATAGATTATGAAATAAAATCATAACATTACTTTTAAATAATTTAAATAATATAGATATAATTAAAATTATACTACATTGTATATAAATTATAGAACAATAATAATTCATAATATATCACACCTATTTAAGTATAAATAAATTAAATACTTATTTCAATTCTGATTAATGATAAATATTAATAAACTGTATCACTCTACAATTATTTAATCAGATCTCATTATATAAAATTACACATGTATAGAAGATGATTTTGACAAGTTTTTATCATATTAATTAATATATCTAAAAAGGTAATTTACTGTATTAAACGTTAATATAAATCATTGATTTTCAAATATATATTAAAGATTTCTATGCCATACATAGTATAAACAAAGATTGTGCCAAAAAAAGATATAACACTCCTTATCTACGAAACATAATTAATATTAATTCATGTCACTGTTATCAGTAGTATCGAAATCACTTAAATAGATGTAGGTTATATATATAGGAATGTTTTTATTGTCCTATTAAATTACATGTAATAAAAGTTAGATTTTACTCACTACATAGATATGTATGCAATTTGAAACCAACATATTCTATTTATTTAGTATATATTAGCAATGAACACATAGTATTTTCATATAAATAATATGTAAAAAAATTAGTTTATATTTTAAATGTATATAGTTTGATATGAATTTACATTATAAATAAAAAAATTTTCGAAAATGTAAGCTATGTAGATGGCGCTGTTCGTTTTTTTATATATAAAATTTAATTACGTGATTTCGTGTATTATATTTTCCTTATAAAAAATTGTTGTGTATAGTATATTATATCTATAATATAATATTATCTCTTTGTCGCATAGATGATGAATATAAAGGTATGTGTATGCAGTAGATAAACAGTTTACTTATTACCTATATTTATTTAGAAAAGTTATTAACTTATTATTTAATTAATTGGTTATAATACGTTAAACACAGGATTTACGGACAGACACATGGAATTATAATATAATATAAATATAGACCAGTGAGTTGGATATCTATGACAGGACATCTTATTGAATGTAGACAATTTATATAGATAACTCAACATAGCAGTAAAAACCTGATGCATATATTCAATTAACTAGGTGAATGTATCTTCAAATAGGTACGCTCATTGAAGTACAAATATTAAATTATATTTAGACTGTAGGTTACTGTAACTGGTTAGTCACAAATTGAGTATATTGTGAATTTCTCTGTATTAATTTAATATATATGATAAATTATCATTGATAAAACATTATAAGTTAATGCAAACTTTGTATATAGATTTATTTTACTAACTATCATATGTAGATATTACATACTATACTCATCGATATAAAGAACTTTCTTTATATCGATAAATATAATATGTACATATATATATATATTTACTTCAGTTCGCCTTTCTAACAACACACAAATTGTACCTATATATGTTGAATATGCATTCCAGTTTTATACTATATTCTAAATAAATAAGTTAGCTTTTAATTTTTAATTTCTATAATATCTTATCTTATGAATATAATTTTATATTATATATTAAATGTTCATTACATTATTATATATTTATTTATTTATATAATTAGAAATATCTGGGTATTTATTTTTTATTTTCTAGTTTATAAATAATTCTAAATATATTATATTCTAATTTAATGTGGCCGTCATATGCAAACTCCAATTATAATATAAATGTATTTAATAGATAATTTATTAAAATTTTAATTTATTAAATTAATTTTTAATAAGTAATATATAATATGTTAAAAATGTAATCATTGTTTTTCCAAATTTATGATTATACATTTTTTTAAAATAAAATCTTGAAAAAACTATAATATATGATAGATTTTGATCATATATACAAATAACCATTGAGTATATTATAAGGGACGCGATTCTATATACATGTATCTTCTTTAATTAGGAAAGGTACGTGATAATACTCTTAGGTATAACGTATCTGGTACACTTTGGAATTAGATTTAAAATCACATCCCACATATATTAATTATATTAAATAGGGAAATTAAAATGTTATTAATTTCCCAGTTATTTATATGCATTTATTTAATTAATATGAAGACTATGGGTGAAGAAATGAACGACAATATACCAAAGATATTGATTCTCTTAGATATTGTGTATTCTTGTTATAGTTTTCACCCAGAGACTTTATATTAACATAATTAAATTGGATAACGAAACATAATATAATTGAATCATTATGTTCTTCATTAATTATAAAAGGGACTCAAAATGAATATCGCATCGATAATAAAGGACTCTATAGTTTAATAAGATTTTCAATAATATCAATATTATTAAAATATCACCAATATAAAACAAATCATATTCATGCAAAGAAACTGACTATAAATATTATAATAATTATAATATTAATAAATATTATGATTTTAAAATGTTTATATAATGCCTATTTGAAATAGTAAATATTATTGGGTTACGATCAAAAAGGACGAGTTGAGGTGCAAAGGTTAAATTTTAAATGCTGAATAAATTTGTATAGGCTCACTTTGGGATGTAATCATTACAGTAATGCAGCTACAAAATCAAACATGACAAAACTAAACCAATTAAACCGAATAACCTCCAAATATATATATACTATTAACTCGTATTTCAAATGTAACCTTTAACCCTCAACTCGTCCTTTTTGATCGTCTCCCATATTATTGCAATACTATTTTTAAATATTGTACATAAATTTTAATACTATCTAAAATTATAAATATATAAATAATAATTAAAATAATTATATTGAATCAATAATTTATACTAAAGCATGTATTAATATTTGTTTATAATTTATTTCGTACATTCATTACAATAATTTAGTGTATAAATTTGGTTGTGGTTCATAACCGGCGCCAAAAATATATGACTAATAGTTTATTCGATATCGCAGCTCACGCTTTCGGAGTTGAAACGTATATATATATTGAGAGAGATACGTACTTTATATACACACATACACACACACACATTTATTCACGAGTTTTTTAACAAAGTAATTATGACTATAGTTATATATGGAATCATAGGTTTATAGTTTACCTTAGGCTAGATATAGCAATAACGATCTAGGTCAAATACTATCTATATATTATGACACGTCTATATCTAGAGGCGGGAGTCTCAATTGCGAAAGCGCGCGCTCCGATATTGAATAAAGTAGGATTAATCATAGATTTTTGGCGCCGGTTATGAACGTGTTCCATAAATTTAATTAAAAATTAGATAATTGTATCTATTTTACTGATTATGAATTATTGTTACATAATATAACACTAACCAGTCTATTCATAATATAAACATTTACAAATTTGTTATGATAAGGTTGTAAAATACCTATATAATTAATACATTTATATATAATATATTTAAATAAATTCAAATAAAAAAACTGTAAACTAAGAAATATAAACATATTTGCAAGGACTATTTGTTTACTAAGTTCAACCCAGAGTTCAACTAATAAGTGCATTAATCTACCGATAGAGACCGATATGATACATCAATGTAAATAAATCTTGTTTTATATCCATAGATTTAGTATTTACCTAAATTACGATTTATAGTTTAATTAGTAAAATACAAATCTATGTTTATATCATAGATTTAGAGTAGGCCTACCACTAATACTCTAAATCTATGCTTTATGTTATTATAAAATATGTGCATATGATTATTTGGAATCAATGCGCTGTAAAAACATAGTATAAAGAATAATCCGTATATATCATTATGTAATATTAATAATATGATATTATATCATTATATTATTTTAATGATCAATTATTTGACATGCTAAAATATGAATTACTAACTAATAATTACTCGAATATAAATACAAACAAATACATTATATTATCTATAATATCAAAACATCATATATATAGACTATATAATATAGTATATGCATATGGTTTGTTAATATATAATATATTAAATTCATATTATGAACTTACAATTACCTCGAGTGAAATTATAGCGTGACGCCTTCGTCTTTTCACAATGCAATTTATAAATATAATTCAAATACCATCCTATATATAATTACACTATGTATTTACTAAGATACTATAGGTAAAATTAACTCCAAATATCCAGCATTATATGACTACTATACTATGATAATATGATACTATACAATGTATAATATACAGAGGCATCTATATAAATAAATTATAATAAATTATAAATAGTACATATATTATCTACATGGTAAAATATCAAATTCATAATAAATATAATTAGTTAATTTTCTCACAATATTAATATAGCCGTTATTATATTACTATTTTGGTAGGTTTATATAATACATTAATATATATATATATATATATATATATATATATATATATATATATATATTGGTATACTAATGTATAGTATATTTTTCTATTCCTATTATAAATTTCCTATATATAGTATAATATTTCTATAATATAGTATTTTCTCTTTGTCACATAGATGATGAAATACAGGTATGTGTGCATAGAGCTAGAGAGAAAGCTCTGTGTATGTGTGCATGAAGTAGTTATGCTGTTTACCGTTAGGGTATTCTATTTGCATGCACAATATGCATAGATTGCCGCCCAAAATATGCCAGTTATTTTTAATCACCAGCCATCTGGTAAGAACTAGTTTGAACTCGTTCTAATTACATTCATTTTGTATTGTGTCATATATCGTATAATACGTTAGGTAGAAATACACGTTACAACTTGTTACCTAATGTAGTTGTTCGTTATGCATATACATGTATATATATATATTAAAATACATATTTTTGAATTTGATTATATTAAATAATAATATATTCCACGTTATTATTAATAACGTGATACCCTGACAACATAATAAATATAGCCCCTTGACCAGGGCCGGCTTAAGGGGGGGTAAACCGGGCAATTGCCCGGGGCCCCACATTTTGGGGGGCCCATGAATTATTTGAGAAACATTTTTTTGTACTATTTATATTAAAAAAAATTTTCTTAACTGTTTTTTACTTATATAATATTAATTCTAATTAAATAAATAATATAATAAATTAATTAAATATGAGTCATTTAGACCGATTTGAAAAGTTAATTTTACAAAAATTTCTAAATTTTCACGAAGATATGGTGGAAACAGGTATATGAAGATGTTGTAGCACATGCTAATAGTGATAACCATCGATCATATCACACATCTCTGCTTGTCAGATAAAATAGAATGAAACGGATTGATTAATAATTGTTTGTTAAACTAGAAAGTGATAAATGATAAACGTATTAAGGAAATATTAACCATAGTTGAATTTTAACAATTTATAATTCTATAATTAGTTAACGGAAAAAAATTAAATTTTTTATATTAAAATTAAATAAGATATATATAGGCTATATTAAGATATATTTGAACTATGATTTCTGATATTTATAAAGGATTGTATTGATTATAAATTACAAAATAACGATATTCTATATGGATTTATAATTGTTATAGTAATTAAAACTAATTAGATATTTTTAAAATAATTTGTCTCAAAAGAATTAATTTTCTCTATCTACTTCTCGTATTAATAAAAGGTGTATCTTCTCATAGTGTATATATTATTATTTTGTTAGTGTAAATAATATATATATATAAAATAGTTTTAATTCAAATAGAATATTCTGCTTTATAGGTTTCCTAGTATTTTTAATAATGATTAAACCCATTGATGAAAGGGAATGCTGTACATACAATTTTCACCAGACTATTATTAGAGAAAAAAATTATATATATATATATATATATATGTATTGAAACAGATATTATCTATAAATATATATATATATATATATATATATATATATATATATAATTTAAATATAATACTAAAGGCATTTTTGCAATTATCCAACTTGTACTAGTAACTTACAACTGAATGTTTAGATTTACATCACCCTCATCTATATATTTATATATAAATATACACAATGGTGATATTCTTATTGGAGAACAGGTGATAAGTTATGACTGATAACTTAATAATTAAGAAATATAAAATTCAAAATATTATATTATATATCAGTGTATTAAATTCAAGATATATCACATGTAGGTACGTTAATAAGTCATCGTCATATATACTAAGTTAGGTATTATTATTATATAGGTATTTATTGATGTACGTTAAGATTCATTATCACATTGATCAATATTTAGCTAACGATTAAGTAGATTTTTTTTAAATAATAATATAATTATAATAGATTATAGAGCTCAAAGTTATGCAAAATCTAGCTATATGTCTAGAATATTCAATAAAATGAAAGATATCATAATATACCATAGTCAATATGAATCCCCATATCTGCGCTGTACATTCCTTAAAATTTGGTTGGACAAAATGCCGTTGAATCTTCGACAATTGTAGCAATATTAATTGCTTTCATCCCAAATAAATATAATTTATTTAGCCAAACTAAATAAAGAATATATTAACATCTATGTTAAAGAAGAATAGAATATGTTTTATTAAAAGAATTATCGAATATAATATGGTCATCACAAGCAGATTTTATTAGAGCAGTATCTTGTGGATTTCTCAAAATTACATACTTTAGGTTATCTGATATTTTATATGTTAAAATATAACTAAAATAACATTACTATATCTAGTAATGTTATTTTTACTCGAGTCAACGTATTTATTTAATAAAATGCAAGATTTTGAGACTTTAATATTATGAAAACCGTGGAGCAAATTTCTTTGTAGACTAAAGTCGATCAAAAAAGTATTGCAATTAGGTTAAATTGAGATAAAAGCGGTAATAAAAAATATTGATACACTCTCTAAATATATATATATATATATATATATTCGCCTATATATAGGCGAGAAAGTAAATGATTATATTGATTAGAGTATACAAACAAATTACAAAATAATTAGTATAATGATAACATATGATAAAATTAGTGAATTTACATTATATAAGAAGTTAAAAATGACTATTTTCTAACAATATTTGACAAATTAATTTATATACACTTATAAGTATATAGGAAATACTAAAAAAGATAATCATGTAGGTTATTAATAATTATATAAATAATATGTATATATATATCATCTGACATCAGCAATTAAGATGATTATAATCATCTTACTATAGTATATAAGATAATTCAGTATTAAACATATATTATACCATATTGATATACACCTCAAAGGAATGGACTATACAAATATTAATATATATATATATATGATGGACTAGATATATCCTATTGTTGACATTTTCATCCTAATATATTTAATGGTAAATAAGTACACGTGAGAGAGAAGCTTCTCTAAAATTAAACTTATAAATAATTGTATATGAAATTATCTGACACAATAAATACTTTCAAGTCTGTAACATTATATTTAGAATCAAAGCTAATTAATTAAATTGATAGTGAATAAATAATACTGATTTAGAAGAGGAAATCGAGTAAAATAAATATGTAATCATATCATTTTAACTAATTATATCATTTAACCTACTTTTATCATTTTTATTCATTAATTTGTAAATTATATAATATCACATTGCAATGATGTTAAGTGGACACCGTAATATCTATTTACATACATAGCATGAAGGAGATCCCCTACATGTATTATATGCATCTTAAAGTGGTCTCCTTCACGCGATATATATAAATAAATTGAAGAGTTATAGATATTAGTTATTTCTAAAATTGCCCATTTAATATGTTACGAAATTCATATGGGGCCCATACGTTTTTTTTGCCCGGGGACCATAGTATGCTTAAGCCGGCCCTGCCCTTGACCTAGATCGTGATGATATGCCTACAGTTTAGCGCGAAAATATACTATTTACTTTCAAAACTTACTATATAAGCAATACATTGTTGAGTATATATATGAACATATACAATGAATCATTATTAATTATACACATTAAAGGGTTTCCACACATAAATGTAATGCACCTATTAGGCAAACACAGTTCATTGTTCGCTTAAATCTAATTCAATGATATTTATTTAAATAATAGTCATAGGGTGTCAGCTTATTTAGCGCCGAAATAAATAAATTACTTTAGCCCATAATCAAATATTATAAATATAATATATTATGATATATGTGATTCAATAAATAAATATTATTATATACTATTATATTTCAATATATATACGTATTTTTTTATGAATATTAAGTAATATCATAATTATATTTAGTAAGTAGGTAAACTTATAATAATTATTATAATCAATATGGAAACAATATCCTATTCATATAAATAATATTAATTAAACAAAACTATAATTTCATTTACAAGTACATTTATATATGGTATACGTTATTGTATTTATTATAAATAAATAGATATGTACTATATTATTTTTTTTAATATAAATATTATTTATTAAATACTATACTATTAGTATACATTAATGATAGTAAATTATATAATAGTAATATTATTAATATTTAACTAAGTTACATATGGAGTAAAATAAGCAATATTAATAATTGTATAATTTCATAATAGTAAATTATATAATAGTAATATTAATAATATTTAACTAAGTTACATATGGAGTAAAATAATCAATATTAATAATTGTATAATTTCAGTTTCATATTTAATATATTATACCAATATGCTATATAAATATTATTAATATAGAATACAACATATGTGTAATTATCATATGGATACGAATGTATATATAGCAATAACATGTCGCTGTAATTAGTATACCTATATATATATATATATATATATATATATATTACTTATATAAATAATACTTACTAATTATATATATAAAAATAAATATATTTATATATAAGAATAAAGAATGTATAATGATTATACATATGAACATAAAATAAAGTTAACTAATAAAACATGTACACTATCTATAGATTCAGAGTACCAATATATAATTACAATTTATATTATAAATAAAAATGTACTACATATATACATTATAAAGTAAACCTATATTTTATAAAATTAATTTATATTAATGTAAATATAACAATATATATTTTTCAAGAATGTATCTTTTGAAATAACCAATAATAAATTAAAAAAATATTGTTTTAGATTAATAGTGATATAATTATAAATCTAGACTTATTTGTTTCATTAATTATATATTCAAATTAAATTAATATACTCGTATACGTTTGGGTGGCCCTAAAAAGGGCCGATTGTTTCAGTTAGTAATATTGAAGTTCAAGTAACAGTTTTAACCGCCGAATCCGTAAAGGGTACGACCTTGGCGTTTCAAAGCGTAAACAACGTCCATAGCAGTAACGGTCTTACGTTTGGCATGTTCAGTATAGGTAACGGCATCACGGATAACATTCTCTAAGAATACCTTGAGAACTCCACGAGTTTCTTCGTAAATCAGTCCCGAGATACGTTTCACACCTCCTCTGCGTGCTAAACGTCTGATAGCAGGTTTAGTGATACCTTGGATGTTATCACGAAGTACTTTTCGATGACGCTTGGCACCTCCCTTTCCTAATCCTTTTCCACCTTTTCCTCGTCCAGACATGTTAATAGCAAGTATAGGTAAGTAGTAATGATTGTATTATTTTATTCTACGATTTATATATCATTAAACGGTAGTTTATGAAATACTATAATTAGTTTGTATAATTCTTTGTTAAGAATACAAATCGGTTTGTATTACTACACGATGACTAATGCTCCATTTCAGAATTCCTTTGTTCCTTTGTGCATCGGTTGAATTACCGTTAAAATTGTATAAATACGCGATATAGTCCCTTTTGTACTTGAAGCCTATTGGTTATTCATTCCACGTTAAAGTAAATATAAGTCGAGACACGAATCATTCAATTCATACATTAGTATTATTTCAACATGGTGTTCCCTTCAGCTGCTAAAGGTTCCAAGAAAGCTGTCCAGAAGTCTACCAAGACTACTAAAACTGGAGATAAGAAACGTCACAAGAAGAGGAAGGAGTCCTACGGTATATACATTTACAAGGTCTTGAAACAAGTACACCCCGACACTGGAGTTTCAAGCAAAGCTATGAGCATTATGAATTCTTTTGTCAATGATTTATTCGAACGTATTGCGAACGAAGCTTCTCGTTTGACAAAGTACAACAAAAAATCTACTATTTCGAGCCGTGAAATTCAAACCGCTGTTCGTCTTTTACTCCCAGGAGAATTAGCTAAACATGCCGTAAGTGAAGGTACCAAAGCCGTTACTAAATACACCAGTTCTAAATAATTTCTTAATCTCATAATCGACAACAATCGGCCCTTTTTAGGGCCACCCAATTTTAAATAAGTTTATTATATGTAATGAAAACAATTCTAGTAAATCATATTATATGAATTATATTTACAAGTATAATAACAATATGGAAACATTATCCTACTTCATATACATATTAAACAAAACCACGTACATTTATATATAGTATACATTATTATAAATAAATATGTAATCTTATAAATAATTTTTTTAAATATAAATATTAATACTATTATAAATACTATAGTATTACCAAAGCCCTTTGGTATTACTATATAGGTATATGTACACTATATGTAATTTATTTAAATATTAATAGTATTATCTTTGGTATTACTCTTAAATAATTGATTAAGGTATATCTATTGTATAAATATACCTTAGTTAATGATGTAATACTATTAATATTTAAGCTAATATATATATATATATATATTTCTATTTTTAGATGGATTTGATATATATATACAATAGTTCTATACACGACTGTATACAGTATAAAGTATATATACTTTAAAAAACTCATAGAGCATACATTTACGAAGCCAATATATATTTACTTTTTAATACATAATTAAATATATATAAGGGTCTTTACGAATGAAGACGAGTACAATAGATCGCTAATTATGTATATAATTCAAATACAATTGTATATATATATACACAAACACATTATATTTATGTCTATTATTTAATAATTAACTAAATATTAAATAATTAAATTAAGGTTCAATATAATTAGTTAATTTTCACTATACAATAAAGTCACTATTATATTACTAGTTTAGTTTATAATAAATGAACATCTATATTTATGTCTACTCGCATACACCTGTTCAATTGATTTGTCGTGTTCTAATCAGCCTATATGTATAAATTCAAAATGTTACTAGTAATTAATATATATAGATAAATATGTTATTAATGAGAGTAGTAGTAAGTGTAGAGTATATAAATAAGTATTATATTTACAACAAATATATTCATTAATATGTTTATAATGTAATAGTAAGACTGGAAATAAATTACATATGATATAAAATAAAGTAATTAATAATATAGAATATAAAAATGTTAGAATTGTGTGGCCCTGAAAAGGGCCGATTTGTATAGGAAAAGAAGATAAAATTAAGCACGTTCACCACGAATTCTTCTTGCAAGTTGAATATCTTTAGGCATAATAGTAACACGTTTAGCATGGATAGCACACAAGTTAGTATCTTCGAAGAGACCTACTAAATAGGCTTCACTAGCTTCTTGAAGGGCCATGATAGCGGAACTTTGGAAACGTAGATCAGTTTTAAAATCTTGAGCGATTTCACGAACTAAACGTTGGAAAGGTAACTTACGGATAAGTAATTCAGTAGATTTTTGGTAACGACGGATCTCACGAAGAGCAACGGTACCAGGTCGGTATCTATGAGGTTTCTTAACTCCACCAGTAGCAGGAGCACTCTTGCGAGCAGCCTTGGTAGCTAATTGTTTACGAGGAGCTTTACCTCCGGTAGATTTACGAGCGGTTTGCTTTGTACGTGCCATTATGAAAAACTAATAATGAATGATTTATAATGAAAATCAGCACTTTATATTATATTTTGCGTGGTATTAAAAGTGAATAAATCGCTGATTGGTTGAATAATTATACAAATATATAATTTACAATAAAATGAAACACAGAGAACAATGTTAACAGCTCATTAATGATTGGCTGACCAATCACAATGTGTTAAGGTAGTCTATTCCACGCTAAAGCGTATAAAGGTTACCAAATTGGCAATTTAATCAATTCTTATAATTTAAACGCTCTATCCATATCAAATTATCATCATGTCTGGACGAGGAAAAGGAGGTAAAGCGAAGGGAATCAAGTCTAAAACTAGATCATCCAGAGCTGGTTTACAATTCCCAGTAGGTCGTATTCATCGCCATTTACGAAGAGGTAACTACGCTAAAAGAGTTGGTGCTGGTGCACCAGTATATTTAGCTGCCGTTATGGAATATTTAGCAGCTGAAATACTCGAGTTAGCTGGAAATGCTGCCCGTGATAACAAGAAATCTAGAATTATTCCTCGACATCTTCAGTTGGCCATCCGTAATGATGAAGAATTAAACAAATTACTTGCCGGTGTTACTATCGCTCAAGGTGGTGTATTGCCTAATATTCAAGCTGTTCTTTTACCAAAGAAAACTGGTAAATCTACTTAATTCTATCAACTTCTGTTCAAATTCTAACAATCGGTCCTTTTTAGGACCACCCACATTAATCATGTTTATTCAAATTGAATTAATATATTATATTATACATTTAAAATATATGCTACATATTATATATTTTATGTTTAGTTGTATACACATTTTTATAATATTAGCTATATCTAATTAATATATTTCAACGTTCGTTTTTCATATTTAAAGTAAATTGAATATAGTTTAATAATTTATATTAAAAAATGTGTTTTTATAATATTTTAAATTATGTAAAATGAAACTAATAAAATAATTTAATGTTAAGCAACGTTTACTTTTTTTAATATGTTTTAATTCTAATTTAATAAAGTAATTACATGTACTATAATAGGGTTTAAACTGACATTAATAGTAGATTATAAAGAATTAGTAAAAGTTAAATAATTAATAAAATTATGACAAATATAGGGAGTATTCAAATAAACGTAAAATATGTACTAGTTGCAGAAATAATTGTAATGTTAATTAACAATTAGCATTAATATAGTATACCTACTTAAGTTATATTAATATATTTGAAGTATTACTAAAATAATTATTAATATATAATAAATCAGATTGAGAATTTATTTAGACTTTTATTATTATTTAAATATAATAATTATATATTAGGTAATATATAAACTATTACAATAAGTAGAATATCATTATATACGCATAATTATGAATTTTATAATTATATATCTACTTGGAAAATCGTAGATAATTATAAATATGAATTTTTTAATTATAATATAATTATATATCTACTTGGAAAATCGTATATATATATAAATATTATAATTGAACTTAATGAATTTATAATATGTTATTTATATAAAAATATATGTTAAATATAAAATTATAATATATACACTTAGGATATTCATCTAAATGAAAATAAGATCTATAATATTAAATAAAAATAGTATCAAAAATGTTTGATCTAGCTTTATATAATTAAGTACAAACTTTATAAATAGAGACAAAATTAGAGAAATTGGAAATAATTGTACACACAATATATAGCTTACTTTCACATCCGTTTATTTGTATATAGGATTAGTTAGACAATTGATTTATATCATTCTAATATTTCTCTCGTTCGTATATATTATCATGAGTTCTCCAGTTAAGAAAACCGTTAAAGCCAAAGTTGTAGCTGTTCACCCCAAGTTCAACGAAATGGTAGAGTCAGCAATTTCTTCATTAAAGGAAAGAAAAGGATCATCTCGTGCAGCCATTCTTAAATATATTTCTGCTAATTATAAGTTGGGAACTAACGACAAGAAAATTAACAGTAATTTAAAAACATGTTTACGCAATGGTGTCAGTAACGGTTTATTAAATCAAGTCAAAGGTACAGGTGCTACCGGAAGTTTTAAAGTTGCAGTTCAACCAAAGCCAGTAAAGAAAGTAATCAAGAAACCAGTTAAACCTAAGAAAAGTGAAGCAAAGAAAACATTGATTAAAAATATGGTGAAAAAGACTACAAAGAAATCAATTATTAAAAATGTTAAATCTTCACCAAAAAATGCTTCTCCAAAGAAAGCGAAGAAGGCAGTTTCGAAAATAGTGAAAAAACCAATCGCTAAGAAAGCTATCAAGAAAACAGTTAAGGCTTAACTATTTCATATTTATAATTACAATCGGCCCTTTTTAGGGCCACCCAACATTAACGAGCTTATAATTAATTATTTTAAAATATAAATTAATTATTAAATATAATGTTTACATATAATTATTATAATATTACATTATTTTTAAGTATAATTAATATTAAATGTATATATCTAACTATATAGTTATTTATACTAATTATCTAACTATATAGTATATTTAATCAAATTAAATATTCATAAATTATAAACTTTATAATAAAGGGTTAAGAAATAATAATGTTTAAAAACATGTTTTTATTTATTGTATGCTTATTATTTATGTATTTAAATTATATAACCAGTGTTAGGTTGAATAAATATCTTTATTTATATATGAGATATTAATGTAATTTAATGTATTTTTTTTAATATAACACACTTTTAATCTCTCCATATCGAGCTTATCTATGCTATTTTATTGTTGTTACTTACTATATATAACTACTATTATAACATGTTATAAAATAGGATGTACTAAACCAAAGTTGTAATTTTATAATACTTATAAATTATATAATATAATATACAAAATGTAATACTTTGATACTATATATATATATATATATATTTAATATATTATAATCAATAAGTGATATTAAATGTTAAAATTAGTAATGTATTTATAGTAAAGTATTAGGTGTTAATGATTGTTATTCATAACAATTTATTGCCCAGTTGTAATTTTATAATATATTTAATAAATATTAATAATACATTTGTTTACTACTGGCTAATATAATATTATACTATATATTATTTATTAAAGTGTACAATTATGTTTAAAATATATAAATATGTATTATGCATTGTTATAAAATTATAACTGGGCAAAAAATGTTAATAAAAATCATTTAAACATAGAATTTTACTATAAATATATTACTATTTTGAACATTTAATATCACTTATTGATTATAATATATAATATATTATACATCTATATATATATAGTATCAAAGTATTAAATTATATACAAATAAGTATTATAAAATTACAACTGGGTTTTTAGTACATCCCTTATAAAATACTTTTTATAGATAATAAAATTAATTTCACATGAATATTTTTCACATCTATTTATCTCATATATATTGACAATAATTAATACCAGATTTAGTATGCAATAATTTCGGACAACTTATTAAGTTTAGTTAATTTTATAATTATACAGATATTATAAGAAGGTTAAAGTTTTACAAACTATTTGTTATGGCTATAAAAAATATTATATTGCTTATATTATTTTCATATAAACGTCCATCGTTTTCTGAGTCAATAAACTTTTCTATTATTTATTATTATATATACAATACTAGTAATATTTAAACTTGAATGATTTTTATAGTATTGATTATGTGTATAAGTTATACATTGTATAACGTGTTTGCATTATAATATATAATTAATAATATATATATTACTTTTACAAGTAAGTATTATTGAATTATTTGTTTATTTTACATTAATATTGATTTATTAAAAATATATTTAGTTTATAATTAGATAATATTAGACTATATATTAGTATGCATTACTTTTAGCATAATATGTACAGCTAACAATGTTTATGAAGTAGTATAAACGTTATGTATTTTTGTGTCGTATTATTATTTGTTCATAATATAATTTATCAATAATAGATGTTTCAGAATTATATCCGTTAGGCTTGATATTACTAGACCATTAGATCGTTGTATCAATATATATTTTTATTATCATAACAATTAATTAAAATTTATATACAATATTATATAATATGTAGACGTAATATTATTAATTATATGATTATAACAATTAAATATTAATAATTTATTTATTTAATAATATATTATTATAAATCATAGAAAATATTACAAAAATATAAAGAATTTTAATACTAATATTTATATTTACAAATATTATCTTAATAACTAAATTAATAAATTAAATAAATGTCTTATACAATTTCTAAATTTTAAATGTGTCGTAAATATGAAATTAAATTTAATTATTTTGTTATAATTAATAGCTCTTATATATATATATATATCAGCTTATAATTAAATGTATTATAATCCAAATAAATACATACAATAAGAATAATTTCTATATAAATCTAATTTATGAAATTGAAATGAATAACATATTTTAAATACAAATTCGGGAGTTATAACAATGTATTACTAATTACTCCTTTAAGATGGGCTTATACTTGTTAGAGATGATGAAGTCTGCTGGCAGCGGATACAGTCGTGTTTGTGCTATAAGATAATCTACGAAGTGAACTAAAGGGGGCGATACCGGTACGAGAAGTCCTCGTGTAGCTCTATAGGCTGCACTGACCACAGGGGTTTTAGTCACGCATTGAAACTGTCCACCTTCCTATTGTCCATCACCATGATGAGTATCTAATAGAGGAGGAACAGGATTGAAATGATGATTATATTCACTATATAGATATTATAGATAATTAACAATATTTTGGTTGTACTTGAATAGAGTATATATATATATTTAGGTTTATATTCAATTATAAAGTATTAGATATGGAAATAACAGAATATAAATTAGATATACTTAGTAGAAACCTGCCGAAAGAATATCAGCAATATATTATGCAAATATAATAGTGAATAAAGACTTGTATATCACATGTGTGTTAATCCCAATAGGTAGTATGCTAACAGTCAATAGGTGTAGATTATTCAGACATATGATTACAATAACATACACTAGTTTACATAGAAATACATTACTATTTAGACTACAATAGATGCAATTGCAGAGGTGGGACCAGTAATTAAATGTATACTACATTCTAGATATAGACACTTCATTTTCATCCCATAAATAATAAATCAATATATTATTCAAATATTATTCAAACATATTATTCTTCAATTTAAAAGTTTAAATAGATATTTAGAAAAATTTAGAAAATAATTTAAATTATCTAAGTATTATTTCAATACGTATTTTATTGGTGCGAATGGGGTTTGAACCTACACCCCACTGACTGTTAGTTTGATGGATTAGCCTACTAAGATACCCAGGTAGTTAAGATGACTAAATATACACAGAGGTCTGTACATTGATGTTACAGACAGATATTCTATATTCAGTATACTAAAAAGCATGATCTATTAGAATACCTACACTAGCGTTACTGATGAAGATGATCTATGTTAGTCAATCCCGTCTATATCCTCCACTAGGGGTCAAGGTTTGTACTAATGGATGGTATGTGATAGAGTGGCATTGATAGCAGGTATTTGTTAGTGTGTATTTATTTTGGAAACGGTTTCGAATATCGAATCGAATATTAGAATATTAGAATATTCAATTCTTTCAAATAGTAAATTTTAGAATTTGACAGATATTCTAAAATGTCGAATACCTAAATCTAATTATTCGAAAATTTCGATTACCTAAATCTAATTATTCGAAAATATCGAATACCTAAATCTAATTTTTCGAAAATTTCGAATGTTTAATTTAACTATTCGAAAAAAACGATAAAAGGCATATAATGCATATATTTTATTATACAATAAACAAATAATTTAATACTATTTACCCGTCTATTTACTTCCGTTTTAACCTTTTTAACCTCGCTCTCGAATTCGTAGAATATTTTATATGGTTTCAAATATTTTAATAAAAAAAAGTTCAAAATTATGTCTAGAGAAATTAGACTTATTGATATTTTCAATGATTATAATTATAATCATTAATCAAAATTCATAACCCTTTTTAAATATATTTACTTTTTGAAACCTTCAAAGTGTATTTATTTACTATTTTAAACCTTTAAAATGAATAATTTAACTATTAGAAAACTTTGTATATTTAATTTAATACAAATAATACTATTTGAAACCTTCAAAGTATATCTATTTACTATTTTAACAATTAGAAATAAATAAATTAACTATTTGAAAACTTTGAATACTTGGTTTAATATAAATAATACTATTTAAAACCTTTTAAGTGTAATTATTTACTATTTTAAATCTTCGAAATGAATAATTTAACTATTAGAAAACTTTGTATACTTAATTTAATACAAATAATACTATTTGAAACCTTCGAAGTATATCTATTTACTATTTTAACCCTTAGAAATGAATAAATTAACTATTTGAAAACTTTGAATACTTGGTTTAATATAAATAATACTATTTAAAACCTTTTAAGTGTATTTATTTACTATTTTACCCCTTAAAAATGAATAAATTAACTATTTGAAAACTTTGAATACTTAATTTAATACATATAATACTATTTAAAACCTTCAAAGTGTATTTATTTACTATTCGAAACCTTCGAATACTTAATTTAATAAAAATAATACTATTTGAAACCTTCGAAGTGTATTTATTTACTAATCGAAACCTTCGAATACTTAATTTAATAAAAATAATACTATTTGAAACCTTCGAAGTGTATTTATTTACTATTCGAAACCTTCAAATGAGTGCAAAATCTGAAAATTCTATATTATATATTAATATTAAAATTCTATATTAAAACACCTATATTATATATGATTTATAATATATAAACTTTGCAAAAATATAAAATAATTTTAAACTTATATTTATATTTATAATAATATAACTTATTTAAATTTAAATAGCTATATAAACTTATATGTTAAATATAATAATATCATATATAATATATGATCTTATGATATAAAATATAGGCTTTAAGATAAAGTTTATCATATAATTTATTCCTAATTTGTTATGCTTAGTTAATAATATTTAGAATATTTATATTTATATAAAATGTATTTCAAAATTGAGTTATGTTAGATAAAATTATATTTAATCGATAAAACTGAGAAACTAATATAAATTCCAATTAAACATGTTAATATTTGTTATTATCTTTTAAAGAGGCTATACATTGATTCACATGTGAATGTCATTTTTTATGCATATATTCTCATCTGTATACTCGTGCATGTGTTTTCCTCACCAAGTGTGTACATATTATAATTAGAATATTTTGTAAGCGTCTTATAAAAATACATATTTTTGCGATTGCGGAATTCTTACACAATGGTTTGCTCGCGTGAACACCTCTTTAGCTAAATATTATAATAAATCTTACTTATTGGTTTGGAAATGTGATTTTTTTTAATATTTTTTGAAATTTCACTTGTTTCACTCCGCCCGATGAATTAGAGTAATGCTACGCTATCGTATAATGCGCTAATAACATAGTATTAAGTTTATAATGTGCCACAGCCTGGGTATACGTTACTATCTAGTCTAACATTCACTACCTCGATGTGATGATGTACCAACACTTATTGTAGCTAATGTTACGATGATGGTAGTGGAGTCAGACCCATCAGCAGTTCGTCTGTGCTCCACACCAGCCTTACTAGGTAGCCTGGTTCCGCTGGTATCGCTTACACCTATAACAGTGAAAGAGTTGTCACCGCGCTGAACGTATAGCCTCTTCACCAGATTTAGATATTCAATCTCCTGCAACGTATTCTAGTCGTTCTTTTTCTGTGAATATTACCATGTATGAAGTTATAATACCATGTAATCACTGATGTAATACCTTAAGTAATATCTTATGTAATATATTATGTAACGTGTTCTATAATCATAATGTTAAATCAATTAAGAAAATTCATCGTAGTTGATTGAGAAATAGATTATACAATTATAAGAAATATAGCTAATGCTGGTTTTACTCCCAGTAGAAACAAATGAAGTGTTACAGTTGAAACATAGATACGCTGGTATCATGCTCAATTGTAATCATATTTGTATTGTATTGAGGGGTTAATTTGTATCCGCTATTTATATTGTATTCAATATATACTATATTATACACAATACATATTATATTAACAATATTTATAATTTTGATACAATAATATAGAAAAAAATCTCTCCACTCAATTTAACAATATATATATATATATATATATATCTATTATATAAAAGAAAGTCTATTTAATTATATCTATTATATAAAAGAAAGTCTATTTAATTATATATATATATGTGTGTGTGTGTGTGTGTATCTGGTGAGGTAACTCGAGAACCGGGGTACGTCGCGAAAATATTTTATACCCGATCTTAATAAATTTGCAACAGTATGGTCTTGGTCCGGAAAATTTTTTGAATTTTATACCGCGTACCCCAGAAAAACCTGAAAAATTGACTTTTTGCCATTAAAATGATTTTTTGTCGTCCAAAATCTTCGGCGTCGCATTTTTGAAATATTTTTTTTACATTTTTTCGAACTATTTTTTTGAATTTTTTTTGATTTTTTTTTGAAATTTTTGGAAATTTTGGAAATTTTTTGAAATATTTTTGAAATATTTTTGACATTTTTTGAAATATTTTTGAAGTTTTTTTTAAATATTTTTAAACATTTTTTTGAAATTTTTTTAAAATATATTTTGTAATATTATTTATATTTTTTGTATTTTAAAAAATATTATTTGAAATTTTTGAAATATTTTTGAAATTTTTAGAAATATTTTTAAAGATTTTTTTGAAAATTTTTTAAAATATATTAAAATATATTAATAAGTAATATTATTTATATTTTTTGTATTTTAAAAAATATTATTTGAAATATTTTTTTATATTTTTCAACTATTTGTTGAAATATTATTATTTTAAGATATAATTAAAATATTATAATTATATAATAAATACTAGCCGTACCCGACCCGGCGTTGCTCGGTTTTGATTATTTTCCTATATATTATATATTAATTATAGCTATTCCTGATTCTTAATTGATATATATAATAAAATAAATGTTAGCTGACATACAAAACAAAGTAGAAAACATTTTCAAATAATATGTTAAAAAATACAACAAATATTTCAAATATTACAAAATATGTTTTAAAAAAATGTCTAAAACCCAAACCTAAACCCAAACATAAACCGTACACTACCCTGCGTTGCTAGGTTTTGATTATTTGCCTATTAATTGTAGCTATTCCTGATTATACTTAGCTAATATTTAATTTTTTTCTTCTAACTAATATTTACTAATTCTAACTGTATCCGATGTAGACCCAGCGTTGTTTGTTTTTAAGATTATTTGTAAAATATTTGGTAAGATTACAAATAATAATTTAAAATATTACAAAATATATTTTTTAAAAGTGTCTAAAAATATTTTAAGAAATATAAAAAAGATGTCAACATATTAGTAGCCATACCTGCTTTTGAATGCCTATTTATTTTTTTATTAATTATAGCTATTCCTGATTATTCTAAAATATATAATTGCTAAAAATTGCAAAAAAATATATAAAATATTACAAAATATGTTTTAAAAACAAACCATACCCGACCCGGCATTTCTTGGTTTTTGTTTGTTTGCCTATCTATTATTTATTATTTATTAATTAGGGCAATTTCTGATTCTATATTTCTAGTATATACAATTAAATAAAGTTTATTTAAAATACAAACAAATATAGAAAAATATTGTTTATAATATTTAAAAAATTAGTGAACAAATATTTCAAAAAATATTTTAAAAAATACAACAAATATTTCAAATATTACAAAATATGTTGAAAACCCAAACCCAAACCGTCCCAAAACGGCGTTGATCGGTTTTTAATTATATGCCTATCTATACTTTATTAATTATAACTATTCCTGATTTAGAATTGTTTGCCGAACCCAACACGACGTTGCTCGTTTTTTTATTATTTGCCTATCAATTATTAATTATAGTTTTTCCTAATTATGCATAGCTAATCTTTAATTGTTGTCTTCTAACTAATATTTAATAAATCTAACTGTATCCGATGTAGATCTAGCGTTGTTCTTTTTAAGATTTATTCGTAAAATATTTTGTAAAAATACAAAAATACAAAAATAATTTAAAATATTATAAAATATATTTTTAAAAAGTGTCTAAAAATATTTCAACATATTAGTAGTCATACCCTACCCGGCGTTGCTATGTTTTTGATTGTTTGAATATTTATTTTTATTAATTATAGCTATTCCTGATTATTCTAAAATATATAATTGCTAACAAATACAAAAAATATTTAAAATATTACAAAATATGTTTTAAAAAAATGTCGAAAACTCAAACATAAACCCAAATCCAAACAGTACTCGACTCGACATTTATCGGTTTTTGATTGTTTGCCTATTTATTATTTATCAATTAGAGCTGTTCCTGATCCTAAATTTCTAGTATATACAATTAAATAAAATTAAACATATGTAGAAACATATTTTTTTTAATATTTAAAAAATTAGATAAAAAATATTTCAAAAAACAACAGATATTTCAAATATTCCAAAATATGTTGAAAACCTAAACCCAAACAGTTCCAAATCGGCGTTGCTCGGTTTTTTATTATTTGCCTATCTATCATTTATTAATTATAACTATTCCTGATTTGGAATTTCTTGCCGTACCCAACTTTGCTTTACTCGTTGTTTGATAGCTTACCTATCTATTATTTATTATTTATGGCTATTCATGATTCTGCTTTTCATTTACAATAACATAAATTGTTGCTAAAATTCAAACAAATTTATACAAATATTAATATCTCAAAAATTAGTGGAAAAATATTTCAAAAATATTTCAAATAATATTTAAAAAAATACAACACATATTTCCAATATTATAAAATAGTACTTAATAAATATCGAAAACCCAAACCGCACCCTGCGTTGATCGATTTTTGATTGTTTGCCTATCTATTATTTATTAATTATAGCTATTACTGATTCTGTATTCCTAGTATACAACAAATATTTCCAAATATTACAAAATATATTTTTTATAAATGTTCTACAAATATTTTAAAAAGTATATTATTATATCTTATAATATTTATATATTTATTATATAATTATAATATTTTAATTATATCTTAAAATAATAATATTTCAACAAATAGTTGAAAAATATAAAAAAATATTTCAAATAATATTTTTTAAAATACAAAAAATATAAATAATATTACTTATTAATATATTTTAATATATTTTAAAAAATTTTCAAAAAAATCTTTAAAAATATTTCTAAAAATTTCAAAAATATTTCAAAAATTTCAAATAATATTTTTTAAAATACAAAAAATATAAATAATATTACAAAATATATTTTAAAAAAATTTCAAAAAAATGTTTAAAAATATTTAAAAAAAACTTCAAAAATATTTCAAAAAATGTCAAAAATATTTCAAAAATATTTCAAAAAATTTCCAAAATTTCCAAAAATTTCAAAAAAAAATCAAAAAAAATTCAAAAAAATAGTTCGAAAAAATGTAAAAAAAATATTTCAAAAATGCGACGCCGAAGATTTTGGACGACAAAAAATCATTTTAATGGCAAAAAGTCAATTTTTCAGGTTTTTCTGGGGTACGCGGTATAAAATTCAAAAAATTTTCCGGACCAAGACCATACTGTTGCAAATTTATTAAGATCGGGTATAAAATATTTTCGCGACGTACCCCGGTTCTCGAGTTACCTCACCAGATACACACACACACACACACATATATATATATAATTAAATAGACTTTCTTTTATATAATAGATAATAGGGTTTAAACTGACATTAATAGTAGATTATAAAGAATTAGTAAAAGTTAAATAATTAATAAAATTATGACAAATATAGGGAGTATTCAAATAAACGTAAAATATGTACTAGTTGCAGAAATAATTGTAATGTTAATTAACAATTAGCATTAATATAGTATACCTACTTAAGTTATATTAATATATTTGAAGTATTACTAAAATAATTATTAATATATAATAAATCAGATTGAGAATTTATTTAGACTTTTATTATTATTTAAATATAATAATTATATATTAGGTAATATATAAACTATTACAATAAGTAGAATATCATTATATACGCATAATTATGAATTTTATAATTATATATCTACTTGGAAAATCGTAGATAATTATAAATATGAATTTTTTAATTATAATATAATTATATATCTACTTGGAAAATCGTATATATATATAAATATTATAATTGAACTTAATGAATTTATAATATGTTATTTATATAAAAATATATGTTAAATATAAAATGTTGTTATAAATATGAAATATCGAAAATTGTTGTGCTTTATATTAATATTACATGTGGAAATTTACAATGATACACTAAAATAATTAGAAATATTTTGTGTTAATATACTAAAATAATATTCAATTATATGAAATAAATTATAAATTTATAAAAAAGAATTATTAATTACATATAATTTTTATATTTAATCGAAAAATCAAGTTTAAAAATTATGAAATTACAGGTTAATCATATTTTTCTTGATTTAATTTAAAATTATAATATATACACTTAGGATATTCATCTAAATGAAAATAAGATCTATAATATTAAATAAAAATAGTATCAAAAATGTTTGATCTAGCTTTATATAATTAAGTACAAACTTTATAAATAGAGACAAAATTAGAGAAATTGGAAATAATTGTACACACAATATATAGCTTACTTTCACATCCGTTTATTTGTATATAGGATTAGTTAGACAATTGATTTATATCATTCTAATATTTCTCTCGTTCGTATATATTATCATGAGTTCTCCAGTTAAGAAAACCGTTAAAGCCAAAGTTGTAGCTGTTCACCCCAAGTTCAACGAAATGGTAGAGTCAGCAATTTCTTCATTAAAGGAAAGAAAAGGATCATCTCGTGCAGCCATTCTTAAATATATTTCTGCTAATTATAAGTTGGGAACTAACGACAAGAAAATTAACAGTAATTTAAAAACATGTTTACGCAATGGTGTCAGTAACGGTTTATTAAATCAAGTCAAAGGTACAGGTGCTACCGGAAGTTTTAAAGTTGCAGTTCAACCAAAGCCAGTAAAGAAAGTAATCAAGAAACCAGTTAAACCTAAGAAAAGTGAAGCAAAGAAAACATTGATTAAAAATATGGTGAAAAAGACTACAAAGAAATCAATTATTAAAAATGTTAAATCTTCACCAAAAAATGCTTCTCCAAAGAAAGCGAAGAAGGCAGTTTCGAAAATAGTGAAAAAACCAATCGCTAAGAAAGCTATCAAGAAAACAATTAAGGCTTAACTATTTCATATTTATAATTACAATCGGCCCTTTTTAGGGCCACCCAACATTAACGAGCTTATAATTAATTATTTTAAAATATAAATTAATTATTAAATATAATGTTTACATATAATTATTATAATATTACATTATTTTTAAGTATAATTAATATTAAATGTATATATCTAACTATATAGTTATTTATACTAATTATCTAACTATATAGTATATTTAATCAAATTAAATATTCATAAATTATAAACTTTATAATAAAGGGTTAAGAAATAATAATGTTTAAAAACATGTTTTTATTTATTGTATGCTTATTATTTATGTATTTAAATTATATAACCAGTGTTAGGTTGAATAAATATCTTTATTTATATATGAGATATTAATGTAATTTAATGTATTTTTTTTAATATAACACACTTTTAATCTCTCCATATCGAGCTTATCTATGCTATTTTATTGTTGTTACTTACTATATATAACTACTATTATAACATGTTATAAAATAGGATGTACTAAACCAAAGTTGTAATTTTATAATACTTATAAATTATATAATATAATATACAAAATGTAATACTTTGATACTATATATATATATATTTTATATAATAGATATTTTACCATAGTATAATTTTATTCATATTTAATATGATATATTCTTTCAGCAATACAATTATTGAATAATAACAAATTGATTACAATATGATATAATTTATTTTTCAAACTAATACAATATAGTATTCATGTTAATTTAAAGATGTTTGCAAAAATGATATGATATCTTAATACGTTATAACAATATACATCTTATAAATTTACTTTCTACAGATTTTTTTTATTTTATAAGATATTAAAAGTATATATATTTATATATAATATATGTTTCAAAAGATAGTATTTACTTCAGTTTACCTAATAACAAACTAACCAATAATATCAATCCGTACAATTATATATATATATATATATACATTGTTTGGACCAACATTTTGGAATAACCTAAACTTAAATCTGAAATACAATAATAATCCAAATAAATTTAATAAAAACTATAAAAAATATTTTATAAGTTTATACAAAGACTAATGATATAATTTTATTTTATTGACTAATTATTAGTCTAATGTTAAATTTTACAAATTAAAACAAAATTATTATATTATATTGTATATATATACAAATACTTTTATTATACTTTATTATCATTTACATCTAATTGACTAATAATATATATTTTACAAATTTAAAAAATAATCCTAATATATTTTAACATTATCATAATGATTAAGTATATGTATTTTTATTTGTATATAACTATATATATATCAATAGGATTTATAGTAGTATTTATAACATTTTAATATTTCTTTCTTTAATTAAATAATATAATCGCTTTTTTAGGTTGCATGTATTATAATATTTATACTGAAAAATATACTATCTATTTTTTATTTAAAAAATCTAGAATTAACAATACACTACAAATTGTACAATACACTATAATTAATTCTAGATTCGCTAATATAAAATGACTAATTAATTACTACGAGTGCAGTGGAGCGTGAACTCTGTGTATTGTATATATTCCATTTATGTATATAATTCAAATAATAGTATCTATATATATATATATATTACTATGATTATATATGAGATTCTTCAATTACCGACCCTAAATTACCACTATAATAATATATATGGGATATATACTATAAAATGTACAATGTATAATATATACTGTATACTGTGTATATACATAAATAAAGAACAAATAGAAAATGTATTATTATTATTAATTATTGACATGATAAAATATTAAATTATGAGTAAATATAATTAGTTACATTTCTAACATTATTAAATATAGCAATTATTGTATTACTAGTTTGGTGTATAATAAATTAGTGTATATTTTGTTGTGTATGCTCATTTATATTATATACTTACTAGGCCTATTATATACTTCCTATATGTAGTATACTATTTCTATAATATAATATGATTTATTTGTCACATAAATGACTAATATACACTCTATATTATACAGGTATTTGTAGTAGTTACAAGCAAACCCCATAGGCTTTGTTACAAGTATGTATAGTAATCATGCTGTTTAGAAACAGTGTTTAATGCCACGGCGGGTATTCTATTTGCATTCAAAATATGCATAGATTGCCGCCCAAAATATGCCAGTTATTTTTAATCACTAGATAATCTGGTAAGAACCAGTTTGAACTCGTTCTAATTACATGCATTATGTATTGCTTCAGTTATCGTATAATACGTTAGGTAGATATACACGTTACAACTTGTTACCTAATGTAGCTGTTTGTTATGCATATAAATAAAAATAAACATTGGTGAATTAGATTATATTAAACAATAATATATATATATATATATAATAAGTTATTATTAATAACGTATACCCCTGACAACATAATAAACATAACTCCATGACCTAGATCGTGATAATATGCATACAGTTTAGCGCGAAAATATACTATTTACTTTCAAAACCTACTATAGTAGGTTTTATATATAAAGCAATCAATTGTCGAGTATTTTACGTATATCGACATATATTATTATACACATTAATTAAGGGGTGTACAATGGACACTGTCCATACAGAGATACAATGCACCAGTTAGGCAAACACAGTTCATTGTTCGCTTAATTTAATTCAGTGATATTAAATTAAATAATAGAATTGTATTTTACTGTAAACTATAAATATGTGATTTATATCAGCCTATATATGTTATATATTAGCACATGGAGTTTGGCGATAATATATACTAGCTATATTCGTAACATATATGAATTGATCATAAAGTTATTATATAACAATAGATTATTTACTTTTAATATTGTATAATGGTATATTAGTGTATTATGAATTAGTTTTGTAACTATTATTTATAAAGTTAACTAACAGTAACAATAATTAGCATTATAAGTTATACATCATGTCGTTAACGCTATTGCTTTTGATTTAGTAGTAACTCAATATAATATAAGTGGTTGACAATGTTATCAACTTCACATACAGTTTGGCACCAGTATATATATGTGTATATATCTCTTTATCACGTATAAGAAGAACATAATTAGGAGATTCGAATATTGCCACCAAATATATAATATATGCATATGCCATGGGGCGGGGGTATTCTAGAATATAATGAACAACTATCAATGTTTTATATTTATATTCTATATATATAGAAAGTCCCCTGTGAAAGTACATTAGTCCCTGAGAGCTGTCTCTAGAGCCTCACGTGGTTTCGCGCCAAACTATACTAATTAATTCTAACGCCTGTTATATAACAAATAATAATGTCGGTTATTTGATGTAACCCTACACAAAGGATATGAATGTATGAAGTTAGGCGACTAAATATACACATTACACAAAGCCATTTGTTAAATGGATTTTATATAGATACATATATACATATAGACAAAGCCCTTTGTTAGATGGATTTGATATATATATATATATATGTACACTGCTATATATAATATGTATTGTATAGAATACAGTGTATACTATACACTAGTACTATACAAGATTGTATACTTAAAAATACTCATAGAGCATACAGTTATGAAGACAACACACATATATATATATATATGTATATATATATATTAACTTTTTAATACATAAACATTTTATATTATAAACATAATTTTAATACACAATTAAATATATATAAGGGGTTTTACTAATGAAGACGAGTGCAATAGAACGTTAATTATGTATATAATTCAAATAAAAGTGTCTCTATATACACACAAACATACACAAACATATATATAAACACATTATATGTATCTTCTATTATTTAATAATTAACTAAATAAATAATAAATAATTAAATGAAGGTTAAATATAATTAGTTAAGTTTCGCTATACAATAAAGTCACTATTATATTACTAGTTTAGTTTATAATAAATGAATATCTATATGTATTGCTACTCGCATATACTATAATATACTATTTCTATAATATATATAATCTCTTTGTCACATATGTGACTATATATAAGACGAATATAAAGGTATATGTATATGCAGTAGATACGATGTTTACCATCAGGGTATTCTAGTTATTTAGTTAATAAATAATAGGTTGTATCTACTTTTAATCACCAGCCATCTGGTATAGTAGGAAACCAGTTAAAACTGTTTTAATTAAATTCACTGTGTGCTATGTAAAACACGTTACAACTTCTTACATATAGGTATACCTTTTCTTATATAAAATCTAATTTAATAATGGTGATCTAAATATATTAAACAATAATGTATAGATTAGGTATACAAATAAACTATTTACTTTCACCACCTTAAATTTTAGAAATAACATATTCATGTATTTCCACTTATATAATGGTACTAATACTACATTTGGCGCCAATATATAGTATGTATTAAATATAGGTTGATAGTTAGTGAGTATACAACGTTTGGCGCCAACATATATTATTTACCCTTATACACATGCATAATATGCGTTGTATACAATAATATACATACACACACACACATATATATATATATATATATACTATTATCTTAAAATACACGTGTATTATGAAGAATCACATATTATATTCCAAGTAGAATACAAAAGTTATATTCACAACTTCATAATTTTAATTATAAAATCACATAAAGAATTTATTAAAAAAAATATCAATTGTATTTAGGGTATATAGACATAGGAGCGAATTTAGACCCATAGACATAGGAGCGAATTACATTCTCTATATTTAAAATTTAATTATATATATATATATATATATATATATATAGTTATCTATAAATAGTAATATAAATATATAATATAAACATGTTATAGTATACTATTTTAATAATATAATATTATCTCTTAGTCACCTAGATGACGAAAAACAGTTATATGTGTATGTAGTAGTGATGCTGTTTATCGCTAGGGTATTCTATTTATGTTCAAAATATTTGCCGCACAAAATATGCTAGTTATTTTTAATCACCTGCCATCTGGTAAGAACCAGTTTCAACGTGTTCTTCATTCATATGCATATATATGCAAATAAACTGTATTGAATAAGATTATAATTAAATAATAATTGTTACCAATATATTATTACTAAACATAACCTAGGTATGATATGACCATAGCTAGTGGAGGGGACGCTGTCCACTATCTATGCTATGCCTACGGGGTTTCGTGTCAACACCTGTTAAATGAGAAATTAATTTGTCATGTTCTAATCAGCCTATATGTATGCATTCAATATGTACTATATATCGATAAATATGTTACCGTAATAGATTATTTATCTTGCCTTCTCATACTACATAAATATATACTATTTTCTTAAAATTCATGTGAATAAGTATAATAATCAATATATAATCATAATTTGTTTATGAGTAAATAAATATATTAATATAAATAATTATTATATTTAAAATATAATCATTAATATGTTTATTAAGACTGGAAATAAATGGCATTATGGTATAAAAGAAGCAATATAAATATTATATAAAGTAATTAATAATATAGAATATAAAAATGTTAGAATTGGGTGGCCCTGAAAAGGGCCGATTTGTATAGGAAAAAAAGATAAAATTAAGCACGTTCACCACGAATTCTTCTGGCAAGTTGAATATCTTTAGGCATAATAGTAACACGTTTAGCATGGATAGCACACAAGTTAGTATCTTCGAAGAGACCTACTAAATAGGCTTCGCTAGCTTCTTGAAGGGCCATGATAGCGGAACTTTGGAAACGTAGATCAGTTTTAAAATCTTGAGCGATTTCACGAACTAATCGTTGGAAAGGCAACTTACGGATAAGTAATTCAGTAGATTTTTGGTAACGACGGATTTCACGAAGAGCAACGGTACCAGGTCTGTATCTGTGAGGTTTCTTAACTCCACCAGTAGCAGGAGCACTCTTGCGAGCAGCTTTAGTAGCCAATTGTTTACGAGGAGCTTTACCTCCGGTAGATTTACGAGCAGTTTGCTTAGTACGTGCCATTATGGAAAAATAATAATGATGATTTATAACTATTTTAGAAAATCAGCACTTTATATAGTATTTTGTGTGGTATTAAAAGTAAATAAATCGCTGATTGATTGAATAATTATACAAATATATAATTTACAATAAAATGAAACACAGAGAACAATGTTAACAGATCATTAATGATTGGCTGATTTATTCTCTTTCTATTGGCTGACTAATCACAATGCGTTGAGGTAGTCTATTCCACGCTAAAGCCTATAAAGGTTACCAAATTGGTAATTTAATCAATTCTTATAATTAAAACGCTCTATCCATATCAAATTATCATCATGTCTGGACGAGGAAAAGGAGGTAAAGCAAAGGGAATTAAGTCTAAGACTAGATCTTCAAGAGCTGGTTTACAATTCCCTGTAGGTCGTATCCATCGCCATTTACGAAGAGGTAACTACGCTAAAAGAGTTGGTGCTGGTGCACCAGTATATTTAGCTGCCGTTATGGAATATTTAGCTGCTGAAATTCTCGAGTTAGCTGGAAATGCTGCCCGTGATAACAAGAAATCTAGAATTATTCCTCGACATCTTCAGTTGGCCATCCGTAATGATGAAGAATTAAACAAATTACTTGCTGGTGTTACTATCGCTCAAGGTGGTGTATTGCCTAATATTCAAGCTGTTCTTTTACCAAAGAAAACTGGTAAATCTACTTAATTCTTTCAAATTCTAACAATCGGTCCTTTTTAGGACCACCCACATTAATTATGTTTATTAAAATTGAATTAATATATTATATGCTATATATTTTATGTTTATTTGTATATACATTTTAATAATATTACCTATATATAATTAATATATTTCAACGGTCGTTTTTCATATTCAAAGTAAATTGAATATAGTTTAGTAATTACTCTATTTAGTTTAATAATTTATATCAATAATATTATTTATGATTAAATTATTAAACTAATTATCAAAATATAATAAAAATAGTTCACATTAGATTATTTCTATAAATAAAAAATGTGTTTTTATAATATTTTGAATTATGTAAAATGAAACTAATAAAATAATTTTATTTTAAGCAACGTTTACTTTTTTTAATATAATTTAATAAATAATTACATGTACTATAATAGAGTTTTAACTGAAATTACAAGTAGATTATAGATAATTAGTAAAAGTTAAATAATTAATACAATTACAAAGCAAACTTGTATTAAAATTATGACAAATATAGGGGGAGTATTCAAATAAACGTATAATATGCACTAGTTGCAGAAATAATTGTAATGTTACTTAACCATTAGCATTAATGCTATTACTTTATTCATAAACTATCTTATATTTACTAGAATTTGTATTTTACCTAGTGAAAATGTATGTTTCATAATGCTTTCACTACAATGATATTTACTTTGTAAATAATAATATTATGGGTGTGAATAAGAACTATAACGTTAGCTGATTAATAACTAAGTGGCTTACATTTTACCTAGGATATTGAGTGTATATATTAGTATAGTAAAAGAATTCTTCCCTTGGTTTCTTTATACGTACTACATCTCCCTCCTTGTATATTGGTGATGGATTTAGCTCTGTATTATAGTAATATGCCTGTTTAATTTTCGTTTTACTCTGTTTCTCTCTTTCTTCGTCTGTTTTATGTCTAGCTTTCAACATTTCCTCTGTTAATGGTAGCAAAGTTCTACATCTTCTACCGAATAATCGTTGTGATGGACTTAGTTCTATGCCTTCTGTTGGTGTGTTATTGTAATTTAATATCGCTAGTTGCTCAGATATCTTATTATCCCTACATTTCTTAAAAATTCTTTTAATCATCTTCACCGCATTTTCTGCTTTGCCATTGCTTTGCGGTAAATATGGGCTTGATGTAACTAGATTTATGTCATGATCTTTTGTAAATTTTAAGAATTTTTCCCTGAATTGTGGACCATTGTCACAAACTATATTTTCAGGTAATCCATGTGTAGAAAATATTCCTAAAAGTTCATTGATTACGTCATCCGTTCCTTGGTTGCGTAATCTTCGTACAGTTATGTAATTTGAGTAGTAATCTGAAGTGACTAATAGAGTTCTATTATCAAAATAACATATATCTACTCCTATTTTTGACCATGGTGTTGTCCCTGTATCATGATACATTAATGGATCTTTAATTACCTTATTTTCTTGATATTTCATGCATATCTCGCAATTCTTTACTTTCTGTTTCATCTGAGTTGTAATTCCCGGCCAGTATACTGATTCTCTCATTCTTCCTAGACATGCACAAATTCCACCATGAGATTGGTATGCCAGTGACATGAATTCTTCTCTCAGTGTTGTAGGTACTATCAATCTATTGTCCTTATAAAGTAACTCATCTATTACTGTTATATCATCTCGCATTGAGTAGTATTTTCCTAGTTCGGGATTATCTTCTGTCTTTGTACCCCATCCTGTTTGGGTTTGTATTTTTAATTTCTTCAAGATATCATCTTCATTTGTTTCTTTTATGAATCGTTTCATTCTTTCATCTGAGATGGCGAGTCTAGCCATTGTTTCTCTTTCCGTTGTACATATATTTACATGTTCTTCTCTTAATGGCACCGAAACTGTTCGCTGCGCATGTTTAACTGGTACTGATTTGTCATTGATCTTTATTGTATATTTCCCTTCCAATGTTCCTACTTGACCATCAAATACTTCTGGATATTTTGTCATGAGTATTTTCAAGTCAAGTGTGTTTTGAATCTGATTCACTTGCTCGTATTTCTCATCATTATCTAAGATCTTGATGCATCCTAACTCAACACTTGCTGATCTTCCGAGTATGTAATGGAATTGATCTCCATATGCTATCTTTAATCGTATCAAACATTCTTTGTTTCTTCTTTATACTCTTATTATGACTTCTCCTTTGATTTTCCATCTTGTACCTCCAAATGCTGTTATTTCTGTTGTATCAGACTTTTTAATTTTTCTGTGCTGAAAATCTTTACTTGCTAATTCATATACTTATAATGGAATCACGTTTACTGATGCTCCATTATCTATTTGGAATTTGATTAATGATCCCCACTGCGTTTTAAGGGTAACAGTTTCGCACTTCGGTAGTGTATCCACTGTTCTTACATCATTTACTTTGTATACACTGAACACATTCTGCACTCTTTCGTTTTTTTCACTTGCTTTACACATTGATCTGTAATGGTTCATTCTGTTGCATTTCGCACATGTTTTTCCATATGCTGGATACAATTCTTTCTTAAATTGATGTATTCCTCCACAGTATCGACATTTTATTTCTTTTCTTTTTTCTTGATATTGTTTCTTCGGTTTGCTATTTATGTAATTTATTGTTTCTTTGGTTTTCAAGGTTGTACTTTTCTCCTGAGATATGTCCTCTGCTCTGCATATCTTTATGAGCATTTCACATGTTAGATTACTTCTTGTTATCAAACTTTTCCGTAAATTATTATTTCGCATTCCGTTTATTATTTTATCCCTTATTATCTCATCGACTGTTATATTCGTAAAATCACATCGCTTGCTCATGGTCTTTATATCATTTACGTACCTCTCAAATTATTCATGTTCTTGTTGATATCTTCTGTAGAACATACATCTTTCGAATATTTGGTTTATTTGAGGTTCTACATATTCATTAAATTTTTTCAATATATTTGTTATGTTTTTTTTCTCGTCTTCTTTATCGAATGTGAAATTTTCGTATATTTTCTGTGCTGATTCGCCTAATATAGTAAGTAATATAGACACTTGTGTACTTCCATTCTTTTTTTCTAATTTGGTAGCAGCATAGTAGTGTTCCCATTTTTTCTTCCATATAGACCATCGAATAGATATGTCAGTTGCTTCCATATCTAATTGTTCTGGAACTGGTAATTGTGCCATTTTATTTAACTTATACAATTAATAAAATATTAACCAATAATAACAACAACAATATTAATAATAATAATAATAATAGTAATAAATAATAATAATAATACGTAATAAACAATTATAAAAATAACAATATTTCAATCACATATGTTAAATGAATTTTACAAATATGAAAATGTAGACATATATATATACCTATCTATACTTATAATATAAAAATAAACAAATCAATTTTTATATTTTTTTAAATTCATATAACATGCTAAAATGATTATATACTATACTCAATTATTCTATGTATTCAATAAATTATTTATATATATATCATATATCATTAATTAATTTATTTTCATAAAATTTAATCTTTTTTTAAAAAAAAAATTGTAAACAAATTTAATTGAATGCTTTTTTTTTTTCCCCAGGTACCTAATATAGTTAAAATGACGTTTCTATTAATTTTTGAGATTATTAATCATTAAATTAACTATATAATATGTAATTTTAATTGCCGCTGTCACCATATTACGTTAGCTGATTAATAACTAAGTGGCTTACCTTTTACCTAGGATCTTGAGTGTATATATTAGTATAGTAAATGAAGTTATTTGAATAGATTTAGAACTATTATGATTTAGTTAACTATCTATAAATTGAAGTGACCTATTTCTAGAGGTTCAATTTAAAGGTAAGAAAAGGATTTTTACAGAACTTAGGAATAGCGTTAAGAACATTAAGAGATGTATTAATTAAGTTATGCGTAATACTTAATAATATAGGCTTACAACTAAGAATTACATTATATATTTAATATAGTATACCTACTTAAGATTATATTAATATATTTAAAGTATTACTAAAATAATTATTAATATATAATAAATCAGATTATGAGAATTTATTTAGACTTTTATTATTATTTAAATATAATAATTATATATTAGGTATTTTATAAACTATTAAAATAAGTATAATATCAGTAATATCATTATATACGAATAATTATGATTTTTTAATTATCAAATAATTATATATCTACTTGGAAAATCGTAGATAATTATAAATATTATAATTGAGTTGTATGCATTGAAAGCTTAATGAATTTATAATATGTTATTTATATAAAAATATATGTTAAATATAAAATGTTGTTATATGGTAAATATCGAAAATTGTTGTGCTTTATATTAATATTACATGTAGAAATTTACAATTATACATTAAAATAATTAGAAATATTTGTTGTTAATATACTAAAATGATATTCAATTATATGAAATAAATTATAAATTAATAATTATTAATTACATATAATTTTTGTATTTAATCGAAAAGTCAAGTTTAAAAATTATGAAATTACAGGTTAATCATATTTGTCTTGATTTAATTTGAAATTATAATATATACACTTAGGATATTCATCTAAATGAAAATAAGATCTATAATATTAAAAAAAAATAGTATCAAAAATGTTTGATCTAGTTTGATATAATTGAGTACAAACTTTATAAAAAGAGACAAAATTAGAGAAATTGGAAATAATTTTACACAAAATTATAGCTTACTTTCACATCCGTTTATTTGTATATAGGATTAGTTAGACAATTGATTTATATCATTCTAATATTTCTCTCGTTCGTATATTATCATGAGTTCTCCAGTTAAGAAAACCGTTAAAGCCAAAGTTGTAGTTGTTCACCCCAAGTTCAACGAAATGGTAGAGTCAGCAATTTCTTCATTAAAGGAAAGAAAAGGATCATCTCGTGCAGCCATTCTTAAATATATTTCTGCTAATTATAAGTTGGGAACTAACGACAAGAAAATTAACAGTAATTTAAAAAAATGTTTACGCAATGGTGTCAGTAACGGTTTATTAAATCAAGTCAAAGGTACAGGTGCTAATGGAAGTTTTAAAGTTGCAGTTCAACCAAAGCCAGTAAAGAAAGTAATCAAGAAACCAGTTAAACCAAAGAAAAGTGAAGCAAAGAAAACATTGATTAAAAATATGGTGAAAAAGACTACAAATAAATCAATTATTAAAAAGGTTAAATCTTCACCAAAGAAAGCGAAGAAGGCAGTTTCGAAAATAGTGAAAAAACCAATCGCTAAGAAAGCTATCAAGAAAACAGTTAAGGCTTAACTATTTCATATTTATAATTACAATCGGCCCTTTTTAGGGCCACCCAACATTAACGAGCTTATAATTAATTATTTTAAAATATAAATTAATTATTAAATATAATGTTTACATTTAATAATACATATAATTATTATAATATTACATTATTTTTAAGGATAATAAATATTAAATGTATATATCTAACTATATAGTTATTTATACTAATTATCTAACTATATTATATAGTATATACTATATTTAATCAAATTAAATATTCATAAATTATAAAGGGTTAAGAAATAATAATGTTTAAAAACATGTTTTTATTTATTGTATGCTTATTATTTATGTATTTAAATTATATAACCAATGTTAGGTTGAATATAATATCTTTATTTATATATGAGATATTAATGTAATTTTATGTATTTTTTTTAATATAACACACTTTTAATCTCTCCATATCGAGCTTATCTATGCTATTTTATTGTTGTTACTTACTATATATAACTACTATTATAACATGTTATAAAATAGGATGTACTAAAACAAAGTTGTAATTTTATAATACTTATAAATTATATAATAAAATATACAAAATTTAATACTTTGATACTATATATATATATATATATATATATATATTATAATCAATAAGTGATATTAAATGTTAAAATTAGTAATGTATTAGGTTTTAATGATTGTTATTCATAACAATTTATTGCCCAGTTGTAATTTTATAATATATTTAATAAATATTAATAATACATGTGTTTACTACTGACTAATATAATATTATACTATATATTATTTATTAAAGTGTACAATTATGTTTAACATATATAAATATGTATTATGCATGTATTGATTATAATATATAATATATTATACATATATATATATATAGTATCAAAGTATTAAATTAATTATATTATATACAAATAAGTATTATAAAATTACAACTGGGTTTTTAGTACATCCCTTATAAAATACTTTTTATAGATAATAAAATTAATTTAAAAATTTTTGAATATTTTTCATATCTATTTATCTCATATATATATATATTGATAATAATTAATACCAGATTTAGTATGCAATAATTTCGAACAACTTATTAAGTTTACTTCTTAATTTTATAATTGTACATATATTATAAGAAGGTTAAAGTATATAATATTAGACTATATATTAGTATGCATTACTTTTAGCATAATATGTACAGCTAACAATGTGTATGACGTAATATAAACGTTATGTATTAACAATATTAAAATAAGGAAAGAATATGTCAGATATTTTGATTTTTAATATTTCATATTAATATTTATTTGTAACCTATTTCAACAGTAACTCTAAATGGTTTTATATTCTTTATTTTTGTGTCGTATTATTATTTGTTCATAATATAATTTATCAATAATAGATGTTTCAGAATTATATCCGTTAGGCTTGATATTATTAGACCATTAGATCGTTGTATCAATATTTATTTTTATTATCATAACAATTAATTAAAATTTATATACAATATTATATAATATGTAGACGTAATATTATTAATTATATGATTATAACAATTAAATATTAATAATTTATTTATTTAATAATATAAAGAATTTTAATACTAATATTTATATTAACAAATATTATCTTAATAACTAAATTAATAAATTAAATGAATGTCTTATACAAATTTTAAATGTGTCGTAAATATGAAATTTAATTTAATTATTTTGTTATAATTAATAGCTCTTATATATATATATATATCAGCTTATAATTAAATGTATTATAATCCAAATAAATACATACAATAAGAATAATTTCTATATAAATCTAATTTATGAAATTGAAATGAATAACATATTTTAAATAAAAATTCGGGAGTTATAACAATGTATTACTAATTACTCCTTTAAGATGGGCTTATACTTGTTAGAGATGATGAAGTCTGCTGGCAGCGGGTACAGTCGTGTTTGTGCTATAAGATAACCTACGAAGTGAACTACAGGGGGCGATACCGGTACGAGAAATCCTCGTGTAGCTCTATAGGCCGCACTGACCACAGGGGTTTTAGTCACGCGTTGAAACTGTCCACCTTCCAATTGTCCTTCATCATGATGATGATCTAATAGAGGAGGAACAGGATTGAAATGATGATTATATTCACTATATAGATATTATAGATAATTAACAATATTTTTGTTGTACTTGAATAGAGTATATATATATATTTATATAATATATTTAGGTTTATATTCAATTATAAAGTATTAGATATGGAAATAACAGAATATAAATTAGATATACTTAGTAGAAACCTGCCGAAAGAATATCAGCAATATATTATGCAAATAGAATAGTGAATAAAGACTTGTATACCACGTGTGTGTTAATCCCAATAGGTAGTATGCTAACAGTCAATAGGTGTAGATTATTCAGACATATGATTACAATAACATACACTAGTTTACATAGAAATACATTACTATTTAGACTACAATAGATGCAATTGCAGAGGTGGGACCAGTAATTAAATGTATACTACATTCTAGATATAGATAAAATAAACACTTCATTTTCATCCCATAAATAATAAATCAATATATTATTCAAATATTATTCAAACATATTATTCTTCAATTTAAAAGTGTAAATAGATATTTAGAAAAATTTTGAAAATAATTAAAATTATCTAAGTATTATTTCAATATAGATTTTATTGGTGCGAATGGGGTTAGAACCTACACCCCAATGACTACTTGTTTAATGTATTAGCTTACTAAGATACCCAGGTAGTTAAGATGACTACATATACAGGGAGGTCTATACATGGATGTTACAGACAGATATTCTATATTCAGTACAATACAAAGTTGTCTAAGCATGATCTATAAGAATACCTACACTAACGTTACTGATGAAGATCATCTCTGTTAGTCAATCCCCGTCTATATCCTCCACTAGGGATCAAGGTTTGTACTAATGGATGGTATGTGATAGTGTGGCATTGATAGCGGGTATTTGTTAGTGTGTGACACTTATTGCTGCTCTGTATTAGTTTAGTGAGCATTGAGTCATGTGACTCAATTCAACTGATGGCTGGTGTATATTATATACAGAGATTATATCAACACTGACGTTTAGTTGTTTATTATCTACTGAAGGTGATTAACATATGTTATTAGAGGATAATTAATTATAGAATATATTTAAAATGAATTTCTAGAATATTTTATAATAAAGACTAATTTGTAGGAATTGAAATTTTATAATCTAATAATTATTATATTATAATATATTGATACCCGATATGTATTTTAAAAATAGATGAACTCTTCTCCATAGTTTATAAATCATTCGTAAAATAAGAGTACATTATAATAAGAGGTCTGTTCAACAAGTGAATTCAAGGTAATTAATTTATATATGTGAACTATTTAGATTTATTAAAGAATATATTTTAAAACAATTAAAAAAGAGTCAAATATTAGCTAATATATTTAGATGAAATAGATTCTTCACCAACTTTAGATATTCATCCTCCTGCAACAGATACTAGTCGTTCTTCTTATGGCACTCGTAATCTCCTTCCGATTTCAGGGTGGGTTTCAAGTCCTGCTTCTTCATTCAGAGATCAGCCCCCTTTAGAGCATTACCTAGAGGTGTCTCGGTATCCATCCTTTAGAAAATGGTGATCCCTAGGTTTGGGCGAAGTTGTCGATGATTAATGGATATCACGGCGATTGCGTACTATAATGTGAGATGAAATGTAGTGTTAAGATTATTGAATTACGATTATTTAAAAAATGTATAAGTAATATTACAATATAATTAAATATGTGTTTGAGTTTTATGCATATGTGTTTGTGTATAATGAAAATATATATCTATCTATATATATATATATATATATATATATATATATATATGTAGCATAGTACGAATAATAATCTTAACATTGGTATTCGACTAGAGGCTATAATAGTATGTGTGGATGTTGTTATAGAATGATGAATAAGGCGTAGTGAGTGTAATTGATAGTTTAAAGACTCTGTGTTGTGGGACTTTGTTATAAAAAAATCTACTGTCAAATATAACTCCAACATTTTTTGACTTAAGGGCATACGTCGGTGCGCACGCTATTTCACGCATTTACATGTCAAGAGATAGGAAATACAAAGGTCCATTAAAATATATGTTTAGTTAAAACTATTCAATGAATTTAACTATCGATTTTTGTATTGTATACAATATATATACTGCTACAATTGTGTGTTTATATTTTTTTAAATATTATTTATTTCATGTATAAATATATTATGTATTATGTCTAATTTATTTAAACCAATATTTTTATAAATGTATACCAATATTGTCTCTTATAAATAATAATTACAAAAATTGAAAAACATAATGTTATTTATTCATATGAAATTTACATATAGCAAAAAAAAATGTTAGGATACCTATGCTAGATTATTCTAAACATTTATTTATATTCACCTAGGTAGTACAAAATAATTATTCTGAGTAAAATGCATCTAAAGTTTTACTAAGTAAAAATCACAATTATAAAATAAAGCAAATACAGTTTATGTAATTATTATAGTAGTATATAGAATTACAATATGTTATTATGTATAGTTTATATATTTAGATAAAATAACGCAATAATAGTATTATATAAAATAATATATATATATATATAGATGTATAAATATATAGATGTATATATTCAATAAATAATTATAAATTGGAATTGTAAAATACATTGAATACATAATTGTCAATTGTAATAGTATAATACATTCATTATATAATTATAATTATATAAATATAATTATACAAGATACAATAAAATATGAAATAAAATACTATTAATACTAATAATAACTAATAAATATATATTTAAATACAACTAACTATAACTAAATGTAATTAATATAAATTTACAAATTTACTTAAGTAATATAAATAAATGTAAATATACGTAGAAATATAATTTGTAAACCAAATTATAAATAAAATAAACTCAACTACAAATCTAATATAAAGACTAATAATGGAATAAAAATAACTATTTTATAATATTAATGATATAAAACTAATATATAAATGAAACTAACTATAAATATATGTAAATAATATAAATATAAGTACAAATAAAGGTAAAATGATGAACAAATATAAATTGTAAAAGTGAAATGATGTAAAGGAAGTAAGAAATATATAGTGCCTGTTTATTAGATTTTCTATTGGTTTATAATATCACATGAAATAAGTTTACAATGATAATAATATAGAATAAATAAAGATAGACAATTCGGTTTTAAAATTTTGTAAATCGACAATATATAAGTATAAAATATTATAAAATAAAATGTAGGCATTATTATAAATTTTTCATGTAGATTTCAAAATAAATTATAAGCCTACATTATTTATTTTAAAAGGTGTGTTATAAAATAAGCTTTTTATTTTATTTTTAGGCCGTTTTCAATGATAATATTTTGACAGATATTAAATAACATATACAAATTTATAATATTGAATAAGAAAATTAAAAATATTTTTGTGATTTTAGCTGATTTCTCTACTGCGGTATACCCTTAATAGACTATCCATATAAATACATATACATATTGATTGGAGAAATGTTTGTAAAGTGTGAATATCAAATATACAGTAGGAAGATAGGATTGGTTTAAATTAGATTGAAGGTTAGGGGATAAAGTGGTGAGCGAATTGGGAGTACAGGTAGAGTAGATGCAGACATATGAGTAGGGTTAAGTATAGGTGTTGATTATCAACAGTTAATACTAGATGCAATCACGTGAATGTTAATGATATACTTTTAATAATAATAAATTATATTTATATAAAATACACATAAAATGTAAGGCTTTTTAAGGTTATCACTATACTAATCACTATACTAATAAATACCTTTATATTAATTCTAAATAATTATAATAAAATTAATACTAATACTTATATTATATATAATATTAATATTATAACTAAATTTAAAATGTAATGATAAAATAAATATAACTTGTTATTAAAGTATGTATAAGTTAATAAATGGAAAACAAAATGATAATTAAATTTAGATTTGAATACAAATAAAATATTTATCATATGATATTATTGTAAACAAATTTCAACTATTGAATGTTGATAATTTAAATTAGGAAAAAAATATGTAGATTAGTTTTTTAAATTCTAAAATCTATCTTATATTCATAAAAATATTGTGATTACTTAATTATAATAAAATTATTTAATATATGAAAATTATTATTAATTAATAATTATATATATATATAAAATATCTTAACTACATAGAGAATTATATTTTATATAAAAGTATGTTTTATATGTCATTATATATAAAATATTTTATATTTTAAAATGAATATGAAAAATATAAACAAAATTTGTAAAGTAATTACACTTTTAAGTCTACTCTTATGTAAGTAAAGTTTAAAGATTGAAATAGTAATAAATACAAAGAATTACAATGTATGATGTAATAGGGGTACAACTAACTATCTTTCTTTCATTTGATTCTCTGTCATCATGTTCTTGAAGGCGTACATGTGACCTATATTATGTAACATGTGATAAGAGATCATGTGATGTTGTAATTTAATGTCTTACTTTTAGAAGTTATACAATACTCACTGTTTCAGCTTGATTATGTATTTTTTGATTTACTAGTAAATCTAGTATTTAATAGCATAACAAACACAGGTATATATTTTAGTCACTAATATCTACTATCTACTAAGCATAGATACAACAATTTTTTAACATTTTACCCTGATAATATTATTATTAAATCAATAATAATTATAATTATGCTGAGTATTTAATTAGAATATTTGAATGCGATCACATTTATTATAATACTTATATACTACTAATATATATACTTACCAGCTACCAACCCTGTATGTGCATAAATTAATGTTGTATATAGTTAGTTGCCACACCGACAATGGAATGCTTGAGTTTAACAGACAAGACAGGCATTTTCAGCTGATAGATTATCTTACTATGTGAATGTGTGTTTGTATATATGTGTTGGTATTAGCTCATTTTAAAAAGCTTGGGCTTGGCATTATAATTACAAGTCTCGGTTAATATCAAAAAAGGTCGGCCATATTTACATCTCAGTAAAAAGTAACTGTGATTGTACTAAGGTGTGTTGGTTTTTGATTATACTAAGGGATGTGGGTTTATAGTTTTAATATCAGTCTTCTGTAATAATAGGTGTTAGTGGTGGTATAAAGAGACTTTTTGATACTAATGAGATATTAGTGGTTATGTACTAGTGGTTATGGTGGTACTAAGGGGGTTGGCTGCACTAAAGTGAGCCTGGTTGTATTAGGGTTGTAATGGTTAGTGTTACTAACGGGCATTAGTTAGAGGTAAGAAGCTCTAGCAGCTATGCCAGATATCACAACCACACGGTCTACAGTGATGTCTTAACTTCTGTAGAAGCTTCTGGAATGAGACACTGCACTGAATGCATATAGTACATGCGAAGTCAGGCGCCCACAGTACCATGGTTTCATCAAGATGTATTACCTGTTTGCGGAGGAGTGTTGTCTCATTGAATGAAGTGTTCTCAAACCTGTATGTGAGGTAGGTATATGGTTATATGTAGGGAAAGGGGTAGGAGTACAGGTATAGGGGTAGGTGTATACATATGTGTAGGTACAGGCATATAATTTGGGGTATGTGTAGGCATAGGAGTAGATGTAAGTGAAGAAAAATATTGTTGAATGATATTACAATTTGTGGTATTAAGTTATCCGAAACTATTATTCTAGTTCTAGTGATTGTTTAATGTTATTACATAATCATTAATGTCACAACCTTACACATGTAATGAACGCAGTAATTTGTTATTATTATTATTAATATTTTAGACAATTAACAATAGTGTATGGAAGTTTTGTCAATATTAAACAATATTATTATCATGGCGGTGGTAATGTAATATGTTCCGAACATTACAATATTCATGGTAGTCATTGGAAGTATGTAGAAACTTGATGGTAGTTATTTTATAAAATACTCAATTATTATTATTATTATTACTATAAAATTGTCTATTTTAATAACTACTACATAATTTCAATAGATATCTATACAATTTAATTTAATTCGATATTACAATTATAGGAATACATATTTCCAAAAGAAGAAGCATCAATATATACTATGATATGATTTTGTAATGAATTTATCAATATAACATTGAATATAATATATTTGTATACATTTAAGTATATATAAATCTATATATATATTACTCTACCAATAAATAAATATCAAATATTTAAAAGTAAAAATAAACATAATATAAATATGAAATATGATGATGATGATGATATTGAGTTTATTAGCACTAAAATAGGGTCATGTAGACCCCTTCGCTCGTGCGGGAAGAAAATAATAATAAAATAATAGTAATACGATAATAATTTGATAATAATATACATTCAATATACAACGGAAAAACAATAATAAACAATATAAAGGACTATTATATACTACAGTCTGCATTGATATGGTGTAGTTGTATATACTACAGACTGCATTGATATAGTATAGTGTTATATAATAATAAGATAATAATAATACAATAACAATTTAATAATGATATAAATTTAATATAACACGGATACAAATAATAAGTTGGATGATTTAATGATTATGGGTAGAGAGAAAAGAAGAAGTAAGATTTATAAATCTTTTGTGGGATCTAATAGAACGAATGGTAGGAGGGAGGGAATTCCATAGGGTTGGACCGGAATTTTTAAAAGCTCTAGAATTTAGGGAAGTTTTACTAGAGTTCTGGGAGATAAGTAGAGGAGCATTTTGGTAACGAAGAGAAGATAATATAGTACGTTTTTTAATTAGATCAGAGATATAGCTAGGGGTAAAAGAATATATTGATTTATGGATTATAGATAGTATACGTAATTTACACCTGAGGGAGAAGGGTAGCCACATACGAGATGATTGATGCGATGTTGTAGTAGAGTGATCCAGTCGAGTTAAACAGTAGGTAGTCTGTATTGAGGAACGGATAATCCGATTAAGTGGAGCATTAGCTTTAGCAGGAAGTAAATTCAGTAGGGAAGAACAGTAGTCAATACGTGAAAGTACAAGAGCATTAATTAGAGTTTTAGTAAGGTTTCTGGAAAGTGATGTCCGTATTTTTTTAATTCTGAAGAGATGAAAGTTGGATGATTTTGTAATGGATGATATGTGATTCTTAAATGATAATTTGTCATCAAATACTAATCCTAGGTTTTTGGAGGAATGAGAAGGAGAAATAATCATGTTATTCAGAGTAAAGTTTGGAAAGGAAGTTTCAGAAGTAGATATGTTAAGTACAGTAGTCTTAGAGGAATTAATTAGTAGTTTATTGGAGAGGAGCCATAATCTTATGGAGTTAGCACACTCGATTAATTCAGAGTTAATGGTATTATGAGAATTTATAGGGAAAAAGGTAAACAGTTGGATATCATCAGCAAAAATATGGTAGTGGATATTTGGAAATTTCTTAATTAGATCAGCAATAGGGCGGATATAAATAGAAAAGAGGGATGGACCTAGAACAGATCCTTGGGGAATACCGTGGTTAAGAGGAGAAAGAGGCGAGTAAGATTTGTCAATCATAATAGAGATATTCCTGTTAGTGAGATATGAAGTAAACCATTTTAATGCTAAGCCAGATATACCCATTAAAGTAAGTCGCGAGATTAATATGTTATGGTCCAGGGTATCAAAAGCAGATGATAGATCAAGTAGGATTAGCTGGCAACACGTGTTTCTATTTAAGGTAGATAATATAGTGTCAGTAATACGTAGGAGAGCTGTTTCGGTTGAATGACCCTTACGAAAGGCGCTTTGAAACGGGTCGAAAAGATTATTTTTATTTACATGGGCTATGAGTTGTTTGGAAACAATTCTTTCTAATATTTTACTTAATAAGGGTAGGTGGGAGATCGGGCGATAATTGCTAAATGAGTTTGGGTCTAAGTTTTGTTTTTTTAGAATAGGGGATATTATGGCAGTCTTGAGACAGGGTGAAACTTGGCCAGAGTTTAGTGAGTTCGCAATAATATCCAAGAAAATAGGAGAAAATAAGGGTGAAAGTTTGTGATATAATGATAAAGGTAGGGGATCAGTGGGGGAGGTACAGTGAGATTTCATGAGTAGGTCATTTACTTCATATAGTGAAGGAATAGTGAATGTACTTAATGAGTCAATATGATGGGTAATATATATGGTAGGATTGAGTATGGGTTGAGTAGATGCGCAAATAATATTATTAATGCTTGCAATTTTATGTTTAAAGAATTTTTCAAAAAGAGAACACAGTTGAAAATTTGACGTGTTAGGTAAAATGGGGAGGATTTTTTCATCTGGAGGAGAGAGAATTTTATTTGCTATTTTAAATAATTTGCGAGGATTGGAGGATATCAATGCTATCTTTTTGTTATAATAGATAGATTTTGAACGAGATATAGTAGATTTGTAATTTTTTCTAGCTAGTGATAGTGCTAATTTAGTTTCAGTAGAAGGATTTTTAAGAAATTTCTTCTCAAATTTTCGAACACTCTTCTTGAAGATGAAAAGTTCGTGGGAGAACCAGGGAGAAAAAGGGCGGTCGGTAATTAATGTAGTTTTTGTAGGTGCATGTATATTGATAATATTTAGGAGAGTGGAGTTTAGGAGTACCGGACAGAGGGAAGTTGAAGAAGAGATCTATTGAAATATACTATAAAGAGTTATCAATAGATTAAAAGCAACCTTTTCGTTTATCAAACACTTTCACATAAATAACAGAAATCTTCTGCAAACGAATTATTATCTTGTTATTTTCTACAACGATGATATCTATTTTATATTTAGGATATGATAGAAAATCATCATTATGATTAATTCTTATACAGAGTTATTATTTATTTACAGTAGTTTTTACGAGGTGAACGATAGAGATAACCTAGTTTTTGTTTACTCCACACGCCAATTTGCATGGAATCAGTATCGGAAGCTGCGACATCATTACTATCTTATGAATTATTATCGTACAGAGATGATGAAGAAATCTACCCACTGATGAGGTGAAGTTTATCTTTAGTTTTCTCAAAATGTCCTATTTTGTTAATGAAATATTAATTATAAAACATCTGTCGTCTTAAATGTCAATGTCGATAGATTATGAAATAAAATCATAACATTACTTTTAAATAATTTAAATAATATAGATATAATTAAAATTATACTACATTGTATATAAATTATAGAACAATAATAATTCATAATATATCACACCTATTTAAGTATAAATAAATTAAATACTTATTTCAATTCTGATTAATGAGAAATATTAATAAACTGTATCACTCTACAATTATTTAATCAGATCTCATTATATAAAATTACACATGTATAGAAGATGATTTTGACAAGTTTTTATCATATTAATTAATATATCTAAAAAGGTAATTTACTTTATTAAACGTTAATATAAATCTTTGATTTTCAAATATATATTAAAGATTTCTATGCCATACATAGTATAAACAAAGATTGTGCTAAAAAAAGATATAACACTCCTTATCTACGAAACATAATTAATATTAATTCCTGTCACTGTTATCAGTAGTATCGAAATCACTTAAATAGATATAGGTTATATATACAGGAATGTTTTTATTGTCCTATTAAATTACATGTAATAAAAGTAAGATTTTACTCACTACATAGATATGTATGCAATTTGAAACCAACATATTTTATTTATTTACTATATATTAGCAATTAACACATAGTATTTTCATATAAATAATATGTAAACAAATTAGTTTATATTTTAAATGTATATAGTTTGATATGAATTTACATTATAAATAAAAAAAATTTCGAAAATGTAAGCTATGTAGATGGCGCTGTTCGTGTTTTGTATATAAAATTTAATTACGTGATTTCGTGTATTATATTTTCCTTATAAAAAATTGTTGTGTATAGTATATTATATCTATAATATAATATTATCTCTTTGTCGCATAGATGATGCATATAAAGGTATGTGTTATCAGTAGATAAACAGTTTACTTATTATATTTATTTAGAAAAGTTATTAACTTATTATTTAATTAATTGGTTATAATACGTTAAACACAGGATTTACGGACAGACACATGGAATTATAATATAATATAAATATAGACCAGTGAGTTGGATATCTATGACAGGATATCTTATTGAATGTAGACAATTTATATACATAACTCAACATAGCAGTAAAAACCTGATGCATATATTCAATTAACTATAGTTAACCTATAGGTGAATGTATCTTCAGATAGGTACGCTCATTGAAGTACAAATATTAAATTATATTTAGACTGTAGGTTACTGTAACTGGTTAGTCACAAATTGAGTATGTTGTGAATTTCTCTATATTAATTTAATATATATGATAAATTATCATTGATAAAACATTATAAGTTAATGCAAACTTTTTATATAGATTTATTTTACTAACTATCATATGTAGATATTACATACTATACTCATCGATATAAAGAACTTTCTTTATATCGATGACTATAATATGTACATATATATATATATATATATATATATTTACTTCAGTTCGCCTTTCTAACAACACACAAATTGTACCTAGATATGTTGAATATGCATTCCAGTTTTATACTATATTCTAAATAAATAAGTTAGCTTTTAATTTTTAATTTCTATAATATCTTATCTTATGAATATAATTTTATATTATATATTAAATGTTCATTACATTATTATATATTTATTTATTTATATAATTAGAAATATCTGTGTATTTATTTTTTATTTTCTAGTTTATAAATAATTCTAAATATATTATATTCTAATTTAATGTGGCCGTCATATGCAAACTCCAATTATAATATAAATGTATTTAATAGATAATTTATTAAAATTTTAATTTATTAAATTAATTTTTAATAAGTAATATATAATATGTAAAAAATGTAATCATTGTTTTTCCAAATTTATGATTATACATTTTTTTTAAATAAAATCTTGAAAAAACTACAATATATGATAGATTTTGATCATATATACAAATAACCATTGAGTATATTATAAGGGACGCGATTCTATATACATGTATCTTCTTTAATTAGGAAAGGTACGTGATAATACTCTTAGGTATAACGTATCTGGTACACTTTGGAATTAGATTTAAAATCACATCCCACATATATTAATTATATTAAATAGGGAAATTAAAATGTTATTAATTTCCCAGTTATTTATATGCATTTATTTAATTAATATGAAGACTATGGGTGAAGAAATGGACGATAATATACCAAAGATATTGATTCTCTTAGATATTGTGTATTCTTGTTATAGTTTTCACCCAGAGACTTTATATTAACATAATTAAATTGGATAACGAAACATAATATAATTGAATCATTATGTTCTTCATTAATTATAAAAGGGACTCAAAATGAATATCGCATCGATAATAAAGGACTCTATAGTTTACTTGTATAAATGATCGAAAGAATTTAATAAGATTTTCAATAATATCAATATTATTAAAATATCACCAATATAAAACAAATCATATTCATGCAAAGAAACTGACTATAAATATTATAATAATTATAATATTAATAAATATTATGATTTTAAAATGTTTATATAATGCCTATTTGAAATAGTAAATATTATTGGGTTACGATCAAAAAGGACGAGTTGAGGTGCAAAGGTTCAATTTTAAATGCTGAATAAATTTGTATAGGCTCACTTTGGGATGTAATCATTATAGTAATGCAGCTAAAAAAAATCAAACATGACAAAACTATACCAATTAAACCGAATAACCTCCAAATATCTATACACAAAATATATATATATACTATTAACTCGTATTTCAAATGTAACCTTTAACCCTCAACTCGTCCTTTTTGATCGTCTCCCATATTATTGCAATACTATTTTTAAATATTGTACATAAATTTTAATACCATCTAAAATTATAAATATATAAATAATAATTAAAATAATTATATTGAATCAATAATTTATACTAAAGCATGTATTAATATTTTTTTATAATTTATTTCTTACATTCATTACAATAATTTAGTGTATAAATTTAATTAAAAATTAGATAATTGTATCTTTTTTCTGATTATGAATTATTGTTACATAATATAACACTAACCAGTCTATTCATAATATAAACATTTACAAATTTGTTATGATAAGGTTGTAAAATACCTATATAATTAATACATTTATATATAATATATTTAAATAAATTCAAATAAAAAAACTGTAAATTAAGAAATATAAACATATTTGTTTACTAAGTTCAACCCAGAGTTCAACTAATAAGTGCATTAATCTACCGATAGAGACCGATATGATACATCAATGTAAATAAATCTTGTTTTATATCCATAGATTTATTGTTTACCTAAATTACGATTTATAGTTTAATTAGTAAAATACAAATCTATGTTTATATCATAGATTTAGAGTACCACCAATACTCTAAATCTATGCTTTATATTGATGTTATATATATAGCTAAAGAGAATATCTAGATTTATATTTTACCTGGGTAAACTATAAATCATGGATTAAATCATAGAGCTAGAGAGAAAGTAGTTTCTAGTATTTTAGTTTCTCCTAGTTTCTCTCTAGCTCTGTGGATTAAATGCATGCCATAATTTTCATTTTATAAAGCATAGCCATAGGAGCGCTCCTATGTCTATAAAGTTTGGTATAAAGATATACGCTTCCTTTCTATTAATTCTTTCTATATTAATGTATATTGTTTTATTTATACCTAAAGGTGTATATTATTCCACAATATTTGTATTTGATTATGTGGAATCAATGCGTTGTAAAAAAAAACCTATTATAAAGAATAATCCGTATATATCATTATGTCATATTATATACATTATATTATTTTACTGATCATTTATTTTACATGCCTAAATATGAATTACTAACTAATAATTACTCGAATATAAATACAAACAAATACATTATATTATTTATAATATCAATATATCCTATATATATACACCGTCTTATGTTGGTCCTTGCACCTATTGGTAGGTAGGTATAAACCTACTTGATGGTATGCATGCATAATGAAGTCAGCTTGAAGTCTGCAGACTTCAAATCGAAATTGAAAAACATATAGAGATTCTAGGGAGTCATCTATTCTGGGTATATGGTATCCTTAACTGTTTTCTTATTTAGATTGCGATACTCAACGCATAGACGTATATCACCATCCTTCTTCTTGACTACTAGTGGACTGGTATACCACTCTCCGATATAGACACCACCCCTTCCTGTAACCATTCATCTATCTGGTGTTTTACTCCTTCCAACTGTGTGGGCACAACATTTCTATATGGTTGTGCTACCGGGATACAATCAGTAGTTCTTATACAATTTCGTATACACCCTATTCTATCTCCTTTCCCCATAAATATATCGTCCTAAATAACCATTAACGTGTCCAGTTTGTCCATATACTTCTCATCTATTTTCTCTACATTCATCATATTTACCGCAGGCATACTTCTTACATTCGATTCTACTATATACACACACTACTTATATTCATTCGTTCATTGCGATCATCTATACTGTGTTGATTCAGATGTATACTTCCAAATTACCTAGCACATTCATCACAATCAACCATACATTCATATCATTCGTCGTCAACATACATACATTACCTACTTTCTGTCCCCACATGGCTATGTCCATTCTTACCATATATGGAAATACCCACATATGGCTCATCTATTCCATTCGATGCTCTCAATCGCATACGATATATATATATATATATATATATATATATATATACTATTAGGTATATATATATAATATTACGACTATCGACTAGTTTTAAAGCTAATTATTTCTAGCTATTTATGACATTATGGATACCTGACTACATGTGTCAATTATAAATTTGAAGTTTGTATGTCCAATATTTACCATAGTCTTTGGGCACGTACCCGCCATACCCTTCTCCATTTACGAATATTTCCACACAATAAGCACTTATCATTGGGTCGACCCGTTTAAATGGTCATTTTAATATCCATTCAAAGCATTACCCGAGTAATTACGGTGTATACACCACTTGGCCCGGCTTACCACAATGCAAACATCTAACTTAATTCCTCGTACTCCAATGATGGCGTGGTTATATCAGTGATATATAATATCAGATATAATATCACACACGGTTTAGTATTTGGTAGCAGCCGTCGCCATTTGTAGTCGCGTGGACCGGTAAGTATTTATAATAATATATAATAATAATATTTATTTATTGAAATCTCTTATATATATTGAATACAATACAAATAGCGGATACAAATGGACCCCTCAAGAAGTCATAGACTTGTACATGTTATAAATAACTGTGAGAGGCCCCGGACAATACAATACAAATAGTAACATTTTTTTTCTTGTGTTTTGATTTATCGTTTATTAAGTTCTTTATAAACACAAGAGAAAATCAAGAACTGCCTGGAGTCGAACTCGGGACCTCTGGCTTACTAGCTTTTGGTTGTCCCACTGAGCCATCGACCCCAGACAAATTTAGCCAGGTTAATTATTCACCAGGTTGAACCGTGTGGGTTACGTGGATGTTGACGTGTGTGTATACGTGTACGTGTTGGTATACGTGGGTGTTGACCGGTGGGTTGGTATAAGTGGGTGTTGACCTGCGGGTTGGTATAAGTGGGTGTTGACCTGCGGGTTGGTATACGTGGGTATTATGATAGGTATGATAACATAAATGGGGTTCTATAGCTTATTTACTATAGTAATTATTTGGTACGACTGCTGATTAGCAGATACTCATTAACCGGTTCATGTCGCTAATTGGTTAATCACAGACAACACGCGAGTATATTATATTATACGCAAAGCTATTATATTCATATACTATGGAGGTATCGACTTAATAAAGCTAATTATAGCTTTCAATGATCCTCCTTAGACAATTGTCTATAAACTGATTTCATTCATTCATTCATTCATATATATATATATATATATAATTATCTGTTTTATGGAATTACAATAGATTATTAAAATAGTATGGTATTTATGAATGTAATACTCATATATATATAACAAGATTGGATTCATAAATTATAAAAAAAACTATAAATAATTATGAATATTATTTTTTATTATCTTTGACTTTTATATTTCCGAATATACTTTATTAATTATTGTTTATATTACAATTTTATGACTGCTTATCGCATATATGTGTTTTTAACTAATATTATTCAGATTTATATAGCAACGATATTTACTTAATAAACAAAAGGGATTACATTTATCAATATTAATATATTAATTTGGTATGTTAGTAGGTATATGTATATAATTTAACATATAATAATATAATATTAAATATTAGTATTATACTTATATTACACATATATAAATAGTATCATACTAAGTATGCACTGAATAGTATTCAGTGAATACCTATATACGACACATTAGTAGTATTTTTTAAACGGAATAACGCCAATTATATATATATATATATATATATATATATATATATATATAAATATATTATATATATTCAATGAAGAATATTTATTCGTAGTGTTATTTATTTAAATTTGTATACACACACACACACACACACATATATATATATATATATATATATATATATATATATATATATATATATATATATAAATATATATATATAATATAATATATAGTATACTATTGATAATATATATATTATCAATGGTATACCATCAAAGTAATTTTATATATAAATACAATTTTATTATTACCATTTATTTTGTTCTAAAATAAAATGCACGTTAGTTAGTATACACCATTATTATGTGAATATTTATTATTAGAGATGTTCCCCTTTAGATTATGCATAATCTATGGGGTGTTGTGTACCCCCATGGGGTGCTGTTCGGCCGTCAACGCTAAGGCGTGTGAATTGTTGTAAAAATATCAATTACATATATATATATAATTCAACTAGAAATAAATTGTATACATTAATGTATATAATAATATATATATATATATATATGTGTGACTCAGCGTTAGCCTCCGAGAGCATGTATTTATGTATTCTAGATTATAATATTCAATATGCCTGTATTATAAAGTTCTTGAATTATATGTTGGCATCAGGGAATCATGCTTCCCTTATGCTAACATATAATGAAGTGTCTACTTTTATTCAGAACTACTATATTAATAAATTTATATATATATATACAAATATATAAGTATATGATATTATTATATAAAAATATTAAATATATATATATATATATATACAAAATATTAATAACTATTCATTTACTCTATAATACAATATAAAAGCTGTAAAACGTATCAAATGCCGTTTATATCTATAGAGTATATGTATAAAATATACGTATATACGTATATATATGTACATATGTATAAATCTATAATACGTTCATATATATATATATATATATATATATATATATATATATATATATACTATACTAGTGTTCAATATTTATTTAACATATAATTGTAGACAAATATAGTTTATGAATTAACATTTATATAATAACTTCATCTAATGATATTCCTTCATGCAGGAATATTCAGAATATGTTTATTAATTTTTATAAATAATATATTAAAGATACATTTTTACATGACACTGCAGTGTCCTTGATAACAGTATTATATTTTAAATATTTATCATATATATATCTATAGATGTTATAACTGTTTTAATTATCTGAGTATATTAACTGATTATTATCGATTTAATAGTATATATATAAATCTATAGATTTTAACGGATATTTTAAAATAGTTTGAAAATAAGAAAATAAGTTGCTAAATTAAATTACTACACAATTATGTTAATCGATCGTTATCCAAACAATTACCCGAATTGATACCCGAACCGGGACTATATTTAAATACAAATTTGAAACCTTACAATTTAGTGTGTAATTGTATAAAGAATATATGTGATACTATTTACATATAAAGATAATTAATATTTTTAAATTTTGGAAATAATCAATTATGAAATACAAATATTTTGTCCGTAGTTTAGTGCTCTCCCTATAGGGAGAATATGTTTACTATATAACATATACAGTTGAAATATGTTATATACTATATACTATATATTATATGTTAATATATATATATAACATATTAATATCTTATTAATTAATTATATGTTTACAAAATTGTATTATTAGATTATAAGTATTAATCTTTATACATTTTAGATTACTATAATTCACTCGAATATACCTATTATGAAAATGAATATCTACGTGTTATTACGACTGGCCACATTATATGCTATTATGTTCAATATATTCGAAGGTTAAATTAACTAATATATTTATAATATAAATATAAATTATTTTAATATATATATATATAAATATATTTATTACATTTATATTTAAGAGGTATTAGAATAATGATGGCATTTGTTTTTTTTTGTATTTCGTTGACTCTTAATTCATAACTTTGTTAAATTTATATCGGGTAATATCCATATATGGATGTATTTTCTGACTCCAAATGTTACCAGTGTATATACTATTGGCGAACGTATATCACTTAAGGTTTTGGACTTGATTAACCCACATTCGGAAGTTGATATACTATGGATGTTTATGATTCATGAGTTGATGATTTGTTTTAATAATTACATTTGTTACTATATTTATTATTCTAATATTTCTTGTTTTTAATTATATTCCTATATGATTTTTTCTCCTCGTAATATTACATGGGTGAAAGACTCGATACGCTCTGCTTCTTCCTTCACCCAGAAGATTGTCAAATATTATTCATTATTATTATTATTATTATTATTATTATTATTATTATTATTATTATTATTATTATTATTATTATTATTATTATTATTATTATTATTATTATTATTATTATTATTATTATTATTATTATTATTATTATTATTATTATTATTATTATTATTATTATTATTATTATTATTATTATTATTATTATTATTATTATTATTATTATTATTATTATTATTATTATTATTATTATTATTATTATTATTATTATTATTATTATTATTATTATTATTATTATTATTATTATTATTATTATTATTATTGATTGATTGATAATTTATTTAAGCAAATACATAGCCGAAAATATAATCGAAAGTATAAAGTATAAATATTTGCTAACGATAACATACGTTATAGAAATAAACAAAGAATAATACGAAATTAAAAAATTAAAGAAATTAAAACGTTTTACAGTTACCGTAAAAATAAACGAAAAACAATCGAAAGTAGAAATAAATCACATAATAAACGAAAAATGATCAAAATAGAAATAAAAGATAGCGTAAAAATAATCGAAAATAGAAATAAAATACATTATTTTGTAAGTGGCATCGAAATATTCAATTTCTACTTTAACTTAATATAACTCTTCTTATCTTGATACCCTGTTTTAGTAATACATTATTAGTTATATAGTTTAATATTTCAATGTAAATTTTAAATATATTATAAACAGAACATGTTAAAAATCAAATAAACCAATACTAGAATAAAACAAATACGAGAATGAAACAAACAAATAATGTAATATTTACCAAAATCTATAATAATAGTAGGTAGTACTTTATTAATTTTATATTTTAATTGTAGGTACCTATAATAAATTTGAAACATATATATATATATAAACAAAACAAATTACAAATAAAATAAACCAATATACCTATACAAAAACAGTTAATAACAAAACATACCAATAATATTACGAAACAAACAATATAATACTTAGGATTATACTTACTTACTGTAATTATATTATAGGATTACTTACTTATCACTATAATCTGAATTAATAGAAAATTATTAATATTGTAGTTTAGTAATATAATACATTTGAAACATATTTACAAAATATACATAAAACAAACATAGAATACCGAACAAACAAAAATAAAATGATACTTCCCACTTTATCTGTAATAATAATGAATTATTAATTTTATATTATAGTATATTTGAAATATAGATATAATAAACCCAAATTTTCTATAACAAAAACACATTAAAAAAAACCAGAAGAGATAATGCAATAACTAAGATACAAAATGAAACATAAATTAAAATAAAATTATAAATTTCTGTTAAAAAAAAGTTGTTTGTCAAAACAGATTTTGTTTATTTTATTTTTAAAAGATGAAACAGATACAGATTTTATTATATCATTATTTAATGAATTCCATATATTAACTGATCTATTATTAATTATATTTTTAATTGTATTATCAGAATTATGTATTACATTTAATTTTTTACAATTACCTCTATAGAGGACTATAGTTCTACAATTATTCGAAATGTTAAGAATATCAGATATATTTATATCTGTATACTTATTTGAAATTTTAAAAATTGTAGTTAGATCTATTTTTAATCTTCTAAGTTCAAGTGATTCTAATTTAAAATATATCAATCTCTCTATATATGATTTATAATTAATATTTGATGAATTTGTATATCCTACGCATCTTGTAATTAATCTTCTAGTAAATAATCTTTGCACTCTTTCAATTTGGTCTATGAGACTACGAAATTTACTAACCTTTGAAAAAGGTGACCAAATTATGGATGCATATTCTAAAATTGGTCTGCAATAAATTGTATATGCATTTAATAATGCTCTAGGGGATTTTGTAGTAATGTATCTAAAAATTGAATTCAAAGAAAAATAAGCTTTTTTACAAATATAATCAATATGTTTATTAAATAAAAGGTTTTATTCAAATATTATTCCAAAATCTTTATAAAAAGTAACGTTTTCTAATTGAATATTATTTATAAAATATTTTTATGGAGTTACCTTCCCTAAAGTCATAACTGCACATTTTGATAATGAAATATTTAATTGCCATTTATTTGCCCATTGTGAAAATAAATTTAAATTATTTTGTAAAAGAAATCTTTCACTCTCAGATGCGTAAGAAAAATATAATTTTGTATCATCGGCAAATAAATCAATATGAATTTTTGAAGAGAATATACTAGGAAGATCATTAATATATAATAAAAATAAAATTGGACCTAAAACCGATCCTTGTGGTACTCCAGATTTTACAATAGAACTATTTGAAAAAGAATTTTCAACCCGTGTAATTTGAGATCTATTCGATACAAAATTATAAAACCATTTTATTATTTTATTAGATATACCGTATGATTTTAATTTAAATAATAGTTTTTCATGAGAAACAACATCAAAAGCTTTTGCAAAATCAATATATATTATATCTACACATTTTTTATTATTCAGTTCATTATACCAACATTTTAAACATTTTGTTAATTGTAATTCTGTGGATTTTCCATTTATAAAACCATATTGATATTTTGTTAATAAATTATTAGATTTTACATAAAAAATTAATTGTTTAGAAATAATACGTTCTAATACTCTACACATTACACATGTTATTGAAATATGCCTATAGTTATTTGAATTTGATGGTTCACCCTTTTTAAAAATTGGTGTGATTATAGATTTTTTCCAAATTTTCGGTATATTACCCGATAATAAAGATGAATTAAAAATAATATATAAAGGCCTACATAATTCATTAGATAATAATTTTAACATTGAGGATGGTATCCCATCAGTTCCGAAAGTATGTGTAATTTTTAATCTATTTAAAAATATTTTAATTATTTCAAGATTTAAATCAATATTATCAAATTTTTGTTTAGTTAAATTATAAAATTCGGGTAAATTTCCATTATCATTTTGTTGAATTGAACTAAAATATGAATTTAACGTATTTGCTTTGTCGAGATCTGAAAATAAAATATTATTATTTGATATATCAATTAGAGGTGATACTCCAGATTTTAAATTTTGTCTTTTTTTCATAAATTTATAAAACTAATTTATTTTTTGAATTAATTGCATTAATCTCTCTCTTAAATTTTAAAGATTCTAATTCTTTGGATAATTTTGTTTTTGCTTCTATCCAATTATATTTATATTGTAAATTAGTTTTAGATTTTCGAAATACATTTTTTACTTGCTTCTTCAATTTCAATATATTCTTCGGAAGTACCTGTTTTATTGTATTATTTATATTAGGAATATGTGATATAAATAATTTATTTAGAACATTATTAAAATATTCTACTTTTTGATCGATATTATAATCATTTGAATTTAGATATTCCCAATTAAATTTAGAAAGATGATATTTAATCAATTTTATATTAGCATTATTAAAATATTCTACTTTTTGATCGATAGTATAATCATTTGAATTTAGATATTCCCAATTAAATTTAGAAAGATGATATTTATTCAATTTTATATTAGCATTATTGAAATCAAAATTGTTTGATTTTAAAATCTGTTTAGGTTACATGGGTATTTTTCAATATTTACATTAAATGAAACAGAATAGTGGTCACTTATATTTTTGTGTAATCCGAAATAGTCTCCAATATTTATATTAGATAGTAATTGTTTTTCATTAGTAAAAAGTAAATCAATTATATTATTATTACGAGTTGGCTTATTTATTAATTGTGAAAATGAATTTTTAATAATCGAATCATAAAGTAATGCATAACTTTTTGGCTAACTAGGAAATGTATATTCTTTCCAATTAAAATTTGGTAAATTAAAATCTCCTATAATTATAGAAGAATTATAATTTTGTTGGGTTATATCAAATAATTTACATATCTGTTCATGAGATACTTCATTACAATTTGGAGGTCTATAAACACATATAATATTAAATGGAATTTTTGAATTAATTTTTAAATGTATATATTGAACATCTATGTGTGAAATAAAATTTCTTACAGGACATAAATTAGATTTACAAAATATCGCAACACCTCCTCTATGAATTAATTTATCGTATCTAAATAGTATATACTTTTTTCCACCGATTAAATACAGAGAATCTCTATCATCTACTGTTAAGAATGTTTCAACAAACATATAATGTCATATTTATTAGATGAAAGTAAATATTCCAAAAAAATTCATTTTATTTCTAATACTACGAGCATTTGCATAATATATATTTAAATTGTTATTTTTAATATTTTCATCTTTATTGCCGGTTAGTCATCTAGAACCTGTAGTTTTATTTTTATTTTGATTAATAATTGAATTTTTATAATTAATATATGAAAATTTCCATACATTAAAATTATCTTCACCAATTGACATATTCCAGTCAATTTTATTATTTATAATATATCTTAGTTCATAAGAACTACTTCTAGAATTATAAATACATTTGATAATTTTTTTACTTTTAATTAATTTATTTTTAACTACATGGTATAATATCTTATGTCGTTATAGTGATATTTCATCTAGAGATGTTCTAATGAATGAATTGTGAAGATATCGTAATCTACATAATCGGTTAACATTTGATAACATAATTTTTGTTGAGACCACATTATCTAAAATTAATTTTAATTTATTAAATGATAATTGAACTATTGATAATACACACGATTTATTAATATCTACTGTTTTACAAATAATATTTACTAAGTATTTAAAGAAATTAGTTTTATCATTATTAGGAATATTTATATTGTGAATACTTATTTCATTATTGCTATCTATATTATTTTTAATAATATTTACTGATTTTACCAAATTGTCAGTAAAGGTATCAGCATTGGTTACAGTAGAGGTTACATTAGCGGTTACATTAGCGTATGATTTTTTAACAACAATCAATTCACTTATTTCAGTGATTTTTGATAATAACATATTTAATTTTGATTCTGTGCTATTTATTAAATTATTAATATTACTATTATCAATAATAGTAGACGATGGTAATGCGTTATTTAAAATAGGTAGATTTATTGGTGTATTATCATTATTATTAATTATACATTTATTACATTTAAATGTAAAATTTGGTGATCTAAATAACTGAATAGCATATTTTGGCGGTGATTTATTAGACCAATTTGTTTTCATAATTTGTGCTTTATATAAGCACTTATAATGGTATTTATTACCACATGAACATATTATATAATTTTCGTTATTAATTTCTAAATTACATGTACTACAATCCATTTTTAATGTAATAAATATATTACAATCATATAGTTTTAGAAATTATATATATTTTTAACAAACTGTTTCCCTATGATTTTAAATTGAACAATTGCCGAATTCGATTTTTCTTGTTTACTAAATAAATTAGCGTTGTGTTGTTTCAATTTTCTTATTTTCGAAATCGATTTTAAAACCTTATCCTTTACTGTAATGACTACGTAAATATTGAAAGTAATTCCGTATAATATAGAGAACTAGTTATCAGAATGTATACCGAAATTAAGTAGATTTAAAGAAATTAAATTTTTTTTAATTTGTAGAAATAACGCGCTAAATTTATGCGATTTAAATTTGGTTGCTATGCGTTGCAACTCTATTATTATTATTATTATTATTATTATTATTATTATTATTATTATTATTATTATTATTATTATTATTATTATTATTATTGATTGATTGATTGATTGATTGATAATTTATTTAAGCAAATACATAGCCGAAAATATAATCGAAAGTATAAAGTATAAATATTTGCTAACGATAACATACGTTATAGAAATAAATAAAGAATAATACGAAATTAAAAAATTAAGGAAATTAAAACGTTTTACAGTTACCGTAAAAATAAACGAAAAACAATCGAAAGTAGAAATAAATCATATAGTAATTATAAACGAAAAATGATCAAAATAGAAATAAAATATAGCGTAAAAATAATCGAAAATAGAAATAAAATACATTATTTTGTAAGTGGTATCGAAATATTCAATTTCTACTTTAACTTTATAGAATTCTTCATCTTGTATCCTGTTTTAGTAATAAATTATTAGTTATATAATTTAATATTTAAATGTTAAATTTTAAATATATTATAAACAGAACATATTAAAAATCAAATAAACCAATACTAGAATGAAACAAAAAAATAATGTAATACTTACCAAAATCTGTAATAATAGTAGGTACTTTATTAATTTATATTTTAATTGTATAATCAATTTGAAACATATATATATATATATATAAACAGAACAAGTTACAAATAAAATAAACCAATATACATATACAAAAACAGTTAATAACAAAACATACCAATAATATTACGAAAAAAAATAATATAATACTTATCACTATAATCTGAAATAATATAAAATTATTAATATTGTATTTTAGTAATATAATACATTTGAAACATATTTACAAAATATATATAAAACAAACATATAATATCGAACAAACAAAAGTAAAATAATACTTCACACTTTATCTGTAATAATAATGAATTATTAATTTTATATTATAGTATATTTGAAATATAGATATAAAAAATCCGAATTTTCTATAACAAAAAAAAATTTATAACAAAATATAATACATAACAAACAAAAATAAAATAATACTTCCCACTTTATCTGTAATAATAATGAATTATTAATTTTATATTATAATATATTTGAAATATATATATAAAAACCTAAATTTTCTATAACAAAAACACATTAAAAAAAAACCAGAAGAGATAATGCAATAATTTAGATACAAAATGAAACATAAATCAATATAAAATTATAAATTTCTGTTAAAAAAAAGTAGTTTGTCGAAACAGATTTTGTTTATTTTATTTTTAAAAGATGAAACAGATACAGATTTTATTATATCATTATTTAATGAATTCCATATATTAACTGATCTATTATTAATTATATTTTTAATTGTATTATCATAATTATGTATTACATTTAATTTTTTACAATTACCTCTAGTTCTACAATTATTCGAAATGTTAAGAATATCAGATATATTTATATCTGTATAATTATTTGAAATTTTAAAAATTGTAGTTAGATCTATTTTTAACCTTCTAAGTTCAAGTGATTCTAATTTAAAATATACCAATCTCTCTATATATGATTTATAATTAATATTTGATGAATTTGTATATCCTACGCATCTTGTAATTAATCGTCTAGTAAATAATCTTTGCACTCTTTCAATTTGGTCTATGAGACTACGAAATTTACTAACCTTTGAAAAAGGTGACCAAATTATGGATGCATATTCTAAAATTGGTCTGCAATAAATTTTATATGCATTTAATAATGCTCTAGGGGATTTTGTAGTAATGCATCTAAAAATTGAATTCAAAGAAAAATAAGCTTTTTTACAAATATAATCAATATGTTTATTAAATAAAAGGTTATTTTCAAATATTATTCCTAAATCTTTATAAAAAGTAACGTTTTCTAATTGAATATTATTTATAAAATATTTTGATGGAGTAACCTTCCCTAAAGTCATAACTGCACATTTTGATAATGAAATATTTAATTGCCATTTATTTACCCATTGTGAAAATAAATTTAAATTATTTTGTAAAAGAAATCTTTCACTCTCAGATGCGTATGAAAAATATATTTTTGTATCATCGGCAAATAAATCAATATGAATTTTTGAAGAGAATATACTAGGAAGATCATTAATATATAATAAAAATAAAATTGGACCTAAAACCGATCCTTGTGGTACTCCAGATTTTACAATAGAACTATTTGAAAAAGAATTTTCAACCCGTGTAATTTGAGATCTATTCGATAAAAAATTATAAAACCATTTTATTATTTTATTAGATATACCGTATGATTTTAATTTAAATAGTAGTTTTTCATGAGAAACAACATCAAAAGCTTTTGCAAAATCAATATATATTATATCTACACATTTTTTATTATTCAATTCATTATACCAAAATTTTAAACATTTTGTTAATTGTAATTCTGTGGATTTTCCACTTATAAAACCATATTGATATTTTGTTAATAAATTATTAGATTTTAAATAAAAAATTAATTGTTTAGAAATAATACGTTCTAATACTCTACACATTACACATGTTATTGAAATAGGCCTATAGTTATTTGAATTTGATGGTTCACCCTTTTTAAAAATTGGTGTGATTATAGATTTTTTCCAAATTTTCGGTATATTACCCGATAATAAAGATGAATTAAAAATAATATATAAAGGCCTACATAATTCATTAGATAATAATTTTAACATAGAAGATGGTATCCCATCAGTTCCGAAAGTATGTGTAATTTTTAATCTATTTAAAAATATTTTAATTATTTCAAGATTTAAATCAATATTATCAAATTTTTGTTTAGTTAAATTATAAAATTCGGGTAAATTTCCATTATCATTTTGTTGAATTGAACTAAAATATGAATTTAACGTATTTGCTTTGTCGAGATCTGAAAATAAAATATTATTATTTGATATATCAATTAGAGGAGATACTCCAGATTTTAAATTTTGTCTTTTTTTCATAAATTTATAAAACTTTAATTTATTTTTTGAATTAATTGCATTAATCTCTCTCTTAAAATTTAAAGATTCTAATTCCTTGGATAATTTTTTTTTTGCTTCTATCCAATTATATTTATATTGTAAATTAGTTTTAGATTTTCGAAATAATTTTTTTACTTGCTTCTTCAATTTCAATATATTCTTCGGAAGTACCTGTTTTATTGTATTATTTATATTAGGAATATGTGATATAAATAATTTATTTAGAACATTATTAAAATATTCTACTTTTTGATCGATATTATAATCATTTGAATTTAGATATTCCCAATTAAATCTAGAAAGATGATATTTAATCAATTTTATATTAGCATTATTGAAATCAAAATTGTTTGATTTTAAAATCTGTTTACATGGGTATTTTTCAATATTTACATTAAATGAAACAGAATAGTGGTCACTTATATTTTTGTATAATCCGAAATAGTCTCCAATATTTATATTAGATAGTAATTGTTTTTCATTAGTAAAAAGTAAATCAATTATATTATTATTACGAGTTGGCTTAGTTATTATTATTATTATTATTATTATTATTATTATTATTATTATTATTATTATTATTATTATTATTATTATTATTATTATTATTATTATTATTATTATTATTATTATTATTATTATTATTATTATTATTATTATTATTATTATTATTATTATTATTATTATTATTATTATTATTATTATTATTATTATTATTATTATTATATATGAATGTTTATTTAAAAAACATAAATTTTAAACGTTCTCTATAGAGATTTATCTATTATAATATATTATAATAGATATATGTAACAATATATACAGAAGATATAAATCATTTGAAAATAATAAAATTAATTTTAACGAATCAATACATTAGATTTAAACGAAGAATAATTTATATTATACTTAAGGGTACAAGTAACGCATTCGTTCGAATAGCATAGCTGCAGCTAAACTTAATAATCGTTTACCATATCTTTATAGCTTATATATTCTCTTTAGTAATAGCCGAATAGAAGAGATTCGTAGATATATCTTGTAAACTCTGAATTGTAGGAGGTCAAGTAACTCGGAAGACGATTATTTAGTTTACTAGGTATACCTTAACAATTAGTTGTAAATAGCTGAAGGTAGATCTCTGATAAATATTTAACCATTTAGAATTAACTAAGTGATAATTGAATTATTCATGGTCATTATAATTTGACAATATGATCTAATTTAAAATTCTATCAAGGTATTTAGTAGAAGTAGTAGGAGGTCATGATATATAGAGAACAAATAATGTATAGGTGAAATAAATAATGATTCTATTAACATTTTAGAAATTCTTAAAGGAAGAATTTCCGTATTGATTGTATTTTATATAATTATAATTAGAAAATATTAGTTAATTTACACACTAGCTATCTGATCGGAGAAATTTAGGTTATCATAGAAAATAAAATTTTTTTTAAACATAATTGCAAGGAATAATTGTGACAAATAAATTATAACAGAAGGAAAAACTGATGATGTTCTAGATACATTTAATTTTGTTCATATTCAACATTAGCTATTTTGTAAAAAAAAAACAATTTTAAACCACATTATTACCACCAATTAGAGCTATATTATCAGATGAATTGGCTATTATTCGAATTTCATGAGAGTTTACTAATTAAAATATACAATGGAACGTTTCATCAAACATTTGACATTTTACAGAGGGAAAATTAGATATAATATTTCTCAATATTTTTATTCAAACATCCCATATAATAATATTATATGATTATAGATATTATTGTGAATTTAAAATTTAATTTAATCTTTTATTCATTAGATAACGAGGGTGTCCGTATTCGGTACCCATGTCATAATACGGATACCATGTGTTACAATACTGACACCTTATATACCACTAGATAAACTATATATTATTGATGAACTAATCAGATTAATTACAATTACATTATTTATAATTGATTGATAATTTATTTAAGCAAATACATAGCCGAAAATATAATCTAAAGAATAATGTATAAATATTTGCTAATGATAACATACGTTATAGAAATAAACAAAGAATAATACGAAATTAAAAAATTAAAGAAATTAAAACGTTTTACAGTTACCGTAAAAATAAACGAAAAACAATCGAAAGTAGAAATAAGAGAACATAATAAACGAAAAATGATCAAAATAGAAATAAAAGATAGCGTAAAAATAATCGAAAATAGAAATAAAATACATTATTTTGTAAGTGGCATCGAATTATTCAATTTCTACTTTAACTTTATAGAATTCTTCTAATCTTTGTACCCTGTTTTAGTAATACATTATTAGTTATATAGTTTAATATTTAAATGATAAATTTTAAATATATTATAAACAGAACATGATACAAATAAATTAAACTAATACTAGAATGAAACAAACAAATAATATAATACTTTCCAAAATCTGTAATAATAGTATGTAGTTTAAAATTATTAATTTTATATTTTAATTGTATAATAAATTTGAAACATATATATACAAACATAACACGTTAGAAATTAAATAAACCAATATACCTATATACAAACAGAATATTTAATAACAAAACAAACCAATAATATTACGAAACAAACAATATAATACTTATCACTATAATCTGAAATAATAGTAAATTATTAATATTGTATTTTAGTAATATAATCCATTTGAAATATATATACAAAAATATAAAAACAATATAATACAGAACTAACAAAAATAAAATAATGCTTCCTATTTATCTGTAATAATAATGAATTATTAATTTTATATTATAGTATATTTGAAATATAGATATAAAAACCCAAATTTTCTATAACAAAAAGACATTTAAAAAAAAAACCAGAAGAGATAATGCAATAATTAAGATACAAAATGAAACACAAATCAATATAAAATTATAAATATCTGTTAAAAAAAAGTTGTTTGTCAAAATAGATTTTGTTTATTTTATTTTTAAAAGATGAAAGAGATAAAGATTTTATTATATCATTATTTAATGAATTCCATATATTAACTGATCTATTATTAATTATATGTTTAATTGTATTATCATAATTATGTATTACATTTAATTTTTTACAATTACCTCTAGTTCTACAATTATTCGAAATGTTAAGAATATCAGATATATTTATATCTGTATAATTATTTGAAATTTTAAAAATTGTGGTTAGATCTATTTTTAATCTTCTAAGTTCAAGTGATTCTAATTTAAAATATACCAATATCTCTATATATTATTTATAATTAATATTTGATGAATATGTACATATTGATGAAGATATACGTATATCCTACGCATCTTGTAATGAATCTTCTAGTACATAATCTATGCACTCTTTCAATTTGGTCTATGAGACTACGAAATTTACTAACCTTTTCATTAATGTTATGAATAATTTAATATAATTTAATTAGTAATTAATTTATTAATTTGTATTATTATATTAATTAATAATAAAAGTTAAGTATCTAAATAATAAATTTGTTGGATTTAACTTCATCGGTGGTATTACTATTATAACTCACACGATTTTTATGAAGATCAGAATAGTTCATATACGCTGCGCGTTGATTGGTTATAGTATGTCCGTATTAATACATAGAGTGTCCGTATTAGGGACTTATATGACCTCTAGATATATGCTTATAACTTAATGAATATTTGATAACAAATATAGCAATTATGTATATACTTTTTAGAATTCTTTAGTTTTTAATAATACATTGTTATGTTTTATATCGATACATTTATATAATCATGAGAAGGTTTTAAGTTTACATTTTTATTCATAAATTTAAAAACGCGTTTTTCAAAAATCAATTTATTTGATATATCAGAACTATTTCGAATAATTAAAAAATAAAAAATACTTATTTAGACTATTTATATAATTATGCATATTTTATTCATTAACATTTTTTTTGTAGTATATATGTTTTTTGAGATACCGAGAGTGTCCATATTTTGGCACTTTCTGTATTCGGTTACTTATTCACTTAAGCAATAATATATATATATATATATATATATATATATATAATTATTAATACATACCTATATAACTATACCAACGGCTCGTATAATCCAATTTTTTATTTTTATTTTACTTCTCCGTTATTTCTTGTTTTTTTGTATCGTGTCGTTTTGTCTTACTGTTATCACATTTATATATTTTGTTTATATATGTTATATAATTATATGTTTATATATAATTATAACTTTCAGTAATTCAATAAACTGTTTATCTATCTATCTATTTATCTATCTATCTATAATTTATTATTAATATTACATAAATACATAATATATTTTAGTAATTGGTGACCAGATAGAAAACTGCATAGACTCCAGTGTCCCATATAATAACGAGTTTGGACATTTAAATGTTCAAAATAGCATAGGAAGCCCGTGTTTATATATTAGTGATCAAATATTAAATAAAGTTGACAAAGGTTTTCGGTGAGCATAATATATATATATATATATATATATAATTATAATATTTGTACTATATATATAAACAAATTATTTATGAAATTATAATATTTATTTATATTAAAATATATATATATATATGTACAAGCTTAAGATTCAAATTTTTTTGAGAATATTAAAGTTCATATCAGAGTTACATTTTGTGACAGAGATACGCTTTATACTGGTTTTGTAGTTATTTTCCAAAATAATAGTATTGTTGGGTAAGGGGTGTTTTTCTAGTTATTGCATAATTGATATTGTTAGCGATATTGGCGTTAAGGTGTCGTGCACAGGTCATCGTTGTGGGATAGTTTGAAATAGTTAAATTGGTAGATTGGTCATTATTTATTTAGCGAGGTATGGCCGAATCACGATTATTTCGTGATAATGTCAAGGTCAAGTTTCATAGCGTTGAGTTAGTCCATGATAAGTGATGTTGGTGTAGGGTTGGTTGGTTTATCAATGCATGAGTTACACGTATAATTGATAGAGGGGTGGGAGAAACTAGCATAAAAGTACTCGGGGAGAAATTTTGAACTTACTTATATAGATGAGAATAGGCAACTAGGGTGAGTTTTTTCTGAGCAGATACAGCATTCGATTAGATCCTCCTTTGAACTTGTATACAAAACACGTGACCGTATACGGTGTATATCTATAGACGATGTCATGTAGAAGTATTCTCTATCCGAATCGTATAAGTTTGCATTCCTTAAGGAATTGTATTTGTTAATATACAGTCTTCTCAAAAATTAAATAGTATAATATCACATTATATATATTGGTTGTCATTATATAAATATATATACATATATATATATATATATATATATATATATATATATATATATATATATATATATATATATATATATATATATACATATAACTTATATAATATAAGTGTATAATAATACTAAAATCAAAATTATTTTAAAAACCGGATCCCCAGAAATTGGTAAATATATTAATAAATACATGTATTTAATTTTATATATATTTATAATTTGACTATAAGCATATATATAGCAGGGTAGAGTCATACTATTTATATATATATATATATATATATATATATATATATATATACATGTTAATGTAGGATTTCGTTCGAGGGTATCATTGAGGTGAAGGAAACTGGACAATTCGGTATAACTTATAATTTAGATAATAATCCTAATGATTTTTATGAATTTGCAACTATCAGGTTATGATTTAATTAAATATAATACAATATTTATATATATATATATATATATATATATATATATATATATATATATATATATATATATATATATATATATACATTCAACATATATTTTTACTATTTTATATATAATTTATTTAAATTTAAATTTAAATTTTGTTGAAATAATCTAAAATAAGAATATATTAGCAATTTAATCAATTATTTTTTAACATTATAATCTATATTATAATTATTTAAATTGCCTATCAAATCAATAAATATTATTTATTCATTTCATATTAGTTTCATTAAATATAAATTAATAATAATATTAATATTAATTAACATGATTATTATTATCATTATAATATTATAATCATTACTATCAACATAATTTATATTAATTTAATGATAATTAGGTGTTAATCTATAATCGATATATAATTAATATTCATACGAAATTTCAGTTTAAAAAACCATCAATTCGTTTTCGGGAACACAAACAGGTCTATTATAAAAATAGGTAAAAAAGGTAAATTACCAGATGGGATAAAGACATATTTTTCAGGTTCATCGAAAAAAACATTCAAGATAGTAGTTAGTATACGTACATTTAATTCTACATACATATTATATTCTCAATCATAATTTTTCACTAATGTTAGTATATTATTATAATACTTTCCGGAAACTTTTATTTCCAGAAATTACCCTTACAGTTTTAGTTTAGCGCTATCGTATTCATTTTCAGGTGTTAATTATAATATTTATATTATATTTTAGTACTGGAATATACATACATACTTCAGCATACCATCCGAAATAATAAATTCATTACGTAAAGTTTAAAGTTCACGTTCTAGAGATCTATAACTAAAATACAAACGTTTACATTTAGCTATTCATGCGAATCTATTTTTTACGCAATATTTTCGACGTCATCGAAATTTAATAATTACGTAACACATCGCCCGATCTCGCAGGTTCACGTGAAACAACTTTCTCCCGGTAACCAGATGACGATGTACGTGAACGCCGAGTACATCAGTTCGTACACGTTTAGGTCGCGAGTGACCGGTAAGGTGGGAGTGATTCTACATCGCGGTAATGATCTCCTATCCATGCAGTTCAGAAGTATCGTTGTTATACCTTTTCATAATTATTTCCGTTAGTGTAATATATAAATAATATATATATATATATATATAAATATATATATATATAAATAGTATATTTATTAAAATAGTAAACTTGATAGCATTATAATTGAATTGAATAGTTTATTTATACATTAGTATTGTATTATGATACCAAATCTGGAGTATAATAAATATAAAATAAAATGAATAATAAGAACAATAAATAATAATAAAATAATAATATATACAACATAGAATAAGTATATACTTATTATTATTATTATAATAATGCAGGTATATAATGCAAATAAAGTATCAATCGACCATTCAATGCATGTAGTTCATATTAATAAGGTCTAATATGCAATATACTACCGTATATTCAGATATTTTTCTAAATAATATATATATAATATTATTTTGATGAATATTTATAAAATAATATGTATTCGTATGTTTTATAATAATACATATGATTAATAAAACGTTGTATCGCAGAGTAAATAATCCTATTGTAATAGTTCTATGTTTTTAATTCGAATACAAATAAATAGCACTAGTAAATTTTAGAAATACTAGAATAATAAAAACGTTTAGTAATATTCGCTTTAGAAAGTTTTTATATATAAATTACGGATTATATATTATGTAAATGGAAATTAGCATACGCGTTGAAACATTGTTAATGGAAACACTAACTGATAAATTATTATCGATTATTACATCGAGGACATCCTACATAATTGATTATAATACGACAAATAATAATAACTTAAGAGAATATTAAAGGATCCTATAGGGTATCTATATATCTATAGACCTATGTGAATACAGTGAGTAATCCGCTACGGGAGTTTATGATAAAACATCATTTATATGTAGCTAATTCATAATTTAAGTTGTACATTCTATAGAATGTTTCTATAGAAAATTAAAATATGGTTTATAGTCTTTATAGTTTTAATAATAACTGTATAAAATAGTATTATTATTTATATACATTGCTTATTTATTAATTTGATTTCAAATAGTGGCGATATTTCCTGTAGATTATTCACTCATTATGATAGATCGTTATAATAGATAAACGTAAGTTAACACGTAGGCTACCCCTAGTCAATTTCAATCAGTTATAATTGCAATATTCACCATTATACTTAATGATATCTATTTATATTACAGATAGGCATATGGAAGCGAAAAACTGTGGTACTATGATGCCTGCATTTAATGTGGACACGCACTACAACTCGATAGAAACACGTAAACAGATACCTACAGATAATAAACCGTATTGGTTAGTTGTCAATTCGAGACATCTATACGATAATGATGTATTTGAATGATATGCACGCATACTAGCATGGTGATCTCGAGGACCTTCAGCTTGCGCAAGAGAATGAAGTACGGTATTGAATTCGATTCACCTTTTAAAATAGACTTTTTTGGCAAAGTTATTAATTATATGCGACATTTGACGGAACATCCGGTGATTCATACATTCGGCTGTATTTTCAACGCCAAAGACGTGCGAAACTTCGACTTCTACGTATTAAGGTAAACATATGAAATACATATTTCGAAATTATTTCCACTTATTAATAATATAAAGATTTAAATATGTTATTTAAAAAATTATGTATATCAAATAATTTTAAATATATAATAAAATTATTGATCTTATATGCATAATATATCTGTCATGTGTTATATGGATATAAATAATATATATATATATATATATATATATATATATATATATATGTATATCGTATATAATATAACGTAGATAATATATTTTATTATACCTTATATTAGTTGTCTAAAAGTGAATACTAACTAATATACATGTGAAATTAAGTAATTCTAAATATAATTTAAGTGTACATTTTTTTCATACAAATGTTATCTTATAATAATAATAAAACAGTTTAAAGGGTGCTATTAATACCAGTGTTACGTTTGGATTCAATAAAGATGGAATATTAACAACAAGTAAACCGCAAACATTCTCATACCTAACAACTTTAATTTATAAATCATTTATTTTGGAAAATAGTTTTACATTTAAAACTTATGTTTGTATGCATATATATATATATATATCTATAGATAATTATGTATACATAATCTAAATATATATTCTATATATAGACTGTAATACTTAAATCAAATAGATAGTAGGCCTATACTAAATATAAGTTTTATAGATAGAATAATTTAATTTACTTTCTTTATTATATGTATATATTATAATGTTAATTAATATAATCTATTTATTTCACAATATAGTAAATACTCATTCGACTCTGAATATTTTGTAATCTATAAAAATATAATAATTGTATATATATATATGAACTAGAATATTTATATATATATAATAATTATTAATTAATTTTTCGTAAAAAGCAGTTAAAATTAATATAAAAATACATATATTTTAATAACTATATAGTCAGTCTTAGTAGGCCTATAGGCCTACTAATATATTACTATAAATTTAATCATTTAATAATAATTTAAATATCTAAAGTATGATACATTAGGATATACTAATACCAAAGGGCTTTGCTAGTACTATATATATAATAGTATATATATATATATATATATATATATATATATATATATATATATATATATATATATATATATAATATAATTGTATCAAATATTGAAGATTTAATAATTTATATAAAATATCTAAATACATTTTTACGAATAATTATTTCAAAAAATAAATATTTAAATTAATAATTTTATATTTTATGATATTTTAATTTCAAAATTGTAAGTATATTTTCTTTATTTTGACATATTCCTACTTAAGGGGATCCGCCGAGTTAGAAGTGTATCGCGTATTAACACGTGAATAGGTAGGGAATACATAGTACTACTTATTATACTACTTACTACACATATATCCATTGCTACCATTTTTGGAATATAGATAATTTCATACATACAATAGACATATATATCGAAAAACAAAGGAGATAATTCTATAAAATATAATATTAGAATATGAAATGTGTATCTTATTATTAATTTAAATTTAAAATCTAGCTTATAAATTAAATATATATATATATATATATATATATATATATATACATTAATTATATAGTAACACTAATTATTAGTATACCACATAAACTATAATCTCTGATAAAAGTTGAATTCTAGTTTTTTATTGCAAGATATAATTATTCTGATATTTAAAAAAAAGCTTTATTCCTAGCTAATAATTTATATTATTTTTATAATTATATTTGTTTTGCAATATAATAGAGTACATAATATATTGTAATATATAACTATATATAAATTGATTTACATAATTTTATTATTTTTAAATAATCCATTGCAGCAGTATTTACAATACATATTTAGACTTCCTTCCATAACACGAATACTGAGTAGCGTAATATATTGCTTTCTCAGGCCTAACGAATATAGGTAATAATGTTCTAATACACCAGGAATAAGTGGATTCTACTCCGTATAAATCAATAATCAGTTAATTTAGCCTGTTTTGCACCATTAAGTTGTTTAGTGTAGGATAGTATTTCAGTTTTGTTGTAGTAGTCAGTTGATTTTCGGTATTTTGAATCATTATCTATGGTATCGGTTTATATCTGATCATTAATAATATCATTTCTTTATACCAGTAAGTCGGGGTTGCGTAAGCCAAGTTGATCTCGTATATGTGATTCCAGTATAGTTTTGAATTTGTACTTATTCAGTATAGTTATTAATAGATCGTTAACGTAATTATGTTAACGTAATTAAGAAATTCGTATTTATACTCGGAAACATTCGTTTACATCTGTAACATGTATACAGTAGAGCCTGCTTAAGCTTTACCATATCTACAAAATAATGACAATAACACATCTTTAGCGGAGAAGTTATCAAACTATTTATATGCGTGATTAAAGCTAATCCCTTGCAATCGACAATATAAATAAATGTATTGAATGATATTTATTTATGGACTGTTATCAACAAACGTGTATTCGTCGTATGATCGAGGTGTATACCACATTTTATGATAACACTATCAGGACGAGTTTGAATAATAGTGTCATCATTCCTACTATTGGATGAAATCCTTTTTAGCCGCATAAACGGTATTGCCAGAAAAGGACGAGTGATAGATATCACATTCACACTACTAGGTACATAGATTACACCAAAAAATAGACGGTATCTTCTATTTATAATTAGAAAAATACGAACATACATTAATGTATATGTTACTAAAACTTTAGTTAATTCCTTTGTCCTCTCACGTATAGATTACTATTCCTTACTTGTCATTGATCTTCCATTATCCTCTATATCTCCCCTAAATCGATTTATTCGTTCATCAATCCTTACCAAATATAACCTACGTATTCGAGATCATTCCTATACTTCCTATACCAACACTTACCCCATTTAACAAACGTTCTGCTTATCACATATTGTCTATTGTTCATTCCTAAAAATACTATTAGAATTGCCCATCCTATAATTCTGGTTCTCTAGTACAAATATATTATAAGATATATATATATATATATAAGGTATACCTTCAATCTCTTAGAAATGCAACTATTATTCTATATATCTCTATTCACCGTCCCTCAAAAATGAATAATCGGACACTAAGTTATATTGGTCCTAAACTATCGAATTAATTCCCACACTCTATATAATATAGTCTATTAGATACTTAACATCATATAGAACATTTAAGATATGTATACAACTATTAATCTCAGATGGTAACCTGTAATACTAATATTGTTTGTCATTATTATTGTATTTATTAATTTGGTTACGGTTTATTATATTTTGTTTTATTATTATTAGTTGTACTTATTTATTGTTTTACCTGCTTTTATTATTTATATTCTATATATATATACACTTTTGAAAAATAATTTAATATTTTTTACAAAAATTGTATTATAAAAAGTACTTTATATGGTAAAGAATTATATATCTATAATAAGTATACAACTTAATATACATCATATTTAATGTAAAAATGTATCGACTTATAAAACAAAAATATTGTTATATTACTATAATTAATTAATTAGCGTTTTGTATTAGATAATTTCAGCCGAAAAATAATTGTAAAATGATCAGTTAATAAGTATGATTTAAATATATATATATATATATATATATATATATGTATATATATATGTGTGTTTGTAATTAATTATAAGTATTAATGTAAACATGATGTTGATAATATAGGGAGAACAAGTTCGTGTATATCGTAACCAGACATCATTATAATGATGTGTTACATCTAATTATGTTTACTACTTATTATAATCATATTTAATATATAAATTATTGCTTGTGTACATTCACACATACACACACACACATATATATATATATATATATATATATATATATATATATATATAATATACACAATATAAAAATAATATAAAAATATATATTTAATATATTATATAATAAAATATAAAAAATATAAAAAAATATAAAAATATATATTTAATATATTATATAATTATATTTAATATAAATATAATTATAATAATAATATAATTTATATTAAACGATTTACACATATATATATATATAAAGTGGAATATGAAACATTTATATATATATAATATATTATAGTAATATATCTTTATATATCATTGTAAAATATAGATATACTATATATATATATATATATATATATATATATATATATATGTATATATATATATATATATATATATATATATATATATATATATATATTATTTGTGTCACTTAAAGGGGGTTTGACACCACAAATAATAGTCTGATTTGTATAGCCGATATTTTCAAGCTATGCCACAATTGTACTGTTTCGGTGTGCATGGCTATAGCTATATTGTGAAGGATGACACATACCTTATACGGCATGTGTCAACCATACATATATATATGTGTTTATATATATAAATTACCTATTACATCTTTGACTTAACCTATATAGAGTAAATGTTTTAAAATGAATAAATAATATATAATTTGTATATCCCGATATTAGACTATATACATTATTATAAAAATCATACTGTTATTATTATTATTAAACCTCCATATATGTATGTATGTAAAACTTTGAATTGAAGTATATTATTTATAGAATATATTATTTATTTTCTTAATATTTCCTATATTTTCTACATATATAAATTATAATTTGATATTTAATTTTATTATAATGTTTATAAAATAATGAAGTTTATAATTTATATTATTGATTATTTGCTTATATTATCATGATATATACATATAGATAATAGATGTAAATGGAAAATATAAAGTGGAATTTAATATTAATTATGTGCTACTTGGCGAACACGAGTTAGTTATATATCTATAACGAAATACTATTCAAACAGATTAATGTAATATTAATATATTAAATATATAATCGTATATATATATATATATATATATATATATATATATATATATATATATATATAATTTAAATTCAATATTGATACCCAATAAATATTTTGTGTATTAACGAATGACAAATGTTTTAACCAATCATTGAACTTTAAAAATAAAATTTTAATTTTAATTTAAATACATGAATCTATAATACACTATTTATTTATTAATATGTACCTTACTTATACATTTAAATTAGTTTAAATGTCAAAGACAATAAATTCAATGTACATTTATTTATAAAATCTAATTATATATAAATCGCATACTAAATCATAAAGAAAATATAATCAAAGAAAATGTATAACACATTTTTTTTCTCCAAAAAGTAGAAAAAAGCTACGATAGTATCATATATTTATGGAAAGTAGTTTAATGTAAAAATAAACTATAGTTTATCTATAGACAATATAGAGAGACAAGTTAACAAAAGCATATATGTAAACTGAATCCATTACCATGTGCATAGGTTACCCAGCGGGATACTACAAGAACATGCGAAACAAGGCATAATTGCTACTAATCAAGCCGAAAAAAATAAATACGTATTCGACATGTACTATGGAGAAAAATTAAACAATGAAGACTATATAGCCACAAGTTCGTACTTTGGCCTATATTTAATATTTACTTTATTATATATTTGTAAAAATATATAATTCATATGACTTTTTTTATTAAAATAAATACTAAAAAATGATTAAAAAATATCAATATAAATGAAATATTTCGCTCATAATAAATATGATATTTAGACTAACATATCCATAACATAATAATATTAATTACATTTTTTTCTTGAAATTGCACTATATTTAAATATATTAAACATAACAAACTATATCTATATTATATATAATACATATTATAATTCAAACTGTAATAATTTGTATACAAATTGTATACATATATATATATATATGTGATAATATTTATAACTTAGATTTAAATTGTAGATAATCTAGTATACCGAGAACGATAAATATATATATATTTATAACACATTTACAATTAATATAAATAAAATGTAATGTATACACAACATATATGTTAAATATATATATATATATATATATATATATATATATATATATGATTATATTTGTTTTTTGTTGTTGTATATTTTAATATAATATGTTATGTTTTATTATTTAAGTATTATACATATTTCACGGTGGAATTTATAAATATACGTATCAAAGTGGCCCTATCATCATCCTACAGTTTCCAGAAAATTATATCTTACTGGAAGAAAGTATTCAACTGAAGGTTGCAATTATGGAGAATTGAGATCTTATGGAGCTTGGATTAATATGCATATACACAAAGGGACTACAAAAGAATGTATATATAAGCATAATTTACTGTATGAAGGTAAATATATATATATATATATATATATATATAATTATTAGTCTAATAATTACTATATTATTAATATATTATTAATCTGTACTTTAAAGCCACGTGCACAACGAACGTTTTCACAATTTTTTCATAAGATTTTATCAAAAGATTTTTAATTTAATTTTTTTAAATACAAAATTGTCGTTATAAATCTTACGTTGAAAATCGCGTGTACACCAAATATATTAAGATTTGATCAACTATTCTATTTTCACGATTTTTAATTACACATCTGGAATTTCATACTAGTGTAGATGAGTCATTTCATTACCACGTGATGTTATCACATTGGAGCGTGACCACATTATGTAATTATAGCTTGTGATATTTAGATAGTCATATGAGATTACGTGCTATTATATAATATATACTAAATACATATACATAGGGACAGCCATAGTATAAATCCTTAGATTTAATTATCATATGTTTCAATTAAATACCAGAAATGCTATGTGGATTGCTATTCCACTCTATTATCATTATTATTACTTATACATATATTACATTTAAATATAAAAAGTTGTGATCTAAATAACTGAATAGCATATTAGTGATTAATTTATTTGACCAATTTTTTTTAACAATTTTTTATAAAAGCATTTTTATTTGATGATGTGTTCACGTTTGATAAACATCACAACTATTGCCTTTATTATTATTTTATTTACTTTCGGTGTGTGTAAATCACAACTTATTTATAGTTTTAACTATTATTAATGTATTTCTGTAATTATTATTTATTGTTACCCATTGTTTTGAATATATTCAATAACATTATCTATCTATCTATCTATATATATATATATATATATATATATATATATATATATATATATATATATATATATATATATATATATAATGGTATTTATTAACAAATGAACATATTATATAATGTTCGTTATTAATTTCTAAGTTACATGTACTACAATCCATTTTTAATGTAATAAATATATTACAATTAAATAGTTTTAGAAATTAAATATTATATATATATATATTATTAACAAACTGTTTCGCTGTTATTTTAAATTGAAAAATTGCAGAATTCGATGTTTCTTGTTTACAAAATATATTAGCTTTTAGATGATTTAATTTTATTATTTTCGAAATCAATCTTAAAATGTTATCATTTACTGAAATGACTAAGTAAATATCGAAAGTAATTTCGTATAATATAGAGAAATAGTTATCCGAATGTATAGTGAAATTAATTATATTTAAAGAAATTAAATTTGTGTTGATTTATAGAAATAACGCTTTAAATTAATTCGACTTTAAATGTGATTGCTATGCTTTGGTATTTTCTATTATTTATCTTATTATGTAATACTTTAATCAGTCGATTCTATTAAAAAAAACTCAACTCATTTGTAAACCTAATATATATATATTATTATTTGCAATTTTTAATATTCGTTTATTTTATTTTATATTATTTTATTTTGATTACGTTTATTAATCTAATAATCCTATTTTGTTTTACCAATATATTATTTTATTGTTTATTTATTTATGTATTATTAATAACTAACACACAGATGAGAACTATCTTTGTTAAGTATCATATTCAGTAATATAATATATTATTCATTAATAAGTTAATATTATATATTATGATAAAATTAAATATATATATATTTATATATATATATATATGATTATATAATAATTTATTTAAATGTATCATATTATTTTAGAAATGAACTACAAAGTCCATCTTAGAATGAAAAATATTAATGAACAGAAAATAGTAACATTTTTTTTCAATGGAAATAAAAATACAGAGTATGATAAAATATCACTGTTAGTCTAAATTAATATTTATAATCTAAATCTATATTAATATTAACATCCCATGATAGTTCATGGAATGATATATATTAATATTAATTATAAGTTTACACCCTCAAGCCTCAATACTTCCATAATATCTCCTATTCTAAAAAAAACAAAACCTTGACCCAAACTCCATTAGCAATCATCGCCCGATTTCCCACCTACCCTTATTAAGTAACATATTATAAATAATTGTCTCCAAACAACGTATCACCCTTATAAATACAAATAATATTGTGGACCCGTTTCATAGCTCATTCGACCGAAGCAGTTCTCCTCCGTATTACTGACACGATACTAACTACTTTAAAATAGCAACACGTACGATAAGAGTGATCATTCAGCTGAATATGGGTCCTCCAATACTTGTTAACTTGGAACTTATAAAATTAGTCAAAACAATTTTTATTCATTTTTGTCCATCCTAGGGCTCGCGATAATTCCTAGAATTTTAACATAGAGAATAAGAAATTTAACATGGGAAATTTTAAAAATTACTAAAAAGTGACTTTTAACCTACTAATAATTTTTTTGTATTATGAAATTTTAATAGCACATAGATTAAATGTGATATTTATGGAAAATAAAAAAGTTAAAGTGTTTAATTTTTTTCCTATAAATGAAATGAAATAAACGAAATTTCTAGGATTTTTTTTAAAATTCTAATATATTAACGAATTTTTTTTTTTTTACAATTTATTTATATGTCTATATAATCTAAAAGGTAAAATTAAAAAAAAAATATTTAATTTATAAAAATATAATATTTATACCACTTTTACTATAATTTTTGTGAAAAATCAAGATTTTTTCAAAAAGGTATAAAAAATAAACCAACATTTTTTTTTCACTTTTTATGATATTTTTTAGAAAACATATCATATATACTATAATTAGAGCTAGTGATAATTTTTTTTAAAGAATTAAGTTTTATCAACCATTTTCATATATTTTCGTATATTTTGTGTTATAATGTATTTTTCTATAATACTTTTCAATGTAATTTTGTACTAATTTTTAACGGTCTGTCGCGTCGTCAATATGATCTCAAATTGAATAATTTTTTTGCATGTGTCTTAAAACATCTTCCTTTATCTTAGAATCATTGATCAAAAAAAAATGTTATCCAATGATCACTCTTATCGTACGTGTTACCAGCTATTACTACTTTATCTTTCATCTTCTTCAGATAAACTGAACCATGACATATTAATCTCGTGGCTTACTATGATGGGTATATCTGGCTTATAATTAAAATAGTTTACTTCATATCTGGCACACCGCAATATATATATATTATGATTGAAAAATCTTACTCGCCTCTATCTCCACTTAACCACGGTATTCCCCAGAGATCCACCCTATTTTATATTTATATCAGCCATATTGCTGATCTAATTAAGAACTTGCTAAATATACACTACTATATTTTTACTGATGCTATTAAACTGCCTACCTTTTTCCCTATAAATTCTCATAAAAACATTAACACTGAATTAATCGAGTTAATCGAGTGTGCTAATTATATTTTAGCTCCTCTCCAATAAACTAATAATTAATAAATCTAATACTACTGTACTTAACATATCTACTTCTTATACTTTCTTTCCAAACTTTACTCTAAACAACATGATTATTTCTCCTTCCCATTACTCCAAAAATCTAGGATTAGAATTTGATGACAAATTATTATTTAAGAATCACATATCATCCATTACAAAATGCTCTTACTTTCTCTTCAGAATTAAAAAATACGGACCTCACGTTCCAGAATTATTGCGAAAACTCTAATAAATGCCATCGTACTTTCCCGACTTGACTACTGTTCTTCCATACTGAACATACCTGCTAAATCTGCTACTCCCCTAAATCAGATTATCCGTTCCTCAATACGTACTACTTAAGGTATAACACGACTGGATCACTATACTACAGAATAACACCAATTACCTCATATATGGCTACCATTTTCCCTTAGGTGTAAATTACGTGTTCTATCTATAATCCATAAATCAAATATATTCTTTACCCCCTAGCTATATCTCTGATCTAATTAAAAAACGAAAAATACCCTCTCTTCGTTAACAATATGATCCTCTCCTTATCTCCCTAAACTTTAATAAAATCACCCTACATTTTAGATCTCTTAACAATTCCGGTCCCAACCTATGGAATTCCTTCCCTCTTGTTATTCGTTTTATTAGATCCCACAAAAGATTTATAAATATTACTTCTTCTTTTCTTTCTATCTCTAATCATTAAATCATCCAACTTATTATTTTTGTCTCTTGTTATATTCAACTTATTATTATTAAATTATTATCGTATTATTATCTTATTATTATGATGTTCTTCTAACCCTATATTAGTGCGTGTATCACCATCATCATTATATATATATAACTCAGAAGGTTTAGCGAATTATTGGGTAGAATTAAAGCAAATCGTATCTAGTTCTATAGACCGTGTATAGACCACGTTAATTATTCTAGAATGGAAAATATCAATACACATATATTTGATAATAAATAATAGACAATTTGGTAATCTTTTACAAAACTAAAAAAATAACTAAAAGCATTTAATGACATGGTGTTATTTATATACTTATTATGTATATATATATATATATATATATATATATATATATATATATATATATATATATATATATATATATATATAATATATTAGTTTTCATATTTGACATAATATGTTATAGATATAATAACACTATCTTATATTAACACCTTTTTTTATAAAATATATATTATATATAAAATAAATAATTTAAAAGTATACCTTTTTTAGAAGTAGATTTAATGAGAAAAACATGCTATAACAATTCAATTTATATATATATATAGGTGTGTATATATTATTTTTTAAATGGTACATCAATACATATGTGTATCATTTAAATATACTGATAATTTAATAATTTTATATTAAAAAGAATAAAATACTAATATAATAATCATACAATTAAAATATCTGTAAAAATTTAGTGAAATATACTGAATGATTATTTTGAATAGTATACTATGCCTATATGCATTGTAAAACATAATTTATACTTATGTATAATAAATAATGATAACATCCACGTAAATTACGCATAATTACTATTATTATACTTATACTTTTAATTAGAATTAATAATATATAAGAAAATATAATACTATATAAATATATTTATATATTTATTATAGTAAATAACATTTTTTTTATATAAATACAACGAATTGTTTTCCAGTAGATATGTTTCCTATTGATATCCTATAATCTATATCAGTAATATAATATCTAATCATGGTAATAAAGTTCACGCCTATTCATACAGTTCTAACATGAAAACTATGTATAACATGAGCGGAGTAATCAGATTTCACGATACAACGTTTTATAATAATAACACTATCGATATGTTTATAACATCAGAATTATTCAGGTATGATTTAATGTTTTATAGTTTAGTTATACTTATATTAAATAATTAGTTACACATTTTATATTATTAGTATTCATTAGTTATTATCATCATTAATATATTGACGATTATTCTTAATATATATATATATATATATATATATATATATATATATTTATATATATATATATATAGGAGTTTTCAATTTAGTAAATAGTGATAGTTAATATATCATTATAGTATATATAATAATAAACAAATAATAAATGATTATGTATACTATTATATTAAAAACAGTACATAATACTTGCTGAAAAATAATAATATAAGCAAATATAAGTATCATATGTACGTATATGAAATATTTGTAATTAATAAAGAGTTATAGTAATTAACTTATGAAATTACATTATCTTATTTTCCATGTAGTTAATATTAATTGTTATATTTTTACACTATACAAAGTATATTATTATATCGAAATTAGAGTATCAATTTATGTATTTTAATAAATATATATATATATATATATATATATGTATATTATTATTTAAACAATAAATTTAATTATTTATAAATATCATATTTAATGAAATATTATATATATATATATATATATATATTATATTATAAATATATTATTATGTAATACAATTGATATTATAACGTAACACTTTATATTCCACTCATATGATAATATATGTTGATGCAGTAAAACGATATTATATTCTAATATAATAACAAAAGATTTGCCTACAATCTATGATCATACTAAGTCGTATCCTAATATTGGATTTTTGAGTACGTCCGATAAAGCATTGGCATTTATGCCTACATTGAACCTGTATCCAATTATTTACGGTTATTAGATAATATATTCCATAATATTTTTTTATATAATTATACCAGATTTGATAGAAATTTCTTGCACAATATTAGCCATTTCATATGACATTTATAAACAATGTCGTGTCCACCACAATAGTTATGACAATCATTTATCACTTTTGGTAGACATTTGAATTATAATAATTGTATATCATTAATATATGATAACTATATTTGCATATTATTTATTAATAATATTAAAATATAGTGAGTTTAAATAATTATTGAATAATGATTGTATATATATATATATATTGGATCCATAAATATAACTATTTATTATACTATACTAAATATAGACACACTATTTTAAATAAAATATTAAGTATTATTAGATATATGTTTATGGGTGTAAATACATTTCGAAGATATATTACTTATCGATTATATATATTACATACAAAAATAAAATATTACATTCATAATCAATATATATTTTTAATTAATTAGTTAATTAATTAGTTAAACTAATTAATTAGTTCTAAATTTAATGATAAACAAAGATATCATTGAAAATAGTAAAAATGCGAATTCTTTATGCAAAATATCCATAACAAATATATATTGATATAGTCTAAATAACCACAACTTATATATAATATATATATTTGTTAGACATTTTTATTTGTTTTTTATTAATCATCATTTTGATCAAATAATTAAATATATTCAAGGAGTATATCATAATTTATTAATATTTCAATTAGTATATGTTGCATTGTCTACAAAATGGTTATACTATAACTATATATATATATATATATATATATATATATATATATATATATATACATGTATTTATGTGTCATCTAAATGTACCTGATATTCGCAGATTTAAGCATTTTTACCGATACAAAGTTTTGTAAACATTCAGAGTTACCGTTAACGACCGGTAAGAATATACAGTATGACGTCATGGAGGTGGGCGTTACTAGTAAACGATGCCAGGTGGCGTTCGTGGTCGATAATAAAGAGTATCACGGGTTTAAAGGTTATAGTCAGTGAATACCGTATTATTCATGTTTGACTAACTTTATTATTATATAAATGAGTATATACATGAATGAGTGTCATATATGATATTATTATAATCATACTAATTTATATATATTTATATATATATATATATATATATATATATATATACATATATATATATATATATATATATATATATATATATATATATATATATATATATATATGTATTTTCAAAATATATAAATTAATTTTTATTTTATATAATAATATATAATTTTAATATAGTTTATTTGAAAGAAATAAGACATATGCATTTAACAATTACATTTAATTCGAATGGAGAATTATATTCTGAACTAATTTTACATAAGTTAGTCTTCTTCGTTATAAATATCTAGATATATTCTGTTTAGATTTATAGTACATTTATTAAATAATCTTTAACATAGTATATATATATATATATATATATAAATTAATATGATATTATATCCAGAATATGATTTACTATAAATATAAACACACACTCATATACACACACACACACATATATATATATATATATATATAATTCAGAAATGTGTATAAGAACCCGGAATTATGAATCAAAGCTTATAATCTTCCGTTGAAAAAAAAATTATGAGTAGGATAAAAAGTAATAAAAACAAATTAACTAAAGAAATTTTTTAAATTGTAATAGTAAAATACAACTTAAAAAAAATATTTTTATAAATAATTTAAAATAGGTAACATACACTTAGGTACTAAGATAAAATAATTTATTTAAACAACATAAACAATACCAAATAAACAATACACTAGTGTATACAATCATAGCTGAACTTGCCAGCATAATACAATATTTTCAATGTTAATACCCATGCAAACTAACAAAGACGATTTATATTCATTATATCAAACCTTCTTATATATATATATATATATATATATATATATATATATATGTGTAGTACCGTGGACCAGTAAGTAATTAGCAAGGTTAATTATTCACCAAGTAGATCCTTTATTATAATAACTATAGTTATACAATTATCAAACATGTAGTATACAACGAATATATAAAATATACAATACAATTACATACACGTTATGTAACGGACCGCGTAGAAAAATATAGGGGATATAATAGGGGATATATAATATATACAATACAATGACTTCAGATTATTGTATAGACCGTGTTGGTAGGTATTCTGGGTTACCTATAGGTGTTGACGTGTGGGTGTATATGCTTGGTCCCATACATTTATTGTTTTATAATTCGCGATTTTAGAATCGCGTACCTTCACTAAATATGTAAGGTACGCGATTCTAAAATCGCGTACCTTCACTAAATATGTAAGGTACGCGATTTTAGAATCGCGTACCTTCATAAATAAGTAAGGTACGCGAACGGACGTTTGATCACATGATCCGGTGTATATATATGTATATATACGTATACGTGTTAGTATACGTGGGTGTTGAAGAGTTTTTATGATGGATATAATAACATAAAAGGGTATATATTGCCTAGTAAGTATTTGGTACGACTGCCGATTAGCATATACTCACTAACGAGTACATGTCGCTGATTGGTTGATGCAGACAGCACGCGAGTCACTGATTGATTCTATTATATGTACGTTCGATGTCTGGATCTGGTAATGCGCGAACGTTGCGTTATCTATATGTGTCTACGTGTATGCATCAAACTAATTGAGTATGAGAGTCTACTACCTTTACAATAGCCTCTCTATAACACATACCCACTAACCAAATTACGGTGACATCACAATAGTATTCTATAATTATAGTCCGTTACTCTCCTAAGTTTAAATATATTCTTCACCGTAGATTTCATTTCAAATACAATCCTACATGCAGACGTTCTGCCTACCCTACCAACTACTTTCCATACGGTACCACTCCAATACTTGTCTAACTTATACCTAGTACTCTCTTCCTTATTCTTACCAGATCTCCTATCTTTAACCTATCTTCACTACCTTTCATCAGTTTAGTACTTCTCTTGTAAATAATTTCTTGTACTCGTTTATTAATCTCGCATGCACTTCCTTGCTGTTCCGTACCGTATACTGCGTTTATTGTTAGGTTTTCTTCACGCGTAAATATTAAGTAAAATGGCGAATAGCCAGTAGAAATATGTGGCTATTATATAATATTATAGGCAAGAATAATTTGGGACAGATGTATTTGCAATTTTTTCTTTTCAGATTCGCAAAGTATTCATTATAAATGTAATATCGACCGATCAATTGATCGGTTTAATCCTTTAATCCACATTGGCCATTTCCTTGGGGTGAAATGGGGTTGTTCTGCTTTGATTGACTTTAAACAATTTATATATTTCTGTTACCACTTGCGTCTGGAAATGTCGACCCTTATCCGTATGAATCCTCGTTAGCATTCCGAAGTTATAAATCAAATCATTCATTAGAATATTCGCTATTTGTCCGATCTATTCTCTGATGACCATTTCTATCATGCCTTCTTTCTAACATATCTTTAACTAAATATTTCGGTATCACCAGTATATTCTCACCATCCTTACTATTTTTCACAAACTCCCTATCATATATACAATATTTACCCACCTGTTTATATTCCTTCAATTGACTCATACTATTAGCTAAACTCTGATCATATTTCTGTAACAGGATTACATTATTCTCATCACATTTAGGAATTAATCTCATTCACATCTAAATCAGTTTCATACATTTCAATTACTTCTTCATCATTCATAATCTCATTTAAACCCCATTCTCACTTAAACCATACACTCATCTATCACCCCAGTCTGACTCGACAATACATCTGCTACCAGATTCTTACTGCCTGCTCTATAAGTAATATGTAAATCAAATGGGGCTAGTCTAGATATCCATCTTTTACCAAGTTCTGAAAGTTGTTCTTCTTGGTAATTAATGATACCGCGCTATTATCCGTAATAATTTCTACCTTCGTTCCTGATATGTAATACCTAAACTTATCTAAGATAGCCCAAACCAACGCTAACATTTATATTTTCTTAGACGAATAATTATCACAATTATGTTCATTCTTACTCATCGCTCTACTTGCATACACCACACAATTCTTAACCCCATTATATCTTTGGCTCAATACTGCTCCCAAAACTTTATGTGACATCTGTGTATACTATGAAGGTCTCTTTAAATATAGGCATCGCTAAAACAAGGGCACTTGTTAGTTTCTCCTTCAGTATCCACATCAATTAGTCACAATCTCTCGTTAAGTTAATTTGTATATGTTTACTTTTAAATTTGATACTTTTCCATACTATTTATATATATATATATATATATATGTTACAAAATAAAGATATTTTTAATATAATTAAATTCATAAATTATAATTTTTTTATAAGCTATACAAATTGTTATATAGTTTAATATAACTAAAGTAATTGGAACTTAATATGTTTCTTTATATATTAAAAATATCTTACGTTTGAAAATTGTATACAATAGTATACTATACATATATTATTAATTCTATATTTGATTAGTTAAAAAAATATTACTATAAATAAAACCTTAATGAAAAATACAAAAATAAGAATAAAATTAATAAAAATATATTATAAAAAATATTAAATAAATATCCTTTATACATTTTATAAATATTGTTTACTTAAAATAAGTAATACATTTTATTATCTTATTATATATAATATATTAATTCATCTCTTTATATACTAGTTACTTATATATGATTAATTATTATTAGTGTTAGATAATATACTAACATATATTATTGATATTCATATATTATATAAGATGTTCCGTTAATTTAGGGTATTATGTATTATCGCCTATTATGTATTATTATTATTATTGAACTAAGAATAATAACATTATAAATATAGTTAATTTTGTATATTTTATATTGTTATTGTTACAACATGCTTCTAGGGTTTAACATAATTCACCATTCTGTTTTCACAGAATTTCAAAAGAAAAATTGTCGGTGACATATAATAACGTGGGACTGGATGAAACCTATTCGAAAACCATAATAGTAAATAAATATGACAACAATTTTTGGGTTCGGATTTTGATGCAACAAGCATATATCAAGGTAGTAAGAGCATATATCAACTCTATAGAGTAATCTAGAGTAACTATAGTTTAATCTATGTTGTATAACCGTTATATTTTTAATATACATTAACCATAATGAATTAAATTATTTCGATATAGATAGAAATATTAAACAAAGAAATGGGGTTAGGTGTTCAGAAGATAAACCACGCCCTCAATAACAATAGATATATCATTGATACGTTTACGAATATCAAGGTTCACGTTGTACATATTAAAAAATCATCAAAAAGAAAAGGTACATAATATAATATATTTATGTATTATACATGATGTATATTTATATATTTACATATCAAAAAGTATGTAAATTATTATTATTCAACTTAATATATATCAATATATTAAGATATATACCAATATATATTAGTAATTACATGTCATATTAAATGTATATCGGAAAAATGGCGTATAGAGTATAGCCATTATATATTTATTCATTCAATGAAATAAATTATAAAAATAAAATATTAAAAATAAAAAATTGTAATTATATAATCAATATTAGTAATTGTACTATACATTTATTACAATACTTCTACTCTGAATTATATTGAAATCAGCCTATAGGAGGTATTATACTATAGTAGGTATAACTAGTAAGTAATAAGTAAGTATAGCATGTAAATAATACCAAAAAAAACTATTATTATTATATAGGAATAATATGAGGAGTTTTTTATTAATGACACTTTTTACTTATTATTGTTTTATTTCATTCCTTCACTTATTTGAAGATATTTAAAATATTATGTATATATATAAATGTATCTATACATAATAATTTACTTCATATATATATATATATATATATATATATAATATATAGAGAGATATTTATGCATTTGTATGGATTATCATTAACATTATTATCATTGATATTTATCGTAATACAAAATGACTTTAAGGATATTGAACCTATTAAATAATTGAGGTATTACTCAATAAAGATATTATTAAATGTTACACTCTTATAGCTAGAATATATATTATAATTATTTAAATATTTGTCTTGGTTAATATTAATAATATTCATTCCGTTATTTTCATTTCCTATATTACAATTATACACATATGTGAATATGAAGTGAATAATATTAAAACTACGGGATGTTATTACGATGATGGGTCAATGTATTATTCTGGCGATAAAGAAATACTATATGCACAACTAAAGAAAGACGTTAGTGTATATATATAACAATTCTATTTATAAATATAGTTATTTAAAAGATTCAGATTTATTATTTAATATACAAAGTATAAAGTAAAGTTAATATTCTGGATATTTATATAATATCAATTTGAATTTTATTATTATATTAATATATCATTTAAATCAAACTGAATGGAATAAGATGATAACTTATTTGTAATTACAGTTTAAATTATTAATTATAGTTTAAACTATCTTAATATATATATATATATATATATATATATAAATAATTATTATATATATTTATGGAAACTTTAATGTAACGCTTGAATAATTGTTCTTATTCCATTAAAATACGTGACTTTCCTGTATATATATATACAGACTATAGTATTTATATATTATTAATAAAAGAGTTATATATATATATATATATTACTTACTTTACTTTATTCCCCTGAATTGCGAATCGTAAGGGAATTCAATGAGCTGGCTGTTATTAACTTCTGTCGCCATCGTTGCGGTCGTGTGGTTTCAACAATAAGTCAGACTGAGTCATCTTGCTCCATTATTTGATATCATCAATCCATTTTCTTTTTGGTCTACCATATTTGCGATAACCCTCAACCATACCTTGATTGATTGTTTTGCTGAGGTTGTCATGTATACTTGTATGACCGTACCATTTTAATTTTCTTCGGCGGGTGGACTGTAATATTGGTTCATATGTACCAATTAAACTTATCATCACATCCTTAATATACTCGTTTGTCTTCATTTCATTGTATGTAATTCCAAGAAGTTTTCTATAAGAATTGTTTTCGAAATCTTGTATTTTTTGCGTGGAAAGGGCACTTATAGTCCACTATTCGTAACCATAAGTTAGAATTGACAATACTAGAGAGCGATAGAGATTATATTTGAGCTTAAAACGGATATATTTGCTATTCCGTATTGTAATTAGCTTTATCATAACCGATGTAGCCTGAACTAATCTTATTTTAATCTCAGAGTCGCTTGAGCCATATTTTGTAATTATAGCTCCGATATATTTAAACTGGTCTACTTCTTCTAGATTTTCTCCATATAATTGAAATTTCGTATGAAGATTTCTGTTAATAATTAACTTGCTATTTGCTCCTAATCTGAGATTAGATAGATTTCGACTACCAATTGATATTGTAGATATATGTTCATCTTGAATTCCAGCCATAAAATCTTCAAGAAATAAATTGAATAGCACAGGAGATAGGTGACATCCCTATCTCACACTAACAGTTGTCTTGAACATCTGACCTTGTATACCATTACACAGCTTTGCGCTTGTGGAATTTTTATATAATTATTTTATCATTAAAATTATATTAGAGTCGATGTCATATTTATTGAGAGTTGACCATAGTCCCTCATACCAAACTCTAATAAAAGATTTTTTGAAGTCAATGAAATTGTGATATAAGTACTTTTGGCTTTCTAAGTGTTTTTCTATTATATTTTTACAATTGAATATCTGCTCACTGGTACTTATTCCTTTCCTAAAACCAGCTTGTTCTACCGAAAGTACTTCTTCAGCTTGAGAGGTTAATCTATTCAATATAATTCTCAATATCATTTTGCTTGAGTGGCATATTAGGCTCAGAGTTATATAAATCTCACACTTTCTGAGATTGCCTTTTTTTTGGAATTGGTAAAATTAGGAACTCTGTCCATTGTTTTGGCCATTCTTTGTTAGACCATGATATTTGACATAATTCTATGAAAACATTAACGATTGCTTCTCCTCCGTATTTTAGTAGCTCACCAGGTATATTATCAATGCTAGGAGATTTACCTTCATTTAGCTTTTGTATAGCATCTTCTACTTCTGATTTTAAAATTGGTAATTCATCTACATTCTCTGTGATCTGACTGTTCCTGTCAGTATCGCTTTAAAATAGAGTGTTCTTCAGCTAGCGGTTGTCAATTCTTATCTTCTATTATCGAAGTGTTTCTTGTTGGCGTTTTTGTGAGGCTTTTGAGAGTTTCATATGCTCTTTTTTTATGTCGTCCATATTTCATATCTTCATTTATTGATTTACATTGCATCTGTATCCACTGCTCTTTTGCGGTCTTCATGTCTTTGCGTATTTGATTATTGCCTTTTCTATATTTGCCAATAAGTTCTATATTATTCTTATTTTTAGTTGCTTTAAGATATCGTCTTTCATCTCAAAGATCAAGTATGTCGTTTATGATCCATGGTTATTTTGTCTATATTTTCCTATAGTACTTATCGCTGAGTCAATGATTATATTTACAATTTTCTTATAAGATATGGTAAGGTCATATTTATGAATATATAACTCTAAGTTGTTTTTCCAATTCGTCTTTATAATTATCTGCAGTTTTTCCATTTGTGAGCTTGTTGATATCGAATCGTATTCGTGTGGTCTTTCGTTTTCTTTTCTCCTTCAGTTTGAGTTTCACTTTTACATAGTACAAGGTCATGATCACTATTGATGTTTGCACCTGGATATGTTCTTGTGCTGGTACGAATGATACTAGACTTGAAACGTTGTGGCGTTAAGATATAATATATTTAGTTGTGTACTTCATCATCAGGCAAGTTCCATGTGGTACACCTTGCTTTTTATGTGGAGATAATGTATTCGCCGCTACCAGTCTGTGTATTCCAGAAAATTCTAGTAATATCTGGCCTCTATCATTTATTACTCCTATTCCAAATCGCCCAGCGCATTCAGCCCATTCCTCATTTGCATCACGTCCAATTTTTGCATTGAAATCTCCTTACACAATTAATATATCTTTTTTATGTGATTCTTGTATAGTATTATCAACAGATTCATAGAATTTCTCGATTTCTTCATCATTATATGTAGATGTAGGGGCGTATATTTGTATTATCGTGATGTTAATTGGACTTATTTTCAAGCATATTGAAATTACTCGGCTGGATATGGTAGTATAGTTTAGTATTGCATTTATCAGTTCCTTTTGTACAATAAATCTGACACCTTCTTGATGTTTTTCTCGTCCACAATAATATATTTTATGGCCTTCATTCTTCGTTAGTTCTCCACAATCATTTAATCTAGTTTCTGCAATACCTACAATACCCATTTATATCTGCTTATTTCATTTATTAGCTCCTAAATTTGTCCAGTTATATTTAGTGTTCTTACATTCCAAGTTCCAATGGAAGTAATTGTTTTTGGTAGTCTTATTGAGTATCCAGTAGTAGATTTATCGTTTCCATTCTGGATATTATCGATGGACAATGCGGTCGTTGTTAATACGGGCCTCGGCAGATCAGGCATGATTGTATTGTTGTTAATATACGTCATTGATTTTTTTAGTAGGCTTTATAAAATAGATGGCACCTATCTCCTCTAATATATCTATCTTGCATATTAGCCAGCTTGCTGAAGCTATTAACAGGGGGTGGCACGAGGAGCCGATGCAAGATATCATGTTAATGTTGTGTGGCACATACTGTCTACCACTATGTTAGATTCAGAGTGAAGCACTAGACATGTGTTGATTACACACCATTAACTCCTACCCCCATATATATAACATAATCTATATTATCAATATTATTATATTGAAAATTAGCGATATTTGATAATTAATCAAATTAATCAAATTAAATACTATAATGAACTAACTCTAAATATAAGGCTGAATATATTTTAATATGTAGTACGTAATATGGTATTCATATTTATTTACATACTATACAAATACAAACGTTTTATTTATTTAAGTCCAGCGTTATAATATTAATAATAGTATACATAATTATAATTGAATGTATACATTATATTATATAATTTACATATATCATAATATAACTCAAAATAATAATATGATCCTCTTTATTTAGACGATTTGTACAGCTATTTACCAGGATCAATTTAGATCTAACCAATCAGAACCATACACTTTACAGTATTTGATAACTCCTATTGCCAATATGTCTAAAGCTCATAAAAATGGTTTTAATTATTTATAAATACATTTAAAACTAAACATGACGTATATACAAATCGATGGAGTGCATATCAGTGGAATATTCATTACACAGATAGTGAGATATTCCATGTAACGTATATTCTCGAATATTTTATTTATATATTATTCTTATTTTAAAAAAAATTAAATATATATATATATATATATTTAATAATTTAATATACCTTATCTTAACAGGTCGTGCTTGCTCTGCAGTTCATTACACGTTTCCTCCATTTCTATCTATAATCCATCGCTATATGTAGTTCCTCATTAGTGCACATTGTATCATATGTCAATTGGTCTACATATATTTTCATGGGCCTTCAACGAAAGCTTCGTCCATGTTGTAGATCTTTAATCACCACTTGGCATATGTTTCTCCAGAAGTGACCGGATAACCTCAGTCATTGTTCGCGTATTGTATCTTTATTCTTGGAATTCAGACGTACAACTCCTTATTTGTAATCTGGTCTTACCATGACTTTTTTAGTGCAGCTCGCAGCATGCGAGTAAACGCTCAATAAACATGTGTCTCTAATGTTGAAGTTAGAGTCCAATGATAGAGCCATAATAACAGTCTAAATTGTAACTATTAAGAAGTTTATTTTTAAAGGTTATATTTCCAGATCATGTTCAGGCTATTCAAGCTGCCACGCACTCCTAATTCTTACGGTTACGCCATGTTGAATTTAAATAATATAACTACCAACATAATTGAATTCTTCTACATGTTTTATATCATGGCCTGATAGGCTTTTCATGTTTATCTGGTTTTCGTGATTTAAACACATGTATTCCATCTTTTCTGAGTTTATATGTAAACTGATATCTTTAGCCGTATCTTAAATTTTGTGTAGTAATATATTTGCATCTATCAGACTATTAGTTTTTATATATATATTATGAGCTTAGTCAATATAGGTAATATGTATAGCTGGGTTTCTCTTGATTTTTATTTTTATAACAGTGAATCCGAGATTTGAGTTACTATCCAATGGTTGTTTCAATATAGAATCGAGAACTATAATCAATAAAAATGGTACAAGTATATATCCTTGTAGTATTCCATTAGTTATATCGAATTATATCCATTAATTATAATAAATGTGTGTTACCATCGGGTGATCTTATTATAGAGAGATTTTTTTTATAGAGCAACAATATGGAATTTACGATTTCAGTGGGTATACCATATATTATTAAGATTCTTTTACCTTTTCACAATTAATTGAATACAACTTTTGAATATTCTATACATAGGCGAGTGCTGATAGGTTGTTTAGATTTTCTCCTTCAGTTATACTTCGAATGGTTACAATTTGTTCTGTTAAAAAACTGTCGTTGATCTCATTGATCTGAAAAAAATTAAATGTTTCCTCGGGATATGATCTCTCTCTGATATTATCCTATTTAATAGCATCAACTTATATATATATATATATATATATATATATATATATATATATATATTTGTATAACTGCCTGTGTGTATCAGTGGCTAAGGCGTCAGATACACAAGCAGTAGGACACGGGTTTAACCCTCGTCCGGACCATTAATTAATTTTATAAAATGGGTCTTACAATATTATTTAGAATTGATCTTATATAATTGTGTATAAATAAATGATCGGCTCTCGTTAGCACCATGGATGCCTTAACACGAGAGCGGCTTCGAAGGGACATTAGAGCCATATATGGTTATAAATGAACACTTCATCTAAGTTCCTGGATGGGATGAACATTGGGATCCACAAAATAAAAATAATAATAACAATAACAATATATATATATATATATATATTAGTTGCAATTGGAGTTAGATTTATTCCCCGATAGTTGATTGTTATTGGAAATATCTCCTTTTCAAGGAAAGGAAGTAAAATCCTTCATTCCATGTGTCAATTGGTTCTTAATGATATACATTATTGTACGAGTTTAGTAGGATTTATTAAATTATCCCAGTTTCCATAATTAAGCTGGTATTTTGTCTAAGCTAAAATCGTTTCCGTTGTATATGTTTTATTAGCTTTATTTAATTCATCTATTGTAAAATTACCTTTTTATATCTAGTTTATTTTGTATAGTCATTATATGTTTATTGTTTTATGCCGAAATTATTGGTTTACCAATTAGTTCCTTGAAATGGTCGTGTCATAGTTGTTCTTTTCCATTGATAGCTTTAAGTTTTGCTTTGTTTGAGTTATTTCTTCCATTAAATGTAGTTACCATTTGTTAGACTATAATCTTATTATAGTCATTATAATGCTTATTTTTTTTATAAACATCGCATTTTAAATTACAATTATTTTATACTGAACGTAATAAGTTTGTTACTTTTCATACGATTATACAAAATACTTTTGAGCTTCATTGAAATATTGGACATTTCCTGGATTCGATTGATTTTATTTATGTCACACTGTCTGGTGTAGTATGTATCGGTTTTATAGATATTATCTATTTACCAGGGTATATCAACTTAGGTTTCAATGGGATTAATTTAGCAGAAGTTTTCTTACATACAGCTTCAAAGTGAGTATACATTTTGCTATCAGATAGCGATTATGCGGTGTCCTGTAGAGATTCGAGTTTATTTTTCACTTTAGTAGTAAAGGTGTCTCAGATTTCTATATACAGATATATCTGTATTTAATCTTGCCTAATCGTAATATTGATTTTAATAGCTTTCTCGTTATTACCTTTAAGACTCAGTCTTATATTTGCTGATATAATACGATGATCAGATGCGGCACTGTTACATCATTTAATATAAAATAATATAAATAATTAGTATAACACATAATATAAAGTTATATTAAATACAGAGGTGTATAAATTTGGAGTGATATTGAATTATAACATTGAAAATCAAAAACATAAAGGCGATATTATAGTATTTAGGTTAATATTACTACTTATCATCACGTATACTTATAATTATTTATCACAACTTATTATTACTACTTATAATTAAATATTATCATTATTTATTATTTTCATTAATAGCGGCACTCTCATAGCTATTATTTAATATTATTATATTACTAATAAAATGCATAATATATTGTAATGAATCAGGGTCAAAACAAACGCGAGATAGATACAAAGTAAACAACGCGATGCGGTTTGCGGGAGTCGCGTATACACATAAATGAATATATAGGCAATATATATCCAATAAAGGACTTGTGTACTTTGTATAATATGTACATTTGATGAAATAATTCAAATTCGAAGTGTATGATAAACAAGTGTATGTTATAAAATAAAATGTAGGCATTATTATAAAATTGTGCATATAGATTTCAAACAAAATGATAAGCCAACATTATATATTTTAAAGGTGCACTGTAAAATATGCTTTTTATGGTATTTATAGGCCGTTTTCGATCATAATATTTTGACAGGTACTACATAATATATGATAAATTAATATTATTGAATAATATTTTTTATTTTATTTTTTTGATTTTCTCTGATTTACACAGTGCGGTATCCCCTTAAATTCAATTCAATAATTCAACTCCCGCCTCACGCGTTTGTTTTGACCCGTCACATTGTAATTATGTTTCAATAATTATAAGAATTATTATCATCTCATTATAACATTTTTTTTCCGTAATACAATTTCAGCCTTAAAAAAGAAGGATTATCTAGCGGATGCCTAAGTACTGGTAAATTTATTGATTCGAAATCCCATCTGACTGAAGTAGGTGGTACATTAAATTGTAACGATTTTAGTATGAATACACAAATTACTCTTAAGATACAGGTTATAACCTTATATGTTATTAACCGTAATATGTATACATATTACAAAATACTAAAAAAACTTTAATATATATATATATATATATATATATTGATGTATGTAAAAATATACCCATCCGATTCGTATACAATACTAAATACATAACGATTTTATTTACTTATAAAAATAAATACAAAGTATCTATACAAATATAATAGAACATTAAATAGGAAATAATGCCATACATACATTATTTATAGATTTAAGCTAACATTTTTATACTATTGATTGATAATTTATTTAAGCAAATAAATTGTCGACATATATAATCGAAATTATAAAGTATAACTATTTGCTAACGTTAACATATGTTATAGAAATATTCTATTGGTAGGTCATTAGTGAGTTAGATAGATTGTTTAGAGAGTTATTTCTTGAAATGTTAAACAATTATTTATATAAAACAAATTAATAATAACTAAATTAATAGTTGTGTACTTTATAGATAGGTCATTTACTATTAAACGTTCATGTCAATAACATATAATGATGTAACATACATTAAAGATAATAATATAAATAATAATATAAATAAATATAATTAAATATTATTAAAATAGTAAAGTTAATTGTAATCCAACTATTATAATTTTATTCAACCTTAAACTAATAATGTGTATATACACAAATGTATGTATATATATATATATATATATATATATATATATATATATATATATATATATATATATATATATATATATCTGTATCAATCTTTGTAGCTAACTAGAATTCATAACTCACATTATTAATAAAAATAATGAATTCTACAAAATTTAATAATTACATTAAATGATGTGTATTAGTTTGTGTTTTAAATATTATCAATTAATTTTAATTCGCGTAATACATATACATAACATCTAATAGGAGGTGACATATTGAAATATAATATCCATTATATATATACATAAATATGGATTAAATGCGATGTAGGGGAAATATGGGTAATGTGGCCAGGAGGGTAATGTGGTCACTTGTCTTATCTCATAAACTATAAGTCCAATCAAAAAAAATGTATACATGAAATATGCTCATTGGTGAGCATTATTCAAATTAGTAAAAATAATTTGTAAATCTATTAAAGAAATTATGTAATAAATACAAACAAATAGATTTACTTTTTAAATTATTGAAATAAAAGTTTAGTAAAACATATATTAAATCACTAATATATAATATAAATTAAAAATAAAAATGCGATGTTAAAATAACTATTTAATTATAACAAAGTGTGTGAGCCATTTGTGCTAGTGAGTAATATTCATTATTATATAGTGCATATAGCGTTATACCTATAATCGTGTAATGTGACCATATTATCGGGTAATATGGCTAATTCACGATGATTTAAGCCATGATCTGAATTATTTAAAGATATGATCTGATTGTAATATCTAACCAATGAAATAGGAAAATAATTATTAAATTATTTCATAGATATTAAAATATTTATAATATTATATATAAATTTGTATTACATTTTTGAATATAATCTGTACTACATATATATATATATGGCTACTACGATTCGTTAATTAATTTACGAAGAAAGGGAGATAATGGAGATGCTATAAATAGCTGGTGTTCCAGCTAATATAAATCTAAACTCTATCATCTATATATATATATATATATATATATATATATATATATATATATATAGTTAATATTATCTTATATTCTACCAATAATTAAAAACATAAATAAAAGATCGAATGACTCTTCTAGCTATCGTCCTATATGTATATCCAATATTATGTGTAAGCTAATTGAAAAGGTGATATATAATAGAATATCCTCTTTATTGATTACTCTTGATAATAAATTTGGATTTAAAAAAAACCTTGGAACCGAAATGTGTGTTTTTGCACCTAAGCAATACTTAAAAGATTACAATAATAATAATACCAATATATTTGTAGCTTTTCTAGATGCATCTAAAGCTTTTGACAAACTTAATCACAATATTTTATTATGTGTAAGCTAATTGAAAAGGTGATATATAATAGAATATCCTCTTTATTGATTACTCTTGATAATAAATTTGGATTTAAAAAAAACCTTGGAACCGAAATGTGTGTTTTTGCACCTAAGCAATACTTAAAAGATTACAATAATAATAATACCAATATATTTGTAGCTTTTCTAGATGCATCTAAAGCTTTTGACAAACTTAATCACAATATTTTATTTCATAGATTAAAAGATTATAATGTTCCATCTTATATAATACATTTTTTAAATTATTGGTACAGAAATCAGAGAATCTATATTAAGTGAGGTGATAATACATCAGATAGCTTCCCAGCTTCGAATGGTGTCCGTCAATGAGGAATTCTTCCACCTTTACTATTAAATATTTATACCAATCCTATGATTGTGAAACTAAATCAAATAAAATCAGGATATTGTTTAAATGGGAATATAATTAATAATCTATGCTATGCTGACGATACAGCTCTATTCTCACCATCACTGAAGGGTCTGCAATTATTGATAAATTGTTGTGAAGAGTTTGCTAGCCATAACTTCATAACATATAACATAGATAAATCTGTCATTTTGCCTATCTATTATGGTTCATCTATACATAATCCAGTAAAGTTATACATAGGTAATAAACTTTTGAATGTTGTTCATCTTGTACATTGGATATCAGAGGACTTATCTGATGATATTGATATATATATATAGTAATATCAAACATCTATATAAACAAAGCTATATGATAGCGAATAATTTTAGCCATTGCTCTAAAGCTACTAATATTATTCTATTTAAATCGTTTGTTTCAAATATCTACCTTAGTAGTATATGGTTACCGAATAGGGCCAACATGCGAAAAATTAAGGTAGCATATAATAACGCTTATCGTATAGTGATGAAATATAAGCGTCGAAATAGCGCGTCATTGATGTTTTTATATGATAATGTTAATAATTTAACAATTAAACTACGTAAATAATATAATTCACTTTATCAACGTATACGAAATTCTCGTAATTCGTTAATTGTTCAACTTTATTATTATAATGTATTGTGCCCATCGCAACTATTTACCTTATGGTATAAATATGTATTTAGATAATATTTTAGATTTCGTTTTCGTTTAATTGTTGTTAGTTTTAATTATTGTATACTCTATAGAGTATATATGGACCTCTGTTATGCATGTCTGATTCAAATTAAATAAATAAATATATATATATATATATATATATATATATATATATATTATAATTAAAAGTATTCTAAATAAATTATATTTGTTAACTATAATTTTATATATTGTTATAACTATATTTTTAAGAAACATATATATATATATATATATATATATATATAATATATAATTCGAAAAGTCAGTAATTTCGATAAAGTAAGTTTATATTGATTGATATATAATTAAATAACTGATATATATGTAATTAATAAAAATATAATATATAATATATATATATATATATATATATATATATATAAATATATACTTTTATTTTATAGGTAATCGATAATAATATTGAATATTCAATAAAAGAGTTGGATTTTAAATCTAATTTTATGCCATCGAATAAAATGAAAACATCGACTGGTTTTATTCTTTATGGATACAACAGAATGGAAATACATAAAGATATCTTCTCAATAGATTCAGGTTTATTTCTTCTTTAATATAATATATAAATCTACGTTTTGTTAATAATCTAAGTTGACTTCATGTTTACACTAAATCTAATTATGAATAAGATCAAATAGTTTTACTTGTGAAGGACTTGACAAAATAATCAAAAATCATCATGTAATATATAAAAATAAACAAAATAAATACTAAGAAAACTAAAACTACAAAAAAAACTAAAAGCAGACAAGAAGGGTTAAGAAGAGTAAATATATGAACATTAATATAAAGTATAATATATATATATATATGTATATTGGCAATTATTCAAAAATAAATTTATAAATTATCTACACAAAGTAACAAATATTTAGATAGTTTTCATAAACTGAAGCGTACTTATAGTATAAAATATGGATAAAAAGAAGAAAGTAATGTAAAAGTCTGAGTAAAGATAATAATTTGAAGTAGAAAATAATAGTAGATCAAAAAAATCACAAGGTTAAAAAATAATTAAAAATATTATTGCTGAAAAGGTAAATATATACTAATTTTCTTTTATCAATATTTAAGTCATTCCAAAGACTTGGTCCATATGACTTTAAGAATTATTCATATAGTTATATTTAATATAAGGTTGAATGAAATCAAAAGTACTTCTTGTATTAATTTTGTTTAGTTATTATTTTATAATGTTTATACATACTTGGACTATAAGTTGTATAAAATATTCTATGCATAAATATTAGTGTTTTATATTTATTAAACAAATCAAAGATATTTAATAACTTATTATCAATAAATAATTTTTTTGAACTACAATCTATAGGTTCAGAATATATTTTGTTGTGTATAACACGAATACAGTCTATATTAGATTTATATGTATCTCCCTAAATTTCTAAACAATAAATTAAATGAGGATACAAAAAGTGCATAATAAATGTTAATCATAGCTGATTCATTAAGGCAGAATGATACATTTTTTATAATCCAATATATTTTTAATAATTTATTCTTTAGAAATTTAAAATGATATTTCAAATTCAATGAATTATCAATGATTAGTCCAAGGAACTTTGTTTCAAATACTAGAAGCTCATTTTCAATTTCTATTTCAAATTATATATCATTTCTAAATGACGTAGTGAGTTTTATCAATGTTAATTATTAACTTATTTGATTTACCTATAACATTATATCATTAATTGTCAACTGTAATTTAACTTGTAGTTTGTTGGCTGAACAATCACTAATTTTAATATTCGTGTGATCAGCAAATAATATAAAAGTATTATTAATAGAGCAGGTCGTAATTAATAAATAAAAGAAAAAGAAGCGGCACAATAATAGATCCTTGGGGACACTGATTTATATATATATATATATATATATATATATATATATATATATATATTAGTAGTATAGTTATTATAATTTCTAATTTACTTCTGTCTTTAAGATATGATGAAAACCACGATAGAGATAATCCTCTTATACCATAAAATTCAAGCTTTTTTAGGAGTATTTCATGGTTCATTTATGGGTAATTCAAGCTTTTTTAGTCAATGAATAGACCAACACAGTATTTATTGGAGATCAGATAATTTTTCATCAGATAATTTCTATAGCATGGCGGGTACTGAGGCCTTTCCGAAACCCAAATTGTGAACTACTAATTATGTTATGAAAATCACAGAAAGAAAGTAATCTTGAAAAAAAAAAATTCTAAGATTTTCGAGAATTGAATATTAAAACATATGGGCTTATAATTATTAAAGTCATTACAGTTACCTGATTTATAGATGTGAATAACTTTGGATTTTTTTAAAAAATTTGAAAAAGTGCCTGTTAAAAAAAAATATTAAAAATATATATTAAAGGTTCAGCTATAGTGGATGTGATTAATTTTATGAGTTTCATAGATATAGCAAGTTCATCCTTAGATATTTTTGGAGAACAATTATCAATAGTTTTAATATACTCACTACTTATGATAGAAGATAAAAATAATGAATAATAATTAATATGTTTATGGTAGTCGTTGAACGATGTATTAGGTTTACAAATGTTCTTAGCTATAGCTAATATATATATATTTAAACTATAGTTTACTACCGACTTGTATAAAGTGTTCATTACATTTATTTGCTATTGTCTCATCTTTTATTTCCTTTCCATGTATATCAAGTACTGATATTTTTATATGCGTTTTTTGTATAGGATTTATCAATGAATGTATAATTGGCCATGTAGTTTTAATGGAGTTACTGTTATCCAAAGATTTAGTATAAAAATCCTTTTTACACTTTCTTATAATATTCGCGAGATTATTTTTATATTTTTTATATATCCTAAGATTATTATCATTTCTATTATTTATATATTTTACGCATATTTTACGCAAAGTTTTTTTTGCATGCTTTCTTTAAACCAAGGAATATCTTTTTTTGCGAAAAATATTTTTAGATTTATGTTTTTTAAGGCATGTTTTATCATACATTTTACAAAAATGTCTAATAAAAAGGTCAAGAGAAATATGAATATATCTTCAGATTTTATAAATGTCCAGTTTGTCTCATTAAGTTATTTCATTAATTTATTAACATTGTTAGTGTTATTTATATTGTGCGCTATAATTATAACATTATGTTTACATTTAAAACATGTTTTATTTCATTTTATTCAGATAAAAATTTGCCAATTATCAGTAAATTCATAATTTAAAATACCAGATGAAATATAAGACAAATTTCCATTATAAAAAATATTGTGAATCAATATAGAGCTATTATTACTGATATGTGTTGTTTGATTTATAGACAAATTTAGATAAATAGATTTATATTAAATAGGTTTTGTAATTGCAATATGTTTAAAAAAGAATCTGTAATAGTATTGGAATTAAGTATGTTTATATTAAAGTCCCTACGGAGAAATATATGTTTACATTGAATTTTTCAATAAAATTATTTAGATAAACAAAATAATCTTTTTCCAATGAGGGGGTTCTATAAATTGAACTGATTATAATATTTCTAGTATCAAGTTTAATTGCTATAGTAATTGTATCAATGTATAGGTTACTAAGATACAGAATAACAATTTTATTTGTAGAAAATGAATTCTTAATATAAATAGAGACGCCACCAGCTTTATTTGTGATTTATAATAGTATGAACATAGGTATATCCCTATAATTCAAATATATTCATTTTGAACCAAGTTTCACATATTGAAATAATATCAAATGTATTATGTATATACACTCTATAGAGTTAAGTAATAACTTTAAATTATAAAATTGTTAACTATACTTCTACCATTTAATTGTAGTACTGATAACGTTTTATATTTAAGTTGTATTTTAATTTATTAATTACATTCATCGACATATAAGGATATACATAGTCAAAATTATAATTAAGATTCTCTGTATCATTGCAAATAGTTAGATTAAAATGAAATTGATTATCAATCATGGTCAGGTGTAAAAAGTAAATAAAATGTATAAAATAAATATGAATAGAAATGTAAGATAAAAATGATTATAAAGAAGTAAAATTGTAAAATTAAAAGCATATAGGAATACAAAATATAGAAAAAAAACATATACCTATGAAGGTTTTATATAGAATAAAATAATTAAATGAGTATATATATATATAATGAGCAAGGAAAATTAAAAGTAAAAAACAAAAATATAAACTGATTTTTTTTGTATAACATATTAAATATAAAAATATAATAATAAATAGTTAACATTTATCAACGGAAAAAATAGTTTGATTTATTGATACATATTTATTGATATCAATAAATCAACTTCTTTTTCTATATAATTTCTATATATAAATAAATTTATTAAATTAGATTAAATAATTATTGTTTTAAACTGTATATAATGATAGGACTGGGATGATATTACGAAGATTAGCATATTCTGTATGTAATATAGATACTATACAAATTTACTAAGTATTCGAAAATTGTATCTATAATTAAATAGATTATTTAGGAATAAAACATTATGATATTAATTTAATATAAATCAACAAATTTAATTTATAGGTATTTCATTTTATTAAATGAAGCTATAATATACTAAAGATATTTTTAATAAGTTTAATTTTGTATTCATGTATTATTTATTATAAAATTAAAATTAATTTATATTACCACCAATAAATTATTTTCATTTATAAAAGTTATTTTTATTGTTTTATGTTAACATATTTATATATGTTGTACGGTCGCCGTATAGACGTAGTACTGTTATCCACAGAAGAAAGAACAACTGTGTTTCTATTTTAATCAACTTTATTCAGTATCAACCTATATAGGATAGTATGTAATAATAATAATAATAATAACAATAATATAATAATAATAGTTTACCGTGTATGCGGGATCGTCGATTCTATATTAGTTAGTAAATAACTGACACTATACGTTTGGTGTCCAAAATCAGAATGAAACAAATAACATAAACGCGAATCAATATTTACTGAACGCGTTCCACTCCAGTGCATCGGATAGTGGCAGTGTATTTATGGAATACCGATTGCGATAGCTACAATATACGTTCGCAGTCGAGGCGCTCTTATACAATCTAAACCTATCATGACTCACTCTATAACATCCACCCCTACTACAAAAAAAAATGTTGCCCCAACATTTTCATACTACACTACTTAAATGTCACCTTTCTCAAATTCCTTCTATTCTCAACCCTTGTTAACCCCCCTCTCATTATCATATATGCAGACGTATCTCTTACTTTACCTTCTACCGTCCAACTTACATCGCCCCAAATATTCGCTAATTTCCGCCTGCCTAATACTATATTTTTTACTAATACCTCACACCCAACTTCGAGATCATCAATCGATTCCTTCTTACCTCTATTAGTTTCCCCTAGTAATTTGAGAACCCGCCGGTTAATTTCACCCATCTTTTTACTCGTCTCCCAAACCCAATCACTTTCTACATTTCTCCTACTTAAACCCATCTGTGTGTCTACAGGTAGATTTTCCTCCCGGCCAAACATCAGAAAGAATGGTGAAAACCCTGTGGTTTTATGCGGAGTGCAGTTATAAGCATGAATTAATTTCGGTAGATGTATTGGCCATTGCCTTTTGTCCTCGCTACAAAGAGTCCTTAACATAGTAATTATTGACCTATTCATTCGCTCGCATTGACCATTACCCTCCGGATGATAGGGACTTGTCCTACTCTGTCTTATACCAAATAATTTGCAAATCTCTCGAACTACTTCTGATTGGAAATTCCTCCCCTGGTCCGTATGTATCCTTAATGGGATCCCATAGCAGAAAATCCAATCATTCATCAATATCTTTGCTACTGTTACGGCCAATTGGTTCCTAGTGGGTACTGCCTTTGCTAATTTTGTATATACGTCGGTAATAACCAAGACGCTATCTCTTCCATCTGAAGCCTTATCTAATCCCACAAAATCTAGAAATACTAATTCTAGAGGTCTAGATGCCACTAGTGATCCCATCTCTACTCTAGGTATTCTACCTTGCTTCGATATCTGGCATACTTCACACTTTAGTATATATTCCTTTACATCTTTATATCTACCTTTCCATGTATATCTACTATTTATCAGAGATACCGTACGGTCTATCCCCTGATGCCCATTCTTATCATGTAATCCTACTAATATTTCTTTAATCATTACTCTTGGCACTACTAGAACATCATTACCATTCTCTCTACCCATGTATAATATACCATCTATTATTCTATAGTGTCCTTTCGGATGTCCCGACTCTAATTCCCTATAATCTTACTTAAGTCTCTCTCTTCTAACTGATATTTCCTTAACTCTTCTTTACTAATATCCTGTACTACCTTAACCTCAGTAACCTCTAGGTCATCTTCATATAATATCATAATATCCTCCCCTTCTACTTCACTACTTCGTTTCCTAGATAATGCGTCGGCCACCTGATTTAAGCTTCCTGCTCTATACTTTATATCTAAGTCAAACGGTGCCAATCGAGCTACCCATCTTTGCTCTAATGCTGTCAACTCCCCTTTCCTTGATATATACGCCACAGTACTATTATCCGTATATACAGTGCACTTGGATCCCATTAAATAATGTCTGAATTTATCAGATACTGCCCAAACTATCGCTATAAACTCTAGTTTTTTTGAAGAGTAATTAGCTTTATTTTTCTCCCCTGTACTAAGAGTTCTACTCGCGAGTGCTATTGTTCGTAATTTACCATCTATTCTCTGACTTAACACGGCCCCCAGACCAACGTCCGAGGCATCAGTCTCTAAAATAAAGGGAAACCCATATTTTGGTAAACTTAGTACCGGTGCCTCTATAATCTTTGATTTTAAAGATTTCATAGCCACCTCACACTCATCATTCCATTCTAAATTAATTCTCCTACTTCTCCTCTTAGAAATCCTACCCTTCCCCTCTCCAGACTTAGTTAATAACGTTAATGGTGACACTAATGTTGAATATCCCTTAATAAATTTCCTATAATAAGACCCTACTCCTAGAAAAGATCTTAATTCTTTTAAATTCCTTGGCCTAGGCAACTCACTAATAGCCCGTGTTTTCTCCTGATTAGTCCTAATCCCATTTTCCGAAATATTCATACCCAGGAATGTAATCTCCCTCATAAACAGTTTACACTTACTACTATTAAGCCGTAGTCCCACCTTTTCTAATCGTTTCAATATTATCTCTACATGTTATACATGCTCTTCGTATGTTTTAGAATATACCACAACATCATCTAGGTAGCACACCATAAACTTAAATATCTCCTCCCTAAATAAATTAGACATGATTCTTTGGAAAGTCGCGGGTGCGTTAACCAAACCGAATGGCATCCTAGTGAATTCATATAGGCCCCATGGCGAACTAAATGCGGTTTTATGTTGGTGTTTCACATCTAATCTTACTTGCGTATAAGCTGATTTAAGGTCAAAGCATGGAAATATGTTAGCACCTTCTACAGATTCCAATGAATCATCTACCCTTGGGATGGGATATGCATCCTTGACAGTTTTAGCATTAAATTTACGATAGTCTACGCAAAGTCTCAGATCCCCATTACTTTTTTTTACGACTACTAAAGGACTGGCATATGCGCTCTTTGACTTAACTATAACTCCATCTCTACACCATTCCTCTATTTGCATTTTTACCGGTCCAACCTCCGTCGGTACTACCCTTCTATATGGTTGAGCTACTGGAACTTCGTCAACTGTCCATATTTTATGGGTCTCTACATTAGCACACCCTAACTGACTACCTTTCCTCACAAATAAGTCCCGATAGCGATCAATCAGGCCTTTGATCCCCTTCCTTCTACTTCTTATATCGCAACCAATATGTATATCTAGACCCTTATCACATTCAACTACTACTTGATTACTACCTAATTCCCAGTTACTATACTCGATCATTGCAAGAATATTCATCCCTAATATACATACACCGTCTGTTTTCGTAACTACCAATCCTACTCCTTTTAATACCTTTCCCCATAGCTCTATATCTACCATGACATTGCCATAATTATGTACTCCCATGCCATTAGCTGCCTTTAACCTTAGCTGTGGGGATTCTATTACCTCTAGCCCTAACTCCTTAACTATTCTATATGGAATTATTGATACCCGACTTCCCGTGTCAACTAAAAACTGTACTACCCTCACTTTCGTCCCTACACTAATCTTAACCCCTGCTCGCGGACAACCGCCTATTAACCAGGAATTCGACCTATTATCCATCCACGTAACCTGACCTACTGAGATGGGTTGCCATTTAAATGGGTTGCCGTTTTACACCATCTCGAAATATGTCCTATCTCACCACACCGATAACATCTAACCATCGGTCTACTTACTTGCCCATGTCTCTCTACCTGTCTACCACCACTCTCCCTTAATCTATACTCTAGTTCTCTAACATGATTCCCCAGCCTTTTAATGTCATCTCTATCTGTACTATCTACTCTATCTACCTTTACCGCCCGAGTCTCATATCCACCACTTCCCTCCTCCCTAAGTGACTCGAACAGTCGTGCCCTCTCCCGTACCTGGCTGAATGTCTTAAGATCCCCAGTCACTAGTAACTCCCTCCTTAGACTCCTATCCCATACATTACTTTTGAATGTGTCTACCATCAACGATTCCCAACCATCCACATCCTCCTTTAACTCTACTCCCAATCTTAAAATATCATCCGAAAAAGAAGTAATGCTCTCCTCTTCCCCTTGTCTCCTTTCTACCATTACTCTTAACCTCTCCCCTCGTGCCCTCTTCTGCTTACACCTATTCCTCAAACCATTAAATATCGCTTGCTTACTTAATAGAGCCTCGCCTAGCATTGACAATTCTAACTTAGCGCCCCCCCGTATGTGGTAAAGTATAAATCCAGCTGCCTCCTCCCCTTTAAATCCTAATAAGCTTACGCATTCATCCGCCATATTTATCCACTCATTCACATCCATGCCATCACTAAAATTTGAAAATTTAACATAACTCGAATCCCTCTTAGGTGGCCTCCCTACAGGTTTGGTATCCTTATCTACCTCGGTCATGATAGTTTTAGTTACAAAAGCAAAAAAAAATGTTAAATAGGTCACTGAAACAGTCCACGAATATTGCACTTAGCTACCACAATCACGCACTCAATAAATACACTAACGTATGATACCGGGTACCGATTGGTACTTCCGGGTTTCTCGTGGCGTCTGCTTTACCGGGTACCAGTTGTCCTTCCGGATTTCTCGTGGCGTCGATACACCGTTGTGTATGATACCGGGTACCGATTGGTACTTCCGGGTTTCTCGTGGAGTCTGCTTTACCGGGTATCAGTTGTCCTTCCGGGTTTCTCGTGGCGTCTTCTTTTACCGGGTACCAGTTGTCCTTCCGGGTTTCTCGTGGCGTCGATACACCGTTGTGTATGATACCGGGTACCGATTGGTACTCCCGGGTTTCTCGTGGCGTCTGCTTTACCGGGTATCAGTTGTCCTTCCGGGTTTCTCGTGGCGTCGATACACGGTTGTCTACAGTTGAGATAATAGTAGCCGCTGTCACCAATGTTGTACGATCGCCGTATAGACGTAGTACTGTTATCCACAGAAGAAAGAACAACTGTGTTTCTATTTTAATCAACTTTATTCAGTATCAACCTATATAGGATAGTATGTAATAATAATAATAATAACAATAATATAATAATAATAGTTTACCGTGTATGCGGGTTCGTCGATTCTATATTAGTTAGTAAATAACTGACACTATACGTTTGGTGTCCAAAATCAGAATGAAACAAATAACATAAACGCGAATCAATATTTACTGAACGCGTTCCACTCCAGTGCATCGGATAGTGGCAGTGTATTTATGGAATACCGATTGCGATAGCTACAATATACGTTCGCAGTCGAGGCGCTCTTATACAATCTAAACCTATCATGACTCACTCTATAACATATAAAATATCTATAAAATAAAATATTCATTAAATAATATATATAATTAGTATATTATAACTGCTAACTATCAATGTAATAATTGTTAGGTAACTATTTTGTTCTTGTATGAATAATATTAACAAAAATTCTAATGGTATAATATTGGTATAATCAAATATATATTTATATAATATTTGTATTTAGAAGTCGGTGATTACGATACGAAGATGTGCGGAACTATGATATATTCAAAAGTCGACGATATATACAAACTTCCCTCGATGATATTTACTATTGAAAAGTGTATTGCTATTATCAAGGTTATATAATGATCATAATAAAAATGTAATACGTATCATTATATTCGGGTATCTCTTTCATATGGACTTTCTTATCTTTTATTAAATCGATGGTAAGTATATAGTATAGGTACTCTTTAACTATTACAAGTAACTCACCACATTCACATACTTATACTTCGCTTAAGCGAAGTGTAATTACACTCACTGAATTATTCAATAGAAAAAACTCTAAAATATACACGTCATAATTATTCCAAATATATATATATATATATATATATATATATATATATATATGAATCTAAATTTTATATATATCTAAATCTGTATCATAAAAAATACATATATTTTATTATTTAAAAATATTTGTTTAGATGATAACTAAAGTATGATATGTTAATGTAATTTTTAGGAAGAATTAAAAACTGGTCATCTTTTATTCGAATTTGAATGTATCGAGTGTTCCGTGTATGGCATTCTATATAATATGGAAGATTTGGAAAATGGAGAATTTATAAAAATAAAGTTTGTACTCCCCTTTATAATATATTATTATATATTAATAATGACAACATTGCTTATTTTTGAGATGTTAAAATAGCTAATAGATAGAGAAATATGAAAACAGTCGTAAGTTATAACTCATAAGCCTATAGGCGCTCATTAAATATACTAGAAAATAGTGGAGATATATTTATTATGTAATGAAATTTATATAAATAAAATTATTTTAAGAATTATGAAATTGAAATTAATTAATTTAGGAAATATTAGTATTTCCCTTCAAATCTATGATTGTAGCTGATTTTAGCATTATTTAACGCTATATCTATATATTTAAAAGAGTTAATTTCAAATAATATTATAGATATTCTTATAATATGTTTATATATAAGGCTAACATATTAGTTAATAACATTATTTATCGATGTTTCTATGGAAATATTTAAAAATTGAAAATTATATATGGTTTTATATATATATATATATATATATATATATATATAGGGGAAAGTAACCGAATACGGATACTCTCGGTATCTCAGAAACCATATATCATAAAAAATGTTTAACTAATAAAATAGTATTTTAAAAATACTCATAATTATATATAGTCTAAAAAGTATTTTTAATTTTTATTTATTCAAAATATTTCTGATATATCCAATAAACTGATTTTTTTATTATGTTTTTAAATGTATGACAAAAAAGTGCAACATAAAACCTTCTCAAGAATATACAAATGTATCGATGTAAATGTAATACTATATTATTAAAAATAAGGCATTCTAAAATTATATTTATAATTTTTATATTTGTTATCAAATATTCATTAAGTTATAAGCATATATCTAGAGGTCATATAAGTCCCTTATACGGACACCCTATAACCAATCAGCGCGCAGCCTATGGACTATTCTGATATTCATAAAAATCGCATGCGTTATAATATTAATACCATCAATAAAGCTAAATCTAAAATTTGTATTATTTAGATACTTAAATTATATTATTAATTAAAAAATAATAAAAATAAATAAATTAATAACTAATTAAATTAGAATACATTGTTCATAATATTAATTATAAATAATGTAATTGTAATTTGTCTGATTGACTCATCAATAATATATAGTTTATCTAGTGGTATATATGGGTTATAGGGTGTCCGTCTTACAATACAGGGTGTCCGTATTAGAACATGGGTACCGAATACGGACACCCCCGTTATATATGGAATTAAACGATTTAATAAAATTTTAAAATCACAATAATATCTATAATAATATAATATTAATATATTTGAATTTTTAAATAAAAATAATGAGTCATAAAATGTAAAGACCATGTATTGTTAAAGAATCCCCCGTATTAGGTTACTTTCTTCATCAAATTATATTTGTATACATGATAATGTGTATATATGCAACCCTATTTAATCCCTTCATATACATATAGGAACACTAAATATATATTTAAAACTCATGAGTTTCTCTCAAAACTCATATGCATATATAACTTTACCAGCTAGGTATTAAAATCATAATTAATAGTATTTTATACACTTTTAAATAATATTAAACAACTAATTTTAAATATGTTTAATATTTTGTTGGTGAGGATATTTATACATATATATTTTAATAATTTATTTTGTAAACAATACTTTTATTTAATCTAAATATATAGTTAAACCTATATAAAGCATCAACATATTTAGCAGCATATACCATAAAAACAATGAATGTATAATAATAACAATTAATTTAATTTCTTAGGTAATAATTTATTGCTCGTATTCTAGTTAATGAAAGGTTAATATTGATATGTGTTGTTTCCTGATAGGCTATAGTAACCCCAACAAATTTAAATGCATTAATGTATTTACTATTTATCCCATTTAATGAAATATTTAGTTTATATTTATACGATGTTTTATGATTCTAAATATAATTGTAATTAAATTAAACAACTATGAATAACATAGCCAAGTTATATATTATTTGTATATTCAAGTTTATATATTTATATACGTCATAATATTATTATTTGTGTGGAGTTATGTGATACCGCCCAATAACTTAGACGATACGTGTATCATGACCGTATATAGTTATGATCGTACGTGTTCCTTCGAAGCCACTTGCATGGTAGTTCATACATCTACGATGCTAACGAGATTAGCTTATCTATTTGTACACATTTATATAAGATCAATTCTAAATATCATTGTAATACCCATTTTATTAGTTCATATAATGATTTTTCTCACGCCCTAAAAAGTGTGTGTCTGACGACTTAGCAAACTAATCTATGCTGGCATATATATATATATATATATATATATATACAAATTCCTATATAAATATACATATGTATAATTTTACAAATTAATAACAGAAAAATTCTATATATTACAATAAATAAATGATTGAGTATGAGTTCATCAATACCTTATGCAATATATATACATGTTATTTCTAGTATTTACATTATAATAACCACGCAGTATCCATGAACTCGGAGCTAATGTTACATTCGGCACGATTTCGAATTCCACGTTCACGGATAACATGAACAGATACATCCCGTTCGAAAAGGGTACAGAACACATCAAGAGATCGACCAACCTGTACTTATACGACGAATTCGTCATGGTGTATATCGATGGCAGCGAAGACAGCTTTAAATACGTCACTCCAGGTATTGTATCGAGGTCCACAAATTGTTAATTAATAATTCTACTAAGTTAAGAACATATGTAGTTTACTAAACTAGTGCAAGGTAACGGAACACTGTCTCGCTGCTGGATAAACAACCTATATGTATACTACTAAATTACTTATATACAATATAATTGCATACTATATTATATATTATATATATATATATATATATATATATATATATACAATATACGAAAGTCGTTATATTATTTAATTAAAATAAAAATGTATTAAGTAAATGTACATAATAAAAATAAACATTAATTCGAAGTAATAAGTGTTATCTCTATATTTACTAAGTTTAATAAGTACAAATACCATAGTAAGTATTACCTAACCATTAACAGCAGTATCAACATAAGCATCATATATCAAATAGATATGCATAATACTTTAATATTTAGTTTTATGGAGACGGTTTTAATTTTGTTTTTCTATTTCATTACTTACAGTTCAGGTGGGTCACAGATATGGAGTATTCCTTCAAAACAACAATGAATTTCTTTTCCTCAATTTCAAAATCAACGTGAAAAAAAACTTCGATATACAGTATGGTTAGGGGACATTTATGTGACATACACTGTGCGTATGTGTATAAGTGTATAAGTGTGTGATTGAACTGTAATAGTTTCGGTTTAAATAGATAGAACTATATATTGGATTGAATCCCAGTGTCACGGTAAATAATTTCTGTGCATAATACATGATATAATATCATTTTCGCTTATATGAATAGTGTTCATATAACCCCGTTTTGGAGGTTAATGTAACCCTATTTCAAATATTGTTATTGTTTAATACATTTATAATAGTTATGTAATACACTTTAAATACATTTTCTATGCATAATAACATCATTATATAATATATGATATATATGATATATATATATATGTGAACATAATATATATAACATGAAACTAAATAAAATGATTATTAAATATGTGGTAATGATATTGTATTGTATTGTTATTTTTAATTGTATTTTATTATACATTTTGTTAAAATATTAATTATCTATATTTAGATAATACAAATTATTTCTGCTGAGGTAGAAACTAGAGATGATGATAACTGTCTATTACAAATATTATTTCTTATAAATATACAATATTAGTCAATATGGCTCACGCAATACACTTGTTCATACAACCCCATTATCCCTATAATAATATAGTAATATATTTAATATAGATAATATATTTAATTAGTATCAATAAGTAATATTTAATAGAACTATAATTATATATATACAAATATAAATAACTACACGCATGGCTAGTGAACATATGTACGTAATAATAATTTCACTCATTATAGAAGATGCATTAACCTTCTACGGTTGTAAAGCTAATAAACCCCCTCTATCGAATCATGGATTGTATGATATAAACAGTCAAGTTTTAGTGATAACTAGGTCAGGTGTGAGCGATCAGACCTACTGTACTGCTGTACCGGTTAAATTTCACAAGAATACATATAGTTTGAAATCTCCTATAACGTTAGTATATGCTAATACTACTACTACTACTACTACTACTACTACTACTACTACTACTACTACTACTACTACTACTACTACTACTACTACTACTACTACTACTACTACTACTACTACTACTACTACTACTACTACTACTACTACTACTACTACTACTACTACTTCTGCTGCTGCTGCTGCTGCTGCTGCTACTACTACTACTGCTACTGCTGCTGATACTACTACCATACTACTATATATTTATACATATATATATATATATATATATATATATATATCTAACAATTAACTTAATTTTAAATAGTTAATCCACTCAAATAAACAGAAAATACTACAAGTTGACCTTTAAACTTGAAATGGTTTATGACATATATAAGGAGTTCAACGAGATCGGTATCATGTTCAATGTAATCAATGCGAACTTAAAATATGAATTTATAATGATAAGGTATAATATAACACATAGTATAGCATGCATTTCTTATCATGATTACTCTTTATTGGAGTGATACAAATTACTATTATGTAATATTAAATAATTAAATTAACTAATACCTTAATTTTATAAGTTTATCTCTCTCAATAATATACTTAGTTCAAAAATAAAATACGTGTATATTATTCCGTATATATTTAAATATATATATATATATATATATATATATATATATATATATATATATATATATATATATATATATATATATATATATATATATATATATACATATATATATATGATAAATGAAATATGATGAAATATGACATTACACTACTGTTAGGAGATATCGAATTAAAAAAGCTCATCGCTTTCACTGATTCTCCTTAGACATTGTCTATAAACTGAATTCATTCATTCATTCATTCATATATATATATATTAAATACACTATAAATTAATTATAAAATAATTGACTAGAATATTTTTAGATATAAATTTAAATTCTAAATTTTATATACATTTAATTAAAAATTAATTATTACAAAATATATGCATTATAATATGATATTATCCAATCCTGTTTTAAATAAAATTAAATATAAGTACTATTAATAAATAAATTAATGATATTCTACAGTTATTACCTATTAAGTAACTACATTTTAATTATTAAAATACTTTTATTACAAATTGTAATGACATTATTTTCATTTATCAAATAATAATTTAAAACAATAGTATATAATACTTATGAATTTTATTTATAAGTATATATTATTGAATTTTTATTGTACATTTATTATTTGTATTTATTTACATTTATTATTATATATAATACATATTTATTTTATTATTATTGTATATGTTTGACATTATATAAAACATTAAATATATATATATATATATATATATATATATATATATATATATATATATATATATATATATATACATACATACATATTTCACACAGATATTCCAAACATCAATATTGTTTCCATTTCGGGTATGTGAGCAATAATGATAAAGTGAAAAGTATTGTTTTATGTAATAAAGGGAAAATATTCCTTATAAACAAGAATAATTATGGGAAAGCAGAAATATTTACTATAAATGTAAGTATGTTTGCATCATTATATATATATATATATATATATATATATATATTTGTATTGTTACTCATGAACACACAGAAGTAAAGCTTAACTAGGTATTTTTTCGCTCAACTTTATAAAAACATTATAATAATAACTAAATTAAAATTATAGAACATTTTAAAAGAAAAATTATAAGAAACTTTTAAAATTTGTATAAGAAAATAAGAGACATTTTTTAAATGTAAATTAAAAAAAAAATGAATGTTTTTAAATATTTATAATTTAAAAAATGGCATAACAATTTATAAAAAATGATTAATATTTGTTAAATATATAATTATCTTTAAATCTTATTAAATAGTTATTATATTATATTAAATTACTTGTATGATAATTGCCATTATTTGTACATCGATTAATTTATAGATCAATATTAAATAAGAATATTAAATCTGTAATTTGTTCGCCATTTTCTTTTACTCATATAATACTTTGATATCCCTAACTAATATAAAGTAGTAATATATAATTTAATATTATTTGTTATTTATTGATTTTATCAGTTAGGAAAATAAACTTATAATTCATTCCATATCTCAGGAATTTTGTTAGAAATACACACATATATGTGATAGAAAATATATTTTCTATATATTCTTATTTTAGGTAAAACACATTTTTTAGATAAATGCTTATACATATTTTAATTTTATGTAAAACTGTATCTTAAAATTATAGGTAAATATTTAGTCATTGATCTATTTATATATTTTAAGATAATCATTTTTATAATATCTTGAAATTTTAAGAGATTGATTAACATGATTAATATTTTGTTTTAACACAACATTTTTATTACATATTTACCAAGTTTATTATCTTATTTATAAATTTTTTAAATTTCTAAAATTATTTTTCTGTATATCAATATAAAGTGTTTTATTAACTTAATCGATATAATAATTATTTTAAATTGATAGGAAATTGCGTGTATTATATTTACTTCAATTTTAAATATAAACGTTGAATGTTAAACTTTTAATGTAATTTTCTCAAGTTTTTACTTTTTCACTTAGTAACCACATATAAAATTTACAATTACAAATTTACACATATAAAATTTACATTGTAAATTTCTACTACCTTTTTGATTTTTATTATGTTTATCTAACATATTTACTGTCAATATATAATATATAAATCTATATGAATCCTGTTGGATTTATTATAATATGTTATGTTAGTTAAATAAATTATGATAAATTGCATTTTAATTTTAAAAAATAAAAATAAATTATTTTTTATAATATTTAAATATATAAATAATTAAGACTATTTTTTGTACATCATTTTAAATTAACTATATTTATATGAAGAAATATCCTATATGATGGATATCTATTGAATACAAGAACATAATTAATTATCTCCATTAGTTATTTTTCCTTAGCATGTTTATTTAGATCTTAAATATTATTATTTAGAAAAAACAAATTATATATTACCTTTTTTTACAATATTATAATTTGTTGAATGTTATACACAAAAATACTATTCAAAATAGATGAATAATAATTTAAATGACTCAAAAAATAATATGATATATTTGTATACTATTTTGTAAATGTAGTCTATTTTTTATTTTATATATAATAGAAACTGGTCTACTTATTTTTGCTCTTGTATTATTTATGTGATAAACTTATTATGTGATATACATTCAATATATATATATACAGTAGAAGCTCGGTAACGCAACATGCCGATAACTCAACATTGCCGATAACTCAACATCCACAAAATATTTGGTTGGATTCGTATCTTTTACATGTTAACAAAAACCCTATTACTCAACAAATATAACTCAACATACATATAACTCAACATCGTTTTTATAACCCTAGCCTATACATGTAAATATACATCCGATAACTCAACATTTATGAAAAATCAAAATATCACAAACATATGTTGTTGGATTCGTATATTTTACATGTAAAACTACATTGCTCAACAAATATAATTCAACATACATTATTCAACATGGTTTTATTTAATAATATATGGATATAAATATATAAACGTAAAAATACAATTACAATTATGATATTATTATACGAGTACTATTTTGAATGCATTTATGTGAACAAAACATTAATTAAGTCTATAGACTAAGTCTATATATAGACTTATTAACTATCCCTCACAATGGACAATGACTCATGAGTGCATCCTTGCAAGGCATAATCAAGGATTAGGCCTATTTTGAATTAGCCAATGGGGAATGATTATTTTTAACAATAAGTTTATTAATATACATTCTTGTATATTCGAAATTATTAAAGATTATGAATCTAATTAAGTAACATGCATGTCATGTCAGTCAAGAGAAAATATACCATTATAAATAAAAATAAATTTATACATCCGATAACTCAACATATTCGCTAACTCAACATGAAAACTCCGTCCCGTCAATGTTGAGTTATCGAGCTTTGACTGTATATATATATATATATATATATATATATATATATATATATATTACTTAATAGGAATATATAAAGTATAAAGATATTATTTTGATATTATAAAGAAATTATTATTTTATATTATTGATGGATTTGCGGCTTAATGCATATTATATAAATGTGTATTTAATGGATAAAATAAAATCTAGTTATACTAAATATTAGAATATTCTCATGTTCATATTTGAAATCTCTTTGGCAATATATCTACCCCTATATTACCAAATATTCAATAATTATAAACATAATTTGATCTACTCTCGATTATTTATTAAACTACTAATTATGCATTAATTAGTTTAATAAATAGTACCAGTATTCAATATTTCAATACAAATATATCTAATGACTAATTAATTTAAAATTAAATTTACTTACCCGTCCTTTGCTATAATTGTATAATTTTTCTAATATTTGAATTAATAATAATTTTCTTGAGTGTAAATTACTAATCTACCTTCTGCCATAAAAATATACTAATAATAAATATTGTAGCACTACGTTATATAGAACAAGGATTATAGGAGAAATTATCATTTAAGTTAAACTGATTAATCATATAAATATTATATTCATATAGATTATAATAAATCTCTGTTATTTTTAGATCATTGAAAAATAATTTATATAAAGTAATAAAGGAAAGTATAAATATATATATCCCATAAAAACATATTTACGAGGAAAGTTGAATATACAGAGTTATTAAAATTAACACAATACATACTGTTTGAAAGTTATGAAGGATAATCAGAAAAAGTATAGTAGTAAGTTAACATGTAATGTAAATTAACTTCTCGAATAAATAGTATACGCGATATGAATATATGTTAGTAAATATTAATAAAATAAAATGTTCTATTACAATTATGGATAATATAGAGGCAATATTCGAATGCGGTATTGGGTTTAAGATACTATAGTAATTAATAAAGACGTCGTGATTTGCATGTCCATTGCGAATTATATTATAATAGTTATTTAGAAGTAGCTATTTAATATGTAGTACAAGCTGAGGTGAGCTGTTGTAGCTCACTATATAAAGTTAAATATAGTATAATAGTATAATTATACAATGTAACGTATGTTTCTATTACTTTGGATAGTTTGCCTCTATAAATTTACATTCGTAACCTATTTTGATGAGTCGTTGGAGCCTATTAATAAAGTAAGAGTGTTCCTATTTATCTTTATTTACTTAAAGATCATATATTATAATTTAAAATCAATTGTAATATATATATATATATAATATGTATTAGATTTAATTACTGTTACGATCAATGCATTTCACCAAATGATATGTTACATCGCACCCGCACACACATACACACGCGCGTGTGTATCCATACACAGGTTAATATACACGGACGATATGTATTCGTATACCTTCACGACGAGCTAATAGCAAGCAGCACTATACAAGAAGTAGTCGACGATAAGGTAGCACATGCTGGCGGTATTATTGTGCCCTCGTCAGTGATGAACATTCTCCAAGTGGATACCTTGGTGAACAAGTTGTTCGATGTTAAAGGTTAACGATACTATCTACAAATTGGATGGATAGCATTTTATGGATTATACATTTTTTTTACATACTTTGTAAATATATCTGCTATATAGCTATCTGCTATATATATATATATGATAAAAACTATATTATGATGTATTCTATCCACATTTAATTTACTGTATACAAATATGTATCAAACTTGAATAGCATTTATATAATTTAAAAAAATATTTTTATAATCATTTAATAAACCAAATGACTTTTTATCTGTTTATCTATTTGGGTTAAAGATAATATAATATGGTTTTTGTTATCATTATATGGTTTTTTTAAATATAAAATTGTATTCATGAATAAGGTTGCAATCTTATTTTAATATATTAATATGAATAATACATTAAGTACACTCGTACGAAGACTTTGTAAATATTTACATATAGAAAGTCTCATTATTAATCATTATTCTGTAATATATTTAAATAATTATATAAATATTTAGTTTAATGCATATATTTTAAATTTAATTTTAAATTTAATATAAGTGACAAATGTTCAACCGAGCTTGAATTTGTATTATATTTTATTTGAAGTTGTATTATATTTATTTGATATTATACAAATACTGACATTATATTAAATTTGAATACAAAAACTGACTTTATAAAAATTATTATATACAATAATAACAATATAATATTTATTTTATTTTTAAATTTTTGACATTAAATGAATTACTTTTTTGTGTGTGAATATTTATATGTGTATATATGTACATTTAATATTTTTTTATTTTCCTCTTATTTCATTCAGTTGTACATTTTGCTCTCTTCTATTTAGTTTCTCTATATTATATAACGTTATTTTTTTTAATATTTAATATATTCTCAATGTATGTGATTTTAATGTTATACTTTATCATTTACTTATATTATTACATGATTAAATTATTATATGATTATTTAATTTAGATACCTGATATGTTTCATTATAGTTTGGTATATATTTTTATCATTTATATTATTATAACATTATTATTTATTAAACTATAATAAAACTTATCATGTTAATAAAGGGGTAATTGTATCAACATTACTTATATTATAATGACCATGTTATCGCCTAAATCTGATAATAATAATATATAATTATATATATATATAATAATGGGAAGTAGAAATAAATAGAAAGATATATCTTATAAGACACATAGGTAATTACATATATGGTATAACCAAAAAGATAAAAATTTTAATAAATATAATATAATTTATATTATAATATTGCTACACTACCGATGGTTGTCGACCATGTATTGGTATATTCTTTTTTACGGAAGAAACAAATTCTATAAATATATAATTTTATACAAAATACAAAAAAAATATATAGGAAAATATAAATTTATACCCGTTATAATTATTACATAATATACAGTTACAAATAATGAATTAACAATAAATTATATATAATTAAAACCAACGAATTAAAAATACAAAAAAAGTAGACTAAATGTATTATATATATATATTATAGCATTATTAAACTTTATAAACACTGCATCATAGTTGTGAATGACTATACAAGCATATTTTGTGAAGATATCTGGAGAATGGAGGATATAGATATTACGTATATAAAATCTCAACAATTGCACGAAGATCATCCATTTTGTATCGTTTGTATAAACTACAACTCTTATTATTAAACATATTAATGAAGTATATATAGGTTATGATTCCAATAAAGTTGGTAACATTAACCTCTCTATTTTACAATATTAATGAGACAACTAGTTCATAGTTAATAATATATATATATACATAGTTTGCATAATATGTGATAATTTTATAATTTTTAATATATGCATACCGGTATATATATATAATATGACCTAGTTTCTATAACTATCGCAATACTATATATATATATATATATATATATAATATATATATATATATTTAATACTATATTATATATACGCTATTTTGATGTTTTATTTTTTTTAAACGAACATAATATTTACAAATGTGATTGTACTACTATAAGAATAAGTGTTAACATATTTAATTATGTATTTATTATTTAAATTAGATAATATATGCTTTTTTATGTAAGCGTATACAATAAACATATATTTTTATTTAACATTTATTTAACATTATATTATTATCTAGTGACTAGGTTCTAGTCTATTCTATTTACTTATACCTATGAAATATATGATAATGCTAATTATATATATATATATATATATATATATATATATATATATACATATATATATTACACTATTTAAAATAATTATAATCGAAGTTAAAGTTCGGATTATAGATAATATGACACTGAAATTGAATATGAATTATATGTTAATTCAATGTTTATAATACATCGGAGTCCCCGATATCTACATGTCGTATTATCATTCCTAATAGTCGCATGTATGTATAATAAATAATCATAATATCGTTAAAATTATAGAATTTATAAATATTTATATTTTTTCAGATAATACAATATTTCAGAATCAAATTGTTTAATAATTTTATTACATATTATTAATTTAGATTTAAAAATCCAAATATTTTTTTTAATTAAAGTATATAATATTGTCAACTCCATTAGTTTAATTTAGTATTTCATAAGGATTACTAAATAATTAACTATTTAATTGTAATACAATATTAGAATAGGGTATTAAAATTAAATAAAGAGAACTTAATAGGAAATTTAATTATAAAATATTATACAAAATAGTATTATATATATGTATATATATATATATATATTTTTATATTAATGGTGCTCTAAACATTTATTTATTTTATCGATTATAATCGCTAATAATTATTAGAGTTTTCATATTTTTAATTATATTTTAAAGGTATTTTATGTAATTTTCATTATATGATTATAAAATTAAATATAATGTATCAATTTCATTGTTCTAGGTTCATAAGAATATAGTCTCAAAAGATTGGCTATATTATGATTTCAGAATAACAGTAAAATCGTTAAGGGTAAATAATATATATAATTATATATATATTTTTTATAATAGATATACAATATTTATACATTATATATAACTAATTGTCTATTAACCAATAGATATAAAACGGAATTTTTAATTTACAATTCATTAGTAATAATACAATCTATAAAACTCTACGATTAAATAACATTGAAAAAAATAGTAATACAACTATAAAAGAGTAGGCATACTAATCACATAAAATCGGTATAGCAGTGTGTGTATTAGTTGGTTTGCTATCTCGTTAACAGCATTAAAGGTGTATCGGAGTCAATTAATAGTATATTTGGCATTAGACCTTTTGAATTAGTAATTCAGTTACCATGGGGAGACAACAAGAGCAACTATGAAAATATTATGTTTGAAGCCATTTAAAATCAATAAGTACATAATACATAATAAGAATCTTTGTATTTAAATTTATTTTAACTATACAACTTATAATACTTATTTGTGTTGTTGTATTATAATGTAGTCATTATATCTATATAATATTGAAATAGCATTAGATTAAATGTATACTTGAATGTATGATGATCACCATACATTCAAGAACTATAACAATAGTAGGGGAAAGTAACCTAATACGGACACTTTAACAATAAATGGTCTTAACATTTTACGACTCATCATTTTTATTTAAAAATTAAAATATATATTTTAATATATATTAATATTATATGATTATAGATATTATTATGATTTTAAAATTGTATTTAATCTTTTAATTCCGTAGATAACGGGGGTGCCCTTATTCGTTACCCATGTCCGAATACGGACACCCTGTGTTATAATACGGACACCATACACTAGATTAACTATATATTATTGTGAATCAATCAGACAAATTACAATTACATTATTTATAATTAATTGTATGAACAATTTATTCTAATTTAATTAGTTATTAATTTATTTATTTTTATTATTTTTTAATTAATAATACACTTTAAATATCTATATAATAAAAATGTTAGATTTAGCTTTATTGGTGGTATTAATATTATAACGCACGCGATTTGTGTGAAAATCAGAATAGTCCATAGTCTGCGCGTTGATTGGTTACAGGGTGTCCGTATTAGGAACTTATATGACTTCTAGATATATGATTATAACTTAATGAATATTTGATTACAAATATAAAAATTATATTTATATATATATATAATATTAGAATGCTTTATTTTGTAATAATATAGTGTTATATTTTTACATTTTATATCGATACATTTTTATATTCTTGAGAAGGTTTTAAGTAGATTTTGTTTCTTCATAAATTTAAAAACGTAATAAAAAAATCAGTTTATTGGATATATAAGCAATATTTTGAATAATTAAAAATAAAAAATACTTTTTTAGACTATTTATATTCTTATACAAATTTTATTCATTAGCAATTTTTTTGTAGGATTTATATTTTCTGAGATACCGAGAGTGTCCGTATTCGGGCACTGCCCGTATTATGTTACTTTCGCCTATATGTATAACAATGAATTACATATACTTGTTACCATATATTATATCTATGGTTATATCATGAATAACCTAGCAGATGATTAAAGGGTCACTAAACTAAAATGAAGTGGAGGTGATTAGACAGATCTCAACGAGTGAAATTCCTCAATCAATGCATTTATATAGATATTCTCTGTTATCCTCTATTACGCAGTGCTAACTTCGAATGAAATAATAGGCTGGCAAGATATATTAAGTACTGATAAAAATAGCAATTATAATGGATAATGTATAATAATAACATATGATATATAATGGATAATAATAAATATATAAATATAAAATATATATCAAACTCTCACACATATGTATGTATACATGTGTCAATATAATCTATATAGAAGATATATTAATAATGTGTGTATAATATATATATATATATATATATATATATATATATATATATCTATATCTACATATATATTAAAATTCCGATACTAAATATGTAGTGTTGTTATAATTAATCATAATATTATAATTGCTTATATTTATTTTTTAGGACCAAATGGATAATAATGCGCATGTATATTCTGGAGATATTGGTATTTTATTTAATATTGGCGATACTGCTATAAATAAGATAACTGGAGATTTATTCTTGCTAAAGTTAGTCGTAATAAATATCAATTGTAATACTGTTTATAGCGATGTAAGATTTGTAATTATACCATAATTTATAATATCTATCGATACTTTTTATATTATATATAAGCTTAGTTAATAAGTTAAACTTATAAGTGTAATTAATAATTTAGTATGAATATATTTATGATCATTTTAAATTAATATCTAATTTATTTTATGATATATAATATATACTTATATATATATATATATATATATATATATATATATATATAATATACAAAATATATAATATAATTTAAACATGACTACACTTTTTTACAACTGTCTAAAAAATTTAAACATAACTACCTATATCATTGTTCATATTCTTTATATATATATTAATCAATATTAGTAGGCAAGTCCTACATACATTTCAACATAATTACCTTCATTCTAAGATAATGAATATTTAATATATATATATATATATATATATATATTATTTTTAATTGATATATTATTTTAATAATAATTAATTATCTAATTAATTTATTTATATAATTGTATAGTATTATTATTATTATTATATATATATATATATATATATATATATATATCTTATATATATTCGAAATATCATACACTAGGTTAAATAGTACATTTAGTTGTATCGAATATGGTGATATTACTGCAAATATGAAATATAACATAGAAGGTATTATACATTGCAGGAATACAATAAATAGCTATGCTTGGCATACGATTAAGGTATAATAGATAGTATCATATGATATATTTAATATTAATACAGATGTTAAACCTCAAAAAATATTATATAACCTTATGTTATCTATAGTAAATATTTAAAATATATATGTATTTAAAAGTATACCATACTCAATAATAATAATAATTATAATAATAATAATAATAATAATGATGGTGATGATGATGATGATAATGATGATGATTATAATAATAACATCAACAATATAAATAACAATAATAATATATTATTATATATAAAATTATAATTTTATATTTTTATAATAATTCAAAATAATTTAAAGTAATCTGTATCTTATCTATTTAATACTTATTTGATATCTATTAATTTTAATTTATTTTTACTTATAATTTATATTACTTATATTTTTACTTTTATACGCGCCAACTATTATACGACTGTGATGCCATTGCACGTGAATTATACAGGTCGAGGTAAGGCTATTTTACGCGCATCTTATCATCAATGGAGTAAAGATGGTGACATTAACCACTAAGCATGACGCGATTGGAAACGTAGCTTTGATGACTCACAATCTTGCGACCGTTGTCATGTTCAAAGACTACGGAGTCAAGGAAATATTGCCAACGATTCGTTCGTTCATTAAAGATTACAATTCTCAGAATTATAGGGATATCTCGATTTCGGATATTTTCTATATATTTTTTATATATATATATATATATATATATATAACTAACTTCATTTATTGAACAGTGAAAGACTACATGTCGAAGAACTGCATGGACGATGTGGTCACGATGATCGATGGTTGGATAGTAATTAGAGCGAACAAGGGTGTTCCGAATGAGATCTGCCGAACTATGATGACGGAAATCGATCAGAATATCGTCACCGATACACTTACGGCCGGAGTTGGCATGCTAGATATGTTAGATAATAACCGAAAAACACACACACACATATATATATATATATATATATATATATATATATATATATATATATAATTATAATGTACATAATTTGTACATGCTATTGTATCTATAAAATCTTTATATTCTATTATGTTTCCTACATTATTCGGTGAACTGTGCTATATGTACTACATATATGTCTGTATTTACAGGTACCAATTTCAAGTAACCATTAATGCAATGGGGCGCTCTCAATCCGTCAAAGATGACAATAGACCTTCGATCGTGTTCAATGTTTATGATATCGACAACTACGATTTCATCGAATTTATGTAATATATATATATATATATGTATTTATTTGTTCATATGTAATATTATTTTATATATAGTAATTGAAATATATTACAAATATATGGAAATTAAAACAAATAATTACTAATAGTTCACTGACTATATGGTTATATAGTATCATTATACATATATGTTATACATATATACTATAGTATCAATATATTACACTAATTAAGTTAATAAATTGAACGTAAAGGCTAGGCGAAGATAACTGTTATCGAATAGGTCACATGACCTCGGGTCAAATCATATATGATGAACAGTTCGGTAGTTGTCCGGATAATACAACATTGATAGGACGACAGGTTTAGTTATTAATATAACTAGTAATGCTTGCCTATAGATATTATATGATTCTGCGCATTTATTCATATATATATATATATATATATATAAATACTATACCATATTTAACCTCTGTAAATATATTTCACCTTTTTAAACTCTACTGAATTATTTAAAAATAATTAATATATATTAACATAATTCTTATTTCTCTAAAAACTACTTTTATTCACAATATATGTATTGAATGATATACCTATATATTTTTAACCTATCAGAAACCATATATTTAATACCTTAACATTAATTAATTTATCATTATTATCACGTACATAATGATTATGATTTACCTCTATAAATTCACCTCATATTAGCATTTAATATAACTATAATTCGTACTAACTTGCCTGTATAAATTATTATTTACTCCGTGTTTTGACATGGATACGATAAGTTCATCTTCCCAACAAACAGTAATAGCCTCATAATAGCAGCATAACAGCATATTTAGTAGCCTCCAATGTTTACATTGTGCTATTATGCTGCTATTATTATGCGGCTATTCTAATAATAGCAATGTAATAGAAGCATAATACACTTTTAAAATTAATAGCAGCATAATAATAGCATAATAGACTTTAAATAGCAACATAACAGTAGCATAATAGCATGACAAATTTATAGCAGCATAATAGACATTTAATGGCAACATAATAGCAGCATACTAGCACATGTAAATATTTGAGGCTATTTAATATGCTGGTATGCTGTTATTATGAGGCTATTATTGTTTATTGGGTTATTGATATCTAATATTAACCACCAGGAGTTCAGAGTTAACCTGCGAGTAAATTACGCTTCTACGTCGATATGGATTAATAACATCTTGACCGTTCAGTATGAAACCATCTACCCGATTAAGCCTAGGGTGGGGGTAATGATCAAGGATGGTGACGTTTTACTATTCTCGAAACCCGACTTGATTAGTTTACCTTTGAAGCAGTGTTAGTATATTACGTGCAGTTTTTGCCAAATATCTAAATATAATCTTGTACAGGGTATCTATGTTATATATATATATATATATATATATATATATATATATATATATATATATATATATATATATTTATATATAAATACAACTTACATTTGTAATTTTAAACATTTAATTGTATTTATTTGTACTTTAATATCAAATACCACTGTTATGTCATCTTAGCCCTATATATTTATTATCGTATATCCGCTCGTATATATATATATATATATATATATATATATATATATATATATATATGTGTATGTGTGTGTAACATCGATGAAAATGAAAATTCTAACAATAACTATATTATAAATAGATAATATAATTCATCTTTAAAGATTACATTATTCCATATAATATATCTCAATGCATCATATATCTCCGATGCTTACGAAACAACTGATCAACATAGCTGGTGCGGCGATTATCTTCTCTAATATGCACAATTGCCTCGACGATAAACTCGTCTACAACTCCGACTCGAAGTTCTACATGATGAGAAGTAAGCCGGATCAGAATCACTATAAGACGAGTATATGTAGGGTGGTCTTCCTAACTAGGTCACCGGGGAAGACGGTTATCAAGAGACAGGCACCATCGTCATTAATATCTTACGATATATCGGTTAGTCGACGCTATGTAATCGTTGAAACGCTATTATATTTATTTATTATCGCACTGTTGTATTTATTTAGTATATTTAATATTATCGTTAAATAATATAAATGAATAATATATAAATAATTAAAAATGTTTTCAAATATACCCAATCTTGAAGGAAGATACTCTCCAAAAACTGTATGTTCATGTTTAAATAGTTTATATAATGTATAACATATGTTTAACATATGTATAACATATGTGTAAATAATATTATTTACAGAATAATCAATATTCAATGTTTTTCATAATATTCGTAAAATCATACACTTTGACAATTGGTAAAAGAATAACCTATTCTGAATAGATATATATATAGGTATCATCAGAGTATAATTACATATGTGAGATAATGAGGATAGTCTAAGAGGGTAGATTTAGGTCAAATGGAAATGTATATACATTTCCATTATAGTCTATCTATTAATGTTATCGATAGCGATTCATACCTAAATAGCACTTTTCATATGAGATTAGGTACGAACTGGGATACTACAATTGAATAGAATTATCTAGACCAGGCTAATACTATTCATTAATATTAGAGAATCCCATGGGATATTTATTTCGTATTCGGTCATATTATCGAAAATTCATAAATTGGTACGTAAGAATGGTGACAGCTGTGTAATTTCACCCGGGTAATATAATTATTAATATACCAGAGCAATAGTAAATTTATGAATAACAAATATATATATATATATATATATATATATATATATATATATATATATATATATATATATATCTCTATATTAGTAGAATGGACTTTTAGTACAAATTTATTGTTACGGTTTTTCTCTGATTCTTTGATAAGTCTGATTAGCATTAGCATAAGCTGGACATCAGTAACATAACGCCGATATCACATAAGAGCAAACTTCATTACCTTAAATGATTAATATATTAGTAGTGAATGTGTATGTTTTTATATAAATGAAATAATTATTATAATACCTACATTATTTTTATATTACAATAATAATAATTCTGTATAATAAACCTAATAATTACCCTAAGATGTTATCTAATCACTAATTAATATTTTGAATAGGTATCTATATTCAGCTTACTAGAATTATCTTCAAATAATGTCGGTTATCCTGGAGTTATTTTCAATGTTCAAGATGGTTTTAATTACGATTTCATATTTTTCGGGTTAAATACATTATATTACATATAATATCTGTATAATCATGAATTATATTTTTAATATTATTAATATTATTTAATTAGTATTTAATATGTAATTACAATATATAACTCGATTGATTATAATCGATAATTATCTAATATATATATATATATATATATATATGTATTTTTAAATTAAACTCGCGAATTGAAGGTTTGGAGCTCTCATAATAATTGTATAACTCTTGGTAGGTCATATTTTTTAATTTCGTATATCATGTTATAATTATTTACAAAAAAACTATTTTGTTTATATCGTCATTTTAACAATAACTATGTTCTATGTGATTTTTAAATTAGAAAGGTATACAAGTAGGAAGCAAATGAACATATTTTTTAGAAATACTTTTAAAAATATTGTTCTATATTTTATATACTTTTTCTATTGATTTTAATATATTTGTATAATTTAAAAATATCCTTAATAATTATTTTTTTAAATTTGTTTTTATTATGTATTATCCGAAATTCATAAATAAGTCTGCGAAACACTCGGTGCATTGTATTACATTTTCATATTAATTTATAATAATTGTAGTTATATATATAAATGTTAGCTTAGATAAAAAATAAAAAACAAAACAAAGCTACATCCTTTGTCTGGTACGGCTATATTTGTTGTATATTTATATAATTTATTTTATATAATATTTTACAAATATATACAACGCCTGACAGCTCAATGTTTCCCAACAGAGATATTTTTTATATAATTTTAAGAATTAATAGTTTTAATATTTTGAAAATATTTTTCTTCTTTTTTTTAGATTTTATTGTTAAATATATAATATTATAAATATTAGATACGAAAACTAAATATATTAAAGTCAAAGTCATGTAAAGCTAATATATATATAAATTATAAATTAATATTTAAATCGATTAAATTATATACATATTTTCCATAATTAAAAGGAACGATTTTCTATAACACTCATTACCAAATAATTAATTATATAACTATGATTACATCGTTATATCGACATATGATCAGAATGGACGATACTTCACCTTGCTTTACTCTAGGACATGTCCATAAGGACATCTATAATGAACATTACTCGAGAAGTTGTTCATTAGGAAAACTTTCCAATAGATTTTGGTTCCACATTAAAATCAAGGTTTGGTCAAGTCGATATCAATATTCATCGATTATAATATATAACAATAATATTAATAATAATACTAATAATAATAATTTATTAAAAGTTATTTGTCAGTAATCATATAATTAATGTAAATAAAAATAATTATTAAATTATTTCAATAACTTTTTACATCTAAAGAAATGCAGGTAGTAAAATTAAGGTATACATATGAATATATATATATATATATATATATATATATATATATATTCATATGTATTATATATATTCAAAATATAATATAGCAAATTATGTCATGTCTGTAAATATTGTCGTATAATTAATATAATTTTATATACGCATATATAAAGTATATTTATAAAATAAAGATATTTACGAGCTATATTTCATATCTTGATCAAACAACCCATATATTATAATATATATATATACACATATCGGATTGGAGAATGTAACATTTGATTATTTCTTACCTATATTTATCACTACTACATCATATTATTCGTACCTGACTTGTTATAATTGCGTAGGACTTTGTGCCCCGATATACAATACGTGAACACTTGTCTCTAGTAGGCCTCTAGGTTTTTCTGTCAATCTTTCCAAGATTAGAAGGGAATACAGCTGTTCTCTCCGATGTAACATGACCATCTCTCTAGTAGACGACGTCCACTCTGGGCGTTATATTTTTGAAGTTAAGCTAACATTAATCATATCTCGGGTTCTATCTATATTCCCTAACCAACGTAGTTGGCTTTCATAATGACTTCTATAGTTTCTATAGCTTCTTCTATAGTTTCAATTAAGATCAGTGAATTTCGAATATTTATATTACTGAGTATATCAATATTTGTAAATCGTAGCTATTAATCATTTAATTTAGAAAACCAGCAGGGAATTCACCTCTTTTTACATCATTGTCCATTTTTCTGACCCGAATATAGTTATTTGAAGAAGTATGGCTTTATAGAGTATACTCGAGTTTTCTGAATACGTCTCTGGAATTCATTATTAGTCTGCCGAAATCCTGATATGCCATCTAAATTTTCTGCAGAAAATCATCTGGACAGTTGGGGAATAGACTATCCAAAAACTTGAATTGGTTAACTTTGTTAACAATTTATTATCCATGTTTATATCCTTTTTTTCAAATTGTCGGAACTGCATATCCAAGAGAATTGATCTTGAGCATGATAAATTTAACCATTTATTACATTTTTTTATTTCAAAAATGGCCGATACTAACTTTATAGTATCTGATTACTTGATATCAATTAACATTTCAAATATTACATGACATCACTAATCTGTATACGCGCTTTTACAGGTGCGAGGTTTTCTTAATTATGTAGAAGTTGACGGTGACGAGATAGTGGTGGGAAGACCTAACTTTTACCCACCGACAATGAAAGGGGGTGTGTTTATCATGAATGGATTTGGTACGAATGTCTACTTCCGCGATTTAATATTGACCCCTATTACGGACGCGAATATAGGTTAGTAAATAACAATCTAGCAATGTAAGTAGCTTATATAGTTTTTATACATTATGTTTAGTATTTATTCAATAAAGAACAAACTTAAAATAATATCTATATGATTAAATTGATCATCTATTATTAAATTAAATACAAAATATAAATTTATTTTATTTTAATTTATCTCTAGTCATTACTTAACAATATATCTAAATATTCAAAGTGTGGTGATTATTAAGAATTCTTCCTATACTAAACACATATAAATTATCTTATAAATGAATTTAAATTAAATTCTGCAATATTGTTATTGTCTTCTTAAAATATAAAGTTGTTAGTTTAACTAGTAATTATTTAACGATCTTCATAAATTTAGTTACTTTACTTGATATAAAATTCCAATATTTTATATTATGATCATTATTTTTCTAATTTTGTTATTAAAGATAAATTAAATCTCATATATTATGTAATATTACATATTATTTTAATATTTTAATCCTTATTAATTGAAACATTTTATATTTATTAATTAATTTATTAATCTTTATTAATTTGACACAAAATAATCGTATATTAATTATTATATGATAGGTTAGTAGTAAGAGTATTGATAACATATTACATTTTTAAAATGTCACTAGAATAATGTATTCTTTGTTAATTTGATATATAATAATAAGTAATCCAATTTTTTTTCAATTCGAATTAATGGTAACTTTATATTATTTGTTATAATTAACTATCAAATATTTACTCAAATATCTCAAATAATTAATCACATATCATATATATATATATCTTATATTATTTTTATAATTCAATATTATACGTATACACATACGCTATATATATATATATGATTATATAGCGAATAGTAAGTATGTAATTTTATATGTCATAGATTATCGGTATTTTATTAATAGATTATTCAGGTAATAAGTATTATATTATCTGATCCATTAGCTTTATAGATAACATATATAGTTTAAAGTTATATGATATAAAAAATGTTAATAATTAAATATTATTTATATTTAAAAATTCTTATTTTAAAACCCTCTAAAATTGTAATTCTTTAACTCTTTAACCTATTTTTATTTTAATAATTTGTTATAATATCTATTTTTAGAATCAAACGAATTCCACGTAGAAGGCTGTTCTACTACATTCGTACAGAAAACAGACGACTATTATGTTTTGGATTCGAATAATTTAGATATCTCCGGTAAATTCTGTCAAGCAATACTCAATAATACAATTGGTTAAATACATACTTCCGCCAAAACTTTATATATATATATATATATTTATTTATATCTAAAAATGTTTGTGTGGCTCAGTTTGCTAATGCGTAAGATAAACAACTAGTAGGTAATTGGTTCAAGCCTCGTCCGGACCATTAAAATAGGTCTCAACATATTATTTATAAGTTATATAATATGATTGTGTATAAATAAAGATCGGCTCTTGATAAAACCACGGATGCCTAACATGAGAGCGATTTCGAAGGGATATTAGAGCCATATAATTATAGAACTTAGATGAAAAGTTCATCTAAGTTCCTGGATGGTTTGAAAGACTCCACCAAAATAAAATATCAATAAAATTAAAATATATATATATAGATAATAATTACGTAAATTTTTACGACATATTTTAATACTCTATACTAAGGTAACATATTTTATAAAACCGATTATAAATCTTTTTCTATAATTATTGAGACGGAAAATAAACTTATTATTGTAATTACCCTTTAATAATTATAAATATTATAATATTTGAAATAATGTATAAATGTAGTATATGTTACTCTATATATATAGTTACTGTAAAATATTAAAATTAAACATTACAAATTGAAACTATTATAATTGATTTTTGCCATATTTATTTTTAAATTGTAAGCTATAGCTGTGAATGAAATATATTTCATTCATTTAAAATATAGTCTATAATTTAATACTGTACATGCCATAATAACGCATACTTATGTGTATATTTTGTAATGCCGAGCAAGCTCGACCTGGTAAGGTAAGGTAATGTGTATATCTATATAACATTATAATAACCATTATTTAATTTATAGGCATATTTTTAGTCAATCTTTTTATATTCAAATTACATATACCTATTTTAATTTTAATAACAACTAATGAATATTAATATATATGTTATTAAAATATTGTATATTTAAAAAGAGTAATTTACTACTTGGGATTATAAAGATTATGTAATTAGTATACATGAAAAGTTAATATATAAGTTAACATATAAGTTAACATAACTCTCTAAATAGAACGCATCGAACACTTATAAAGAATATTCCACACTAATAATACAACTATTAATAGTACATGACCTAATACGTAGTGTACGAGAGGCAGTTCGACATCAGCGTGATGTTGTACAATATCATGGGTACATCGGGCAGTGAACACGTCGGTAACGTTGGTCTGGCATTCAATGTACACGATGACTTCAACTACCAGTACGTGTTATTCAGGTTATCACATCTATGATATGCTATCAACACTTCTGTGATATATATATATATATATATATATAATTAATTGTTATCTTCGCTTAATTTTTAATTATTCCTAGATATGAAATTAAAATTAATATTAAAAAAATCAAATACAACATTTAATTCAAATAGTATTATAATCCAAATCAATATCGAATCGAATATGACATAACTCGTTTAATAAATATACGCGTATGTAATATTGCTTATAGTGCAATATTAATAGTAATAATATTATTACTTTTTAAATATATTATTAAAAAAATACCACAATAAAATATTATTTATAAATATAAAATATAATTAACATTCTAACAAAACTAATCCAAAGCTCTAACTAAAACAAGGAACCAAACTAATACATTACTAATCTAACATTTATGATATCATTATATTTCATTATAATTCTAATTTAATTTGTATTATATGAATATGAATCGTCAATGATACTGGATATAATATATGTCTTTAATAATACATAAATGAACATCATTGTATATCCGCTCTACTAGGGATCGCTCATTAATACTTTATTTTATTTGCCGTCAATCGAATTGCTTTCCGTAGATTATCATGCGTCAAACAGATGACACTACTAGGTTCATATTTAGATAAATAGAAAAATAAAATAGAAATAATCCTATTTTGGATGGACATCGAATACATCGTAGGATGAAAATTAATAATTGTGTGTAATAATAGGTGTAACTACATTATTTATTTGAATAACTTTAATTTTTACTTTATATGAATGACAGTTTATTTAAATATAGGTGGCGATATACTTGTGTTAAGATATACATATAAATATATCTATTAGGAGACGATACAATATATCCAATAAATTATATTGATATGAGAGGGTAGGATATACGATATCGTAGGACAGAAAATTCGATGGATGGCAATTCAATAATGATCAAGATGTGAGATAAAATATTGAGGTGCCATAAGTACATTAGTATTGCATATAGTAGAATAAAAATAAGAATATATTCTAAGTATATATATATACTAAAATAATTAAAAATGTATTTGATGATGTAAATAATAAAATAATAGGTTAAAAATAATGTATGTCAAATTATAATAAAATAAATCAGTATACAAATATATTACCCGTTTACAAAAAGTAATACCTATAAGGTTATAATAATTAAAGTATACAAATATTATTTAAAAGAGTAACTAGTTAAATATATTTAATCGATTTAGTATTGTTTATAAATGATTTTTCATTAATACCTCACATATATCCGATATCGGAAAATAATAGCATACGTTTAATTAACTTGTATATTTTAATTTACATTGAATCCAACTTATCCGTTGCAATAGAACAAATAAACAATCGTGTAATTTCTACTCAGACCGATTATTTTATAATATTATTAATTATAAATAATCACGTACTTACTTTGAATATATGTAAATAATTGATATTTACTCTAAATTAATGTATTTATTAATTATTATGTTATTGGAACCATTATGGATATGCTTCATTAATTATAGATTTTTATAATCTTTAAAATACCTAAATATATGATTATGAAACATACCAATTACGATATTTAGATAATTAAATATAGATAGCATTCATATTTGATAATTCTTGTTCTATTTTATATATATTGACTGAAATAAAGTAATATGATAATATATTTTAATTTATTAAATATCTATTATTAAATAAATATATGTATACATATAATACATTGATAAAATAATGGAAATTATTTAACAATACCAATATAAATTAACCTTACCAAGATAGAATATGATTTAATGTATTAATGATTTTTTTTGTAAAGAAATTAAGAAATAAATATCGTGATAATATATGATATGATTAATTTACTAAACTTATGCTCACCGACATTCTTCTTTCACTATAGTGTACAGTCCTTTAGACATATTAGTTTATTCTTTTTAATAGGTTATATACTTTATATACTTATTTCTAAAATGTTCATTATAAATATCCACTTTTATGAATTATATTTCTTAAATATCCGTAATATAAATATATATCAATATATATATATATATATATATATATATATATATATATATATCAATATATATATTTGTATATATCAATATATGTACCCCGCAGCGCCGCTACTCTGAATTAATTTTGCCAATAAAAATTCCTTCAAATATGAAATATTTCATTGAAATAAATATATATTTGCGGGTAATAAAAGTGTTCACCTTTAACTCCATTCATAATATTAAATATCGATCGATCTATATTAATGATAGTTATAATTGTAAATGACAATTTATAAATAGTGTATTTTATAAATAGACAATTTATAACCTAACATCATTCGTGATTTATTAAATATCGAACGTGTATTTGAAAATTATTTTGAATTTGACTAAAAATATACACACACATATATATATATATATATTATTAATAATTAATATGAAAAATAATTTAGATTACATGAGAATAATAAGTGTTTCGAAATCGGTACCGTAATCAATGGAAAACGAATGATTACGAAGTCAGGGACATGTCCTAAAGGTCCTCCAGCAGGAAGAACATGGTTTAATGTTGTCGCCACAATTAAACATAGGCATATAGAGGTTTGTGTACACTGTATACTGTAAAATGTTCCCTATCAACATGAATAAAATAGCATAATATATATATATATTTCTCTTATTTTAATATTCGTCTATATATTATGATATTAATTTTTGTTATAATACAATCTATGTATACTCTATTTTACATAAAGTCGAAATAAAATAATTATTTTTAGATTTATCTAAATTATGATTTGATTGTGAGAGTTCAACTCTATTTTCATTGGAGTGGAAGAGCTGGTGTGATCATTTTACCCGGTTTTCAAAATACAATATTTTTCAACGATCTAAAATTTGTAGAATATAAGGATACACCAGGTAATCACTACTACTACTACTACTACTACTACTACTACTACTACTACTACTACTACTACTACTACTACTACTACTACTACTACTACTACTACTACTACTACTACTACTACTACTACTACTACTACTACTACTACTACTACTACTACTACTACTACTACTACTACTACTACTACTACTACTACTACTACTACTACTACTACTACTACTACTACTACTACTACTACTACTACTACTACTACTACTACTACTACTACTACTACTACTACTACTACTACTACTACTACTACTACTACTACTACTACTACTACTACTACTACTACTACTACTACTACTACTACTACTACTACTACTACTACTACTACTATTACTACTACTACTACTACTACTATTACTACTACTACTACTACTACTACTACTACTACTACTACTACTACTACTACTACTACTACTACTACTACTACTACTACTACTATTATTACTGATTATACTATAGTATTTGGATATGAAGCAAGAAATTGTTATTCTGAAAGGGTATATGGAAATCAAGACTATATTGTATTGGACGCTTTATCTCCAAAGTTAAATCAAAATAAATCTGGCGTGTGTAGGATTATTATACCCCAGGTTTTTATTATATATTAAACATATATATTTATATTTATATATATATATATATATATATATATATATGTATGAGATTGTGAACATAATAAAATATGAAATGTTAATATTCAAATGATAATTCTAATAAATAAATAAATTAAAATGTAAAGTGTAAACTAAATATTGCTATAGTATTTGTATCTAAATAAATAATTTATTTTTCTATCGGATTTCTCGATACAATTGTATTGATATTCTGTTAATAGATTTATATTTTCTACCTTGTTTTTTTTACCCATAGCTATAGAGATAATAAAATATTTAGAAATCTAATTATATGTAACAATTATATTAGTAAAAACGGAGACAAATAGGGTTTTCATCAAGGCAAGACTTAAATGTCGTCTTATAGTATACTATAGTATATATATACTTACACTATATATACATTATAATGTTATTCACAATCACTATCAGAATATAATTTATATATTATATCGAATAATATCGGACCTTTATATTATTTGGAATAAACTAACCTATCTACTAACTCATTTAAATATCTATTAAAAACGTATCTATGTACTACTTCAAATCCTGATTACTGTTTTTATTAATATTTATATTCATATATTAATATTGAGTAATTTCAGATTTTTCGTTATTATAAGTTATTTTATTTTTTCGTTTATATTCCGTTCTCTTTTTTTTGTTTTTACTATAGACTCTTGATTACTCTTGAAAAATAGTCGTTATAATATATTAAATTAAATTAAATTAACCTATTTTCATATGGTGTTCATCATATAATATTTCAAATAATATCCGAAATAGTAATATTATATTATATAAATTAAGTTTTAAAAATTATAATAATAAAATTACATATTTAAATAATGGTTGTATACTATTTAAATAAATATAAATATAAAATAATAAAGATTAAAAATAGAAATAAAGATAAATAATTAAATATGTAATTATAATAATGTAAATAAAAATAGTCATAGTCATCTTCAGTTATACATAGAAGAGTATAAACATTAAATATGTTTAATAGTAATGAGTCACTAATGTCTATTGTAATAAGGGTATACACGAAATACATATTTAATAATATCATTATATTTATAATTATATTTTTAATAATATTTTAAAAAAAATATCCTAATACTATATTTATTATTTATAATATTGTTTATAATATGAGATGTATGTAAATCTTTTAATACGATGCTAAACTGTTTGCGCCTGTCATTTCTGGAATCAAATCCCCCATCCCTTAAAACAAAATATATTACCTACTATAGTAGGTGTACCTACAACTAAAAATTGAATAATTAACTCCATGTTCATAACATCTAAATTCAATGTTATTCATGTTCATCACGGTACACATTTGTCTGTCTTACTAATTATCACTGTTATTTTCTATAATAATGTTATGAAGTTTAATAATTAAGCTTTATCTTTTCCAAACAACAAAAACGTATGTAACTAATTTAAAAATAAAATACATTCATATATCTATAACTATATATATATATATATGTATTCATGTATTTAAATGAATTTCATATATATCATATATTATTTATATTACTATAATACTTTATAGTTAATATATTATAATATAATATTATATAATATTATAATATAATATATTATAATATTATATTATAGTTATAACTATAAATGAGATATTGTTAATTTAAATATAATTTCAAATGGTGTTGTAGTTATTATTCACGGATGCATACGAAGCCGTGATTTACTTAAAAAATATGAAAGGTAGAAGGAATGATGCAAATATAGGATTTTATGGTGTTACATATAATGTTGCAGATTTTTATAATTTTGAATTCATATTATTCAGGTTAATAATTATTTTTGTAATTTATATTTTATTATTATATATATATATTGTATTCTAGTTTCTATATATATTATTAAAACTGTATATTCATAATTAAATATTTAA